>CM040117.1:175297389-175897389 GCA_022559845.1 Amorphophallus konjac | reverse complement strand
TACATGTTCACCTACTTAAAATTCCTCTGATATCAACTTAACTGTCACGCCCCGAGCCTTTATTTACAGCGGAAGACTCGCTCGGGGAGCGCGAATAGCCGACATGGTAAGCCTCTTGCAAGCAAGAATAATTCAGAGCGCGAGACAATCACATAAATAGATGCAATTGCACAAGATGTAATCAAACCTCAACTTTATTCCACAATCAATTAATATTCAAAAATACATAATTTGACCTTTTCACTTAATTGACTCAAGAAATAAGAAAATTACATTGACTCCATCTAAACACTTGAAACTGCCTAAGTCTTCTCTCTTATCAGGATAACTCTTAATCACTCTCGGACCCGCTGCTCGAATCACCTGAATCCGAATGCGAACTATATCCATCTCCTGAAAATCATTAAATAATAGGTCATGAGCACACTTGCCCAGTAGGTATCTTCGTATCAACATGAAGGCATGATTAAAGTAATTAGCATTTTTGCTCTAGAGAATTAGGTAAAATCATGCAATGCGAATCAATCATGCGATCAAATCAATAGAAACAAGATAACCAGGTAAGATAGAATGATCAAGAATGAACTAGCAAGAATATAACAAGAACATGATAATGGCCTTCCATGAACAAGAATGTAACGAGTTTGTACTAGCAAGCCACATATTCCTCACTTTAGCATCTTATGCTAAAGAGCAAGTGCTTCGTGAATTTCTGTGGAATATCAAGCAAGAATATCATGTTGTGCCATCTTCATTCTTTCTTGAATGAGTTTAATCTTTTCTGTAGAATCTCTGATAAGATCGGGGCCTAGATATTACCTTTCTCCTATTTCACTCCAACATATTGGTGATCGACAACTCTTCCCATATAGAGCTTCAAAAGGTGCCATTTGTATACTTGCTTGGTAACTATTGTTATATGCAAATTCTACAAGAGGCAAGTGATCGTGCCAACTTCCACCAAAGTCAATGACATAAGCCCTGAGCATATCTTCTACCACTTGGTTTGTTCTTTCTGTTTGACCATCAGTTTGTGGATGAAAGGCTGTGCTAAAATTCAACCTAGTCCCAAGTGAATGTTGTAAACATTTCCAAAGTTGTGATGTGAATCTAGGATCTCTATCTGATATGATGGTGACAGGGACCCCATGTAACTTGACAATTTCCTTCATGTATAGGGCTGCTAGAATATCAACAGACCATCAACTCTTAATTGGTATAAAATGTGCAGATTTAGTCAATCGGTCTATAATTACCCATATTCCATCGTGTCCACCTCTTGTCTTAGGTAGTCCCATAATGAAATCCATTCCTATGCTCTCCCATTTCCATTCTGGGATGCTTAAGGGATGTAATTTACCTGCGGGTCTGAAATGTTCCGCCTTCACTTGTTGACATGTGAGACACCGAGATACGAAGTCCGCTACTTCCTTCTTCATATTGGGCCACCAAAAGTTTCTTTTGAGATCCTGATACATTTTTGTACCTCCTGGATGAATGGCATACTTCGATTTATGTGCTTCTTCTAAGATCAATTTCTTTGTACCTTCATGATCGGGTATACACAGTCGGCCCTTGAATAGCATTCTTCCATCTTCGGATATAGAAAAATCCGGTCTTTGCTCAATATTGGCTTTAATTTCCAGTAAAATTGGGTCATCCTCTTGTAACTTGGCCAAATCCTCAATCAATGTTGGTTGAGCTCGGATATTTGCCATGAAACAATCTTCTTCCTTAATGTCGACATCTAGATTCAACTGAGCAAATTGAGGAATAAGGTTAGTCATACAAATCATGAGACTTGATAACATACCAATTGGTTTCCTACTGAGTGCATCTGCTACAGCATTTACCTTGCCAGGGTGATATTGAATAGCGAAATCAAAATCTTTAAGATATTCCAACCATCTCCTCTGCCTCATGTTGAGCTCTTTTTGAGAAAATAAATATTTCAAACTCTTATAGTCTGAATAGACAGTGAACTTTTCTCCATAAAGATAATGACGCCAAATTTTCAAGGCGAAAATAACTGCTGCTAATTTCAAATCATGTACAGGATAATTTTCTTCGTGACGTTTCAATTGTCTTGAAGAATAGCAAATCACCTTTCCATCTTGCATAAGGACACACCCTAAGCCAATTCCAGATGCATCCGTATATACTTCAAATCCAGCACCCTCTATTGGTAGTGACAAAACAGGGGCTGTAGTAAGATGTTTCTTAAGATTTTGAAAACTCTTTTCACAGTCCTTCGACCAGACAAAAGGATTTTCTTTCCTGGTAAGTCTAGTTAAAGGAACCACGATCTTTGAAAAGTCCTTTATGAATCTTCTATAATAACCTGCTAGACCCAAAAAGCTTCTGACTTCTGATACAGTCGTTGGTCGACTCCAATCTCTGACAGCTTCTACCTTAGAAGGATCCACAGTAATACCTTCCTTTGAAATAATGTGGCCAAGGAATGAGACTTCCTTGAGCCAGAATTCACACTTATTGAGTTTGGCATATAGCTTGTGTTCTCTAAGTGTTTGCAAAGCTATCCTTAAATGTTCTTCGTGTTCTTCTTTCGTCTTGGAATATATCAAGATGTCATCGATGAAGACGACGATGAATTGGTCTAAATACGGCTGGAAAACATTGTTCATCAGTTGCATGAATGCTGCTGGGGCATTGGTTAACCCAAATGGCATCACCACAAACTCGTAGTGGCCATAACGACTTCGAAAAGCCGATTTATAGATGTCTTCTTCTTTGATTCTAAGCTGATGATAACCAGACCTAAGGTCAATCTTAGAGAAATATTCTGCTCCTGAAAGCTGATCGAAGAGCTCATCAATACGCGGCAATGGATATTTATTCTTGATCGTAAGTTGATTCAATCGCCGGTAGTCAATGCATAACCTGAGAGAACCATCATTCTTCTTGACAAATAGAATAGGCGCACCCCAAGGGGATGTGCTAGGTCTGATAAAACCCTTGTCTAGAAGTTCCTGTAGTTGTTTCTCCAATTCCTTAAGTTCTGTGGGGGACATCCTGTAAGGGGCTATAGAAATAGGTGCCGCTCCTGGAATGAGTTCAATGGTAAAGTTTACTTCCCTCTCGGGCGGTAAACTAGGTAGTTCGGGGGGGAACACATCAGAGAATTCATTGACAATAGGAATGTCTGCTAAGACAATTTCCTTAGATTCTGTGACAATGACTGAGGCAAGAAAAACTTCGCATCCTTGCGAGATGAGTTTGCAAGCATGAAGAGAGGATATTATGGTAGGATGCTTCTTGTATTTGATGCCAAGAAAAGAAAATCTTGGAAGTCCAGGTTTGCGAAAGGATATAATCCTAGTTCGGCAATTGGTATAAGCATCATGATCAACAAGCCAATCAACCCCTAGAATGGCATCATAACCCTTCATATCGAGGCATATCAAATTTGCAGGGAGATTATGTCCTTCTACCACTACTTCACAATCAGGATAATGCTTAGTAAGCTTAGTTACAGGTCCTAATGGTGTAGTTATAGCGAGATCTGAAGGTAGGGGAACTGATGCAGTTGGTAAGATTTTTGCAAAAGTGGTGGAGATAAAAGAATGAGAAGCACCAGTATCAAATAGCACGAATGCAGGACGAGAACAGATTTGAAGAGTACCTTCCATGAGCCCATCATTTTGATCCCTGGGCGCTTCTTCTTCATCTATAACTGCATTGAGGCGAGCTGACCTCCTACGTCCTCCGTTATTTGGTTGGTCTTTCATTAGGGGGCAATCTGGCACACGGTGCTCCCTACTTCCACAGCGCAAACAAGCACCTAGGCGCTTCCAGCATTCTTCAGCCGAGTGGTCGAATTTCTCACAAAAGGTGCACGCTGAGGCGACTTGCTCCTTTTCTTCCTTCACCTTTTTACTACTCTTTTGAGAATTTCCACCGTTCCTGTTCCTTGATCTTTTATTATTATCACGGCTTTTGTATGGTTCCGTGATACTGAACTTCTCCTTCTTATAATACCGATCAGAGCGCCGGCTAGATTCTTCTCCCTTCCCTTTTCAACCTTTCGACCTTCTCTAAGGTCCTCTCGCATAAATATGCCCTTTGAACCATCTCCGCATAAGTGCGGATATTCTGTGTCCCCAGTTGTTGAATGAAACCGGGCCGTAACCCGTCCATAAATCGGTTTGCTCTTAATAAGTCTGTACTAATCAAATGTGGTGCATACGGTGCTAGTCTTGAAAACTGCAACTCATATTCTGCCATGGATATCATCCCTTGACGAAGGGAGGCAAACTCCATAGCCTTCCTTTCCTTTACATGCTCGGAGAAATATTTGGCACGGAATAAAGTGAGAAAAACATTCCATGTATGTGGCGCATCGACTGGAGGTGCCGGAACTGATTTCCACCAAGTGCGAGCATCCTTGTTTAATTGGAACGTAGCTAGACGGACTTTCTCCTGATCCGTACATTGAATAACATCAAAGATTCTATTCATCTCATCTATCCAATTTTCCGCTTCATCCAGATTTGAGGATCCATAGAAACGCGGAGGGTTTAGACTCCGAAAATTCCGATGCAGGTCTCCAGCCCTTGCCCCCGCACCGCCCTGTGCTATGGTCTGTAGTGCCTGGGTGAGGCCGGTAACAGTTTGTTGCATACCGTCCCAATCTACACGATGAGCCATGTGTGAAATATGGTACCTGAGAGAAAATAACCACTTGTTATTTCTCATGAAAATTTAAAATAAGTATAATAAATATTAAAGCTAGTTAGTTTATCTTAAACCAGGCTCTCTGGTGTTGCCATTTCCTTTTTTCAAGTTCTACGATCTTGCCATTTTGTGTAATCTTTAAGCTTTAACCATTTGGGCAATTTCGCTATATACCTGAGTGTGTGCTTGTTATAACAAACCCTATCTATTGTTTTAGATATTACTTTGACCTCAAATTTTTAATAGTTAAACTCCAAATTTTTAAGTCTGTTAGTTACATTTGTTGATCTATATTTTTCTCAGTGCCTTTAGTCACTCATTTTGTCACTTACAGTTATGTCATATGTGTAATTAGATATAGGGTTTTATTTTAGATATATTATGATCCATCTACCTGAAGCTTTCATATTCACTCTGTATTCTATCATTTAGGTTTTATAGACCTTCTCTTGTTGCTTGTAATTTTAGTTTGTAAATTTTTCTTGTTTGCTTCTCTATATTATTTAGATTTGGTCCTAGGGAAAGTAAAAAGGCTATGAAGTACAGTGATATTGGTTGATTGAATTGCAATGTGAGCTTTATAACCTTTTCCACTCTGACCCGCGGACATGTATTCTGGTCTCCTTTGGTCCAAGATTTTCCTCTATTACAACAATGCATTAAGCATCATTATTTGTTGCCCATTTTTAGGAATCAGATCATAAAGAGTTTTCCTCAATGCTTCATAAGGCCTTGGAGGGTGCTGTTTAATGTCATGCCTGCTATGTGCTGGTACTACTATTATCGATCATCTATTCTGCGATTGCAATATTATTAAAAAAATTCTCCATGCATGCAGATCTGCCACATTTTATAGTGATTCAGGTAAAAAATATATATATCCTATGGATTCTCTCGTCTAAAACTTCTCAACCAATTTGTTTTGACTATTTCTTTGATGGAATGGAAGACTATTGGAGTTCAGATGAAGTTTTTTTGTTCATATTGATGTGTTCAATAAGTGTAAAAGCCTTTTTTGTTGTAATGACAATTTGTTTCTAATAAGTGTTCTTAGTTAATAGCTAGTTTTTGAGAATGAATGCATGGTTTTGATGTTTTTATTAATGTGATTTTAGGAGAATGTATCATTTCATATTGATGTGTTCAATGTGAGATTTATACAGGAAACATTACATGAATGTATACAGGTGTAATATGAATGCACAATGAGTATGTTAAAAAAATAAAAGAACAATATACCTACATTTTTTTAAAAATGAGACTAGATCTTTTTCCTACGTTTTTAAGACAATGACGCTAATACTTTTTCATACGTTTCTTTTAATACATGATAAAAAATAATACCTACGTTTCTAGAATCGTAGGTATAGCCAATTATATGCATGTGTATATATATTTTTAACCTACGCTTTTGCTGGATTATTCCTACACTTTCAAAGCGTGGGTAAAGGTCTATATCTACCTACGCTTTTTGCTGGACTATTCCTTCGCTTTGAAAGCGTAGGGATGGGTCGAATTATATCTATGTTTCATAGAAACGTAGGTATAATATATAGTCACACGAGCAAGCGCCACGCTTTGAAAGCGTGGCAAGCAAACTAAGGGCTTTACCTACATTTTTTGGACATATACCTATGTTATTAAAACGTAGGTAAAGGCCATTTTTTTTATAGTGTTAGAAATTTAAATAGACATACCTGTAGCGGGAGGTGGTGGGTGTGTGCCCTGCACAACTAGTGAGAGGGCACTAGACCCTGTAAGAATTAAATGTCACAAGTAAAACATATAATCAAAGAATATTTTGCTAGAAATTAAAATATACATACCTGAAGCGAGCGGTGGTGGGGGTGTGCCCTACACACCTAGTGGGAGGGCACTGAGACCTGTAAGAATTAAATATCATAAGTAAAATATATAATCACATAACATTTCATTGCATCATCAAAATAGACCTATCTGTCAGCTACAGTGGTGGCGGTGTGCCATGTGCAGCTGGTGAGCCGACACTCAGACGTGTAATAAATAAATCTTTTAAGTTGATATATAATTAATACACTTATATAGCTAAATCAGAGAATAGATATACCTGTGCCTGAAGTAGACGCCAACGAGGAGGGAGTAGAACCCTTCCCACTGCCCTGTCTCCTCCCACTCCCTCTACGACCTCCTCGGACCATCTCTTTATTAAGAATAATAAAATTAATGCATATTAATCCACAATTATATAAGATTTACACAAGTTATTAAAATTATGTAAAAATGTAAAAACATCTTACTAAATTATCAAATATTATCCATTTCCTCTTCAGATGCTGATGATATATCTAACTCAGCTTCATCTTCGTTATCTGTAGTAGCCTCATCAGATTCAAACTCTTCATCTTCATCGGACTCCTCCTCCCCTATAACATCAACATTTAGGTATGTCGGATCGACTTCTTCCACTTCATTTCCCGCATGTAATGACGTGGCTCATCATATTCGTCCAAATGAAGATGTGTGGAACCTACAGCGCCAACTTCGTATGATTGAAAATATTCGGCAATGGCATCCCTTAAGATAGTTTTAGTCAGATTCAACTCATAAGTGGGGAAAAGTCTTGATTTAACTCTACAAATTGTCCACCAATCTTTATTCTTGGATTATGAATAGCTTGAATAATACACTTGTTGGGTTTGTGCGGTCAAAATGAACGGTTCATATGTATTAAGTTTAGACCTATGTTTGACATCAACAATCTCATATGTTGTGTCATGTCGAACAGAATTAGGATCAAACCAATGACACTTAAATAGGAATACATGATTATCTTGTCCCAGATAGTGCAATTCTATGACTTCCTCAAGAATACCATAGTAGTCCAGTTCATTTTCATTGTATGCACTTCCCTTAACACATACATTGTTGTTCATCGTAGACTTATTTCGTCCATAATCTCTCGTGTGAAATCTGTATCGATTCACAATATATCTTGGATAGGCACGTGTAACTTTCGAGGGGTCATAACTTATCTTATGTACTCTTTCATCAGTAATAAGACCTTGTTCAACCTATATATAAATCAGAGTAGTTAAAATATTAACATTTACCTCAACAGAAGTAAATAGAAACGTATATATTCAACGATCGACACTAACTCGATATCTCAACCATTTGGCAAAAAAATTCTCACGTTCTTTTTCAACCTCCACATCCTAGATATTTGGATATTTTTGTAATAATTCTAAATAAAATTATTTTTAATATGAATACATGAGTACTACCTTAAATGGCAAGAAGAATGATAAACAACTTATGCACATAAGAAAATGTGAGTTAAGAACTTACTCAACATAGGGTTCAATCTCAGTACAATTCATAAGAATATATCTCTCTGCGGCGTACAACTATCTATCTTTGAGCGTGTGAGTCAAGCAATGTCCGAACGCACGTATAGGATGCTTAAATATAGAGAGTCGATCGGACGAATCAGCAACTCACCCATCATCATTACGTGTAGGTCGAGTATGATGAGTTTAAATCTCTGGCTCCAAGTACATAGAACAGAAGTTCAAAATTTTTGCAATAATATATGCCTCAGTAATCGAACCCTCCACCTTCGCCTTGTTGCGAACTTTCATTTTTAGTTCATGCATGTACCTACAACAACAGTTCAGATGGCAATGACATACATATCGTACACATGTAGCGGCCAAAAGAAAAAAAAATCTCACATACCTCTCAAATAGATACATCCATCGAAATTATACTCGAGTGTTGACTATAGCCTCGTATGGCAAATCGATAATCAATTGCTCCATCAAATCGAAGAATGTCGGGGCAAATATCTTCTCTAGCTTGCAAACGGTCATGACCACATTTTCTTTGATAGTTTGTACATTCCGAAGTTTGAGTTCTGATGCACATAAAATCTTGAAAAACTGACTCAGCTCGGTCAGTGCTCCCCATACAGGCTTTGGCAACAAGTCACAAAATGTAATGAGCACCAACCTCTCCATGAACACATGACAGTCATGACTTTTCAGTCCATATATTTTCCCCTCATTAACATTCACACAACGGGCTATGTTGGACACATATCCATCTGAGAATCTCAACTGTTTCAACCACTGGTACACTTCCTTGATCTGTGTATCACTAAGCACGTAAGTTGCTTTAGGCTACACAA
Organism: Amorphophallus konjac; assembly: GCA_022559845.1. Taxonomy (NCBI): domain Eukaryota; kingdom Viridiplantae; phylum Streptophyta; class Magnoliopsida; order Alismatales; family Araceae; genus Amorphophallus; species Amorphophallus konjac. Next base: position 175,888,526 of record CM040117.1, on the reverse strand, counting down.
TTTTTCCTTGTACGTTCTGTAGTTTTAGTTCTGAACGTTTACAAAGCATCTTTAAGTCTATACCTGCTATGGCATTGTCCTTTGTTTTGCCTTTTATGTTCATGATCGTGTTGAACATATTATCAAAAATATTCTTCTCGATATGCATGACATCTAGATTGTGTCGTACAATAAGAGTTAACCAATAAGGCAATTCCCAGAAAATACTTTTCTTGTTCTAATTGTGATCCTTTCCAAATCAAGGGAGTTGTCGTGTGCTACCGGACAGTTGTACTATATTTGGTAAATTTTTCACCTGTGCCGCCATATGGCGACCAGACACCCGTTGTAAGTCTGCTTCATCCATTTCAACAGTGTTTTTCTGAAATGAGTCTTTTTACTTTTGAAAAGGATGGTCACTTGATAGAAACTGCCGATGGCAATCAAACCAGTATACTTTCTCATTATGTTTCAATACAAATGATTTAGTATCTTCCATACAGTAAGGATATGCTAACCTCCCATGTGTGCTCTAACCAGATAGCATTCCATGTGTAGGGAAGTCACTTTTTGTCCGCATCAATGTAGGCTTCATAATAAAATTTTGCTTCCTAAATGCATCATAAGTAATAACTCCATTAGTCCATAAAAATTTCAGTTCATCAATCAACGGTCTGAGATATATGTCTAAATTTTTTCCTGAACTTTTTGGACCAGGAATTACTATGGATAAAAATAGATTTTCTCGCTTCATGCACATGTCCAGCGGAAGGTTGTATGGTGTCATGAACACTGGCCAACAAGAGTAAGATGCCATTGAACCACTGAATGAATTAAAACTATATGTGCATAAACCCAACCTAACATTACGTGGCTCCCTTGAGAAAGCAAAATGAGTACGGTTGAAGTGAGTCCAAGCTTCGCCAACGGTAGGATGACTGATTATATCATCGGCACGATGTACTCTTTCGGTGTGCCATGTCATATGTCGAGCCGTCTTTGAGGACATGTACAGCCACTGCAGCCTAGGCGTAAGAGGGAAGTATCACAATGCCTTGTAAGATACATCTTTTTACTTTGAATTGTCCTCTCTCTTAGGTTTGAATTTGTCATGATAACAAATAGAACATAATATCTTACCTGCATCCTCTAGGTAATATAACATATAGTGATTCGGGCATGCATCTATTTTAACATATTCAAGCCCTAGCTCATTGACCATCTTTTTTGCACGATAAAAAGTTTCAGGCAACTTCACGTCTCGAGGCAACATACTCTTGATCAAGAGGAGGAGACGGTCAAAATAAATCTCACTAATGTGAAATTCATATTTCAAGTTCAACAATTGTGAGACCGCAGACAACTGAGTGTACTTTTCATAACCATCCCACAGTGGCTCATCAACATCCCTAAGTAGTTGATAAAATCTTTTGGCTATCTTATTCGGCACTTCTTCCATGTATGCATGTTCATCATGAATATTAAAACTAGGACCAGTAGCATCTACAACCATATCCATGTACCCACTTGTGCCTGCAACATTGTCGGGCTCATACGACAAGACATCCTCACCATGACACGTCCAATTCATATAACCGTCCACGAACCCATTGGTGTACAAATGATGCTGCACATCCTATGGTGAACGCCACCTCAAGTTTCTACAACCTGAACAAGGGCATCGAATGTGATCGTTGTAGTCTATTGTTACATTTGGATTCCCCCATGTAAAATGAATAAAACTCTCAACTCTATGCTTAAACTCAACAGACATCACCCGGTCAACTATTCTACGATACATCCATAAACGATATGTCAACATTTTACCTGCACCCACTAAATGTTAATACACAAATAACTTTGAAATCATTACTCCTAAAAATTTGTTCGACCCTTTTCTCACATCGTTTGCCATAGACCATTTGCAGAGGAAGGGTGTATTATTTAGATTATCACTTTTTAACCCATCCATGAAGGTTTGATCGCACAATCACTTACTATATGTGTTATACGATTTGCTGAAAATTTCGACAGCATCTCCTCATACTTCTCCGATATATCAAAAATATTTATTGATTAAGAAATTTTCTTAAACACTTACTAGTAAGTGGTTAAGAAAATACTCAAAATCAATAAAGGTATACCAGAGAAGAGTGAGAAGACGCACTCGAAATTCTCAACAAACCATACAAACACATATAGTAAATGATTGCCTAAGTGCGATCAAACATTCAAGACTTTGAGATAGATATATACATTCTCGTAAAAAAATGAGAACATACACATCAATTCTAAAGTCTTGAACAGTAAGGTTCATTGATATGGGTTTAAGACGATTTCCTGAGATGCGTGTAATGTTAGGTCACACCCATACACCTTAGCTCACAGAGAATACCGCATGTAATTATATAACATAAAATTAAATAACATCTCACTTATCATTATGCATATATCGAATTAAACAACATCTAATTTAAAAAATATTCAAATGAAGAACATCAAAGCTAAATAATGTAAAGGGAAAGAAATAAGAGAGAGTAAAAAAAGAGTCATGATGGTAACAAAATAGATATAAACAAAAGATATATATATATAATAATAATAATAAAAATAAATAAGTTGACCTAGGTCGACCTGCGCTCTGCACAGGTCGACCGAGCCCCTCATCATCATTCATTTTTTTGGGGTTCGCTCATTTTCATATTTACTCCTCTTATTTTCATATTTTTTGGGGTTCGCTCTACACAGACACACTGATCATCACCACCTACCAACAAGAATAGTCTTATTGGGAAAAAGGCTCACCCTCGACAGCAATGGACACCAGCAAAGAGGTAGGTGGCTGCACATGGAAGGAAAAAATTTGTCCTAACTAATTTATGTACCAAATCTATTAGAAATGTGACAATTTTGGCGCTTAGAATAAGAAAAGAGATTGGATAAATGGGGCCTACCTAGCTAGCACAGCTAGCCAGATCCTAATAAAAGCCGTTGTGTTGATCTCCAATTTGGAGATAAGAGAGGATGGTGAGCATCATTTGGGTAGTTCAAGAGAGGATCAGCATGAAGTTGCCCAAGAGATTAGGCACACACCAGGCAAGGTTTTGAGAAGGCTCATCATGGCGACCGAGGAACACCATAAGCATCTTGTTCCTAGTTATTTAATTTATTATAGGTCTAGTGTTGTTTGTTTGGCTGAGAATATTGTTGTGATTCTCCAATTTTAGAACTATTTTATGATTAGTGTATTTCTTTATTTTAAAATGGGAGGATATTTTATTTGGATGGCCATATAATACATGAAAAATTAAACACTATATTTTGTTGGCTTACTATAATTTTAGGTCATTTTAATTACTTCTGATTTTTGGTTTCAGTGGCATAGTCTATAAAAAAAAACCAGAAAGTTCTGATGTTATGTTGGCCAACACCCAACGACAGTAGTCACATCTATGTTACTTTACAGACTAACAAAGAACCAAAAAAGGTTATAAAATGAAATAATTATAAAATAGTGACTAAGTCCTATCCATACTGGTTGTACATGCCATGTTTGTATATTGGTGGCATTGATCTAGCCATATGCCATCTTATCTGTTAGCTTCCTCACTTGTAGGGATTAGGTGATTTTTGTTGAGATTTAGTCCCAACATTAGATAATCTGCGGGCAACTTTCTCTCCTATACCCCACCGACCCCCCCACCCTCCCCTCCCCTCCCCCTCCCCTCCCCTAGTCCTCACCCGTCCCCTCCCCCCCCCCTCCCCCCCCCCCACCCTCCTCTCCCCTCCTCACCATGCCCCCTCCCTCTCCCGAGCCCCCCTCCCCTACCTTCTATGGCCCCCTCCCCTCCCCTCCCCACCATCCCGTCCCCCATCGACCCCCACCCTCCCCTCCCTAATGTGCCCCCCTCACTCTCCCGAACCCCCCGCCCCCGCCCTCCACACTGTACCCCCCTCCCCTCCCCACCGGCTCGGCCCTCCTCCCTTTCCCGAACGTACACCCACATTATAATAAACAGTAAATTCAAAAGATAAATTTAAATACATACCCATAATAATAATAATAAACAATAAATTTAAATAAGATTAAACAAATTAAAACCAAACAATATACTTTTAAAAAATATATTTTACGGACCGTTTATTAGTGGAAATTCGTCAAAAAAATAGAATAAAGTCTGTTGTCATCCACGAAGCTAATAGCCCTTCATGAAAATTTCATCACTATGAGAGATAGAGGGTAAATGAATGGGAGGGGGGCCTTTCCCCTCTCTGTGTGCATGTGTGTGACAATGAGAGAGAGAGAGTAAGAGAGGGAGACAGAATGAGGGAGAGGGAGACAGAGGGGCTCGGCCCCTCCACTCTATGAGTTCGTGTGTTAGAGAGAGAGTTAGAGAGTGGAGACAGAGTGAGGGAGATGGAGACAGAGGGGATCACCCCCCTCTGTGAGTGTGTGTGTGTGTTAGAGAGAGGAAGATAGAGGGGCTCGGCCCCTCCATCTCTGTGAGTGCAGAGATAGGTAGAGAATGGAGACAGAGTGAGGGAGAGGGAGACGGAGGGGATCACCCCTCACCCTCTGTGAGTGCGTCTGTGTGTTAGAGAGAGAGGGAGAAGGAGACAAGACCATGAGAGAGGGAGACGATGAGAGTGGGAGTGGGAGATGGTGAGAGAGGGAGAGGGGAGACAGAGTGAGGGAGAGGGAGATGGCGCGGACCACCCCTCCACCTCTGTGAGTGCGTCTGTGTGTTAGAGAGAGAGGGAGAGGGAGACAGGACCGTGCGCTACAAGAAAAATCAGAAATATCGACGGAATGTATCGACGTAAATATTTTCATTGGAAATCTGTCGGAATTGTTACAACTTTCTGACGGAAAATATTCTATCAGAAATCAGTCAGTAATTACCGATGGATTTCTGACCTATTTTTTCAATCGAAAATCTATCTCTAAAAAGAGAACTTTCAGACAGAATATATTCCGTCAGAATTCAGTTGGTAATTACCCACAACTATTTCTGATGAACGATAATCTGTCAAAAATTTGTCGGTACTTTTCGATCGATTTTTGACTGATATTTTCTATCAAAAATAATTATAATTATTAATTTCTAAATATAAATACTTTCCAATAGAATAAAATCGGTCGAAAAAAGGTCAAAAAATATTGACAAAGTTTTGACGGAATACAATCGGTCGAAAACGGTCAGCAATGATTTTAATTATTAATTATAGATTAAAACTATTTTCTGACAGAATAAATTCTGTCAGAAAAATAGTCAATAATTTATGACCGCTTTTCGACCCATGTTGTGCCCCGGCGTATTTTGACGAAGACAAATCGTCCTGCTCAAAGTCTAATTTGCATTGCATATCTTTTTGTGAATGTAAGTCAATTTGATTGGTCACATGAATGTCCATCCTTGAGCAGAAATTGAAATGCTTATTCACTTAATCAATTTGGTCTTGCTTTTAATGGATTGTATGAGTTCAGCTAGTCTTGGTCTGCATGTTAAATTCATGTAAATTGATAAGAAATCAAGGTGGTTAAGGGTTAATTGAATCATATCTAAAATGGGTTTTCCATGCATGAATCTAATTTGATATGTGAGCTTATGTTGTGAATGAATTGAAGACCCTATTTTACTCTCATAGGTGAAGTATCACATGGCTTCTTATAGCAGGTTGAATGAACTTTAACAAACTGTTTGTGTATTTCATTTGGATTGATTAAAGAAAAATTGACATGAATGGATTTGGGTACATAGTGCAGGTTCAAATTGCTCTCAATCTGTTGGATCCACGGTAAGAATTTTTGTTTGAATGTATTTAAGTTGCCTAGATTGGGGTTGTTGCATATTTCATAAAATCTGGGCTTTCTGAACTTCGGTCGAACGGCCCTTCTACTTAGGTTGACCGAATTTCCCAACGCTGCTAGAATCAAACCCTAAGAAAGTTCGGTCGACCGAACCCCTGGCTTAGGTCGACCGAAATTCCCAGAGCTCCCTAAAAAAAACTCTAAAAAAGTTTGGTCGACCGATCCCTTCGACCGGTCGACCGAATACGGCGAACGACCCAATATCGTTAAGTCCGAAACCCATCTAAATGGGATCCATTTGGATTCAAACTTGACCCTAATACCCTTAGGGCATTCATACATATGTAAGACTCATTTTGAAGGGTTTTCTCTGCTGGGCATTTAAGTCATTTTGCATCCCTTTTCATTGGGTATATGTAGCCTGTGATTTTCATACGATGCATATCTTTTTTTAAGGGCTAATTGTTTTCATTCTCTTGCAGTAGAAGGAAGAGGAGGGTCGCACCATCGAAGGAGGAGGAGGAAGAGATGCTGTAGGAGCTCATCTACAAGCTCTTCTTCAAGATATTTTCTCTTGAGCGTTTCTTGCATGACTGGTCTCACTCCACTCTGAGGATCAAGCTCCAAAAGCACCCTACCATTTCGATCGACGGGATTTATTGGAGATCTGAGGGGAAACTCTTGAACTTTCATTCCTATACTTTTATTTGAGGATAGATCGATATCTGGACTGGTTACTGTATTTTTCATTTTCCAAATCCTTATACAGTGGGCGGAGCATCGTCTCCGAGTGTGCATGTTTTCTCATCTTTGTGCGAGAACACGCGTGTGTGTGGGGCCGTTGTGCCAGTGTGTGTTTGTTTTGCTGCCATTGTGCAGCGTGGTTAGTGGAATCCTCTCAAGCTGAGAGGGCGGACATAGGACTGCACTAGGTGTGTCTGAACCACCTATAAAATTCTTATGTTGTGGTTTGCTATCTGTGTGATTGTCGCTTTTCATTGTCCGTCTTGATTGCGTGTGTGATGCGGTGAGTGGAAAGTTATATATATATATATATATATATATATGTGTGTGTGTGTGTGTGTGTGTGTGTGTGTGTGTGTGTGTATAATTTATGCGCATTTCACATTTTGTCCGAGTGGTTCATACAAATTATTGTTGGAGAGCTGTGAGATCTCGCTTGATATTCACTCTGTTAATCCTTTTTGTTATGAGATTAGAGTTTTTTATAATCTCATCCAATCATCACAACATCTAGTTTTTAAAAAGGGGGCGCAATCAATTCACCCCCCTCTTGCTTGCATTCCTAATCGGGACAACAATTGGTATCAGAGCCTTGGCTTTGTTTTATTTTGAAACCTCGCGTTTAGAGTGATCTGTTAGGAATGGCTAACAAAGGGTTGATGTCGGAAGGGCATTCTATACACATGCCTCCCTACTTTGATGGAAATAACTATAGTTATTGGAAAAATAGAATGATGGTTTTCTTCCGTGCTCAAAGTCATGAAATATGGACTGTTGTTAAGAATGGTCCATACACTTTACCCCTAGATGAGGAGCAGTGTAATGATGATCATATAAAGAAGTCTACTATGAATTTCAATGCTTTAAATATTATTCAGTGTGCTATTCACCCGACTGAATATGCTCGTGTTTCTATGTGCAGCAGTGCGAAAGAGATGTGGGATAAGCTGAGATTGATTTATGAAGGAACCTCAGAGGTTAAGGAGACGAAAGCAAATATGCTTATCCGGGATTATGAGCTGTTTCATATGAAGGGCGAGGAAACGATCTCCAAGATGTTTGCACGTATTATGGAGATTACAAATGGACTGAAGTCACTCGGGATGGATTTCAAGGATACCGACTTGGTCAAAAAGGTGCTGAGGTCCTTGTCACCCAGTTGGCACACCAAGGCAACTGTGATAGAAGACTCAAAAGATCTATCAACACTTTCGTTGGATGAACTCGTAGGGTCCTTAATGGCCTATGAGATAAATATCAAGAGGACGGAAGAGGACACGGAGAAGAAGAAGCCAATAGCTTTGAAAGCAAATCCAGACCCAATCTCAAGCCAGGAGGATTCCACGGACAACACAGATGATGAAGAAGTCGCCATGCTTACAAGAAAGGTCAGACAATTTCTGTGCCAAAGAAGAAGGTTTGGTGGAAAGTTTAGGAAAGGAAAGAGGCAATTCAAGCAAAAAAATGAACCATCCAAACCGTCTGAAATCATGTGTTATGAGTGCAAAAAAATGGGGCACATGAGAGGTGAATGCCCCGAGTTGTAGAAAAAGGCCAAGAAGGATAAGGGGAAAAAGCCAAAGGCCATGAAGGCCACTTGGAGTGATGAGGACGAGGACGAGTCCACATCTGAAGAAGAAGAAAATATTGAGGAGATTGTCAAGAGCTTGTGCCTTATGACACAAGAGGATCATGAACAGGTAACTTCTGACTTTGAGCTAATTACAAATGATCAATGGCAATTGGCATATGAAGATTTGTATGAAAAATATAAGATGATCAGAAGTGAAAATAAAAATCTAAGGAAGAAAATTCATGAGATTGTTCATTCGTCCAACTCTTGTGAAAAGTGTAGTTTGTTTGAAATTCAAGTTCAAAACTTCAAAAATGCTAATGAAACTCTTGAATCAAGATTGACCTTGTTTGAAGTCAAAATTTCTTGTTTAGAGGTAGAAAAACAAAGTGCATTCAAGCTGAAAGAAGGAATTCAAGAGAAGAATGAAATGTTGGAAAGAGAGCTAAATGAATTGAATGTGAAAATGAGTGAGTGTGAGAAAGTCAAGGTCGAAGTAGAGAACAAAGTTGAATCACTCACCACAGACTTGAATGAGATGAAAGTGGCTCATGAAAACCTATTGAAGGTGAAAGAAAATCATGTTAAGAAAAATTCACATTTTATGCATGGCAATACAAATGCTTTCCAATACAATATCAAAAACTCACAAAATCATGGAGATTATTCACACACACACATAAAAACACAAAATGTTCATTCTCAATTCCCCTCTACATCTAGGAGTGTAAATAAAAGAAACAATTTTGGTAGAAAAGGACCCACTTATTTTTATTGTGGGAGAATAGGACATGACATGTATATATGTCAATTGATGAAGTTTGATAATGACTTGTTTTTGAGAAAATACAATCATACCTTGATGAGTGCTAACACCAGGGGACCAAGTTTGCTTGAGTACCCAAATCAAAATGACAACGATTGTTTGTTCTTGTAGGTCTTCATGAAGGCAATGGAAAATAAATGATACCTGGATAGCGGATACTCCAGGCACATGACTGGAAATAAAGAACTTTTTAGAGACCTAGCAGACAAAGATGGAGGTGCGATAATCTTTGGTGGACAGGACAGAGGTAAAATAATTGGTATTGGGAGAGTTGGTAAGGATCTCAACCACTGCATTAAAGATGTTCTGCTTGTTAGAGGTCTGAACCATAATTTGTTGAGCATTAGTCAACTTTGTGACAAAGGTCACAAGATCATTTTTGAATCGTCTCACTGCTCTATCATTGATGCAAATACTCATGAAATTAAATTCATAGGTGTGAGAAGTGATAATACTTATCATGTTGATTTCAGTGAACTTGCTTATGAAAATCTATGCTTGGTTTCAAATAAAAATGATGATGTGTGGTTTTGGCATCGCCGTTTAGGGCATGCTAGTTTTAATGTCATTAGGAAGTTGAATAGAAGTAATTTAGTTAGAGGTCTTCCATGCTTAAATTGTGAAACTTCAAAATCTGTGAAGCATGTAATAAAGGAAAACAAACCAGAGTTTCTTTCAAGTGCAAAAACATTGTTTCCACTGAAAAACCCCTACAATTGCAACATTTGGATTTGTTTGGTCCCACCAGGATACACAGTCTTGGAGGGAAACTATATGGCTTTGTTATTGTTGATGATTTTTCCAGATATGCATGGGTGTTATCCTTGGCTAACAAAAGTGATGCATTCAAAGAATTTGTTGATTTTTGTCTGAAAGTTCAAAATGAAAAAGGCTACTATATTAAGAAAATTCAGAGTGGCCATGGAAAGGAATTTGACAACTCTAAGTCTGATGAATTTTGCAGGAAGCAGGGGTATGAACATCAATTTCCACCACTAAGGACCCCACAACAAAATGGAGTGGTCGAGAGAAAGAATAAAACGCTCGTGGAGATGACGCGTACCATGTTGGCAGAAAATGGTCTTCCATAGTACTTCTAGGTAGAAGTAGTCAACACTGCTTGTTACATCACGAACCGAGCAATAGTAAGATCGATCCTTAAGAAAACTCCCTACGAGCTATACAAAGGTAAGAAACCGAACATAACTCATTTCAAGCCATTTGGATCCACTTGCTATATCTTAAACAATGGTAAGGATAATCTGGAAAAATTTGATGCTAAAAGTGATAACAGAATTTTCCTTGGGTATTCATTGACATCTAGGGCTTACCGAGTGTATAACTCTAGATCTCTAGTAGTCAAGGAAAGTCCTCATGTTGTGGTAGATGAGTTTACTTTAAGAAAGTCAAATGATGTCGAACATTTTCTTGTTTCAGGTGAAGGTGAGAATGAGAAAGGAGAGTCTAGCAAACAAAGGTGAGGCAAAAAGTCAAGAAAAGGAAGAGCAAAAGAACAAGAAGAGGAGTCGATACAGCAGACCCTTCCACGCCAATGGATAACTCATAAGGATCATCCTCTGGAGAATGTAATTGGCAGTGTGGATGAAAGAATAAGGACACAGGCTTCAATAAGGGAAGTTGAACTTCATGATAATCTTGCATTACTTTCCAATGTTGAGCCTAATTCTATAGAAGATGCTCTTAATGATAATTCTTGGGTTCTCGCCATGCAAGAAGAACTGCACCAATTCTAAAGGAATCGGGTGTGGTTCCTCGTGCCCCGACCTGATGATCGTCCCATAATCGAAACTAAGTGGGTTTTCCGAAATAAACTTAGTGAAGATGGGTGATTGTAAGGAATAAGGCAAGATTGGTAGCCAAGGACTACTCCCAAGAATTTGGTATTGATTTTGATGAATCTTTCACTCCTGTGGCTAGATTAGAGGCAGTAAAACTTCTTCTTGCTTATGCATCTCACAGGAACATCAAGCTTTTTCAAAGGGACGTCAAGAGTGCCTTCCTCAATGGAGTCATCAAGGAAGAAGTATACGTGGAGCAACCACCGGGCTTTGAAGATGAAAATTTTCCGAACCACGTCTACAAATTGGACAAGGCATTGTATGGGTTACAACAAGCTCCCCGGGCATGGTATGATCATTTAAGTTCATTTTTGATTGATAATGGCTTCAAACGAGGTAATATAGACCAAACATTATTTACGAAGACTTGTGATGAACATGCTTTAATTGTGCAAGTTTATGTAGACTATATAATTTTTGGAGCCACGAACATTAAAATGAATGATGATTTTGCCCAACTTATGCAGGGAGAGTTCGAGATGAGCTTGATGGGCGAGTGGAACTTCTTCTTGGGGCTTCAAATAAAGCAACTGGATGATGGCTTTTTTTATAAATCAGAAGAAGTATACGCAAGAAATTCTGAAAAAGTTTCAATTAAAGAATGCCAAACCATTTGCTACACGAATGTCCACTTCACTCAAATTGGAAGATGAGAAAGGTAATATCATTGATCCAAAACTTTTTAGGGGTATGATAGGTTCATTGTTATATCTTACTGCTAGTAGGCTTGACATTCATTTTAGTGTGTGTCTCTGTGCAAGATATCAATCTTGTCCCAGGGAATCTCATTTATCGGCCGTGAAGAGAATTTTCAGATATTTAAATGGAACACTTGACCTTGGTTTATGGTATCCTCAAAATAATTCATTTGATTTACTTGCATACACTGATTCTGATTATGCTGGGTGCAAAATGGATCGTAAGAGCACAAGCGATCACTACAAGTTTCTAGGGGGCTACTTGGTTTCATGGGCCTCAAAGAAATAACACTGTGTGGCTTTATCAACTGCTGAAGCCAAATATGTGGCTGCAGGCAGTTGTACGGCCCAAGTACTCTAGATCCAACACCAGTTGTTAGATTTTGGTATTTTCTTAAAAAATACTCCCATCATGTGTGATAACACTTCTGCAATAAATTTATCCAAACATCCTGTCCAACACTCTCGCACAAAGCACATAGAAGTTAGACACCACTTTATTAGAGATCACATCAATAAAGGTGATTTTGAGTTAACGTTTATAGATACAAAACAACAACTTGCAGATATTTTTACAAAGCCTTTGAATTTTGATCAGTTTGCTTTTCTTAGGAGATAATTAGGTGTGTGCAAATTAGATATCTAAAATCTTTTTGATGCATTGGTCTGTAAATACTTTCGCTCACAAATCTTTCATAAATCATCTGTGCATACTGGTTTACCTTCTTGCACATAAGGAGTCTTCCATTGCATTTAGGTTTCAATCTTTTCTTTAATGTGCATAACACACTGAATAACATCTAACCTTCATGCATATCTTTATTCCTTTGCATCAGCATGTACATAACTTCATATATCTTATACTTGTGTGCTTGAATGCCATGATTTCTGGTATATCAAATGACGATTACGGAAGGTTGGATTATGTCCAGCTGAAAGCTTTCCTCATGCACGATGGTTGTCTTCGGACCTACGTTCTCCGCCACGTACCGGTAATCAACTTGTGTGAAAATTTTATCTCAATGTATGTTTGAGTGTATATAACATATCACCCTTCTTTTTGATTCCTCCTATGACCATTTTCCTTGTTAAATAAAATTACATTGATCTAGACATATTTGTTACATGGCACATATTAATTAAGAGGGAGGTTTTACTTATAACTGTGCATACATTTAGGGGGAGACATAATCGTGATTATTCTAATTCATCTCTTACATTCAGTACAATCTCTCACACAATTTGCACTTTTGAGATAAATGACTCTATTCAATAAGGATTTCAGTTATTCTACTTAACACTTTTAAGGGCACTTGATTCCCTACATAGTAGTCGCATGACTCGTGAGGAAAAAGCTGTCAACCCCACCAAAATTTTGAATAAGTGTGATTTGGCACCTAGTAGTCGAGAATCCCCCCTGAAATAAAGGAGGAAACTCACATCGAAAAGTGAAAACAAATCCACAACAAAAATAAATGACAAAACTGAGTAACCAGGAAGTGCCCCTGAAACAAAGGGTACGACTTGTTTCAAAAGGTTAGTCATTTTTTTATATTTAAAAAAATTTGGGGTTGTGCGTAGCTACAAAAAGTCAAGCACTGTGTACGAAAATGTAGGGAGGAGAGGTTCTTTCCAATGTTCTTCAGAAAATCTGATAATCCATATTGCTATGGATCTCATGTCTCATCTTTCACATACTCACTTGGGATCAATTGTGTGAATGTACTTTCTGAATCAGTCATATTTCACGTCTTATGCAATACCATCATTTTGTAAGCACGACCTTCTCAGTATTGTTCATGGACATCATGTTCATAAGTCAAAAGCATTGTTTTTAACCTATCCATATAGGACTTTCTTGATTCTATATCTTACTATGGATGCATGTATGCTTGTGTGATCATCTATTCCTCTTCCCATGCTTTACAATGAGTTAAATGTACATATGAGGCATTACATGATATTTCCATCTTTGTTCATCCCCCATTTGACTCTGATAAAAAGGGGGAGAAATGAATGGTCCTTGCATAATATTGTGAATGGTTGTTGAAAAATAAAAATATGATTTGAAATGCTATGGTTACCATATTTTAAAACGGTTGTTTCAATGGCTGATGTTTGACTCGTCTCATTCATGCAAATCTTTCTGGAAATCCAAGGAGTTTTGTCTTCGTTAAAAAGGGGGAGATTGTTGTTCCCCGGCGTATTTTGACGAAGACAAATCGTCCTGCTCAAAGTCTAATTTGCATTGCATATCTTTTTGTGAATGTGAGTCAATTTGATTGGTCACATGAATGGCCATCCTTGAGCAGAAATTGAAATGCTTATTCACTTAATCAATTTGGTCTTGATTTTAATGGATTGTATGAGTTCAGCTAGTCTTGGTCTGCATGTTAAATTCATGTAAATTGATAAGATATCAAGGTGGTTAAGGGTTGTTGAACCCCCTCTTAGTGGACTATCGTGATAGATTTTGATGATGACTAAATCATTCCATATCTATGTGTTCTAACTTGAATGCCTTGATAAATTATGGAATTGTTGTACACTTGATGAGATGAGAAGCTTTGGGAGTTCAGAAATCACTTCTTGAGGTAAGAAGTTTTATTTGTATTTGCAATCGCCAAAGTTAACGCAGAATGTATGTCTTGACAGGGACAAGAAGGCGGTTCATGAATTGAATGATACAAGGACATTTGGTGAGATCCATCCTAACTCTTTTTGCCTCTGTTCCTTGTTGGTTTTCAACCCTTGTGTTTAGTGGTTAATAGAGCAACACTCTTGTCTAAGGTAAATTTTATTGGGTCTTCATCATTCATGCCTTAGATTCATGCTTTTCAGTGGTATGTTCTCTATTTCTTCATACACTTGGTTGGCAACACATCTTTGTGGTCTTCGTCTCACTTCTGTTATTTCTGGTGCATGGGTCGACCCCAAGGGTTGACCCCTTCAGGTGCGAGGGTCGACCCCAAGGGTCGACCCCTGTAAAATTCCTCCCACCAGAATCTGTGAGCACGAGGGTCGGCCCATTGGGTCGACCCATTGCTCCAGGGTTGCTTAACCCTCTTCGAGGGTCGACCCCAAGGGTCGACCCCTGTAATACTTCATCCTACCAGATGTTGGTAGATCGAGGGTCGACCCATTGCTCTTGTCGTTGAAAACCCTCTTCGAGGGTCGACCCAATGGGTTGACCCCTTCAGTTCCGACCTCCAGCCGTCGTGTTTGACTTCCGTTCCCTTGCATATAAAGTCTTCTAATACGAGTCTAACTTTCACAAAACATTCCACAAAATGTGGATCTGGTTCCCAAGCTGTCTTTGACTATCCTAATCAATTAAATAAACCCTAGTGGCATTAAATAAAGAGGATGGGAGGTGAGATCTGCAAGAAGTTGATTGGAGTTCTATTTTGTGTGTGCAGGTTCGGAGCTGTAGCTCTCAAGCCCTCTTCCACCTTGCTCTGAAGCTGAAATCGAAAGGAAGAAGCTTGAATCAAAGCCCAAGATCATATATAACTGAAAGCTGCGTCTGAAATCAAGATCCAACCTCTGTTCTTGCTACAATACTTCACACTTGCGTCAAGTTCGTTCTTCATCCTGCAGAAGCATCAAAGAACATTCGAAGAAGAGAAAGGGGGAGTTCTATCTCTGAATATCTATTCTGCTCTAAACCCCTCAAGTACTTGTTGTTTAGTATTGAACATCTGATGTACTCTTAGAATTTCTTGAAACACATTCGTATGTGTGTGCTCGTGTTCTGTGACACGAGAGTGTGTGTGTGTGTGTAGTGGCCAAGATAGGCTACTGTGTGTGTGTTGGCTGTCTATTCAGCGTGTGTGTGGCTCACGTCATAGTGGAGCATTAATCCTCCGTGTGAGGGGTGGATGTAGGGGACACATTCGTGTACCCGAACTACCTAAAAATCTTGTGCTTCCATTGTGGTTTGGTTTATCGTTCTTTGCATCGAGTGGGCTACTCGCTTAGCTGAGTGATCTCTTGTAGTGCCATACCTCACTCACGACTTCTTTCAGTTCTCACGAGAGAGAGATCTTGTTCCGGTGAGATTGAGTGCTTGTTTGCTTTAGAATTATTTCTATTCTACAATTGTCGATTACTTGTGTGCATCTTTGGGTAAATAAATTTTATTGCCCAATAAATTCACCCCTCCCCTCTTGATTGCCACCTTTCGGGACCCAACAATTGGTATCAGAGCTTTGGTCTCTGTATCGCCCGACCTCATGGTCGAAGAGCAGATCCCTTTCTATGGCAAACAGAGGGATGATGCCCGAAGGGCATTCAGTGCACAGGCCTCCGTTTTTTGATGGAACAAACTACACATACTGGAAAAACAGAATGTATATTTTCTTACGTGCACAAGATTATGAAGTGTGGAATGTTATCAACAAAGGTCCTTATAAGTTGCCTGACAATGAAGATGATTGGGATGACGACCATATCAATAAGTGCTCAGCTAACTTTAAGGCCATGAATATAATTCAGTGTGCTATCCATCCGAATGAATACTCATGCATATCTATGTGTTCCTCTGCACAGGAAATGTGGGACAAACTACGCTTGATCTATGAAGGAACATCTGAAGTCATGGAGACCAAGGCAAATCTTTTGGTCTGGGATTATGAATTGTTTATGATGAAGTCAGAAGAAACCATCTCTGAAATGTTCACGAGACTGATGGAAATTACAAATGGTTTGAAGGCTCTTGGCAAGGAGTATTCAAACCGTGATCTTGTGAGGAAAGTACTAAGATCTCTATCACCACAGTGGCACACAAAGGCCACAGTGATCGAAGACTCAAAAGATCTCAGCACTCTGACTTTGGACGAGTTAGTTGGCTCCCTGATGACATATGAAATCAACATCAAAAGGAGCGAGGAGGATAACAAAAAGAAGAAGGTTGCCACAACATTGGCACTGAAGGTAAACCCACAAGTGTCTGATGAAAGTGAGGAAGGATCCATGGCCAATACTGAAGATGAGGAGCTTGTTGCCATGATCACCAGAAGAGCAAGAAAATTTGTTAAGAACACCAGGAAGTTCGGAGGTCAGTTTAGAAAAGGACCAAGAAGGCAAGGGTTTAAGAAGAATGAAAGCAGCAAGAAGGATGAAGTAATCTGCTATGAATGCAAGAAACCTGGTCACATGCAGGGAGAATGCCCGGAGTTGGCGAAGAGATTCAAGAAAGGAAAATTCAAGAATCCCAAAGCCATGGTCGCCACATGGAGCGACGAGGATGAGGAAGCATCCGGAAATGAGGATGACCTGGATGAATTAGTCCAGAACTTGTGTTTCATGGCAGATGAAGATAACTCGAATGAGGTAGACTCTGAATCTGAATCTCTTACCTGTGAATAATGGCAGATTGCATATGAATCATTATATGGAAAATGCAAAAAATTGAAATCTGAAAATAAACTTCTGAAAAAGAAATTGGAACAAGCTGTGCATGCTGAAAATCCTTGTGAGACTTGTAATGTCATGAATTCTGAATATGAGAATCTCAAACATGAGAATGAAAGTCTTCTGTCTAAAATTGAATTGTTTGAAGAGGAGAGCTCTTACATTTGAGAGGATCAATCCACTCTTGTTAAAATGCATGAAAAATTGAAGACCGAATTAGAACTAGAAAAGTTGGAAATAACTGCATGCATTCAAACCAAGGAAATAGCTGAAAAGAAAATTGAAACTTTGTTGATTGAGATAGATGAGTTGAAAAATGCTCTTGTTGTCTTAAAAAAGGGGAAACATGTGATGAACACTTGTGTAGGTCCTCATGTAGAAAGTTCTCTACCTACTTTTGAGAAGAGAAACAAATCTCAGTCCAAAACCCACATGACTCCATGGGTTTTAAGAATCACATATGCCTCATCATCTAACATACAGATGCATAGCTCATTTACAAATGTGAACAGGAAAAGAAACTGTGACAACAGAATCACTACATGCTTTTATTGTGGAAGATTAGGCCATGATATGTATGCGTGCAGAACCATGAGATTTGATGATGAAAATTTTGCAAGAATAATGAATAGATCATACATGCCTTTTCTGTCTAACCACCGAGGACCCAAGCTTGCTTGGGTACCAAAAACCCCATAAGTATTCTCCTTGTATATGCAGGTCTGCTTTGGAGCTCAAAAGAACAAATGGTACCTTGATAGTGGATGTTCAAGACATATGACGGGAAACAAGGAAATGTTTGCAGACCTGCAAGAAAAAGATGGTGGAGTGGTAGCTTTTGGGGGTAAAGGCAAAGGAAAAATTGTTGGAGAAGGTAAGATAGGTAAGAACCAAACTCAAGTCATTGAAAATGTTTTACTTGTTAAAGGCTTGCATCACAATCTTCTAAGCATTAGTCAACTCTGTGACAAAGGTTGCAATATGTCTTTTGATTCTACTCACTCCACTGTGGTAGATAGAAACTCCAATGAAATCAAGTTCATAGGGCTAAGACATAGCAATGTTTATATGATTGATCTTGATGATGTTTCACATAAAAATCTTTGCTTAGTTGCTAAAAATTCTGATGATGCATAGTTGTGACATCGCCGTCTTGGGTATGCTAGTTTCAATGTGATGATGAAGTTGTTCAGGAAGAATCTGGTTATTGGCTTACCCAAGTTGAAGCTGGTCAATGACGAAATCTGTGGGGCTTGCAACAAGGGCAAACAGACAAGAACATCCTTTAAATGTAAAAGTGATGTAACCACCTCTGAGCCCCTTGAATTGATCCATATAGATCTTTTTGGACCAAGCCGTACACATAGCTTGGGTGGTAAGCTATATGGATTTGTGATTGTGAATGATTTTTCTAGATATAGCTGGGTGTATTTTCTCTCAAAAAACAGTGATGCTTTAATGGAGTTTGAGGCGTTTTGCAGGATGGTTCAGAATGAAAAAGGATGGTGCATCAAGACCGTGCGGAGTGATCATGGTAGGGAATTTGACAACCATGAGTTCAGTAATTTTTGCAAGGCTCAAGGTTACATACACAACTTCTCCGCACCAAGGACCCCCGAACAAAATGGGGTCGTAGAGAGGAAGAACAAGACACTTGTTGAAATGGCAAGAACCATGCTAAATGAAAATAACCTTCCAAGGTATTTTTGGGCTGAAGCCGTCAATACAGCATGCTACATAATAAATCGAGCCATGGTAAGGCCATTGTTAAAGAAAACACCTTATGAGCTATATCGAGGTAAGAAACCAAATATTTCTTACTTTAAATCATTTGGCTCCATCTGTTACATCCATAATAACGGTAAGGTGGATTTGGCAAAGTTTGACCCCAAGAGTGACAAGGGGATATTTCTCGGATACTCCCTTAACTCAAGAGCCGATCGAGTGTATAACTTGAAAACTCTTATAGTTAAGGAAAGTTCCCATGTTATTGTTGATGAATCATCATCCAAGGACACTAATGAAAAGCATGTCTTGCAGGAAGAAGAATCAGAAGAGGATGCCACCGAAGAGCTCTCAAAGGAAGCAAACAAATCAGGAGGTGAAGAACAACAAAAGGATGATGAAAATCAGCAAACTCTGAGTGAACTACAGCTGCCTCGACAATGGACTGTTGCAAAAGATCACCCACCGGAAGTCGTCATTGGCAATGTAGAAGAAGGAATAAGAACGCGTTCCTCATTCAGGGAAGTTGAGAATCTGGATTATATTGCATTACTTTCACAATCTGAACCTCACTCCCTTGAAGATGCTTTAAAGACTGATTCCTGGATCTTGGCTATGCAAGAAGAATTACACCAGTTCCAAAGGAACAAAGTGTGGTTCCTCGTGCCTCGTCCTAAAGACCACTCAGTAATCGAACCAAGTGGATCTTTCGTAACAAAACAAATGATCAAGGGGTGGTAACTAGAAACAAGGCAAGGCTTGTTGCCAAAGGTTATAGCCAGGAACTAGGAGTCGATTTTGATGAGTCTTTTGCTCCCGTAGCAAGACTCGAGGCAGTGAGAATTCTTTTGGCATTTGCATGTTGCAATAATATTAAACTGTTTCAGATGGATGTGAAAAGTGCATTCTTAAATGGTTTCATTCAGGAGGACGTATACGTGGAGCAACCACCGGGGTTTGAGGACACAAAGTATCCAGACCGTGTGTACAAGTTAGACAAGGCACTCTACGGTCTTAAACAAGCACCCCGAGCATGGTATGAACGGTTAAATGATTTCCTTATACAAAATGGATTCAAACGAGGTAATGTGGATCAAACCCTTTTCACAAGGTTGAACGGTAAGGAAATCTTAGTTGTTCAAGTCTATGTTGATGACATTATATTTGGCTCCACCAAGGATACTCTCAGCAAGGACTTTGCAAAATTGATGCAAAGTGAATTTGAAATGAGCCTTATGGGAGAGCTGACATTCTTTTTGGGATTGCAGGTCACACAGACGGCCGATGGGATGTTCATTCATCAGAAAAAATATGCAATGGAGCTGCTGAAAAAGTTCGACTTGGCATCTACCAAACCACAACCGACACCTATGTCCACATCAACAAAAATTGATCAAGATGAAATAGGTAAATCTGTGGACCAAAAACTTTTCAGAAGCATGATAGGTTCCTTGTTGTACTTAACTGCTAGTCGGCCCGATATTCAATTTGCTGTATGTTTGTGTGCTCATTTTCAGTCCAATCCTAAGGAGTCGCATTTGTCGGCTGTGAAAAGGATCTTTAGATATATTGCTGGCTCAGTGAACTTAGGTTTATGGTTTCCGCGTAATTCGAGCCTTGATTTAATTGCTTATTCCGATGCCGATTATGCGGGTTGCAAAGTGGATCGGAAAAGCACCAGCGGGTATTGCCAGTTCCTTGGAGGATGCATGGTTTCATGGGCCTCCAAGAAACAAAACTCAGTGGCTTTATCAACCGCCGAAGCCGAGTATGTGGCTGTAGGTAGTTGTGTTGCCCAGGTGCTTTGGATCCAACAACAAATGATTGATTATGGCGAATCCTTCAAAAACACCACAATTCTTTGTGATAACACCTCAGCCATTAATCTATCCAAGAACCCTGTCCATCATTCTCGCACCAAGCATATTGAGATTAGACATCATTTCATTAGAGATCATGTTAGCAAGGGTGATGTAGAAATCAGCTTCATCGAGACAAATCATCAAATTGCCGACATTTTCACAAAACCCCTATGTGAAGAGAAGTTCACCACCTTTAGAAGAGAACTAGGGGTTTGTAGAATAGAAGAGTCTACATCATGACTTTGTGTGCTTTTGAGTGCATAGTTCACTGCATTGCATCCATTTGCATTAGTTATATGCTAGCTTACATTTTCCTTCTCATACATAAGCATCAAGTTGTGTGAAAAATCAAAAGAACAAAAACAAATTGTGTGATAAGTCATCTATGTGTGTTCTTGCATTTCTTCTATATATATAATATTCACTCTTTCTTGTTGTCAATTCTATGGCCGATTATGACCTTGAATACACTCTCATGCCATCAATGGAGTGAAACTGTCCGAATCCTGAAATCCGGAGAATTGGATAATAGCACGTCAAATTTTGATCTTGAAATTGATGTGGTACTTCCTCAATTGTTTAAAACCTTAAGAACACTCGTATCTTCTTTGATTCGAACTTAATTTTCAATTGGGGACTCGAGACTAATTCTTTTTGGCCCTCCGGTTATGTTTTTACTTCATTTTTGCTGAACTTCACTGAATGGGTCGACCCCAAGGGTCGACCCTCGCAAAAACCACTTCTGTTGGGGTGAGTTTACAGGGGTCGACCCAATGGGTCGACCCTTTTCGGCGACGCGGTTCCACCACGTCCGAGCCGTTCACGATTGGGGTCCTAACCCTAAGTTAGCCCCTCCCATGCTTATATAAAAGCTCATAACCCCCTCCAAGGCCAGCCACCATCTCTTGCAAGCCCTAAAAACTCATTTTTGGCTCCAAAATCATCCAAACCTAGCCGCGGATCTTCCGGTGGCTAACCGCGCAAGTCTCCTTCTACGGGTCCAAGGATCGTTCTTTGCCACTCCGATCTCTTGAGGTACGCTCTTGGTGTTTGTGGAGGATCACCGACTCTCTTCTATAACTCTCCTCACCAGTTGAACCATCTAGATCTAAACCCCATCGTGTGGCCCTTTCGATTTTTGCTTAGAAGGCCCCAAGGAGACGTCCTTCTCGCAAAGGCGTAGAATCAAGCAAGGCACAAGAGATTCGCTCAAAAAAAGCCGCACACGTTGCATCTCTTCGCGGCCAATCTTCATCCAGCAAGGTGCTGGATAGAAAAGTTCTTCGTCCCCGAGCAGTGGACTTCGGTAATTTGAGCAAACATATTCCCAGTTTAGTTGATGTCATTTGCAGTCAGCCCAACTTGGATGTTTTCATGTCTGCCCATCGTCGGATGTATCCCAACTTAGTACATCAATTCTATAGCAACCTATCGATGGCCGATGAAAATCCAATTTCTAAAGTCAACGGGGTTCAAATTATTCTCTCCCCACAGCTGTTAGGCGAAGCATTTCAGCTCCCTTCCAAGGGATATGCCTTAGGAGACATTCTTGTCCCTGAAGATAGAGTTTATCTTTACATGACTTCTGAAGATCGAGCAGACCCATCTGTTGCTGGGTTGAATGCCAATCGTTTCCCTCCTGTTCAACACATTCTTCATAGAATGATTACTACCATCTTGCTTCCAAGAGGGTGAGGACATGACAAAGTTACAGAAATTCATATGTTTCTAATTTACTGTCTCTTGGATGGCATCCGTATCAACTTTCCAGCACTTATTTTGGAGCATCTGTGCACAAGCATAAAACACAGGAATAGAACTCTACCATATGCTGCTACTTTAACCGCCATTTTCCAGTACATGGAGCTAAATCATTCAGCAGAATCTTCACAAACTATGCGGGAGGCCGACATTTATACCATTCACTCTATTTGTAACAATATGGGTTATGTTCTGCGTGATGGTGAATTAGTCAGGCAACTGAAAACCACAGTTCCTGCTGCTAGTTCTGATGAGGATAATGAGGATGAAGACGTCGAGTCTGATGAAGAACCACTCCCTGCTCCTACAGTAGATATACCCTCTGAGGCGGCCAGGCTAATCATAGATCGGTTGGATCACATTGATGAGCGATTAGACAAGTATGGGGAGACCTTGGAGGTTATTGAAAACGAGCTGCATGATCTGAAGCTTTCTCACCAAGAATGCACTCAAACTTTCACTGATGCCTTGGCTCATCACACCCAAATGTGCCACGAAATTATGGATTATGTCCGGCGTGCTCCAGGTCCACCAAATCCGGATGATGACTAGACTGTTGCACTTCATTCAATTGGCACACTCCTTATCCTGTTTCACCCCCTCTTTTTGATGATGCCAAAGGGGGAGAAGTTTTGCCTACTACTACTACTTGTGTGCCTTAGTAGTCTCGTTGTATCGTGTGCCCGGCTACTTATAATCTATGTGTGATGTATGCTTGCATGCATGTGTGTTGCATTTTCATCTTCATATAGCATTTCAATAGGTGTTGCATTATCCTTGTAATCATGGCGTGGCATTTTGTTGCATTGTACTTCTCTTCCCCTTGTTAATGCAATCGGATTGTGGACTGTGGTTGTTTCCAAGTAAGTAAGACATTGCTGGTTGTTGGAATATGCTTTCTTATCAATCGCAAAAGCTCTATGCTCCACTGGAATGAGGTTTTTAAATTGGTTCCTAACTGTGAGTTGCCTAAGTCAAGAACGTCTCATATTGCTCCGGCTCGGCTCCTTGTATTCATACAATTGGTATGGCCTTTGAATTTTGTGTTTACAATCTCTGAATTTTGTCATCATCAAAAAGGGGGAGATTGTTGAACCCCCTCTTAGTGGACTATCGTGATAGATTTTGATGATGACTAAATCATTCCATATCTATGTGTTCTAACTTGAATGCCTTGATAAATTATGGAATTGTTGTACACTTGATGAGATGAGAAGCTTTGGGAGTTCAGAAATCACTTCTTGAGGTAAGAAGTTTTATTTCTATTTGCAATCGCCAAAGTTAACGCAGAATGTATGTCTTGACAGGGTCAAGAAGGCGGTTCATGAATTGAATGATACAAGGACATTTGGTGAGATCCATCCTAACTCTTTTTGCCTCTGTTTCTTGTTGGTTTTCAACCCTTGTGTTTAGTGGTTAATAGAGCAACACTCTTGTCTAAGGTAAATTTTATTGGGTCTTCATCATTCATGCCTTAGATTCATGCTTTTCAGTGGTATGTTCTCTATTTATTCATACACTTGGTTGGCAACACATCTTTGTGGTCTTCGTCTCACTTCTATTATTTCTGGTGCATGGGTCGACCCCTTCAGGTGCGAGGGTTGACCCCAAGGGTCGACCGCTGTAAAATTCCTCCCACCAGAATCTATGAGCACGAGGGTCGACCCATTGGGTCAACCCATTGCTCCAGGGTTGCTTAACCCTCTTCGAGGGTCGACCCCAAGGGTCGACCCCTGTAATACTTCATCCTACCAGATGTTGGTAGATCGAGGGTCGACCCCAGGGGTCGACCCATTGCTCTTGTCGTTGAAAACCCTCTTCGAGGGTCGACCCAATGGGTCGACCCCTTCAGTTCCGACCTCTAGCCGCCGTGTTTGACTTCCGTTCCCTTGCATCTAAAGTCTTCCAATCCGAGTCTAACTTCCACAAAACATTCCACAAAATGTGGATCTGGTTCCCAAGCTGTCTTTGACTGTCCTAATCAATTAAATAAACCCTAGTGGCATTAAATAAATAGGATGAGAGGTGAGATCTGCAAGAAGTTGATTGGACTTTTATTTTTGTGTGTGCAGGTTCGGAGCTGTAGCTCTCAAGCCCTCTTCCACCTTGCTCTGAAGCTGAAATCAAAAGGAAGAAGCTTGAATCAAAGCCCAAGATCATATACAACTGAAAGCTGCGTCTGAAATCAAGATCCAACCTCTATTCTTGCTGCAATACTTCACACTTGCTTCAAGTTCGTTCTTCATCCTGCAGAAGCATCAAAGAACATTCGAAGAAGAGAAAGGGGGAGTTCTATCTCTGAATATATATTCTGCTCTAAACCCCTCAAGTACTTGTTGTTTAGTATTGAACATCTGATGTACTCTTAGAATCTCTTGAAACACATTCGTATGTGTGTGCTCGAGTTCTGTGACACGAGAGTGTGTGTGTGTGTGTAGTGGCCAAGATAGGCTACTATGTGTGTGTTGGCTGTCTATTCAGCGTGTGTGTGTCTCACGTCATAGTGGAGCATTAATCCTCCGTGTGAGGGGTGGATGTAGGGGACACATTCGTGTACCCGAACCACCTAAAAATCTTGTGCTTCCATTGTGGTTTGGTTTATCGTTCTTTGCATCGAGTGGGATACTCGCTTAGCTGAGTGATCTCTTGTAGTGTCATACCTCACTCACGACTTCTTTCAGTTCTCACGAGAGAGAGAGATCTTGTTCCGGTGAGATTGAGTGCTTGTTTGCTTTAGAATTATTTCTATTATACAATTGTCGATTACTTGTGTGCATCTTTGGGTAAATAATTTTTATTGCCCAATCAATTCACCCCAACCATCTTAGTTGCCACCTTTTGGGACCCAACAAGGGTTGATTGAATCATATCCGAAATGGGTTTTCCATGAATGAATCTAATTTGATATGTGAGCTTGTGCTGCGAATGAATTGAAAGACTCTGTTTTACTCTCATAGGTGAAGTATCACATGGCTTCTTATACCAGGTTGAAGAAACTTTAACAAACTGTTTGTGTATTTAATTTAGATTGATTAAAGAAAAATTGACATGAATGGATTTGGGTACATAGTGCAGGTTCAAATTGCTCTCAATTTGTTGGATCCATGGTAAGAATTTTTGTTTGAATGTATTTCAGTTGCCTAGATTGGGGTTGTTGCATATTTCATAAAATCTGGGCTTTCTGAACTTTGGTCGATCGGCCCTTTCACTTAGGTCGACCGAATTTCCTAGTGCTGCTAGAATCAAACCCTGAGAAAGTTCGGTCGACCGAACCCTTGGCTTAGGTCGACCAAAATTCCCAGAGCTCCCTGAAAAAAACTCTGAAAAAGTTTGGTCGACCAATCCCTTCGATCAGTCGACCGATGTTCGATGGGTGTTTTATTGTTCGGGTCAATCAACTAGTTAATGAATAGATAACCAATTGATTAGTTGACCGCACAGGCATGTCAGTCACATGAGTGACGAGTTCATTGTGTGCTCATTATGACCCTCGTGGGGTGAGAGTGAGATTCGGGTCGGGACCAGCAGTCCACCATATCATAAAGGCTATGACGTTAATTACATCCCCCATGAGGGAGAAAACATTTGATTAATTGTTGAGATAGCGGGCCGTTCGAGGCCGAAACAAGATGCAAAGGGATAAACTTGACGGGGTCACATGAAATTCCTTTATCTATCATGCAAGAGAGAGGCATGGTCCATTAAGTTGGAGACCCTCGATACATGGCGGAGGACGTAGATCCGAAGAGCACCATCGCGCAAAGCAAAGACTTCCGGTCGGGCGTACCCCGGACTTCCGTCAATGCCATTTGATATACCCGAGGGTCTATGCAAGCATGCATGCATGATGCTCATGATTATGCCAAGCATGGTAATAGAGCTATAGAGATGGACAGTGATCAATCAAATTCAATAATCTCCGCCAAGGGAGACGAAAGTGATGACATAAGCATGATAACGACAGCATGATGCTAACGAACATGATAGTAGAAGCATAATGATAAAATGGTTAGGACTTGAACAACCCTATTCTTATTTAGTTTATTTTTGATTAGGTTTATTAACCTCGACCGCGAGAGGCGGGGATCACTCCAAGGACGAGTGAGTGATTAAAACCATGCAAGAATTCAAAACTGGTGCGACCATGCGTAGGGATAGGTTTCCCTGGCGCGGCCAAATGTAGGCAAAAATTGTTCTAATCCGGCGTGGCCAAACATAGGCAAAGGAGCTAAAATGGCGTGATGGATAGTTGGAGTTAAAATGGCATGGTCACTAGCTTGGGCTAAAACGGCGCGATACCAACTGAAGGCTAAAACGGCGCGATGACCAATTAAAGGCTAAAACGGCGCGATACCAACTGAAGGCTAAAACGACACGATGGCCAACTGAAGGCTAAAATGGCGCGCCCTGGGCGCGCCGGGTGGAGGCCAAGGAGGGCAAGTTGGAATATTAGTGTGGGGCTAAAATGGAGTGGGGGGAGGTCACGCCAGAAATTGGCGCACCGGATTAAGACCGCGCTGGATTAGGGTAGTTTTGGGGTATTTGAATTCTAGTGAAATGCCAGGCCAGTTTCTTAGGATTTTGGTGTTATTTTAGAAGATTAGAAGACTTATTTAAGTCCCATATGCACTGCAAATAAGAGAAGTCTAGACTTATGCGAGGTTCCTACTCGAGCATCGTCTTCAATGAACTTTACCAGTGCAGATCCACTATAATTCAAACCAGGTCATCAGTCAAAATTTGGGCAGCACCTCCCCATGATTGGAGGGTTGCGGGGGCGAAGTGGAGACAGTCCCACAATGTTGGGGTATGCTCCTTAAGGTCGGGAATGCCAAACGGTGACCGGAGGACTTCGATAGAGGGAAAAGACCCCGAGGACTGGCCTACTAGGGGCATCCATCTCTATAAGTCAAAATCATTAAGGGACGACCGGGATGAGAAGGCACCTCGAGGGCTAGCCTACGAGAGGTTTCCTTCCCACAGCCACCACCACTCCCAAGAGAAGGTGGGTTTAATGTCGGGCTAAAGCCCTATTGATGTTCACCTGGTGAGTCATAGGGTTCATATCATTAAGAGATATGACCCTGTGATTTGACAGTGATAGAGGATGATGATGGGGAATGTTCCCCTCCCCGGGCAGTAGATTCTTTGAGAGGACAAATCACCAAATGCAATGATGGCCGGAATGCCTTTCATTGAATAGTGGGTAACAAATGATCATATACATACATATGCATCGAGGAGACGGGCTGAAAGGGGAGCTGACAGACTAGACTTAAGACCCGAAGGTTAGCCAATGGAATGAGATTCTGGAGGGGGCAAACGATCGAATAGTTCGACAGCGTCAGCAATACACATGAATATAACAAATGGGTCGCAGAGATGGCCCCTTCTCCTAGCCCAGAATCACGAACAGGGAGATACCGAGGATTCATCTCCGAGGGCGAAGGGGAGTGCACTCGTAGGCATGCCTCTGGCCCGGGGTGAACACATGGACACAATATCTATTCGATACGATCTATGTGACAAAAGGACCCTGGGGAGGGGATTATCAATGTTGCCCCGCGAAACGATGGGGCGTATTTGGCGGTGAAGAAAACTGAAGATCACACACGGAGTAGAGATGAAATAAACCATAATCATATGGGAGAAGGAAGCCCCGAGAAGTGCATCCATTCATTCATTCAGCCACATGGGAGGCATTACAGAGGGCATCACAAGCGGCTGGCTCGACGTTGTCACTCGAGGCTGACCAAAAGCTACAGAAACAGGGATGGAGCCCTGGTTGCAGAGAGAGGGAAGACGGAAGGGGTGAACCTAAACTGTGAAAGAAAAGAAGAAGAAAATGCAGAAAGAAGAAGGGGGGGGAGCTCATATCATCGCCCCCCCGACCTCATACATTGCAGAGTTTACAGAAAATAGCAGCAGCAGGAGCGGCTCGGATGAGAAACCGCCGGAACTCACCTGCAGGAACATAGTGCCGTAGACAGAAGCTTCTTCTCCGGCAACGGGCTACTTCAGATGGGCAGACGGGAAGGGTAGCGCTCTGGCTCACTCTCGAGGGAAAAAAACCCCTTCCTCTCTTCGCTGCCTCTATCTGCCTCTTCTCCTCTATCTCCCTTTCCCCCCCTTCTTTCCTTCCTCCTCTTTTTCCCAATCGACCATAGGCCTTTATATAGGCAATCCTTCGACCAAGCTTAATCCGATGCGGGGTTTAGTGCGCCAGTTTAAGGGTCTCCATGCGCGCCGGGAAGAGGATGCTAAAAGAAAGGAAGGGCGTGCCGGATTAAGAGGGGCGTGTGTTGACACCTAAAATATACCAGAAGAGACCAAAGCAGATTCACAGCTTTGAAGATCAGTCGAGGGCACAGCTCACGTACCATCCCCGGAAGTTTCAAGAATCAGAATAGAAGAGACCCGCTATTCCTAACACTTTGTTCGGCTAAAGCCATCCCTGGCTAGGCCGCTGTCCAGTACGGTTATCATTCAGGTAGTCGGGCTGATAAAACCATACCAACATTCAGGCAATCATCTGTCTGCTAAGAAAGGATGCTAAGATAATTCTGATTCTCCGAAGGTGGGATGCACAGTGCCTCACACGTGTTTGTGAATGCAAGGTGTTAAACAAGCCCCATGAAGTCTTAATATATATGCCAAGAAGCCCACTGTCGGGAAGGAGTCAATTAAGTGGATCCTGTGCCGAATGACAGGGAAATGGGCCAAGCCCAAATGTAAAATTAGACGCGTCGAGGGCTGCCCACGCCGGGAAGATGGACGCTGGCGCGCCGAGAAGCTCAGGCCGAGAGGATGAGGGTCGTCCCTCTATAAGAAGGCTGCCCTTTGAAAAGAAGGAAGGAGGCAAAAAGAAAAAGAGAGGCAACAGGGGAGAGAAGAGAGAGAAAGAAAAAGAGAGAAAGGGGGAGCTCGAGGGCCCTTGATAGAAGAAAAAAGAAAAGAGAGAGACAGAGGCTCGAAGGAAGAAGCCAGGTGGGGTGCGCCGTTCGACATCCTGAGCAGCTGCAGCTCCTCTTCCCCCTCTCTCCTCTGTCTGAGTATTGTTCCTGTATCTCTGTTTTCGAGCATCTCTGCTCTTGTAGCACTGAATGCCAATGTAACCCTGTCCCCAGGGATAGAGTAGGTGCATGCTGCTTCTTCTCCTGAGTTGAATTCGTGTATGTTTTTTTTCTTTCCGATGAAATAGTTAATGACAGATGGGTTGGGTTCTCCCCCCATCACTATTCTTTTGTTTCTGCTTCTGCACTATATGCTATGGACATTGATGGCTGCACCCCTACACGTGCTTTACCGTTTCTATTTTCTGATCATGTTGAACGTTCTTCCATCGTATGATTCTTTCAACTCTACACTTACAACGAGAGCCTGAGACAGCCTATCTCATGGCTTCTCGTTTGTGAAACGAGAAGGGACCAATCCGGATCGTGAGGTTTCCGTGAATGGTTCTGCTCCTAGTGAGGCCCCAGAAGGAAGGTTGTCTCCACCCCGAATCATCCTCTCTACGATCATCCAAGACAGTCTTCAGATTGTTGAACAAGCCCCTTTTCTTCAAACGCCCAAAGCCCGGCCTTAAAACCCTTCCAAAAACCTCACCTAAGCCTCCCGGCGCGAGCACCTCTCGGCGCAAGTCTCGCGCCGAGGGCTTGCCGCGCCGGTTGGGTTTCCTTCTTCGCGCCAAGGCCTAACTCCTTCTTCACGTCGATACCTTTACATCTTCTGACCATGTCAATGCGTTTGTGCCAATGCCGCCAGGCTATGCCAACTTTGTTCATCATACCCTGCCCTATGGAGATGTACTACCTTTCCCTCCATCCTCACGGGAGCCATATTAAAGGGGTTCATTCCCCTACATTCTACAACCCCATCAAGTTACGGGGCCCTGCCATTGCAGGTTCTCCGTTGACTGCAGCAGGGATATCACGATAGGGGGGGATAAAGTCCCATATGATTTAGATCCCTTGGATCTCGGGCTACGCCCGGCTCTCATTTTGGTTTCCACTCCGACAGTTCGTGAGTGGATGACCTATAATACCCTTTTGGCACGCTCCCAAAATAAGGGGAGGTGCTGTCAAAATCTGTTCAGACTGTTACTCGATTGCATAGTATGATGTTTTCATCGGAATTGTGCATTTAACTCCCTAACTGCGTGGCAAGAAGCTGAGCTATGTCATCTCATGGTATCTTGGCCTCCACAGGGAACATATCTTACAGTTACATGATCTCCTTGGACCCCATTGGTGAATGAATCCACCCTCATCTTCTATTTCATCCTACTATCGCCACGAAATCCCCGTTGAACGCAGAAGATCCCCTTGAATTCATCAGAACCCCTCATGATATCTGAATAAAGCCAACAGAATGGCCACCGGCGCCACTTCCTCCCGGCACCACTGCCTCCCGGTGCCACCTCCTCCCGGCGCCAAACTTGTGCCGGGTGAAGGGCGCGCCGGGAACCCTGCCGCGCCGTATGCCTTGCCGCGCCGTATACCCTGCCGTGCCGTCTACCTATATTTCTAGCCACGCCGGTTGCCCGTCGTGTCGGGATCCCCTCGCGCCGATTCCTATCCGTGCCGTTTCACCTTATTAATAGGTGCCATCCAAAACCTGATATCTTAACAATCCCATTAAATCCAAAAGCAGTCCAAACTCAAATGTCCCTTTCTTATCAACTTCCGTGTTAACCTTCGTCACCTTACGAGGGAATTATGGTTCTCCACCCAGGTCCATGGAGACATATTAATGGGGGTTTTTCCCTACATTATACCGAACATGATGTTTCTTTCGTCACCCCACGGACCCTCGGAGTTCTGCCACTGCATGTCCTCCAGTGGTCCTTTAAGGGGAACATCAACAAACGATATGGCAGAGGACACTGTCCCGCCACATTCAAATCCCTTTGGATCTAGGGCTTCGCCCGTCTCTCATTTGGCTTTCATCCCGACATCTCGTGGGTGAATGACCTATATTTCCCTTTGGCATAACCCCAGACAAGGGGGGCATGCTGCCGGATTGGCGTTGTAACATCGTTATCACGTCCCATATAGTATGTTTCCCATGCATGTTTCGCATCCCGTTAGCGGAGTTAGCATAATAGTCGTATCTCATTTTACCCCCGAGGCATCCCTTCTTGGCAACTAATCAAGGGTTGTCCTTCCCCGGAAGGACGTAATTAACGTCATAGCCTTTATGGTATGACGGACTTTCGGTCCCGACACGAATATCACAATCGACTGACTGAGTCAAGTCGAGCGCACAATAAATCGTCACCCTGGTGACTGGCACGCCTAATAAGCCTAGTAAAAGAAACCTGAACAAAAACATCCCCACAAGTTTGGCACGCCCGGTGCGACCAAGTCTCCCTTCATCTCTTTGCCAAGAGAGGATACCTTCGGGGGCTTACCCCAAGAATGCTGATTGTTTGTCTATTTATCTCAGGCAAACGATGATGTCATCCGGACTCACTGGTGTTGGCTTTGGCCCCACGATCGTAGCCGACCACGCGGAGCACGGGTACCTGGCGGTACCCATGGTCTTCGGATATTTCCCACCAGCTGTAGGCTTCCCCAACTTCTTGGGGTTAGCCTTTATTGACATGTTACAGACGGAGTCCCTGGAGACCGTCGAAGAAAAGGCTGCTGAAAAGGTCGAGGCCCCGAAGGCTCGACACTGTGACAACTCATCTGCAAGTCCATCCCAAGTCGCCAGTTGCATGGTGCATCACATTGCTCACGGGGCCCGCCCCGTCCCTACCAAGAGCTTCGGGAGACGTCGACACCGGAACCCCTGAAGGAAGACTGATGCTGCGGTGACCGGATGGCTCTCCACATCCGGCAAGTCTATGCTAGTCGATGGCCTCCGTGTCTTTCTGGACGGGCGCAAGGCTCGAGTGAGCCCGGACCGGGTAATCCCTACTGTGCCAGTCCGCAACTCCTACCAGGCTCTTGCTGGAAGAAGGGCCGAAGAAGAAGAAGCCGGCCGTCATGGCCTGAGGATGTTGGCTCCTAAGCCAAGAAGATTCAAGCAGGTTTGGGTCCCCAAAAAGGTCCAGCCTGTCTAGCAAGAAGCTCCAGTGCAGTATCACCCCAGATCCACCAGAGCAGAAGAAAACAACAAAAGGAACCTTATCACAAGGAAGGAAGAGACAATCGTGGATCTGCCACGCCGAGAAAGCTTTAGGGCCTGCGCCCGACAAGCCAATATCCCCATTATGGGAAGAAGATTATAGCAGACTGTTGAGAGGGCTCGGTTTACTCACATTCCTCCGATGAGAGGTCAACAACTGTCTCCG
Organism: Amorphophallus konjac; assembly: GCA_022559845.1. Lineage (NCBI taxonomy): Eukaryota > Viridiplantae > Streptophyta > Magnoliopsida > Alismatales > Araceae > Amorphophallus > Amorphophallus konjac. The sequence goes on along the minus strand of CM040117.1, from coordinate 175,855,969 downwards.
ACCCCGCACTCGGGCCGAGGGCAAGATGAAATGACCAATATGGTCAGAAGCTATTTTAGGGGGTTGGGCAACCCCTCTTTGGGCCAACAACGGCTGTTGCAGGCAGCTGCAACTGAAGAAGACCACTGTCCATTAATGGCAGCGGGAGAAGAAGAAGATAGGAGGATGACGTCATCGGTTGATGACAATGGATATGGAGATGGCTCTGATACTCAAGCCGATGATACTATCCCCCGTCAAGGGGAAAAGAAAAGGATCTCTGTGTTCAAAAGGCTTACCTTCCGGAGAATGCCAAGAGGAAGGTTCATAGACAGAGACGCATGATGCAGATCTTCACATGCAATATGGCCGGAATAGATGGCCATTATGGAAAACTGCCCGAAGAGCCTCAAGAGTTGGCCTGGCTAGCCGACAGGCCGGGGCCAAGCACTCGAAGAATGGAGGCCGCAAAACAGATGCTGACAGCGACCCATGGAAAGCAAGTCCTGCCCTGCCTCCAACAACATGACAAGGCCGTTATTCTCACAGCAAATGTGATAACAGTAGATGAAGATGAAGATGTCTTGCTTGACATCCTACCTGAGGTTTCTTCTGGCGAGACGACAGAGGCCATCCCCAACACAGCAGCTATGGATCCAGCCGTACTAATGATGCTCCAGAGGTACCGCCAGGAGATAGAACAGCTGAAGAAGTAGTTGACTGAAAAGGCAGAGCAGTCCTCCGCCTCCAAGCGGCCTGATGTGCAGGCCGAATCATCAAGGGGAGCCGTCAGCAAGAACGACTTCCCGCCACTCTATACCCCGCCTCTGCAGGCGGAGTCAAATTTGGCGACAACTCAACAGCGCCCATCACAATCACTGGCTCCCCCGGTGCTGCCTCAGGTGCACCAGACACCTCCATTGCTGCGTCCTCCTCGACAGGTGACCACCCTGGTCACCCCCTATTTGCAGCCGGCGCATTTCTACCCGGAACCGGTCGACCCAACCACCATGAGCAAGATGATGCTCGAAAGGATGATCGAGATGAAGCTCGCTGAAAGAGCTGAAGGTGACTATGTTATATTCGATGCATATAGGGTGCCATATCCACCGCATCATGCCGCCAAGCGGCTCCCTCCCAGGATCAGCAAGCCGCCGAAGTTCGACAAGTTCAACGGGAAGGGATCCCCGAAGGAACATGTCGCCTACTACATGACCATCATGGGTGACTTAGCCACCGACGAGTCATATTTACTGAAGTTCTTCGGGTCCTCACTCACAGGGCTCACCTTTGAATGGTACTCCAGCCTCCCGACCGGGTCGATCAGTGACTGGTCAGACATGCAGAGGAAGTTCAGAGAAAGATTTCATGTTACAGAGAGGGAGGTCACAGTGGCTGAACTCTATTCAACAAGACAGAGGGCAGATGAGACTGCTCTCGACTACATCAAGAGGTGGAGGAACCTCGGAATGAGATGCAAGCGGCCCCCGCACCAGGAGGACGCTGTGCAGATATGCAAACAGAACCTCAGGAGAGTGGTGCTGGAGAAGATGATTGGCATGGAAATCCGGTCGTTCGACCGTCTGAACAATATTGTTGCCGAAGTGGAGGCTTTCCTAGCAAAACCAGCCCCCACATCAAATACTCCTATTGCACAAAAGGGCAAGGCAATAGAACGGTGCCAGGCACCGAAAGAGGCAAATGCCCTTGATATCAAGACATTTGAACCGCAAAAAGATAAAGGCAAGAAGACAACTGCTCCTCAGCCTGCCAAGATCGGAGACGGCGAAGAAGGCCCATCCCTCCGGGATAAAATGCAGAAGCCCTACTCTTTCCCAAAGGAGAAGACCAGGATCTTATTTGACTGGGTTACCCAGTATGATAAGGTCACCCTGCCTGAGCCAAGGAGGCCGGAGGACCTGAAGAGAAGAGACATCCCAAGATTTTGCCCTTACCACCAGATGCTGGGGCATCCAATTGAAGACTGTTATGTTTTCAAGGACATTATCGAAGGCATGGTAAAAAAGGAAGAAATAGAATTGGGGGAGTACAAGGTCGATGCCCCGCAACCACATGCGGCGCCCATAAGAAGGGCCGCCGTCAATATGGTCTCTTTGTATCAAGCCTTGCCTGAGGAGACCGCAGAAGCCAGTACTCGGCATACATATGAAGCCTGCTTTCTGGCACCAATAAAAGAATAGGAGGGATGGCAGTAAGTCCCTGCAAGAACCAATAAAAAGGGCCTACCTCGCCCGATATCGGGGGCACATGTTCGTGGCGTCACACCACGACCCCCTCCACCGGTAACAACGCCTGTGTGGACCAATCCACCAACAGTTATCCGGATACCTACCCGCAATCGGAGTAGGCAGACTCCATTGCCGGTGGTCAAGAAGATCAGCCCAGAAGCTCAGCGGCTGCAGGACTATATAAATGGGCTAGATGAGTATGTGCAGCCCGAGCTAGAACCTCTGCTGGTACGAGATCATCTCCCATGGCAGGAGCTAGATCAGCTTTCACTGAAGCAGGAAGGGAAGGCTGACAAAGCATCAGACAAAGATGGCAGCCTGTTCTGGGGGCAGGCACCGGCCAAAGAAAAGGAAAGAAGACAAAGAAGGAAGAGAAAGGCCGACACGGCTACAACGGGGGTGAGCCTCTCTTGCAACACCCTCTCTACTCTGTTCAATCTGCCCAGTGAAGAGGATGAAGAAGAAATTTGCTTCACACCCGCCACTGAGGCCAGCCAGGTTGAAGCCACGACGGCCGCACATGCAACCCGGTCGGGCTGGAGGTGGGGGTGTCAGCCGCCTGCCAACCATAATATTATCTTCAGAGGGGAGCAACCCTACAAGATACCCCCTCCAGAGGTCAGAGGAATTCAAATACCCCCTCCGTCAGGCTTATACAACCAGAGTGGGGGCGGCACTCCTGCTCCTTCATTTCTGGAATTCATAAAAATGTCAAAAGGAAAGCAGCCATGCTGGGAGGTTGAACCGGCGACCGGGGGCAATCACCCATAGCTCTAGCAATCTCCCGAATTGTCAGAAGGGGTAGAAACTCGCCCGACAGAAGCCTGTGAGGAGCAGCCAGGAGGTAATCCCGAGCAAAAGGGTGCAGCCTCTGAGTCTGATGAAGCAGGTCCATCAGGGGCCACAGTCCAAGAATCTTCCAAGCCCAAATGGGCGGATGAAATGAAGCTGTCCAATGTCCGAGCTGGAAGTCGGGTGGTTAAGCTCTTGAAGAAGCTCCCAGCAAGGTTCACTGTCTGGGAAATCCTCTATCTCAGTGACGAGACCCGACAGGCGATCATTACTGCTCTCCAGACGCCTGCCCAATATGAAGCTTGCCTAGCTGAGGCACTACCGGAGGCCAGCATGACCTTCACCGAGGAGGACATGTTGCTCCCCACTACCAGTCACAACAGGCCTCTGTATATGAGGGGACACCTGAATGGCCGAGAGCTGAACAGAATCCTGGTGGACCCGGGGGCGGCTGTCAACATTCTACCCTACAGGATCAATGAGAGGTACTATTTCAGCGTGCACCTACAAAAGGTTGGGGATATGCGTATTGCCGGCTTCAATCAGAAGTGTGAAGTGTCGCTAGGGGTAGCAGAGTTCACACTCACCCTAGGCGACTTCGTCACGAAGGTGCAGTTTCATGTCATTGATTCCTGCACCTCATATAAGGCGCTGCTTGGTCGCCCTTGGCTGCATGAGAATATGGTGGTACCCTCCACACTTCACCATTGCATCAAATACAACACAGATGGGAGAGAGGAAAGGGTATTTGCTGATATCCATCCATTCGAAGTATTCGAATGCCACTTGGCAGACGCCCCTTTATATGCAGAATGGTCGCAGAAGGCCCCTGCAGCCAAGACCCCTTCCAGCACAATAAAAGACACTTCCAAGGTAGAATGGTTCCCTCCGCCGTTGCGTGGATATGTCGAGCCCAAGGTGGTTTCACACATCACTGTCACCGGGGATGTAGGCCGGATAGCACCTCCCGCCATCTACCTCGAAACTAATAAAGTCAGGGCTGATCAACAGCGCGACCATATCGGGATCCCTGAAGGTCTTACCAAGCCAGTTTTCAGCCTCAACCATACCACTATCAAGCCTTTCAAAGCATGGGAGGTGGCACAGATGGATGGTCCTAGCAGCCTGTTCTATACAGCTGAAGAACACCCTACACTGGAAGACACTGATTGTCATCTGCCTGAAGATATAGAAAACCCCTCCATGCCTGTACATGGGCTGACATTCATAACAAATCAAATGGCCGAGATGTTCCAAAAGCAGCACATCCCTTCCGGCCAACCTCGCAAGAAGAAAGAAGCATTCCAGAAGCTATGGTATCCTCCAAGCCTAGACAAAGAAATGAGGCGTGTCACTCAGAATCCGGGACTGGGTTTCACCCTCGAAGAATACTATTATAGTGGGCGCTACGAGGTGGACACCATCTCTGCTTTTTACCCGATGGAAGATAATCCACTGGGGGCAGCTATCGATGAGCACCTGACAGAAGTTGAGTGCATTCAGCCGACCCAGCCAAGAAGTCCGGAGTCCGAGGCCGTGTTCCCCTACCGGTGCTGGGAACAAGTCTATCTGGAAGATGCGGCTCTTCAAGCCAAATTTGACACAGCAAGCAGCAGTGAAGCTGAAGAGGTGGAAGATGCAGAGTGGCCTCCCGCCGGTGGCCCTCCTTTACTCATGATGCCGGCACTCCTCGGACCAGTTAGGGAAATTTCCCCCAAGCCTGATCGATAGACAGATGCTGCTAGAAGAGAAATGTTTGCCTTCACTGAGGGCATGGTAACTCAGGGGACCGAGGTCTCTTCATCCTTTGCCAAAGAGCTACAAGGCCACTCTGACCCAATGACAAATGATCACCAGCCCATGGTGACTGCAATCTCCTCAGCATGGAGTGAGGCAATCAGCTCGCCCCTTGAAGCCGCTGGTGAGGTAAACTTGTTGACAGAACAGTGCATGCACCCATTGTCAGCCGAACAAGATATTTTTGGCAGAACCAAAATAAGTCAAGATGAAGGGATCGAGGTCCTCGACCTCTAAGATGATATACCAGACTTTGTCAACCTTCAGCCTGCACCGCCTGAGATAGAAGACGGAGGTCAAGCAACAGTCGATGAACTGATAGAAGTCAACTTGGGAAACAAGGATGACCCTAGACCAACCTTCCTCAGTGCCCAACTGTCTGCCGAAGAACAGAGATGTACATCCAGCTGCTACAAGAATACCGGGATTGTTTTGCCTGGACCTACAAAGAAATGCCGGGACTAAGTCCCTCGGTCTCACAGCATGAGCTGACCATAAACCCTGGGGTAGAGCCGGTGAAACAGCCCCCTAGGCGTATGAAGCCAGAGCTCATCACTCAGATATGCAAAGAGGTCGACAAGCTCATTGATGTGGGTTTCGTCGAGGAAAATCAATATACCATGTGGTTGGCTAACATTGTGCCCGTGAAAAAGAAGAATGATAGATCCGGATATGTGTTGACTTCCGGGATCTGAATAAAGCTTGCCCTAAAGACGACTTTCCAGTGCCGATAACGGAGGTCATGATAGATGCAACCACTGGCCATGAGGCCTTATCATTCATGGATGGGTCGTCTGACTACAACCAGATATGGATCGCGGAACATGACCGGATCCACACTGCCTTCCGGACACCCAAAGGCATTTATCACTACAAAAGAATGCCGTTCGGATTAAAGAACGCCGGCGCAACTTATCGGCCGGCGATGACTAGAATATTTGATGAGATGCTTTACCATAAGGTTGAATGCTACATAGATGACCTGGTAATCAAGACCAAAAATAAAGAAGACCATCTGCAAGACCTCCGAGTCATTTTCCAGAGGCTAAGGCAGTATGAATTAAAAACGAACCCTATGAAGTGCGCATTCGGAGTCTCGAGCGGAAAGTTCTTGGGTTTCATTGTCAGGTATCGGGGGATTGAAATAGACCCCGCAAAGATCAAGGCGATTCAGGAGTTACCCTCGCCAAGGAATCTCTCTGAGCTAAGATCCCTTCTGGGCCGCCTTGCATACGTCCGGCGGTTTATATCCAACTTGTCGGGGCGATGCCACCCCTTCCACAAGCTAATGATGAAGGATGTCCCCTTCTACTGGGATGAAGAATGCCAGATAGCCTTCAACAAACTGAAAGATTATCTGAAAACTCCTCCAGTGCTGGGTGCGCCGGTGAAAGGACAGCCGCTGATCCTCTACATAGCAGCCACACACAATTCTCTGGGGGCAATGCTAGCCCAGAATAATGAAGAAGGAAAAGAACAAGCCCTCTATTATCTCAGTCAAAGAATGGTCAGAACTGAGGAAAAATACACCTACATCGAGAAGATTTGCCTGGCACTGGTCTTCGCGGTCAAGAAGCTACGGCATTACATGCTGTCACATGAAGTTAAGCTGATTTCGAGGGAGGATCCGCTCAGATACATCATGTCTCGACCGGCCCTCAAAGGTCGATTGGGCAAATGGACGGTGATCCTTATGGAGTATGACATCTCCTATGTACCGCAAAGGGCCGTCAAGGGCCAAGCTATTGCAGACTTCTTTGCTGAACATCCAGTACCCGAAGACTGCCCTCTGGAACAAGAACTTCCTGAAGATGAAACTTTAGAGGTTAGCCAGGTGCGGCCCTCCCTATGGCAGCTGTATTTTGATGGTGCTTCCATAATTGACACCACAGCCACGGGACCAGCCAGAGTCCGCGCAGGAGCAGGCATAGTCTTGAAGTCTCCTGAAGGGGAAGTCGTACACACATCCTGCTCAATAAACAAGCCTTGCACAAATAATGAAGCAGAATATGAAGCCCTCATAATCGGGCTACAGATTGCTCTGTCCATGGGGATTCAAATGATAGAGGCATTTGGAGACTCCATGCTGGTTATAAAATAATTAGAAGGGGAGTTTGAGGTATGAAAGCAGGAGCTCGTCCCTTACTACCTTCTGGCCCTGCGCCTAATGACAAGATTCTACCTCATTAGCCTCAAGCACATCAACCGGGGATAGAATGCTCAAGCCGATGCCTTTGCAAAGTTGGCAAGTTCCTTGGCGGTCCCACCTGATACGAGCTTGAATATAACAGTCATTAACCGGCGGCAGGTCCCCAGCATGATAGAAGCTCTAGCCGGTGAACAACCCGATGAAGTAGCAGTTGCTGAAGCAGTCCAGCAGCCAGACTGGCGGGAGTACCTCCTGCACTGGTTCCAACACCAACAGCTTCCGAAGGTGAAAGAACAGAAAATGAAACTCCTGAGAGTCAAAGATTCCTATGAGATGAGGAATGGGACATTGTTTCGAATAATGGCAGATGCCCAAAAGAAGGTATTACTTTGATGCTTATCCCCAGGAGAAGCCAGACAGGTAATGCAAGAAGTTCATGCCGGGTCAGCCGGGACGCTTCAGGCCGGTTCGAAAATGAAAATCGAAATAAAGAAATTAGGTTATTATTGGCCCACCATATTTGATGATTGCCGCAAGTTTGCCAAGACCTGTCAGAAATGTCAAGAGCATGCCAATGTGTCAAGAAGACCTCCGGTGCCTCTACATCCTACCTTACCGAGCTGGCCATTCACCCAGTAGGGTACGGACGTGGTGGGGCCACTACCAGCATCTTCATCAAGGTGCAAATACATATTAGCAGCTACAGATTACTTCTCCAGATGGGCGGAGGTAGTAGCACTAAAAGAAGTCACGGGAGAATTAGTTGCGAGATTCTTCCGACAGAATGTAATATTTCGGTTCGGGATTCCCAGCCGAATCATCTCTGACAACGGCAGCCACTTCAGAAATCAGAAGGTTTATTGGCTAGCTAACAAATACAAGATTGATTGGAGAACATCGTCTCCCTACTGCCCTCAGGCCAACGGGCTTGCAGAAGCCTTTAACATGACGCTGTGCACTCTGCTGGCGAAAATTGTCAAGACTGACAGAAGAGATTGGGAAGAAAGAATGTATGAGGCACTCTGGGCTTACCGTACAGTCTACAAGACCTCTACCGGCTGCTCACCCTACTCCCTGGTGTATGGCTCAGAGGCCATGGTGCCGATTGAGCTGGAGATCCCCTCATTGCGAGTCGCCATCCAACATGGATGGCAGCGAACAAGCCAACATAGAAAGAAGATTAGAAGAGCTCGCCGAGCTTGAAGGAAAGCGCCTTCGGGCGCAATAGAACATTCAACTCTATCAAGCCCGTATGGCCCGTGCTTTTGATAAGCTGGTCAAGGGTCAAGAATTCAAGAAAGGAGACCTGGTGATGGTCAAAAGAAGAGAAGTAATGGCCTCCAACCCCAAGGGGAAGTTGATTGAAAACTGGGTCGGACCATATGTCATCTACCGAGTATATGAAGGGGGTGCATACATCCTTGCGGATCACAAAGGAGACATCTAATTCTCTCCCCTCAATGGGAAGCACCTAAAGCCATACCACACGGTTCAACCAGCGCTCCCCGAATGAGCTACCTTATCTTGGTTTAGTGGCATTCCGCCTTGATCGAGCTACCCCTATCTTGTTTTAGTGGCACTCCGCCCCAGCCGAGCTACCTTACCTTGGTCCAGTGGCATTCCGCCCTAGCCGAGCTACCCTCACCTTGGTTTAGCGGCACTCCGCCCTAGCCAAGCTACCTTCCTAGGTCTAGTGGCATTCCATCCTGATCGAGTAACCCCTATCCTTGGTCTAGTGGCATTCCGCCCTGATCGAGCTACCCTTATCTTGGTTTAGTAGGCATTCCGCCCTATCCGAGCTACCCCTTTCCTTGGTCCAGTGGCATTCCGCCCTAGCCGAGCTACCCTTTTCTTGGTCTGGTGGCACTCCGCCCTAGCCAAGATACTTTCCTTGGTCTAGTGGCACTCCACCCTGATCGAGCTACATTTCCTTGGTCTAGTGGCATTCCGCCCTATCCGAGCTACCCCTATCCTTGGTATAATGGCATTCCGCCCTAGCCAAGCTACCCTTATCTTGGTTTAGTGGCATTCCGCCCTCACCAAGCTACCCTTCCTTGGTCTAGTGACATTCCGCCCTGATCGAGCTACCTTTTCTTGGTCTGGTGGCACTCCGCCCTAACCGAGCTACTTTCCCTTGGTTTAATGGCACTCTCCCCTGGCCAAGCTCTCAAAAGAATACGCCATACTGCCACTACAAACCTTACGTCCGAACTGGCATGAAATCCCTCCCTTGCATTAGCATTATCTTCCCGCTAACGAATAAACCCTTTCGGCTCGAGACCTCGTGTCCTAGCCGGCCTTCCCATATTATTGCCATTACGGGCCTTACGCTCGAATCGGTGAAAGATCATTCCTTTGCGTTAGCATTCAGCCCCCGCTAACGAATGAACCATTCTGCTCGGCACAAGGCCCGGTGCTTCGGCCAACAACCGTCCACTATCAGCCAAGGGTCGGACATCACACTTCGACCTACCCCCTTTTATATCCAAAAATATATATAATAATAATATAAAAGAAAATAAAAATGGGGTTAAAAATAGAGATATCCCGCCGGACTTGCTCCTGTATTAGGACAAGTGCAAAAATGGCTATAACCCAACTGTGGCAAAAACCTGAAAGGGCGTCGCAGGCAAAATCGGGTACCCCGCCATGTGAAAACCTGAGAGGGCGCGTGGGCAAAAGCAGGAGGGGGCTGGCTCCGGCGAAAACTCGAAAGGGCGCTTGAGTCAGTAAAGTGGTAATTCACATATTCCTCTTTTGTTCTCCATCCGATGAAACTCCCGAGAGGGACAATCATCAAACGTCCCACCAGAGATCCTTTAACAAACTCGTGTTCGACCCTCGTCATCATCGGCGAGATCGGTCGATCTCTACCCTTAACTTGGACCTTCCGTCCCTGTTAATAATCCTATCTTTGCTTCGACATGCGACCCATGCTGATGAACAAACCCATGATCGACCCTCGTCATCATCGGTGAGATCGGTCGATCTCTACCCTTAACTTGGACCTTCCGTCCCTGTTAACAATCCTATCTTTGCTTCGGCATGCGACCCATGCTGATGAACAAACCCATGATCGACCCTCGTCATCATCGACGAGATCGGTCGATCTCTAAACTTAACTTGGACCTCCCGTCCCTGTTAATAATTCTATCTTTGCTTCGGCATGCGACCTATGCTGATGAACAAACCCATGATCGACCCTCGTCATCATCGGCGAGATCGGTCGATCTCTACCCTTAACTCGGATCTTACGTCCTGGTTAACAAACCATGTCCTTTGCTTCGACATTTAACCAGTGTCGACGAAATATCATTCCTCGTTGTCATCGACAAGGCCGGTCAGCATTCTAGCAGTCCAGTTCTTCTGTACTCCGAATTCGAAATCAAAAAAAAAAGAGAAAGGAAAGAAAATTGGGGTTAAAAATAGAGATACCCCACCAGACTTGCTCCTGTATTAGGACAAGTGCAAAAATGGTTATAACCCAGCTGTGGCGAAAACCCGAAAGGGCGTTACAGGCAAAATCGGGTACCCCGCCACGTGAAAACCCGAAAGGGCGCGTGGGAAAAAGTAAGAGGGGGCTGGCTTCGGCGAAAACCCGAAAGGGCACTTAGGTCAGTAATGTGAATAAAAAAAATGTAAATGAATGATGAATAGTGATGATCCATCTTCCGTCCTGAAGACCCTTTACAGGGTCGAGGCGGAGTCGTCATCTGATGTCCTACCCTTTCCGGTCCTTGTCACCATCGGCAAGACCGTCAACCCTTTCGACCCTTGTCACCATCGACAAGATCGGTCGCTACCCTTTCCGGTCCTTGTCACCATCGGCAAGACCATCTATCCTTTCGACCCTTGTCACCATCGGCAAGATCGGTCGCTACCCTTTCCGGTCCTTGTCACCATCGGCAAGACCGTCTACCCTTTCGACCCTTGTCACCATCGGCAAGATAGGTCGCTACCCTTTCCGATCCTTGTCACCATCGGCAAGACCGTCTACCCTTTCGACCCTTGTCACCATCGGCAAGATCGGTCGCTACCCTTTCCGATCCTTGTCACCATCGGCATGATCGGTCGCTACCCTTTCCGGTCCTTGTCACCATCGGCAAGACCGTCTACCCTTTCGACCCTTGTCACCATCGGCAAGATCGGTCGCTACCCTTTCCGGTCCTTGTCATCACCATCGGCAAGACCGTCTACCCTTTCGACCCTTGTCACCATCGGCAAGATCGGTCGCTACCCTTTTCGGTCCTTGTCACCATCAGCAAGACCGTCTACCCTTTCGACCCTTGTCACCATCGGCAAGATCGGTCGCTACCCTTTCTGGTCCTTGTCACCATCGGCAAGACCGTCTACCCTTTCGACCCTTGTCACCATCGGCAAGATCGGTCGCTACCCTTTCCGGTCCTTGTCACCATCGGCAAGACCGTCTACCCTTTCGACCCTTGTCACCATCGGCAAGATCGATCGCTACCCTTTCCGGTCCTTGTCACCATCGGCAAGACCGTCTATCCTTTTCGACCCTTGTCACCATCGGCAAGATCGATCGCTACCCTTTCCGGTCCTTGTCACCATCGGCAAGACCGTCTACCCTTTCGACCCTTGTCACCATCGGCAAGATCGGTCGCTACCCTTTTCGGTCCTTGTCACCATCAGCAAGACCGTCTACCCTTTCGACCCTTGTCACCATCGGCAAGATCGGTCGCTACCCTTTTCGGTCCTTGTCACCATCGGTAAAACCGTCCACTCTTCCGACCCTTGTCACCATCGGCAAGATCGGTCGCTACCCTTTCCGGTCCTTGTCACCATCGGTAAGACCGTCTACCCTTTCACCATCGGCAAGATCGGTCACTACCCTTTCCGGTCCTTGTCACCATCGGCAAGATCGTCTACCCTTTCGACCCTTGTCACCATCGACAAGGTCGGCCAGCATTTCCCCAAATCAGGGTCAGCAATGGAATCACTGTAAGGTGTATGCTCCCATCGGTCGTCCCACCGATGATAAAGCCTATCCTGTATGGACCTCTCACCAGCCAGCAGTCGTATTTCTGACATGTCTTGTCGGTAAGACGTACATCTACACCAATCTGGCGATCACTGGAATCCCGTCACGCAGTGGAGCGAGGCCCCCATCCTTTCTCTGAAAGGGTGGATGCTCTCCTATGACACAGACATGGGTACATTTCCAAGAAGGTCACCAAAGTTGCCACAAGGTGTGATAGAATGCAAGTGCAGGAATGAACACCTAAAATAGTATAGAAAACTTCTATTTCATTACAAAAAGGGGGAGGTGAATACAAAAGGAGCCCTTCGGAGGGGACAAATTACAAAGGCAGATCAGCTAAGACCGCCTGAAAATATCTGCAAACTCAATAAGCCCAACATGAGGAGCCGCCCCCAGTTCATGGAGCTGCATTTCTTCCTCCTGAACGCGAGTCACCTCAGTCTCCAGGGACGCGACTCGGCCCTCCAGTAAAGAAGTTTTCTCGATGCCCTGGACTTCTGCAGCCTCCAGCCGCGGTATCTCAGCTTCTATGGTAGCCAACTCAGCACGGAGTTCTTCCCGTCGGCTACGTAGAATATGTGCCTAGGCTGCTGAAGCCTCGACCTGAGCCCTACTCTCCTAAAGATCAGAGATCAGAGACATCAGCTCCGCCTGACAGTCAGCTTTCTGCAGCTTAAGGGCTGCCAGCCGGTCGCCCATCATCTTCCCAAGAAAATCCCGGTGGTTCACAAATTTCAGCAGAAAAAACACCCGTTGGGTCCAGATATCTAAAGGGCAGCCTAATGCCTGCAGCCCGATCGTCAGTCGCACGGCTGTTGACACCCGTTTTATGCCGATAAGCTGAGTCGTTTCTCTTACTCCCATTAGTTGATGCCCTAAGTTGTCCATCATTCATTGGGCCATTTTTTGTGGCACGTCCTGGGCCCATTTTATGGGTAGCCTCCCTCCTTGGTAAAGTCCGTATCAATTCAGGGCTTATTGGACCTTGGCTTTGATTAATTGAACGTGTTTTATGAAAGTCAAGTATCCAAGAGCATGAACGGTCCGACATCAGCCGTTCAGGACTGGGGCGGTTGACCCCAGACCGTTCATACATTTTGGCTAATTTCTGAGGATTTTTTGAATATTCACCGACAGGCTTTTGTGCAGCCCTATCAGGCCCGTTCAAACCAATGGACGGGCTTATTCCAACCGCCTATATCTCAGAGTCCTACGCGTGCCAATTTTCTCAGATAATTATCTAATTATTTGAATTATCACCGATAGGGTTAGAACGGTCTCTGGTTGGCTGCTCTACATTTGAACGGGCTTATTAGAACCGTTCATCTTTGAGTGTCCAACGGCGGACGTTTCGGTCAGTTCGAGCGATAATTGGGCTAATTTTCTGATTATTTGAATTTCCACCGACGGGTTTGAACGGTCCAAATTTAACCGCCCATGCTTTTGAGCGGTCTATCGTAAGACCGTTCATCCTGTCGGTTGGTGATTTTTAAACAGTTTTTTATCCCTTTTATGCATGGTTTTATCCCCAACTTCTTTTGTCGATTTCTCCGTGGATAATCAACCATTTTTGATGCCGTTTCGACTAGATGAAAGATAATGACATTATCTATGATTTATCTTTTATAATCCCGACCTGAAAATGGCTCTAAACCCTAGTTTCGGGGCTGGCTTTCTAGGCTCTATAAATAGACCCTAATGGCCGGACTTGAAAGGGGGGGGGGGGAGATTTTGGGTCGACGGCGAAGCCCTGCCGCATTCTCGAGCGACCTAGCACCAAGGAGGGAGGCTTTCTACATCCATACAAGCCTCCGGTTCAGGGAGTAGTTTAGTTTTGAGTCTTTTCGTTTATAGTTTTCATCATTTTCCCTTCATTGCATGCATCACTTCTTCTTTGCGTTCCCTTCTTCCTCATTACCATGCACACATCCACCCACGTTTTTGTCACCCTAGGGGTTTAAATTCCCCCAGGTACCCGCCTTTCCATTCGTTAATGTTCATCTCTTATCATTTTGGCATTTACTACACTGTTTAGTTCTAATCTAGGTCTTTTCTGTGTGTTTCTTACGTTGTTTTGCAGGTCAGCAATCATCAGCACGAGGCCCATCCCCTCTGGCCGGCTGGAGAGGGTGGAGGTTGGACCCCTTGAAACTTACTGCGTGGTAGATCTATGCAATTTCATTCTCGCCGTTCAACAGTATGTACGGCTCAGTGAGGGCCGTTCTTCCTGTTAGTGCGGTCAGAATAAAGCCGTTCATCTCTCAGCAGTAGTTCCTCCCGCACCTTCTGCAGCGCACTTAGGCGGTCTATCGTAAGACCGTACATCATAAGGTGGTTCTTCAGGAGCCGTTCATCTCTCCAGTGCTGCAACTTAGGCGAGTACTCCCCCTCTTTCCAAGGTACGTCGTGTCCATCACGTACGGCACCTTGGTGGCGATCACGGTCTTTTGTTTTCTGTTATCCTCTGAACGTTGTTATTTGCACATCGCATATTGTTCCATTCATGACGCATATTGATCTTTAGTAGGAGGGGAAAAATATATCTACATCCCCTTTTGTGGCGATCACGGTGGGATGCCTAATGCCCATCGTGCTTTTGAGTTGCTGACCCCCCTTCGTTGTGCAAGTTTTCTTCTTGGAGTGACTTGCAGGTTGGATGCGTTTTCTGCCTCCTGGGACGTGCGCGATTCTCCCAGAGCCGTCCATCTTCAGGAGCGGCTGATACTCAACCGTCCGTCCCCTGCGACCAGAGCCCGTCCCGCTTCTATTCCCTGTTTCGCATGGTGCCTGGTATACCGTTCATCATTTTAAGCGGCTGGAATCTAGCCGTCCATCTCTTCGGCACAGGTACACATCACGGTGTTTCGATTGCAGGCACACGGTTGCTGGAGGATCGTTCAGGAGATTACGCGGTTGGTCACAGACCGCGCTTCTGGTATTTTCCTGTCACCGCTGCCTTGTATTTTCAGTATTCTATGATCATTCTATTTTCTCCCTGGATTATACGGTCCCATACAGACCGTTTTACTATCTGAGCGGTCGCATCAGGACCGTTCATTTGGTGCCACATTGCACTCTCGGTCTTTTTTGATTGTCATATTCCATGCGATTTGCTGCTCGTGGTGCTGCTTGTTGATCTCCCCCCTACTCTCTTACCATTGTTGCATCATCATTTTCTTTATTGCTTATATGTGTGCTTGATCATTGATTGATAGTTGCTAGGTTAGATTGTGCATGCACTCCGGTGCGCATAGGAGCATCCATCTCTTCTCATAGTAGTTGCATTCCTACCGAGGTAGGGCTTCCTCTCGTCTCCATATTCCTTGGAGCAGACTAGGGACCTTGCCGAGGACCTCCGTAAGCCCTCGTGAGCCGTGGATTCCCACACGGACGCCGGGCAGGTTGTACCGCATCCACCCCCAGTCTAGGGTTTGCATCCACGAGTGAGAGATCCTTGTAGAGTCACACAGTTCCTCATTACCTACCCCAGTTAGGCACCTAGTGGTTGAGAGAACTTATACTTTCATTAACTCACTAAGGTTCGAAGAGGAAATCATAAGAAATTGACAAGCATCATTTAATAACTTGATTGCATAATTGGGTGATTCTGCTCTCATCTCTTTTTCCATTGCATGCTTGTTATTTGCTTTGTAGGTTTGGTCGGTTAGTTTTGTTGGTCCTAGTCCTAGGTGTCTTGGTGTATGTGGGATTGTCTCTTTCCCTCACGATCACCTCCTAGGGTTGGTTCTTATTTCCATTCATACTCCAACCCCTTGTTTGATTCAGCATCTTCCATGTCGTCGTACGACTTCTCTCAGTCCCACGAGGACTCCCTTCCTCGTGGCCTTCTTGAGGACCCACCCAGGGTCGTCCACCTGTAGGGAGGAGAGGAGACTGCTCCTCCACTCCCGACCATTCTTGGCGAGGGTTCCCGACCCTCTCTTTCAAATCCGTCCAATCAGAATTCAGCCAATCTAATCCTCAATATGATGGCCCAGCTGGACCCCACCCAGCTCCATCTCATCAGGCAAGCTTTGCAAGGGGGCGATGCCCCGACCTCAATTCCTCCTCATGGCACGACTGCTGTTGTCACCACATCTCCTGTTATTGGGACCACCTCTGTGGCTCCCATCGACCTTACTCATGTCCGCCCTCACACCCTTCGCTATTCCAATATGGAAATGGGCCAGGCTTCCACCTCAGCCCATCAGCAGCTCGATAAGGGAAAGTCTCCAATCCCCTCAGTTCCTTACCTTGATCCATACGCCACGATTTCTCCGTCGCCACAGGCCCTCGTAGCCCCGACGGATTTCGTTAGGTTGCAATCAGGGGCCGCCCAGCTGGCTCATGTGGATATGGGCCCTTCCTCGGCCCACTATCCGTCTTATGGGCCGCCCTTTAATCAGCTTATCCTTTGGCCACCTACCCCGGTATTACTCCTCCTGCTCCTTCTCCTCCTTCCCGGGAACGGGAGATTCTTGATAAATGGGCTGCTATGTAGCAACAAATTGACCTTCTCCACAAACGGGTTGGCCCGCAATCTCTTGCTGATGTCCCTATCCCTAACTTCAGGGACATTCGTTTTCCTTCTCAGTCTGAGCTCCCCGTGTACCGCAAATATGACGGGAATGGCAACCCGTTCATTCTTGTCCGGGAGTTCTTATATGAGTCAGCATAGTTCCAGCAAGACGATCGTCTGATGGCTTATTTATTTCGCTGATCGTTGGAAGGGGTCGCCCTGGAGTGGTTCTATACTTTGCCCATGGAGGAGGCCGAGAGTTTCAAGACTGTTAAAGAAAGGTTTATTCAAAGATTTCAAGATCGGGTCGGACCCGAGTATTCTTTTACTGACTTAGTAGCTGAGAAGATGAAGCCGGAGGAAGACTTTGCAACCTATGCAGACCGATGGAGGCAGATGGCCTCGCGTGTGCCCGGGCAGATCCCGGAAGAAGAGAAAGTGAAGTTGCTGATCTCCAATGCCACGCCAACATTCAGGAATATCTTGGCAATGAATGACATTTCCAATATGCACCAGTTATACAGCAGGGCTCGGTTTATCCAAACCCAATTCAAGGACTCCCCCATCCATTCTTTATTTGAGGTCCAGAAACCCAAAGCCGCAAGAAAATCTCAGGGGCCCGTCATTGAGGGAGTACAGATTAATGAGCAGGTCTAGGCTGTTTAGTTCCCCCACCGGGCCGCTCCACCCCGCTTCCCCCAGCCTTCACGCAACCCCTAGTTTGCCACTCCACAAGTTCCCCAGCCCGCCTTCCAAGTCCCGTAATATCCGCAACAGGCACCTCTGCCACCCCAACAGCCTCAGCGGCCGCCACAATACAACAATGTTCCACCACCCGCCGCCTATGGATCTGCTCGACCAAGTCCAAAGAGGGCCCATTACCCTCCTCTTCCTGAAACTTTGCCCGATATTTTCTCTGCCTTAATGTATACTGGTGATCTTCAGTTCCCTCCTGAGCGTCCGAATTGGAATCTGGCCGCCGACCAGTCTTAATACTGCGTATTCCATCGGCAACCCGGGCACACGATAGAACGATGCTATCAGTTCAGAGACCTGGTGTATGACTTGCATGAGGGCCAGAGGATTGATTGGGCCCAGATGCACCAGTTGATTGAGGATATCAAGTAGAGATAGAGACAGGCCAGGCCGCAGCAGGTGGCGCCCCAGCAGCAGCAGCAATCCCTGCAGCAACAACAACCCCAGCAGCAGCAACAAGACCTCGGGATCCATCAGAATCCCATGCCAGTACATCAACCCGCTCCTCAGCAACAACAACAGCCGCCGGCACCGGCTCCAGCACAAGTGAATATCGTCCAGCACCCAGCCCCCAGCGCTGGGTGGACTTTTGATGATGAAACCCCCGCACACCTTTTGGCCTTCCACCACAATCATTCCCCCGCGCCTGCTATTCCCGCCATCCTTAAGCCCGCCATTCTGACCACTACACCACTCATTACTCCCTCCA
Organism: Amorphophallus konjac; assembly: GCA_022559845.1. NCBI lineage: Eukaryota > Viridiplantae > Streptophyta > Magnoliopsida > Alismatales > Araceae > Amorphophallus > Amorphophallus konjac. Next base: position 175,838,017 of record CM040117.1, on the reverse strand, counting down.
CATCACCCATTAGACCCGTCACATTCCCCTCCGCTCCACCAGTCCTTTCGCCACCACCCACTGTACCCTCCGTCATTACCTCCCCGCTTAACCATTCACCCATTTCCCTTCCACTAGGGCCCATTAAACCCACTTCCGCCATCCTTACCCCTATTTCTACTCCTTTCACCTACCCCACAGGGCCAAGCCGGGGTCCAACTCAGGCCGTGCCGGCACCAAACTGCGCCCTTCGGAGCGGGCATCCCTTTCAGAGAATGTTTCCTCCTTCCGGTGCGTCGGCACCGAACCTCCAAATTCCTTCCAACACAGTTGAGACAGAAGAGGTAGACCCCGTGCCGGGCCCAAAATATGATTTATTGCAGCATTTGGACCGTATGCCGGCCAAAATCTCAGTCTTGGAATTGATCAAGAGGTCGCCTGATGCGGGACAGACCACGGACTCGACTCGAATTAGGAATGAGATCCTTGGACTCTAGACGAGCTCGCAATTGTCCCTTAGCGAGGGAAACGTGGGACCGGGCACGGTTAAGAAACCGGCCGTGAGTCACGGGTATCGGCTTTCCGTGTAGACTCGGATCGGGTCACGGGATGGTCTCGCTCACTCTCTCGCAGCAGTGGTGATATGAAATTATAGCGAGCTAGGTCCTAAAACATGTTCTCTAGCAGTGGCATAAACAAATATATATGAAAATAAGCAAATGCCGAGTGTAGGGAGCGAGAATGATACCTCTACGCGCTCGGCGTGGGGAAGATGGACCCGGCCGAAACTCGTACTCCCGGGATAAATATTACACAATGATGACAGCAATGAAATATCACCCACTCCACGCAGGGAGGTAAAGGGCTACACAATGGGGCCCGGGAGGACCGAATTCGGGTTGACGGGCGGCTTCTCGCGTTGATTCGGCAGCACCCGAACTTGTGACGGTGGGGCCCATGTGCTGTCCGGAGGGGCCGTGTGGGACCCGACGGCACTACTGTAGTGGGGACACTTAGGGAAGCGCTCCCCGGGCTGGCGGCACGTTGGTTCGCCGGCCGGAGGCCGGGCGGCTCCGTTCGGCACCGGTCGGAATAACCGGCCACGGATCTGCAGCTTCTAGTTTTCAGCGCGCGTCCCGGCGAGAACGAATGCTGCGATCAGCCTCGATGTCGGATCGACACGAGACTGGCACCGTTGGAAAGCTAACTTCAAATCCTTCAATCTAGGCTTGAAGATTTGGCCTGGATCTGCACGGATCTGGGCTTTAATAAATTTACAACTTTCTATTATACAGTAGCTGAACACTCAGATCTGTAGGGCTATTCTCTGAGAACTGCCTTTGACTACTATGAAACCCTTGGATTCAGACTTCAACTGCTTCATGAACATTGTGGGAAATTGAGCTAGGAAAACGGAAAAACTGGTTTGGGCAAGTTTGGATATGGCTACGAATTGATAGGAGTTTTTCACTAACAGTGGGTCGGATCTAGAAATGGGCTGAAAGCACTGTAGCTGAGATAGAGCACGAATTTAAAAAATGGACAGATGGCGGATAAAAAATCAATAAAAATGGTGCATGTAGGGAATGATGGACAGAACTCCCAGTAAAATTGAGAGGGTTTATAAAAATAAAAAAGAGGGCCGGAGGTGAGAAACACAGGGCTGCTGTCATTGTAGACAGAGACAAAACAGATCTGGGAATGAAAGATGCACGAAAATGGAAAAATACTAAACGAGGGATTTTGGACCTGATTTTTGTTGTGGATGATGAGGTGGAATATAGGAACACACCATAAAAATTGCAGACCACGAAGAGGCTGTGGCTGGTAGCAAGAATTTCGGGAAGACACCTCTGTCCAGCAGGACAGAATACCGAAGACGGTTTTGCGGCGGCTCGAAGGCGGCACGAACGGCGGCGGCGGCGGCACAGATGATCACCGGAGATAGAGGGGAGGGGATAGAAGATAGAAATCACTCTAGAACTGGAGGTTGGAGGAGAGAAACCAGAGGGAGAGAGGAGGGGCTCAAGAACACTCTTGATTTTCTAACAATTTTCTCTTCATTAATGCCAACAAATGGAAAATACAACCTTTTATATGCCTTACATCAAACCTAATCTACACCATTAGATCTAGGGGAGGGGATTGGATGGCTGGGATGAAGTGTGAATAACACACAAAAAAACCATAAAATATTAAGGGGAGGGGCGCCCCCTTGACCAAGAGGGGACAAGTTGGAAAGGGTAGGTAGCCTACCTTGGAAAATTTACCCCCTTTGTCTCCCATGTGGTCAATTGGCATTCAACCCTTCTAGATGACCACCTAGGATGGTTGACCAGCCCCACATGGTCTAGGTGGACCAATGGAAAAGGGGTGAGGGCCCCCTGGCTTGGGCCTACTGGAATTTTACATATAAACCCACTAAGACTTACAATTGCGTACCCATATAACACAAGGGTATACATACAAATATGAAAGGACATAAATGTAAACAAAATACGGACGGTCTTGCCTCGATGTCCCCATCAATTCTCCCCGGGTGGGAGGAACTCGACCCCGTCGAGTAGGGGTATAGATGCTCGAATGCTACGGCGGATCCGTCACCGTGCCAAGTAACGCGGGTACGCTCCACTCCAAGTGACCAGCACCTGCTCATTCCATATATACTCGATATGCACAAGCTGCCATGGGCTAGAGGTGGACACTCCGGGTGGGGCACTCTCAAAGGGAAGGAAGCAGGTCGAAGACTCACTAGGAATCACCGCTGAGTCCCTGTAGGTGACTGATCCGGGTATAGATGTAGAACCGATCCCATACTCATCGAAGGAGTCCAATCATCTCTTACTCATAAGAGAACGACAACGAGCTTACACAAGACACATGCAGACTCTCAAACTACACACAAACCATGCAAACAAACCACACAAGGAAAACACACGGACTCATCTATGACCCTAGACACACCTAATGTTAGTCCGACCCGTATATGGATGACGGCGGACCAGGACACCCGAACGTGTGCCATGCATGCATTTGACGTAACCGGAGGTTGACGTCATGGAGAACTCCTAGACACCCTACGATGCACCAATCATGGACATTGGGCTTGGATGTGGGAAGTTCGGGAGGTGCGGGTGGATGGATCAGAGAAACCAAAGTTTTCATTACCCCCATATGAAAATTCGGACCTATGGCTATGTGGAGGTTGCTTGGCCCGAGTGGAAAAGGTGTGATAGTGAACTCCGCGGAGGAAGTCGAGTGAAGATGGGGGCTCGGGAGATTCACTAGTGAGGGGGTCAAAAGGGTCGAAGAAGGTATGACCCCGTGAGGTGGGTTCCAACATGACATGGTCTCAAGTTTGGAATTCATAATCACCGCCATACATTATGATCGGTGGGACGACGGACATGTGTAGAAAATAAGACTCCTCCCTTGGGCAAAAGGGAATGAAGTCGGACTCGGCCGGCATCGGGAGGAGTAGAAGAATCTCCGTGGTGACACACCCCACGGTGCACACGGAGGTAATGGATCCTAAGGCAGGATGGGTGAAGATAAGACTAGCGGGTTGGTCAAAGCCTCGGGCCAAAAGATGCGTCAACTACCATTGTGAATCTAATCCCATAGTAAGGTCATCCAAAGTATCGACATGGTGACTAAATCGAAATGTGGTATAGAAGGAGTTGACCGGCACTAAAGGGAGGATGGGGTCCATGGATGGAAAGGGAGGTGGGACCAAGCCATCCTTGAGCCAACTAAAAAGCGGCTCGGCGATGTATAGCGTTCCCGTAAGAAACACGGGTGGCTCGGGGTGAGACGGCTCCAAGTATAATGGTTCCGAATGTGGAGTGGACCGTCGGGGTTTGGTGGCTGGATATGTGAGGGTGATCTTGCTGGGTAGGTAAGGTGGGTATAAGGTGCAAGTCCTCTTGCCCCAGTCAAGATTGGCTCTTCGTTCTCCTAACCACGTTTGTCCTAAAATGATGCATGAACCAGTAAGTGTGCCGATCCTACACCATGCGCCATCGGTGTAGAGAACAGAGACGATCCTCTTATAGAACTCAACACAAGCAAAATCACCATTGTGGACAATCTCGCCTGTCTTGGAGAGAGACTCCACGATGTCAAGAGAAACCCAATTATCCGACTCCCTATCGGTGAAATGGAGTTCCGTTGTGGACCCGTTGGGTAGAGCGACTTTCATAGTGAGAGGGGTAAAATCAAGGGCTCGATCCATGAGGACATTGACTTTGGCCACAAAGGTTGACCACTCGGATGTGTGGTCTTGGAGAACGGCTATGGGTAGCGGACATGGACATGCATACGCACGGTGACAAGACACTAGACCGACTATGCAAGTTTGGAATGCATGCACACTAAGGACCCTAGACGTAAACCAAGACTCGGTACGTGGCGGAGTTAACCGATCCGAAGATCACTCGCGCAAGTGTGCGGTCTTCCCGATAGGCGTAGCCTAACGTTCGGACAACACCTTTTGATATACCAAGTAAAAGGATGCGATGCAAAAAGACACTTTTTGTTTATTTTAAAACAATGATGATCCTAAACACGACTTAGACAATGACAAATGACTAGACCTAAATGACACTTTTTTTTTATTGACACCCTAGACTCAAACTCGCTCTGATACCAAATTGATGCGGGACAGACCACGGACTCGACTCGAATTAGGGATGAGATCCTTGGACTCTAGACGAGCTCGCAATTGTCCCTTAGCGAGGGAAACGTGGGACCGGGCACGGTTAAGAAACCGGCCGTGAGTCACGGGTATCGGCTTTCCGTGTAGACTCGGATCGGGTCACGGGATGGTCTCGCTCACTCTCTCGCAGCAGCGGTGATATGAAATTATAGCGAGCTAGGTCCTAAAACATGCTCTCTAGCAGTGGCATAAACAAATATATATGAAAATAAGCAAATGCCGAGTGTAGGGAGCGAGAACGATACCTCCACGCGCTCGGCGTGGGGAAGACGGACCCGGCCGAAACTCGTACTCCCGGGATAAATATTACACAATGATGACAGCAATGAAATATCACCCACTCCACGCAGGGAGGTAAAGGGCTACACAATGGGGCCCGGGAGGACTGAATTCGGGTTGACGGGCGGCTTCTCGCGTTGATTCGGTAGCACTCGAACTTGTGATGGTGGGGCCCACTTGCTGTCCGGAGGGGCCGTGTGGGACCCGACGGCACCGCTGTAGTGGGGACACTTAGGGAAGCGCTCCCCGGGCTGGCGGCACGCTGGTTCACCGGCCGGAGGCCGGGCGGCTCCGTTCGGCACCGGTCGGAATAACCAGCCACGGATCTGTAGCTTCTGGTTTTCAGTGCGCGTCCCGGCGAGAACGGACGCTGCGATCAGCCCCGATGTTGGATCGACACGAGACTGAAGCCGTTGGAAAGCTAACTTCAAATCCTTCAATATAGGCTTGAATATCTGGCCTGGATCTGCACGTATCTGGGCCTTAATGAATTTACAACTTCCTGTTGTACAGTAGCCGAACACTCAGATCTGCAGGGCTATTCTCTGAGAACTACCTTTGACTGCTATGAAACCATTAGATTTAGACTTCGACCGCTTCATGAAAGTTGTGGGAAATTGAGCTAGGAAAACGAAAAAAATGGTTTGGACAAGTTTGGATATGGCTACGAATTGATAGGAGTTTTTCACTAACATTGGGTCGGATCTGGAAATGGGCTGAAAGCACTGTAGCTGAAATAGAACACGAATTTTGAAAAATGGATAGAGGGCTGATAAAAAATCAAGAAAAATGGTGCATGTAGGGGATGATGGACAGAACTCTCAGTAAAATTGGGAGGATTTAGAAAAATAAAAAAGAGGGCCGGAGGTGAGAAACACAGGGCTACTGTCATTGTAGACAGAGACAAAACAGATCTAGGAATGAAAGATGCATGAAAATAGAAAAATACTAAACGAGGGATTTTAGACCTGAATTTATTTGTGGATGATGGGGTGGAATATAGGAACACACCATAAAAATTGCAGATCATTAAGAGGCCGTGGATGGTAGCAGGAATTTCGGGAAGACACCTTTGTCCAGCTGGATAGAATACCGAAGACGGTTTCGCGGCGGCTCGAAGGCGGCACGAACGGCGGCGGCGGCGGCACAGATGATCACCGGAGATAGAGGGGAGGGGATAGAAGATAGAAATCACTCTAGAACTGGAGGTTGGAGGAGAGAAACCAGAGGGAGAGAGGAGGGGCTCAAGAACACTCTTGATTTTCCAACAATTTTCTCTTCATTAATGCCAACAAATGGAAAATACAACCTTTTATATGCCTTACATCAAACCTAATCTACACCATTAGATCTAGGGGAGGGGATTGGATGGCTGGGATGAAGTGTGAATAACACACAAAAAAACCATAAAATATTAAGGGGAGGGGCGCCCCCTTGACCAAGAGGGGACAAGTTGGAAAGGGTAGGTAGCCTACCTTGGAAAATTTACCCCCTTTGTCTCCCATGTGGTCAATTGGCATTCAACCCTTCTAGATGGCCACCTAGGATGGTTGACCAGCCCCACTTGATCTAGGTGGACCAATGGGAAAGGGGTGAGGGCCCCCTGGCTTGGGCCTATTGAAATTTTACATATAAACCCACTAAGACTTACAATTGCGTACCCATATAACACAAGGGTATACATACAAATATGAAAGGACATAAATGCAAACAAAATGCAGACGGTCTTGCCTCGATGTCCCCATCATCGCCACTACACCAGGACGCCTTAAAGACTTTCCTGCAGAAGGTCATGGTGAGTGAGGACGTGGCAGTGGATAGTTTGCCGTCGGTTTTGGCAACAATCACCAAGGGGCCTTCCATTTCATTTTCTGAATCAGAACTAGCAGCCCCGGAGGCACGGCGGATGCCATTATGCATTACCATTTCTCTGAACAAAATGGCAGTAGAATCTGCACTTGTGGACACAGGAGCGTCAATAAATGTGTGCCCATTAAGTACCCTCCGCGCCTGCAACATCTCAGAAGACATGCTTAAGCCAACACCGACCACAATAGTGGCCTATGATAATTCCAGACGTGCTTGTCACGGGGTCGTGATAGTACAGGCTGAGCTAGGGCCCTTGGTTATGGATGTGGAATTTTATGTGCTAGACATAGTCCCGATGTTCAAAGCTATTCTGGGTCGTCCATGGCTGAGCAGTTTAAATGCCATCCCCTCAACCGCCCACCAATGTTTGAAGTTCCCCTTCCAAGGGCGGGTGGTCAAGGTAAAGCGCATCTCTACAGTCCAGAATGTTGATGCGATAGCAGCCAAGATTCTGCCTACATTGTGGCCAAGTAATAGGCCAGTTCTGTCAGTAATGGACTTAAATTACCCATGGACATATGCGTCACGCAAGCCCACCACGGCACCAGTCAATGTGAAAGTCAAGTCCAAAATGAGAGATTCCAAAGGGTGGCACATGATTCTAAAATTAGGCTACCGGCCGGGTCTGGGTCTCGGCGCATAGTTACAGGGTCAGACCAACCCCGTTCCCAAAGGAAGGAAGATGGGCCGCTGAGGCCTCGGCTGCCGTGAATCCTCAATGTCAGTACTTGGAGACTCTGGGCCATTAACATGGGACTACCAGCAACATTTTGTAATAGGGACGTTACAGCCGGGTACCTTGAAGGAATCACCGTCCAGTCTCAAAGAAAAGGCAGATGAGGCCTGTGTTGTTGCTGATCCACCACTGTCGCTGCAAGGGCTGGTTGGTGACCTAGAAGATTTATCTAGTTATTTTGAGAAGTTGTTTCATGAAAGGGAAGGCCAGCCGAAGAAGAAGGAGACGCAGCTAGTGAAGCGGCCTCCGATGCCATTGGTCCGCCAGGGGCCACAGAAAATGGGGAGCTCTGTCATTACTTATTCTATGTCCCCATCTCGTCTCGCCTCTTGGTTTCAACAGTTGGGGTTTGTTCCCCGTTCTCCTCCGATCCTGGTCGAACCACACTTCACGGAGGGGCCTGAAATTTTATTTGTTCCCTGTGCTTGCGGGCACTGCCCGCCTATTGATCTGTCAACACTATTTACTCCTCCTGCCCCCGGAGCTCAGCTCCATGAAATGTGGTTTTCCTCTTCCGACCCTTTCTTTGACTGCATATTTCCAGAATTGTTCCCTATGCAGTTACCTCCTCCTCCGCCTTCTTCCTCCTCCTGATGCATGATCACCTCCGGCCTCCAAAAAAAAATGTCAATTTCAAAACGGAGGTCTCAATGGAAGATTACGCTATGTTCTACTCAGGTTCCCAGGGGCACGAGACCCCTGTTCCTCTTCCAGTAGATTTCCTCTCTCCTAGGGTAGATGTACAGTGTGCAGAGTCTTCTAGGTTAGTCGAGTCAGTGGGAGTAGAGTCTAGTTCGAGTATAGTTAGCCCATCCACGTCTGCGGCGCGCCCCGTGACGCGTCATCCCAAAACCATTCCCGATAGGTTTCTGCAAGATCTGGCTGAAAGATGCCACGCCCTTCTGAAGTGCCCTGAATTTGTAGAAACCGCAATCGTCTTGGAAGATGATGAAGAATTGGAGGGGGTATGGAGCAATGATGAACTAGGGGTATATGAAATCGTGAATGAGAAGGACCCAGCTGATGATGAGGAAAGTGAGGTGGGCGACACTGCTGATTTGTATGCACAAGGCTTAAAAAAGTTTGACGAACCTTCCTCGGCAGTGGATGAACCCACTAAGGAGATTAATCTCGGAACAGAAGAGGATCCCAGGCCCATACGTATTTCTGCTAACCTCCCTCCTCAGGTCGAAGAGGAGCTTATCAAGGTTTTGAGGGAGTACAGCGACTCTTTTGCCTGGTCCTATGAGGACATGCTAGGTCTTGACCCCGCACTGGTTGAACATCGATTGATCCTAAAGCCAGGGGCAACACCCATTAAGAAAAAAGCGAGAAGGTTTCACCCGCAGATGGCCTTGAGGATTAAGGAAGAGGTGGATAAATTGCATAAGGCCAGGTTCATTAGAGTTGTGCTATATCCACAATGGGTGGCAAACATAGTCCCAGTAATGAAGAAGGATGGTAAAATTTGGATTTGCATTGATTTTAGGGACTTGAATAAGGCATGCCCGAAAGATGATTTTCCACTTCCTCACATCGATGTCCTAGTTGACAATACAGCTGGATACGAAGCCCTCTCTTTCATGGATGGTTATTTTGGATATAACCAAATCCTTCTAGCTCCAGAAGACCAAGAAAAGACCTCGTTCACTACGCCTTGGGGCACATACTGCTATGTTGTCATGCCCTTTGGATTGAAAAATGCAGGTGCCACTTATCAAAGGGCGATGATGGCTATCTTCCACGATATGATGCACGTCTATGTAGAAGCTTATGTGGATGATATTTTGGTCAAATCGAGGTATCAAGAAGAACTCCCTGCCATTCTAGCCAAACTGTTGCAAAGGGCTAGGGAATATAAGTTAAAAATGAATCCGAAGAAATGTGTATTTGGAGTTGCATCAGGGAAATTGCTCGGGTTCATAGTTAGTAAACGGGGGATTCAGATCGACCCAAACAAAGCAAAGGCCATCATGGAAATGCCACTGCCAATAAACATTACTGAACTTCAAGGTTTGATTGGGCGTTTGCAATTTATTAGGAGATTCATATCTCAACACTCGCAAAGATGCCGCCCATTTTATGAACTGTTAAAGGCAGGCGCAAAATTTGAATGGAATGAACAATGCCAAAAGGCCTATGAGGAGCTTAAGGTTTACCTTTCTAATCCCCCGGTTCTACAACCACCCGTCTTTGGGAAACCCCTGATACTGTACATTTCTGTGATTGAGGACTCCCTAGGAGCTGTCTTGGCATAGATAGATGACGAGGGAAGGGAAAGGGTAGCATACTACCTCTCGAGGTTATTTAATCCTGCTGAATCTAAGTATACTGCCATGGAGAAGACCTGTGCGGCGCTAGTATGGGTAGCTCAGAAGCTTAAACATTATTTCCTCGCCCACGAGGTTAGGCTGATCTCTAGAATGGACCCCATTCGTTATCTCTGAGAAAAGCCTGTCCTTTCTGGCCGACTAGCTCGCTGGCAGAGCTTTCTTTCCCAGTTTGACATCACCTACATCGTTCAGAAAGCAATCAAGGGATATGCTGTTGCTGAGCACCTCGCTCATTCTCCTATCCCTCGTACTGATTCAATCCAGGACGAGTTCCCTGATGAACACTTGATAGTAATTACTCATCTTCCTTTCTGGTCCCTTCATTTCGATGGTGCTCTCAATTCCCAGGGCAGCGGAGTTGGCGCTGTTCTTCTTACTCCGGAGAGAGTAACCATCCCTGTTGCTTATCAACTCTCATTCCCTGCCACTAATAATATAGCCGAGTATGAGGCTCTCCTTACCGGTCTGAAGCACGCCTACCTCATGGGCGCGCGGTACCTTAACATCATAGGAGACTCTCAATTGGTGTTGCGTCAAGTTCTGTCAACTTACCGCACCCGTGACCCTAAGCTTAAGCCCTATCAAGATCTGGTCGCGCTCTTGGCTAGACAGTTCCGAAAACTTATCTATATTCATACTCCTCGTTCTCAGAACATCTTGGCTGATGCACTTGCATCACTCGCTTCTTCCCTCTCGTTCCCCCTCAGTCATGCCACTGAGACCATTGTGGTCCAGCGGTTAGATGTTCCTTCCCCGCAGGATCCCTGGTTCGACAACCTTAGGAAGTCTGTAGAGAAGAAGATAGAAAGGGAGGAGGTGAAAGAAGTATCATTGACTGAGCTTGAGGAAATCATCGAAGAAGAAGAATTGCCATGGTTCTATGAAATTGAGCAGTATTGCAGGGATGGCATATTTTCGGAGGCTGCGAATGCTGAACAGAAAAAGGCCATTAGAAGAGTCGCTGCAAGATATACGGTTGCTGCCGGTGAGTTATATAGGCGGGCTCTGAACGGAGTTCTAATGAGGTGTCTAGATGACGAAGAGGCTTGGAAAGTAGTAGAAGCAGCTCACTCCAGCGAATGTGGAGGGCATGTGAATGGATAGGCGTTGGCAAAGAAGATTCTTAGGCAAGGCTATTACTTGCCGACCCTAGAAGAAGATTGCTCCACCTATGTCCGTAGGTGTCTCCAGTGCCAGCTCCATGCTGACAAAATCCATGCTCCTGCTTCTTCTCTTCATCCTTTTTCCGCTCCTTGGCCGTTCTCCATGTGGGCCTTTGATATCATCGGACCCCTCGGTGACCCGAATTCCACAGTCAAGCAGAAATCCTTCATTTTGATGGCTACAGAGTACTTCACCAAATGGGCGGAAGCTGAAGCTTATGCAGAGATCAAAGCCACCACAGTATGCCGCTTTATTATGAAGAACATCATCTCGCGGTTTGGAGTGCCAGGCGACATCGTCACCGACAACGGCCCTCAATTCGTATCACAAGAGCTCCGGGACCTTTGTAAGAAATTCAATATAGCTTTGCATCATTCATCACCATACTACCCTCAAGGTAATGGCCAAGCTGAGGCCACAAATAAAACCCTTCTCAAAGTTATCAAGAAAACATGCGAATCGCATAAATTTGCTGATTGGGCCGACAAACTGATAGAAGCTCTATGGGCCTATCGCACCTCCGTCCGCACCCCCACAGGGCAGACTCCTTTTGCCCTTACTTATGAGATGGAGGCGGTACTTCCGTATGAGATTTTGATCCCTTCCCTAAGAGTGCAGCTGGACAAAGAACTTAATCTCGACGAACGTCGAGAGGCGTTGCTAGTCCAACTGGAACTCTTGGACGAGAAAAGGCTTAATGCGGCCAACCATGTTTCGGTTTATCAAAAGCGTGTCTCGAGGTATTTTCAAAAGAAGGTCATTGAAAGAAAATTTCAAGTGGGTAATATGGTTTTGAAACGTAAATTCATCAGATCAGCAGGTCCCAGGTCTAAACTACAACCCAACTGGGAAGGGCCATTCGTAATCAAGGAAGCTTATCCGGGTAACACGTATCGTCTAATCAATGCGGAGGGTGAAGAATTGCCAAACCCGTGGAATGGGCTGTATTTAAAACGTTTCTATCCATAGAGTCGAAACCAGCAACGGCTCGATGGCGGGGTGCACCCCACCTGACCGCGAAAGGAGGACCCTCGTCCAGCATCTCACACACTACACGGCCCGTGGTTCGGTTTCCCGCTTTCCCACCCGACACCGTTTCTCCTTTGGCCATGCCTGGGGAAAGTGAAGGTCCTTGTATTTCCTCTCTCTCGGCTGAAAATAGGGGCAAGTGATGAATAAGGGGGGGAGAACTGACCTGGACACCCCTCTAAAGGAGGTCTCAAATAGGGGCAGCCCGTTAAGACCTTATTCCGTAAAGAAAAGAAACAAAAAAAAGAAAAAGAAAAAAGAAAAGCAAAAAAAAGGGGGAAAGAAGAGGGGCAAAATCAAAAGTCAAGGTTGAGAGCACAAAGCTCGAAGCTCTCAAAATCCCCAAATAATACAACTAGGCATGGCAAGAGTGGCAGTACAGTTTCCCCGCGGGACATCATGAGCCCGGTCGTATGCGTGCCTAGAGCGGATGTAGGTTCGATAACGGACACAAAGCCCCGGCCCAACAGACCAGATTCTTTGAAAAGGGGAGTGTCTTGGGAAGAACTCGAGCCCTAAAACCTCTACACCTACCACCAGCTTCACTACTCAAGCCTTTTCAATTTTCCAAGGAACGAATCCCACCCCGGGTATGGCCTCGGCAAAAACACCGTTGAGCAAAGTTGACCCCGGCCACGGGCGGCCCCCTTTTCGCATATGCTGGGTCCGGGAAGTCCATAGCGAGATGAGAGGGTCCCTGTTATTTAAGCTTGAGCTGATTCCAAAACTCCAAAAAATCAAATATTTCAAAACTCCAAAAAAATCAAATATTTCAAAACTCCAAAAAAATCAAATATTTCAAAACTCCAAAATTAAATATTTCAAAACCCAAAAAAATCAGATATTTTCAAAACTCAAAGAAATCAAATATTTCAAAACCTCCAAAAAAGATTTTGGTTTCTCATATGCATCGCATGCATTACACTTTGTCATTGTGTCTTTTTGCCTATGTTAATAAGGCTTGCCCCCTTGACCAAAATCAAGGATTGGTCACTTTCTAAACTTGCTGCAGGCAAGGGGTTAAGCCTAAAACAGATTTAACCTGTTTTTCTTTATTCATTTCGTGTAAGCATAGGGGCAAACAGAAGATCGAAGATATAGCCAAGCCATGGACGCACGCAATCACAATATCCAAACTCAAAAAAACATCTCAATCATCAATCTTATTCATTCTCATATCAAACTCTAAACATCCATATCCATATCATCATGAAAAGATAAAACAATCACTCTGTCCCCCGCTGGGCATCCCCGCGGGGACGTATCTCTCTCAGCTCCCTAAGGTAAGCCTATCGTTTCTCTGGAACCTCCTCAACCTCTGCTGGTAGGGTGCGCACCCTACTCACCTCCCACATAATCAGCGCGCTCCTGACCGCCTGCTCGTCCTCCTCTGTCCCGATCCTCCTCGCTTGTAGCGCGAGAAGGTGGGGCAGTGTCGGTAGCATGATCCGGGGTAGTCCAACCTGTAGGTAGCAACTGTGTGGGCTGTACATTGCCAATACAGTATCGCTCACGAGCCTCAAGTCCAAGCTCGCCCTCCGAGGTAGTCTGATAGTGGTGTCGTGGAGGAAGTTCGGGCGCATCACAAATCTATCCAGGGGCAGTCTATGGAGGTACGGGCGCCACTCATCCCTGGTCTTCATCTCGGCCGTCCTACACTCAACCTATGGAGAAAACCTGAAGGCGCCTCCTATGAAATAAAGGGGGTGGCTCCCGAAGATCCTGCTGACAGAAGTAATATCATCTCTCGGGATGAACTTCATCCTGACTCCCATCCAACACTCCAATAGAATCATAGAGCCAAAGAGAGGACCTCCTAGGGCTGCAGAGCTGAGACCCTCATACAAATAGGCTAAGATGGCCTGGGAGATGGAAAGCCCCTGCCACAGGCCGCTGATGGTGCTAAGTAAGGGGATCTCTAAGACATGGTCAGCCGAAGGGAAGAGGATGGCCCCGCACAGGCAGATAGATGCAGCTTTGGCTATGGCCTCGGTCCACCCACATTTATTCTTGCAATGCTCTACTACCCACTGACTAAGAGGAAGGAGGTAAATATGACGAGGACCTACAAAGGTACGAATGTCTTTGCTGTCTGGTATGAACCCTCCTAGGATGAGTTTTGGATCTATAGGGGCAACAGTATGGCATATCAGGTCTTCCTCCCCTACCTTGGACCTAGGGAACCCGAAGTAGGTCTCTACCTCCTCCAACAGGATAGTGGCCTCGAAGTATGGGAAGAAGAAGGTATGGGTCTGAGGATGCCATGTTTCTATCAAAGCAGAAATGCTATGCCAATCCAAAGAGAGCTTAGGGTAGTTCTGGCCTAGAGCTAAAAGGGAGTGTAGGTGCCAAGATTTGAGAAGGTAAGTTACCCCTAGGGGCAATGCACGGATCATGGGAGCCACCCATTTCAAACCAGAATAGCGCCTCGGGCCCGGAAGGAGCTGAAAGAAGAAGAGAGAGAGCATAAGAGGAAGAGGAGATATAAGTGAAGTTGAGGGAAAAGAAATTGAATGAACTCATGATGAACTTACTTCTCTCATAGGAGCAGCACTGAGATGCTGAGGGATTAAGCTTAGCCGTTGGAGCACTTCCCGCTCCTTTCTGGCCAGTTTTGGCCCTTCAAAAGATGCTCCCTCCATAGAACTTCCCTTTAGAACCCTCTTCATGATGATTTGATGGTGAGAATAAAAGGTTTTAAGGTTTGGAAGGAAGGGGACATGTGAGTTGTGAATTTAGACTCCTCTCCCACTTATAGGGATTGTTAGGAAGCCTAGGCCTCTTGAGATTGGGGTTGGATAAGTCTAGGACGGGTTAAGATAGGTTTAGATGGGTTCAAATCGCCTTACCCTCGGGTTGAGGACTCTCCAGAGAGTCCCCTTTAAGGCTTGTAGGGTATCCACTTGGACGGTCTTACGATAGACCGCCCATCCTATCGTGCGGTCCTTAACTGACCGTTCATCTCCTACTAGAAAACCCGGATCCAACCACTTGTGTGGCCTAGTACAGACCGTTCTTAATCAACACGGTTAGTATTCAACCGTTCAAATCCTATTGGAGCGGTCTATTTTGAACCGTGTTTCTTCTTAAAGCGGCTCTCTGAGGACCGTCCATCTTGTCCGCCCTTTCTATCAACCTAC
Source organism: Amorphophallus konjac (assembly GCA_022559845.1). Taxonomy (NCBI): domain Eukaryota; kingdom Viridiplantae; phylum Streptophyta; class Magnoliopsida; order Alismatales; family Araceae; genus Amorphophallus; species Amorphophallus konjac. The sequence continues at coordinate 175,822,771 of CM040117.1, read as the reverse complement.
CCAACTTATAATCATGCTCCTATCTCACTCAAGTCGGCGTGTACGTCACTCATCTCACTCAAGTCGGCGTGTACGTCACTCCTCTCACTCAAGTCGGCGTGTACGTCACTCGTCTCACTCAAGTTGGTGTGTACGTCACTCGTCTCACTCAAGTCGGCGTGTGCGTCACTCACCTCACTCAAGTCGGTGTGTACGTCACTCATCTCACTCAAGTCGGTGTGTGCGTCTCTTTCTCACTCAAGTCGGCGTGTGCGTCTCTCCCTCACTCAAATCGGCGTGTGTGTCCCTCTCTCAGGTCGTGCGCACCTCTCAATCTCGCCTGTTTGCTTCACCCCCTCTAGTAGCTAAGTCACGTTCATTCATGCATACATTCATCCCACAAAGCCAAAATCAAAACAAAAGCACGCATATCACTATCATATCATATCGCATCATGTACAAAAGTCGAGCCCAGTACAAAGTCAAACCTGTCCCTCTCCCTGGCCCCCGTCACTGTCTCCACCGCCCTCATGCCTCTTTGGGGGAGGCATCGCTGAGGTCGCCTCATCACGCCGTCGCCGGCGCCGCTCCTCCTCCTCATTCCTCCGGTGGCTTGAAGAACTAGTGAAGTAACTCCTCACGGAGCCGTGGGTGCCATGGCTACCACTCGCAGTCGCCTTGCTACCCTCCCGACTCGCCTGCTCTGCCTCAGACAGAGAGCGCTCCGCCTCGGTCCGACACCGCTCTGCCTCGGCCCGGTGGCGATCCGCCTCGGCCGCACCGGCCCGAAGTCGCTCGAGCTCGGCCTGGAGAATGTTGGGTTCGGTGCAAGTATTCAGAGGGGGTGTGAATGAATATGACCCTGATAAAACTTCTCACCCAATTGAAATATTAATGCTCACAAGACAAATTTAGACAATCTGAAGATTTAATCGAATTCTCTTATAAACCAATAAGCAGAAATGTATGGAATCTCAATACCACAATCAAGCATATAATGGACACAGTTTGCTAACTAGACAAACCTGAAGTCTAATAAGCAATGGCAGAATTAAACAAACACTCAGTGTGCAATCAAACCAACACGCACCTAAGCATTCATCAAGCGGAAGCAACAACAGATAGAAAATTCAAACCACAGTGCATAGAAGACTTTTAGGTGGTTCGGTCCAGCAGACCTACATCCACCCCACACTCAACCCGAGTGTGGCTTACGGCTGACTCACAACTTGAACCACTAGGCATCACAACTTGCCTACAACCGTTGGGCAACACAGCTTGCCATCTGCTGGGGACTACAGCTTAACCCGTCCGAGGTATCCACCTCGCCGCTGTGCATCACAGCTTGCACTGCTGACGAACAGCTTGAAGAAGGTATAAAATGAAAACAGAAGATAGAAATAAGCAGCAATCGAAAAGCTGAAACAATGTAGCACACATATAGCTCTCGAATGGAGCAGATATGGCTTGGATTTGATCCAATGCCAGATAACCACAATCTCTCTCTCTTTCTCAGCTCGAGCTCTCTTTCTCTCACTTTCTCTTCTTTTCTTTTTCTCTTCTTCTCCTTCTCTTCTCTTCTCTTTCTTTTTCTTCTCTGGATCGAAGACCTCTCTGCACTCTGCTTTTTCTTCACAGCTTCTGCTCTGTCTATTTCGATCATCCTTCATCTGTGGACGGAGGCTTCCTTTTATAAAGCCAGCAAGAGGAGCAGCACTGGGCGCGTGTGACTTCCACATTTCCCGCCCAGAACTTTTGGCCACGTGTCAGCTTCCTGTCAGTCCTTCAGCCTCGGATCACGTGCTATTCATTAGCCTCCACGAGCAGAGCCTGTCAGACAGACATAGGAAGATATCAGTTGGATGTATATACTTGGTTCAGGCTGTTAACAAAGTGTGTACAGGCAAGATGCAGCTTGAGTGTATAGACTTGAAGTTAACAATCGAGTGTATAGGGTTGAAGGCCTAACAATCGAGTGTATAGACTTGTAGGTTAACTAAGTGTACAGACTTCAACAGTTAGCCAACGAGTGTACACACTTCATTTTGAAGAGGATGCACAATAGAATGAAAGTATGAATGTTGTGCGACGTACAAACTTGCTCTGCCTAAAGCAATGTATAGACTTCAGCCCAAATCCAGTGTATAGACTTGTTGGAACACTCACGAGTGTATAGACTTAGAGTGAAGCATGCAATGCAATGCAGATACTGACTGTATAGACTTTAGATCCCAAAGGTAATGTATAGACATGGTCCCAACCGAATGTACAGGCTTCAGCTTAAGGCCAATGCATAGACTTCAATTGTGTAGACTTGCCAAAGACAATTGACAATGTACAGACTTGAGGTTATTGAAGCCAATGTACAGACATCAATGTATGGACTTTACAAGACAAACACAATGTGTATACTTGCTCAGTGTATGGACTTGTTTAAACAAAAAAGCAATGTATATACTTGAGGCATGAAGGCCAATGTACAGACTTGGCCACAAGCTGAACAATCGGATGTATAGACTTTGAGATCATTCAATCAGCCAATGTGTAAGACATCACGATGTATAGACTTCAGTTTATATGAAGGGTTGTACATACTTGCTGAATTGTAAAGTAATGTGCAGACTTTGCCTTTGAAATGAATGTATAGACTTTCCCTTCAGAAACGAATGTATAGACTTGAGAGTCTTGAAGCCAATGTACAGACTTTGAAGAAATCAGACGATGTGAAGACTTTACCAAAGTATGGACTTCGCGAAGCACAGTCCAATGTATGGACTTTAAAGGCTTGAAGGCACAATGTGCAGACTTGGAGACTTGAGCTAATGTACAGACTTAACAGTCCCTTGGTTGTACAGACTTGGTCACAAACTGAACATTCGGTTGTATAGACTTGCACAAACCAAAGTTTGTACAGACTTGAAAAGAAAACCAATGTATAGACTTCGTGAGCGCCTAGAGGATGTACAGACTTAGTGACTGTACAGACTTGGAAGGCTCAGCAAAGGCTGTACAGACTTCAACGAAGAGATGCACAATGTACAGACATCATTCAAAGGCCAGTGTGAAGACTTCACGATGTGTGGACTTGAGTGTGCGTGCAGGCCAACAGACAATGTGACTGTATATACTTAACACAACGATGCAATGTATGGACTCTGCTATGCATGATGCATGAGACACATTTGCTGCGTTGACGCTGCATGACTTGCGAAATGCATAGAACACACAGAGGCTGTATAGACTTTGGCAAACAAGCAGCTGTACAGAGTTTGACACAACTACGATGTACAGACTTTTGAGCTCGTCATGCAGTGTATAGACATGCAAGTTATATGAGCAAACGGCTGTACAGATATTGCTATGCATAAAGACGATTGTATAGACTTGTGAAATCTGGGGGGTCGACCCATCAAGGAAAGGGGTCGACCCATCTAAGTGCACTGATGCAGTATATGCACAGAAGAAGCAATATACACACAGAAGAAGCAATGCACCGATCTTAATTCAAGCACAAAACACTTTATGCACTCTCATGCATTCTCCACAGAATATATCAGTTATATGCATTCAGATTGTTATGATTCAATGTCAAGCTATTAGCAAAACAAAATGGTGACTCATTCATGTTGCTATCATTAAAACACCACATTCATCAAAGCACAAGGGGCACATCAATCTCCCCCTTTTTGATGATGGCAACATAATGAGTCACACTGACTCGTCAAACTATTCTCCCCCTTTGACATAATCAAAAAGAAAGGGAATGGTTTGAGAGACACAATGCAGCACACAAAGACACTTATGACAATGAAACAGCACTCCCCCTATCAGCATGCAAGATTAACTATTCTCCCCTTAAAATCAGATGACCCATAACTCCCCCTGAAGCACAGGAATGAACTCTGGTTATCCAATAAATCAAGCTAAATTCTGCCATTACAAAGAATCTGAATTCTGGTTACATGAACAGAATGAAACAGAACCAGAGCTGATTGTGAAACAGGATGGAAGATTCCAACAGTGTGGATCAACTGATAATGTGAGATTAGCCATTGGTGAGGGTGAGAAATAGTCAAAGCACAATACATCTCAATGAATCAATCAATAGCAAGATGTTGATCAGGCTGTCTGGAAAGAATCTGAACATGAGGGATTTTAAAGCTTGCACCACTTCAATAAGTCTTAAGAAAAGTAGACTCTCTTATCATAAAGGGTTATGAAGTGGCAACTTAACCAATCTGATTTAATTTTGATGTATACCAAATTTGTCAAATTAAACTCAATAATCATATCTGAATCCAAGTTTTAATAAAGGTGAACCAAATATTCAGAAAGCACTCAAAAACAATCATCTTTTATCTTACACACATGATCTCAATGACTCTTTCAAGAGTTACACAGATTAGTATTGATGTTAAACACTTTTTCCAAGAATATGAGTTGACAGACTTTTCAATATTTTTATTTGAAGCACATTATATTTTTCCTGAGTAATTTAAGTTGATCAACACCTTTTTACATGAGGCACAATAAGTCTTAGTTGAAGTGACCCAGTTACTCAGAGTGATAACTGTCATTGCCTCTCAACATTGAGACCAAAGTTAGCAATATAAGTGTCTTTTTGCATGAGGAGACACCTTGATTAGAGGCCAGACTCCCCAGCTACTCAACACAATTTTGCCATTGCTCTGTCAGGTTTTGATAATAAATTTTCATCAGAGATAACTATGACACTTCATGACATGAGTTACTTTATTTCATTGACAAGGAACCCAGTTTCTCGGTGACCAAGACATTGCTCTGAATTCACAATTTTTATTTAGTCAACATTCTTTCAAGTTAATGTTTAACTACAGTACTCACTCTATGTATCTCTACCAAGGAGCCTTGATTTCAAATTTCAGATATCAGATGAGAGAGTTTAAGGATTACATGATACATGTGGTTAAAGTTTATTAAACCTTATCATTCAGATATTTTCAATTCATTTAATTACAAATCTGAGAATACATTAATCTTATATCAGTCTGGTTGAGTGGTAATTCTTAAACCTATATGATAGGAGTTTCTACAAAATTCTTAGACTGACTTACATAACATGCAGCTTAAGTTCCTCAGACCAGATTAGTAAATTTAGCTGACCAACAACTCAATAATGGAGCCAAAATAGTCACACCAGCTAAGAGGTATATGAATAAAGAGTACAAGCTGGTGGAGGAGTCAATCATCAAGAGAAAAATATTTCAGAAGGGTGTACATCAACACACAGTGACTGAGTCTGGAATTCAGACAGATCAGCTGACAGATAGTATCATGAAGGGAGTTGAAAGAAACTCTTCTTTAACAAATAGAAGGCAGAATCCTTTTTCAAGAGAGAAAAATATGATATCAGATGAGAGTTGATCAGTTATTAGACAAGAGGTGTTCAAGATGTGACAATCATAACACCAAGTCTAAATGCTCCCCCTATCTAGATGCAATGAAATTTCTTTTTAGGTTAAATTTTATTTTTTTTTTATGATATGCACTGCCGTTCAGCACTATTCCATTTAATATACCATGATGGCCATGAATGACAATTACAGTGCCAATGCAGTTTTATATGTAGACAGTTACTTCTTTTGGAGTTTTCAGTATGATGATGCGCAATGCATTCACTATATGTATGCATATGCAATTTCAGACAATCATCAATATGCAAATCATGTATGAGGAGAATTCAGAAAATCTAAACCTGACAATACTGAACATGAAAGAATGTGCAAAACTCAGATTAAAAATTCAGATTTAACATGCTATGCAGAATGTTTACTCAAACATTAGAGCATTCTTTATTCAAATAGCATCATGAGAGAGCAATCAACTTTTCAAGATAAATCAATTTAGCATAGACAGATCATTATGATATGCAGTCATTGGACACATGCATTGACTGTAGCACTAAATGACCCATTCAAGCTCAGTGCAAGTTATGCATTTAGCAACAATCATACAATTGTATTGACACAAAGTCTATATAATACATCAACTGTCTGCACTAAAGAATCATTCACGCTTAGTGCAATAGATGGCAAGAGAACATCAATTTGAGCAGAATTTAACTTCAGTAGCTGAGTCTGGAATACAGACTGATCAGCTAGACAAGAAGAGATCATCAAAAATCAAACAAGCAAAAACAACAATTTTAGATGATGAATTTAAAACAAAGTTCAGAACTGACCTGAAGAATTGAATCCTGGGGTTTTCCCTTTTTGAGTGCCTTGGCTAAATTCAACCCCTTTTATTCATTTCCAAGGCACACCTACAGCAAGATAATCATTTTGATCTTGCAGTGACCCAAACAGCCTTGGGTCCTGTATTTGTCCTGACAGGTGTTCTGAACAATCTCTTAACAAAATTATCATCATGATTCATCAGGTAACAGTTATCCATGAAATGACCGAATTTTCCACAATATCTACATGATGTAGCAAACCTTGAATTCTTTTTGTGGACATTATTATGATCATGGAATCTATGTGAGTTTGCATGAAAACTTTTGTTACTTGCATGAAGTTTTGATTTAGCATTGCCTGCCCACCAGCATTCAGAAGCTCGGTGGCCAGGTTTTCCACATTCAAAACATACAAGAATCTTTTCTTTAAAAACAGGTTTATTTTTATCAAAAAAATTTCTATTTGCAGGGAATTTAGCAAATTTGGAATTAAAATATTTTCCCTGAGCATACCAGCAGTTCTTGACTGCATGCCCATACTTGCCACATTCAATGCACCTTGGGTGCTTACCTCTTGAACCATTATATCCCCATGAAGGCCTAAACCAACACTCAACAATTTTATGACCACGTTTGTTACAATTATAACAAATGATGTGTTGGTTTGAAGCATACATGTTTCTTTTGGGGTGATGATGATTATTTGAAAAGGATTTATCATGCATCATATCATCACTTTTCATCACACTGCAGTCATCCATATAATGACCATGCCTACCACAGTAGTAGCAAGAGGCATCAGATTTCCTAGGAGCATGGTTTCTATCAGATGATTTCTTAGATGCATGCGAATGAGTACAAGAGGCATCAGATTCAGCAGAGCTAATAAATTTCAGAGTATAACTAGAAATATTCTTTGCCTTCTTTGTTTGACTCTTTCTTTTCAATTTCTGATTATTCTCAACAGGTTTTGTTTGCTTTTCAATTTTTTGAGCTTTGAACTGAAAGACAGATTTTGAAGGTGACTTCTGATTTTCATTTTATTTTGGGGATTCCCTTGAGGTACCAGCTACATCAGAACTATGCACAAAGGTAGTATATAGCTGGTTTTTGGTAGTTTCCTTAACATCAGGACTACAGCTTGTCCCCTTTCTTGAATTGTCATCCTTCCTTTTCACAACAGTTTTACTTTTCTTTCATTCTTAGCAGAGTTGGATGCTGGTTTTTCTAGTTCCTGAATCTTATTTTCCAAAGATGTTATATGAAGCTCATAACTAGCTATCTCCTGTTCACTGTAATTGATACATTCACTTAAGACTTTATTTACAGTTTTATACTTCTCAATTTCTTGTTTCAGAATGTTCAAAGTTTGTGATTCTTCATCATGGACAGTTTTTCTTTTTTCTATTGTGAGAAGTCTTTCAGACAAGTCAGTGTTTAACAACTTTAGTTTTTCAACTTCATCCTTCAGTTCATTGTTTTCTTCCTCAAGATTTTTAGCATCAATTTCATTTCCAGCACATCTTTCTCTTCCAGACATTTGCTCCAGTTTTTCAATCAGTTCCTCTTCTCTTTCTTCTGCTTTAATTTTCTCAGCAAGCAGATTTTTGTGATCTTCTTTAAGTGAGGCAGTTTGTTTGTTTAACCATTCATTCTCACTAAAGAGATCTTCATTACGTTCTCTTAATGCTGAGCACATTTTACAACTTGATTTAGCAGAAGAAGACTGTGAAACCTCCTCATTGATTTCATTCATTCTGACCATAAGAGTTTTATTTTTCTTTTGAAAATCTTTATTCTCCAGTTTCAGTTTGTCCATTTCAGTATTAACTTCCGTAAGTTCCTGTATGCCTTTTAGATGCTCCTTTTTCTTATCATTCAACTGATTCTCTATTTCTGATATTTTATCCAAGCATGTTTGTTTTTCAATTTTTAGAGAATCATTTTGTTTCTTAAGATTCTGAACATCTAGCATGCATGCATCATAAGACTTTTTCATATTTGGACAGTTTTCACAGGAATCTTTCAGATTTATTCTATCACATTTCTTTTTCAACTTTTTATTCTCAGATTTCAATTTTTCACATCTATTATTAAGTTCCTCATATATATTCCATAGGTCATCAATTGAAACTTCTCCAGATTCAGAGCTTACCTCGGATGAAGTTTCATCATTAGCATTTCTCCGATCAGCCATCAAGCATTTGCTGTGATTCCTGATTAGCTTTAGCTTTTCCAAAATGTCTTTGGCAGATCTGCAAGAAGAAATGCATTCGATTAGAGATCTGTCAATTGATTCTTTTAATAAAACTACAGCTCTAGTGTTGACAGAGTCTTTCAGCTTATCCTTCTTGGTCCATTTGGATTTATCCTTCGATAGTTTGTATGGACCATGAGTCATTACCTTCCATAAATCAGGATCGGTTGTGCTTACATACCGATGCAACTTTTCCATCCATGGGCCAAGGTCATCACCTCTGAATATCGGAGGATTAGCCATCAAAGCAGATAACAAGCAGACTCAAAGCACAAAGTAATCGACCAGAAAACACCACAACCAGATAAGCACGGCAAAGCACTAACTCAGTGAAGCTAAACAATGAACACAGAAAACACACTCTGGAGTGCACCAAACAGAAATGCAGTAAACCAGATTATCAACGTAAAGCACTAAAACAGTAAATCAACAAATGATTCCAAAAAGACCCACTCTGAAATGCACCAACAATTAGCAGGATCCTCTGCAGATTGTTAGATCTGTTCAGTCAGAGACCCGCTCTGATACCAAGTGTTGGGTTCGGTGCAAGTATTCAGAGGGGGGGTGAATGAATATGACCCTTATAAAACTTCTCGCCCAATTGAAATATTAATGCTCACAAGACAAATTTAGACAATCTGAAGATTTAATCGAATTCTCTTATAAACCAATAAGCAGAAATGTATGGAATCTCAATACCACAATCAAGCATATAATGGACACAGTTTGCTAACTAGACAAACCTGAAGTCTAATAAGCAATGGCAGAATTAAACAAACACTCAGTGTGCAATCAAACCAACACGCACCTAAGCATTCATCAAGCGGAAGTAACAACAGATAGAAAATTCAAACCACAGTGCACAGAAGACTTTTAGGTGGTTCGGTCCAGCAGACCTACATCCACCCCACACTCAACCCGAGTGTGGCTTACTGCTGACTCACAGCTTGAACCGCTGGGCATCACAGCTTGCCTACAACCGCTGGGCAACACAGCTTGCCATCTGCTGGGGACTACAGCTTAACCCGTCCGAAGTATCCACCTCGCCACTGTGCATCACAGCTTGCACTGCTGACGAACAGCTTGAAGAAGGTATAAAGTGAAAACAGAAGATAGAAATAAGCAGCAATCGGAAAGCTGAAACAATGTAGCACACATATAGCTCTCGAATGGAGCAGATCTGGCTTGGATTTGATCCAACTCCAGATAACCACAATCTCTCTCTCTTTCTCAGCTCGAGCTCTCTTTCTCTCACTTTCTCTTCTTTTCTTTTTCTCTTCTTCTCCTTCTCTTCTCTTCTCTTTCTTTTTCTTCTCTGGATCGAAGACCTCTCTGCACTCTGCTTTTTCTTCACAGCTTCTGCTCTGTCTATTTCGATCATCCTTCATCTGTGGACGAAGGCTTCCTTTTATAACAGCAGCCAGCAAGAGGAGCAGCACTGGGCGCGTGTGACTTCCACATTTCCCGCCCAGAACTTTTGGCCACGTGTCAGCTTCCTGTCAGTCCTTCAGCCTTGGATCACGTGCTATTCATTAGCCTCCACGAGCAGACCCTGTCAGACAGACATAGGAAGATATCAGTTGGATGTATATACTTGGTTCAGGCTGTTAACAAAGTGTGTACAGGCAAGATGCAGCTTGAGTGTATAGACTTGAAGTTAACAATCGAGTGTATAGGGTTGAAGGCCTAACAATCGAGTGTATAGACTTGTAGGTTAACTAAGTGTACAGACTTCAACAGTTAGCCAACGAGTGTACACACTTCGTTTTGAAGAGGATGCACAATAGAATGAAAGTATGAATGTTGTGCGACGTACAGACTTGCTCTGCCTAAAGCAATGTATAGACTTCAGCCCAAATCCAGTGTATAGACTTGTTGGAACACTCACGAGTGTATAGACTTAGAGTGAAGCATGCAATGCAATGTAGATACTGACTGTATAGACTTTAGATCCCAAAGGCAATGTATAGACATGGTCCCAACCGAATGTACAGGCTTCAGCTTAAGGCCAATGTATAGACTTCAATTGTGTAGACTTGCCAAAGACAATTGACGATGTACAGACTTGAGGTTCTTGAAGCCAATGTACAGACATCAATGTATGGACTTTACAAGACAAACACAATGTGTATACTTGCTCAGTGTATGGACTTGTTTAAACAAAAAAGCAATGTATATACTTGAGGCATGAAGGCCAATGTACAGACTTGGCCACAAGCTGAACAATCGGATGTATAGACTTTGAGATCATTCAATCAGCCAATGTGTAAGACATCACGATGTATAGACTTCAGTTTATATGAAGGGATGTACATACTTGCTGAATTGTAAAGCAATGTGCAGACTTTGCCTTAGAAACGAATGTATAGACTTTCCCTTCAGAAACGAATGTATAGACTTGAGAGTCTTGAAGCCAATGTACAGACTTTGAAGAAATCAGGCGATGTAAAGACTTTACCAAAGTATGGACTTCACGAAGCACAGTCCAATGTATGGACTTTAAAGGCTTGAAGGCCCAATGTGCAGACTTGGAGACTTGAGCTAATGTACAGACTTAACAGTCCCTTGGCTGTACAGACTTGGTCACAAACTGAACATTCGGTTGTATAGACTTGCACAAACCAAAGTTTGTACAGACTTGAAAAGAAAACCAATGTATAGACTTCGTGAGCGCCTAGAGGATGTACAGACTTAGTGACTGTACAGACTTGGAAGGCTCAGCGAAGGCTGTACAGACTTCAACGAAGAGATGCACAATGTACAGACATCATTCAAAGGCCAGTGTGAAGACTTCACGATGTGTGGACTTGAGTGTGCGTACAGGCCAACAGACAATGTGACTGTATATACTTAACACAACGATGCAATGTATGGACTCTGCTATGCATGATGCATGAGACACATTTGCTGCGTTGACGCTGCATGACTTGCGAAATGCATAGAACACACAGAGGCTGTATAGACTTTGGCAAACAAGCAGCTGTACAGAGTTTGACACAACTGCGATGTACAGACTTTTGGGCTCGTCATGCAGTGTATAGACATGCAAGTTATATGAGCAAACGGCTGTACAGATATTGCTATGCATAAAGACGATTGTATAGACTTGTGAAATCTGGGGGGTCGACCCATCAAGGAAAGGGGTCGACCCATCTAAGTGCACTGATGCAGTATATGCACAGAAGAAGCAATATACACACAGAAGAAGCAATGCACCGATCTTAATTCAAGCACAAAACACTTTATGCACTCTCATGCATTCTCCACAGAATATATCAGTTATATGCATTCAGATTGTTATGATTCAATGTCAAGCTATTAGCAAAACAAAATGGTGACTCATTCATGTTGCTATCATTAAAACACCACATTCATCAAAGCACAAGGGGCACAACAGAGAAGTGCCCTCTCCAACGTGTCCGCCGGTCGGCTCCGCGCAACCTCCTCCCGCACACGGGCCACCTCCTCTCTGGCCGCTACCCGACTCTGCTCCAGCTCTGCCTGGAGGCGGGTCAGCTCGGCCGTCTGCATCCACACATCATTGTTAGCCAATTGCATAAGCATTGCATTTCATAAGCATAGTAAGTAAAAGAAGTTTGGAGTTGCGTACCCTCTCAGCGAGAGCCACCTCGGCCGCCTTGGCCCGCGTCACCATCTGAGTAAACTCCGCATCTCTCGCAGCCCGATCGGCCGGAGTCCGGGTCGTAGAGGAGGAAGGGGCGTCTGGTCTCGCCCTCTGAGCACCCTCGGCACGCTGCATCCAAATACTCCAGGTCAGTCACATGCATAATCATAATCATATAGAATTGCATAATTTAAAGAGTGTAAGGTTTAGAAGACTCATCAGTAAGGCCAGGGCCTGCCGGGCCTCGTCTCTCTCCCTGATGGTAGAGTGCAAAAGTCCCTGCAACTCCGCCACTCGTCCTGCGGGGTCGATCTGCGTTCAGAAGTCCATGTGTCAGTGCATCATCATATAGGAATCATAAGCATAATAGAAAGAATTCAAGTTTAGAAGTCGTACCGGTCGGTGAGCACCCCAGAACACCTGGTCCCGGTAGTGTCGTGCGTACGCGGTGTAGTACGTGCTGTCGCTCTTAGCTCGGGCGGTCACCACTCGCCATCGTGCGGTCCAGTCGGCGATCTGGGTAGCGTTCCTCGCTGTCCAGTCGTACGCGTCACCGAGCCCCCGTGTCGTCCTGGTCACCCGCTCCCCCGCCTTCTCAGGCGCAGGGAACTCCACGACTGGCTGATGGACCCCGGTGCTCCTCATCACCAACCTGAAGTGTAGTGGCTCCACCATATTCATGCAGTGAAGCCACACGTCTCGTCCGGAGAAGGCGAGGGCCTCCACCACCCACGGCTGGTGATGCGGGACGGGACCACGGACACGACAAGCTCGCGATCGTCCCTTAACGAGGGAAGCGTCGGATGTGCGCGGTTGAGAAACCGGCAAGAGCTAGGGTGGTCGGCTCGCACTTTCGTGCCCGGATCGGGTCACGGGACGGCTTCGCTCTCTCTCGCAGCAGTGATATTATAAATTGAAGGCGAGCTAGGTATCCCTACACATGCTCTCTAGAAGCGGCATAAACAAGCATATAAAGAATTAAGCCAATGCCAAGTGTAAGGGTGAAGGCGATACCTCCACGCTCTCGGCGTGGCGAAGACGGCACCCGGCCGAAGCTCGTACTCCCGGGAACTTAGTACATTATGTTTACAGCAGTACAAATAAGCCCACTCCACGCAGGGAGGTAAAGGGCGACACAAGTGGGCCCGGGAGGACCAAGTTCGGGTTGACGGGCGGTTTCGGGCAATGCTTCGGCTTCACGCGTACTCGTGCTAGTGGGGGCCCACGTATTGACCAGAGGGGTCGTGTGGGGCCTGATGACTCCTCTGTGGTGGAGACACCTGGGAAGCGTACCCCTGGGATGGCGAGCTGCTGGAACGACCGCCGGACGCCGGGCGGCCCTCGGACGACGCTTGCCGGGAACTCGGCCACGAACCTGAAAGTTCTGTTTGCAGGCGCGCGACTCGGAGAAAACTGCTACTGCGATCAGCCCCATCGTCGGAATGCGACGAGGTTAGCGCCGTTGGAAAGCTGACTCAGAATACTTCGACGTAGGGGTCTTCAAAAAAAATAATCAGATCTGTATTTCTGATCATGTATTTTACAAGCTTGCTGGAATCTGGCCAGAACTGCAGGGGCAGGTTCTGACTTCTCTGAAGATCGACGTTGACCGGGGAGAAGACCTCCGAATCTGGCAATGATTTCTTCAGTAAAGTTGAAGGTCTCTGAGAGAGGAATCCGGGAATATTTTTGGTTTTCGATTGGAGACGAAATGGATTTTCTGGGATTTCTTTACTAGACCTGGGTCGGATCTGGGAAACTGTGGGCAGACTATTCTTGGGAACTTGGACGGTTTTTGTAAAATACTTGGATGGCGAACCAAAATTTAATAAAATTCCCGGTGGTAGAGGGATGTGGACAGAACTCCCAATAAATTTGGGTGACCCAACAAAAATCAAAAGGTGGTTCGAATGGGGTAAACTCAGAGCTGATGAACAGTAAACAGAACCAGGACAGATCTGGAACTTGGACTTGGACGAAAATCAAAAAATAGCTAAAGGATGAATTTTGACGTGATTTTTTTTGTGGGGATAAGGGTTCTAGAGGGGAACCAACCCTGAAATTTTGAGCTTCAGAAGACGAAGGGAGTGATAGCAGGAATTCGGAGAAGAAGGGTCTATCTTGAGTGGATAGAACACCGAAACCGTTGGCGACGACGCGTCGGCGGCGAGACGATGGCGGCGGCGATCACCGGAGTTGCTTCAGATGCTGGAGGGGATCAAGGGGGAAGGGATTACACTCTAGAAAGGGGGATGGAGGTGGAGGAACCAGGGAGAGAGAGGGGAGGGGCTCAAGATCCAATTGGGGGCAAATGCCTTTTTTTCCTTCATTAATTCCTTCAATATGAAAAATACAACCTTATATAGGATGCCAACCAAATTCAATCTCAACCCTTGGATCTAGGGGTTTGGATTGAAGGGCTGGGATGAGGTATGACCAACCACAAGAAATACAATATTTAAAGGAATCCCATTCCTAATTCTACCACATGTGGTCAAATAAAGGGAGGAAAGAAAGAAAATTAAACAACCTAGCCTAATAGAGCCAAAAGAGGGGGCGCCCCCCTTCATGGGCCAAGGGCCTTTCATGGGCCATGAGCCATCCACAAGCCCATGCTAGACTTGGACCCTTCCCATTTAGTTGGCCCATGAGGGAGTGTAAACCAATTTGGGCCTTAAGTGCATTAATGACCCATTAGAAACCTAATGACCCAATATGGCATAAGCTCCTTAATGGACTCTACTAAGTAATGGACTTGACATAACAAATGGCCCATTGGCTTGATATAAGCCTTACAAGGAGCCCAAAAGAAAGAAATTACATAATTACAATCTTATACAAGCCATAACACACAAATACACTTCACCCGTGTATGGAAATCACCTTTGATGCCCCATCAATTCTCCCCGGGTGGGAGGAACTCGACCCCGTCGAGTAGGGTTATGGCTGCTCCGGTACTCCAGCGGATCCGTCACCGTGCTAAGTAGCGCGGGTATGCTCCACTCCAAGTGATCGGCACCTGCTCATTCCATATATACTCGATATGCGCACTGCTATGGCTAAAGGTGGTCACTCCGAAGGGGCACTCTCAAAAGGGAGGAAACAGCTCGAAGACTCACTAGGAATCACCGCTGAGTCCCTATAGGTGACTGATCCGGGTATAGATGTAGAACCGATCCCATACTCATCGAGTGAGTCGACTCGCTTCACACTCATAAGAGAACGACACGAGCTTGCACAAGACACATGCAGACTCACCATGCACTGACACATGAATGAAAATCACACAAACAATCGACTCAAAATCACCACACAAACAAACCACACAAAGAAAACACACCGACTCAACTATGACCCTAGACACACCTAATGTTAGTCCGACCCGTACATGGGTGACGGCGGACCAGGACACCCGAATGTGTGCCATGCATACACTAGATGTACTCGATGCTTGACGGAATGGATGACTCCTAGACACCCTAAGATGTACCAATCATGCATTGGCGACCTATGAGATTTGGGTGAAGAAGGGGTAGGAGATCCAAAACTACCCTCGTCATCATCCCTAGATGTAGAGACGGCTTGCCGAATAGACCGAGGGGTATGGGTGGAATAGTGAACTCCTTGGAAGAGGTGGAGGGAATGTGATAGCTCGGGAGCTTCACTAGTGGAGGGGTCAAAAGGGTCAAAGAAGGTATGACCCCATGAGGTGGGTTCCAACATGACATGGTCCCAATCGTGAAATTCTTGAAGGTGCGGGTGGTCACCTTCCTCCGTCATGGTAGATGGGACCGTGTATAGGAAATATGACTCCTCCCACGGAAGCAAAGTCATGAAGTCGGGCTCATCCGGTAGCGGGAGAAGTAGAAGAACCTCCGTGGAGACACAACCCACGGTGCACTCGGAGGTAATGGACCCTATGGCCGGATGGGTGAAGCTAAGACTAGCGGGTTGGTCAAAGCCTCGGGCCAAAAGATGCGTCAACTCCCATTGTGAATCTAATCCCATGACAAGATCATCCAACGTATCAACATGGTGACGAGATCGAAATGTGGTATGGAATGAGTTGACCGGCACTAGTGGTAGTGTGGGGTCCATTGATGGGAAAGGAGGTGGGACCAAGCCATCCTTGAGCCATCTAAGAAGTGGCTCGGCTATGTAAAGTGTTCCCGTAAGAAACACGGGTGGCTCGGGCTTTGGTAGTTCCCACTTTGATGGTTTCGAATGAAGACCGGAGGTAGATAACAATGGAGCATCCATGGGTGGTGGAGTAGCTTGTGTCCTTTCCCACCAATCCGAAATCATTTTCTTTATTTCCTCTAAGGAGCGGGTTGGAGGAGGGACCTTGGGGTGGACTAGCTCCTTAACTCTCGGCTCGGGTGTGGGCCTAGGCTCGGTTATAAGCGGGACTTCCACTCGGTTGGAGGTGCTTGAGTGGGTTGGGATGGGAGTGCCAAGGGGAGGTTGGTTGGTGGTGCATGGGCGGGCCACTAGATTGGGGTCACTTTGGTGGGCTTGGACGGCGGTGAAGGGGTGGGATTGGGTAGAGGTGTGGCCCACTTGATTGTGGGTGAGTTGGTGGGGTTGGTGAGTGGAATGACCTCCGTGGTTGGAGGTAGGTGGGCGGGGAACGTAGGCCCTCCTAAACACTCTCTTCATTTCCCACCATGACTCGATGGGCCTTAGATTCCTATCCTCCCTCCAATATTTGATGTCCCTCCAAGTTGCAGCGGCTTCACCAAAAAGTCGCCTTTTGGCAACATCGACTTGCATGGGCCCGTACATGATGTACACCTCGAAGTAATCATCCATAATGGCTTCCCATTCTAGATAGACACTCGGGTCATCGGACCCGTAGAAATCCCGGGTTTCGAGCCTCGTGGGGTGGTTCGGGTGGTCCTTCCATTTGAGATAGTATCGCCACCATCCGGGAGTTTGGGACTCCATGGGACACGGGGAAACTAGTGGATGGCCATGCCGACACTCGGACCAAAACACTAGACACGACACTAAGTAATGCAAAGTTGGAATGCACTAACTAATGCACACTAAGGACCCTAGATGTAAACCAAGACTCGGTACGGGGCGGAGACAATCGACTCGAAGGTCACTCGCACAAGTGTGCGGCCTTCCTGATAGGCGTAACCTAACGGTCGGAAAACACCTTTTTATATACCGAGTAAAGGGATGTATGCGACCCAAAAATGACTCTTTTTGTTGTTTTAAAAATGTGATGATCCTAAACACGACTTAGACCGAATAATGACTACATGATACTCTTTTTCTTTTTTGAATGCAAACACCCTAGACTCAACTCGCTCTGATACCAAATTGATGCGGGACGGGACCACGGACACGACAAGCTCGCGATCGTCCCTTAACGAGGGAAGCGTCGGATGTGCGCGGTTGAGAAACCGGCAAGAGCTAGGGTGGTCGGCTCACACTTTCGTGCCCGGATCGGGTCACGGGACGGCTTCGCTCTCTCTCGCAGCAGTGATATTATAAATTGAAGGCGAGCTAGGTATCCCTACACATGCTCTCTAGCAGCGGCATAAACAAGCATATAAAGAATTAAGCCAATGCCAAGTGTAAGGGTGAAGGCGATACCTCCACGCTCTCGGCGTTGCGAAGACGGCACCCGGCCGAAGCTCGTACTCCCGGGAACTTAGTACATTATGTTTACAGCAGTACAAATAAGCCCACTCCATGCAGGGAGGTAAAGGGCGACACAAGTGGGCCCGGGAGGACCAAGTTCGGGTTGACGGGCGGTTTCGGGCAATGCTTCGGCTTCACGCGTACTCGTGCTAGTGGGGGCCCACGTATTGACCAGAGGGGTCGTGTGGGGCCTGATGACTCCTCTGTGGTGGAGACACCTGGGAAGCGTACCCCTGGGATGGCGAGCTGCTGGAACGACCGCCGGACGCCGGGCGGCCCTCGGACGACGCTTGCCGGGAACTCGGCCACGAACCTGAAAGTTCTGTTTGTAGGCGCGCGACTCGGAGAAAACTGCTACTGCGATCAGCCCCGTCGTCGGAATGCGACGAGGTTAGCGCCGTTGGAAAGCTGACTCAGAATGCTTCGACGTAGGGGTCTTCAAAAAAAATAATCAGATTTGTATTTCTGATCATGTATTTTATAAGCTTGCTGGAATCTGGCCAGAACTGCAGGGGCAGGTTCTGACTTCTCTGAAGATCGACGTTGACCGGGGAGAAGACCACCGAATCTGGCAATGATTTCTTCAGAAAAGTTGAAGGTCTCTAAGAGAGGAATCCGGGACTATTTTTGGTTTTCTGATTGGAGACGAAATGGATTTTCTGGGATTTCTTTACTAGACCTGGGTCGGATCTGGGAAACTGTGGGCAGACTATTCTTGGGAACTTGGACGGTTTTTGTAAAATACTTGGATGGCGAACCAAAAATTAATAAAATTCCCGGTGGTAGAGGGATGTGGACAGAACTCCCAATAAATTTGGGTGACCCCAAAAAAGTCAAAAGGTGGTTAGAATGGGGTAAACTCAGAGCTGATGAACAGTAAACAGAACCAGAACAGATCTGGAACTTGGACTTGGACGAAAATCAAAAAATAGCTAAATGATGAATTTTGATGTGATGTTTTTTGTGGGGATAAGGGTTCTAGAGGGGAACCAACCCTGAAATTTTGAGCTTCATAAGACGAAGGGAGTGATAGCAGGAATTCTGAGAAGAAGGGTCTGTCCTGAGTGGACAGAACACCGAAACCGTTGGCGACGACGCGTCGGCGGCGAGACGATGGCGGCGGTGATCACCGGAGTTGCTTCAGATGCTGGAGGGGATCAAGGGGGAAGGGATTACACTCTAGAAAGGGGGCTGGAGGTGGAGGAACCAGGGAGAGAGAGGGGAGGGGCTCAAGATCCAATTGGGGGCAAATGCCTTTTTTTCCTTCATTAATTCCTTCAATATGAAAAATACAACCTTATATAGGATGCCAACCAAATTCAATCTCAACCCTTGGATCTAGGGGTTTGGATTGAAGGGCTGGGATGAGGTATGACCAACCACAAGAAATACAATATTTAAAGGAATCCCATTCCTAATTCTACCACATGTGGTCAAATAAAGGGAGGAAAGAAAGAAAATTAAACAACCTAGCCTAATAGAGCCAAAAGAGGGGGCGCCCCCCTTCATGGGCCAAGGGCCTTTCATGGGCCATGAGCCATCCACAAGCCCATGCTAGACTTGGACCCTTCCCATTTAGTTGGCCCATGAGGGAGTGTAAACCAATTTGGGCCTTAAGTGCATTAATGACCCATTAGAAACCTAATGACCCAATATGGCATAAGCTCCTTAATGGACTCTACTAAGTAATGGACTTGACATAACAAATGGCCCATTGGCTTGATATAAGCCTTACAAGGAGCCCAAAAGAAAGAAATTACACAATTACAATCTTATACAAGCCATAACACACAAATACACTTCACCCGTGTATGGAAATCACCTTTGATGCCCCATCAGCTGGCCCTCCTGGCTCTCCCCCGTGTAGGGTGTCCACCGTGCCTGCATAGAATAAAAAGTCTCGTCAGCATCATAACCATATAAGAATTGCATTTAACTAGAGTGTCTGAGTTTAGAAGCATACCGAGGTATACGGTAGAGCGTCCAGGTCATCTTGCAACTCCCGGACCTGTCGTCTCAGGGCTGCCATCTCCCGAGGTGCTGTCCACCTCCGTGCAATCGACAGGAGCCCAGGACGGGTCTCCTCGCCTCTACCCAGCCCACGCAGGTACACGTAAACCCACACCTGCATCACGGCACTGTGTCAGCATGTAGGAAACACACAGAGTCGCATAATTAAGTCGAGGGTAAGAGTCGTACCTGGAGTAAGGGGGAGAAGCCCCCAAGCATCGTCCGACGCACCGTCGAACTCAGAGTGTCGAAGAGGAAAGCAAGGGCTGCCGCTCCCCAAGCGTGGTCGCCAATGTGCTCCAGCTCCTGGAGGAAGGGAAGGAACCGGCAGCTCATCACATCTGCTCACGTGGAGAAGAGGATTCGCCCGAACATCAGCATCAGAAACCGCCTCAGCACTCGGTCAGCCTCCGCTCCTGGTCCTGCAGCAACTCTCGGCCGTGCCAGCCCTATCAGACGCTCCAGGTGCTCCTTCGGCTGCTCGCCAACCGCAACGCCCGCTCATCGTAAACCCAGGCTATCCTGGAGAGCAGCCCAGGGTAGGAGGGTCGACTGCCTCTCGGGGCGTCACAGCTATAAGCCCAGCAACTCCCGAGCCAACCCCCGGTAGTCGGGAAAGGTAGTCCCGCTAACCGGTGACCCGTGCACGCGTAGGCCCGTGAGCCTGGCCACGTCCTTTAGCGTGGGGACCATGTGCCCCATGGGAAAAAGAATGTCCGACTCACTGGGTCCCAGCGGTCGTGCAAGGCATAGAGCAGAGCTGCGTCGAAGCGACACACCTCAATACTCAGGAAGGGGGCGAACCCCATGGCAGTCAACCGCTCCCTCTGGAAGTCCGGCAGTGCCAAGTACACTGCGCGGACCTGCAGCCACGAGGTACGAGTCCTACGCTTCCCCTGCATTCATTTCATTCATTTTAGATGCATTTTAGTAATTTAGTTTTACATTTTGTGTCATTCAAGTAAGATCCTCAAGAATTCAACTCTCAGAACGGTCTTCTTTCCACCGTTCTTATCTTGGACGGGCCATCATGCGCCGTCCGTATTTTCATCTTCCTAGGGTAGAACGGCTACTCCTGGGCCGTATGAATATTGGACGGTCCTATGGAGACCATTTAGTTTGGCATTGGATGGGTGTTTGGACGGACCTATATGGCCCGTTTGTTGATTGAACGGTGATCCCCTCACCGTCCTGGTTTGGTTTGGTTCGTTTGCTGAATGATGTTGAACGGACGTTGCTAGGCCGTATGTGTTTGGGTGGTCCTATGTGGACCGCTTGTTTTGGTCTGTGCGGTTTCTGTTGAACCGTTCAACATCGTCTTCCCCGACGATGGTGGACATTCCCCATGCCGGCGGGAAAGGCCGCCATGGCCTCCCTAACCGGCCCCTAGGTATCTAAAACCCCCCTAAACCTCCCTAAACTAGCATGCATGGCTCGAAATAAAGGAAAAATGGAAATGGGGAGGGTTTTTAGTTTTTTTGACCTACCTCGGGGTCCCGTGGTTTTTTCGCCGGTGTCTCCGGCCGAGGTGCTTCTTCTTCGGCATCCTCGTCCGCGGCGGGGACCTCCTGCACGGCCACGATCGCGTCGGCTTCTCCCTCAACCGCAGGCGGCGGTGTGACCCTCTCTGGCGGCCGTTCTTCGGTGTGTGCCGCGGCGGCAGTCATCGACGGCGGCGGCGTGGTTGTCTCTTCCCCGGCCATCCCGAAGCGTCTCGCTTGGTGCTTCTGGTGCATGGAGAGGGTGAAAGGGAATGAAAGGGAGACTGAGAGGTAGAGAGAGGGGTTGAGAAGGGTAGAATGGCCCTGGGTTGGCCTTCGTTCCCTCCACCGTCGGTTACGGTGGAGGGAGACGAAGGGTTTGTTTTTTTTCGAAGTTACAGGAGTTGCGCGGTCTAGCGATAGACCGTCCATGGATTTGTGCGGTTCTCCACCGACCGTTTATACTCAACGGTAAGCTTCTTAAGTCGGTCAAATTCCCTGATATATGCGGCTAACCCGTAACCGTTCTACTTGGAGCGGTTTGTTCTTAACCGTGCATTCTTTAATGTTGGTTGCACTTCAATTGATGGATTTTGATATTTTTGTAAAGCTT
This sequence comes from Amorphophallus konjac, assembly GCA_022559845.1. Classification (NCBI taxonomy): domain Eukaryota; kingdom Viridiplantae; phylum Streptophyta; class Magnoliopsida; order Alismatales; family Araceae; genus Amorphophallus; species Amorphophallus konjac. Next base: position 175,800,937 of record CM040117.1, on the reverse strand, counting down.
GCTAACAATTTCACGTACAGCAATCCAAGCTTTCACGTGCCGTTTCACCTACATAGGTAAGTCAGGTATGGCCTTCTATCCCTATATCCTTTACTGCATTACTATATGGTATTATGTTGTATTATCTCGAGAACCAGTCGGTTATCTACGTGTTCCAGGATCTGATGTTCCCCTTCAACAAAAATGATGATGATTCAGGACATGTACTTAATATTCGGATAGGCCGTTAAGTTGGGATGTCACGGGGAGGATGGTTCTATCCTGCACGCTGTGGTTGCGGATGGTATCTTGACTCTGATATTTCCAGCTTAGCAATAGTATTCTCGAGTATTCTATATTTTAATCTTTCTTCGCATTTGTTTTAATGATTTCTTTTATTTTAGCCCAGCATGCATCATACGCATCTTTTGAGCTTTCATGCCCCATGGTTTGCTTGAAGAATGTCCCATCAATGATGGTCAGCTGTATGTTCGAATGCTTGAGTAAGAAGGACGAATTCCACTCTGAATTGGAAGGTTTTCTTTGGCCGATTCGTTTGGTTTGGTTGATTGAAGGGTCTCCGTCTGGAGCTTTAGCCTATTTTCTTTTGTGGCCCCCTCATTGGACCGCGGGATTGTGTCCCCCATGAGGTTGGCTTTGTCGATTTGTTTCATTTTTTAGTTTAGTTCCTCCAGATTGGCGTCACTTTAGGTCTAATCGCTCCTTACATTCGGTTCAGAGTTTTTCGGAAGATTCTCAACACTTGTTGGTAGAAACGGGTGTCGTTTTACCTTAACGCCCGCTTTTCCGGTCCACTCCGCTGCATTTCCACTCCAGCTCCATGTTCCATGTCACCTCCGCTTCACCTCCGCTCGCTCCCCTGAAAAGAGGACTTTAAGGAGGGGCATCTATTGACACCTGTTTTATGCCGATAAGCTGAGTCGTTTCTCTTACTCCCATTAGTTGATGCCCTAAGTTGTCCATCATTCATTGGGCCATTTTTTGTGGCACGTCCTGGGCCCATTTTATGGGTAGCCTCCCTCCTTGGTAAAGTCCGTATCAATTCAGGGCTTATTGGACCTTGGCTTTGATTAATTGAACGTGTTTTATGAAAGTCAAGTATCCAAGAGCATGAACGGTCCAACATCAGCCGTTCAGGACTGGGGCGGTTGACCCCAGACCATTCATACATTTTGGCTAATTTCTGAGGATTTTCTGAATATTCACCGACAGGCTTTTGTGCGGCCCTATCAGGCCCGTTCAAACCAATGGACGGGCTTATTCCAACCGCCTATATCTCAGAGTCCTACGCGTGCCAATTTTCTTAGATAATTATCCAATTATTTAAATTATCACCGACAGGGTTAGAACGGGCTCTGGTTGGCCGCTCTACATTTGAACGGGCTTATTAGTGTAGACACGCCAAAATTGATGCTATGTTGATCAAATCTCATGTCACTATGTTGACGCCCCAAAGTGAACTTCAATACATTCATAATATGAAGTTTTTCTATTTTTGTGTGTTTTTTGGTTTGTTCTTGCATTTTGTGATTCGCGACCTGAAGAGGGGCGTTATTTTAAAAGCGACCTTACCTAGGGCGTGTTCTAAAGAAAGGACGACCAAATGTCAGGGCGTCAATTCCTGGTATTATCCGGTTTCAAAATAAATTCTAATTACTGATTAACGTCCTTCCTCAGGGCGTGTTTTCAAGTAACGCCTTTATCTCAGGCGTTGTCTCATAATTTTTCAAATAAAGAAGTTTTATTTCTAAATTTAAATCCAAGAAGTGACGCCCTTGACCAGGTCGTGTTATGTAGTAACGTCTTGATGTAGGTCGTCAATTTATAATTTGACGCCTGTTTGAAGGTCACGTTTTATGTTTCGGTGTCGTGTTTGAGTGTGCCTTTCCTGAATAGTTCCTTGCCTCCAATGGTCTCCTTGCTCGAATTGGAACTAGAGTCCTGCCTTCATTAACCATTGCCCGTCATTATCTTCCTAAAATTGAGTTTATCTTTGGTTAAAACCCTATATAAAGAAGCTCTGGTCGATCTTGTGTAAGAAAAACAACAACGAATAACGTGCTGACCATTAGAGAAGTTACAGATATATGAGAGAAAGAAGTAGAGAGCAGTTTTTTTTTTAACTTTGTGCGTGCAGAGAAGAGTCTTTCTCTTCCCTCTGTGCGATCTCTTTCCTCTGCTTCTTCCTGCTGTTTCAAGCGAACCAAAGCTTCATCGTGATTCTACCCTTTACTGTTGTCAGGAACAGCAGGGGCTCCTTCTTTTGTTTGTTTATTTTCATCATACCATCACCGTCGATCATCATCCACTGTTTTGTTTTCTTGCATTAGTATCATATTTCTCCTTTCCCTAACTCTTTAGGGGTTTTTAATACCAAAAAAAAGAGGTGCGCATGTTGTGTTCTTTTTCATCATCATATCTTCTATTTGGGATTGATACTACATTCACTCTCGGCTGATCCACTTCCCTTTGCTTGTTTGTTTTGTCTTTGTGCAAGGGTAATCAACAAGGAAAACCCCCTTCATTGGCCGGCCGATAGAAGGAGAAGGAAGGAATTCACAATCCATCCCGCATCCCACTTATCACCAGGTATTCGCGATCTTCTTTGATTCTTATTGAGGTAACCCCTCTGGCGATCACTCTCCTTTATAGCACCACGTACTTTCTTTTGTCTTTGTTATCATCTCCATCCCTTTTACATATCTCATATGAGTGGTTTGTTCCACTTAAGTGGATTTATCACGATCTACAAATTGGCGATCACGGTGGGACTTCCACTGTTTTTATTTTGATTACCATCTCCTATTGGCACCCACGTGTGCCCTTTCCTATTGGCACCCACGTGTGCCCTTTCCCCTTCGGCACCCACGTGTGCCCTTTCCCCTCGGTACCCACGGTACCCCTCCTTTTGTGCCCCACGGGTACCCTCCACCGTGCACACTGCACACTCCCGGGATCAGCCAGTTTGTGATCTGAATTAACGCCTCACCCAGAGGCGCGTTTTAATTTAACGCCTTCATCCAGGGCGTCTGATTTATGTTTAACGTCTTCTGATAAGGAGTGCTTCATCATATCCCCTACTTTTATTAGGCTGTTTGTGGATTCACGCCCTGCCCCAGGGCGTCTCTTTATTTATTAGCGCCTCACATCAAGGCGCGTTTCCAGATTGTACGCCCTCTGACGAAGGCGCCCTTTTCACATATAGCGCCTCACACCAAGGCACGTTTTCTCCATTGCCTGCAGGATCCCCAGGGATTCACGACAGTCTCACTATCGTCTTTTTTGTTGATAGCGACCGTGGTTAGGTCGTCTCTTTCCTGTGATTTTACAGAACCCTGCTGCCTTTGCTTATTCATGCTGCATTTATTCTTATATTGATTATTTGGCTATATTGGTGTGATCTACATATCTTGGATTGCATCTTGTGGCATTTGGTTGAGAGACCTCCTCTCTCTACACTAGGATTCCACACACCTCTCTTGGAATCGGGACAACCCTCCATTGAGCATTCCGTCTCTTTGGACCGGAAATCCCTTTTCCAAGACCTCCGTAAGTCCCCGCACCCGTGGATTCCCTCACTGACGCCGGGCTGGTTGTACCCTTGAAGTACCCGGAGTATAGAGAACCCATCGTTGGTGAAGAGAGAGAAAGAACCTAGTTGACCCGGAAGTCACACTTGGATAAACTAGGTTTCACTTTACAAAAGGAGTGAATTATTCTGCAAATTAATCCACTCTAATCTCAAGCATAACACTAAAATTTTACGTTCATCTCAACTTGATTGCATAAATTTGGTTGGATTGATTTGCTTAAAGTTTGCTTGGATTGAGTGCTTTTGTGTCATAACCCCTTTTATAAAGCTTTCTCCCTTCTTAAACATGAAACTCCGTTCAGGTAAGATCATCAACATGGCAGGCTACGGGTATTCATATGATGATGAGGAGGAGAATGTTTTTGGTCAATATGAAATCCCCCTCCAAGATTCCATCTATCATGAGGGAAATTACCCTCCTCATTCCCATTATCCGCAAGTTCATGTGGTTGACACCACTTCCAAAGAGGTTGAGCCCTCTTCTCAGACTTTACCCTCCAACACCTCGGGGAATTCTTCCCCATCCATTAATGTCACCGATTTAATTCAAGCTTTGTCTCAGTTAGATGATTCCCAACGGCAGGCTGTCCAGGCCGCTTTGAAAGGGAAGTCCGTTCCCTCCTCCTTCTCTAATCCCCCTCCGGCCGAGAGTGGCCATCACCTCACTAATGACCAGGTGGTCTTGCACAAACCTCCTTCCCGTCCACCAACGCCCGCTGCGGCCATGCCGGCCCAATAGGCAAGCTACTCTGCGGTTAGGCACCAGTCTCTCCAACATCCCCGAATTCTACGGACGCCTATACCACATTCTTTCATGCAAAATCCGGCCCCAGTCGAGTCTGATACTAATATTCTACGGCTTCAGAAGTTGGCTAGCATGGAAGAGCAACTTAAGAAAGTCACTGCGGCCAAGAATGCCCCGGAAATCTCTCTCCCCACACTACCAGGCTTTCATCTGCCACCATCTGAGATGCCGAATTTTCGGCGATATAATGGGACTGGTAATCCTTTCATTCATTTGAAGGATTTTATGTACGAGACCTCCTTCTGGCAAGACAACAAGGCCTCTTTGGCCTATTTATTCAGGAGATCTCTGGAGGGGCCAGCCCTTGAATGGTTCTATTCATTGGATCCTGCTGATGCCAGTGACTTTGATATTGTTCAGAAGAAGTTCCTGCAGAAGTATAGAGACCGGGTCGGACCTTCCCTCTCAGTCACAGATCTGGTTGCAGAAAAAATGAAGCCCGAGGAGGACTTCATCATATTTGCTGATAGGTGGCGTTCAATGGCCGAGAAGTTGAAAGACACTTTGGCGGAACAAGAACAAGTTAAGATGATAATTTCCAATGCAACTCCTCAGTTCCGGCACATACTGGCCATGAACAGATTAACAACCATGGAAGAGCTCTATGAAAGAGCTCGTTACATTCAAACACAGATGAAGGATTCGCCCATTATGGGCATGTTTGAGCCGAAGCCACGGCTATTTAAGAAAACCACAAATGTCAACAACAGCGGGCCCACGACTGAGGGCACAATTGCAAACGAGCAGGTTGGTGTAGCTGGCCACCCCCACCATCAATCTAACCCACGGCCTAACCCACCTCCACCACAAAACCCCCATTTCAACTCCACTCCACAACACCAATTTACACCCCAACATTCCTTTGCTTCACCGAAAAACCAAGCACACCGCGCTAACCCTCCAGCTCCGCAACAGTACCACCACCTACCAGCTATGGCCAACAACAACAACAACGGAGACCACCACTTGGCCCCAAAAGGGACCACTACCCTCCACTGCCAGAAAGTCTCCCGGATATTTTCAACGTCTTAATGGCCGCCAACTTGCTCATGTTGCCAAGGGAAAGAACAGCGTGGCCCGCTAATGTTGACACATCCCGTTACTGCGCTTTCCATCGCGCACCTAGTCACAACCTTGATCATTGCTTCCACTTCAGAGATTATATTTATGATCTAAACAACCAGGGTGGCATCAACTGGGATGAGATGAGGCAGTTTATTGCCACCATGAAAGAAAGAAGGCCTCATCGGCAGCAACAAGCTCAGCAGCCACAGCAACCCGCTCCACAGCAGCAACAACAAGCTCCAGCGCCTCAGCAGGATATGGGGATTGTCCACAATCCACTGCCGGAGCACCTACCAAACCAGCACGTAAACCCTATCACGTCTCTCCCTGAGGTGGAGAGAGGGCAGGGATGGCATGAAGAAAACGCCTCTGTCGGGGCATTTAATCACAATCAAAATCAACCTCCGCGTCTCTTGCGAACCCCTTCTTCTTCTTCTACCCCCCAATTGGGCCGATCCCTTCCGCGCCCCGTTAATCCACCTACCCCCACCTATTCTCCGACCTTGCCGGTTTGCCCCCTTCTTACCCGCTTACCACCTCCACAACCTACACCACAACAAACCCCATCCACCACCAACCCTTCACCACTGCCCTCTAGGCCACTCCTTAACCGCCCGTCGCCAACACCCGTTGCACACGCCACCACTACTCCTCCACCGGCAAGGATCCCTCCACCATCGACTCCCCCACCTTTTATGCCCAGATCTCTCCTCGTTCCGCCCACCAATTCCCCCCGCATTCGGGTATCCCTTTCTACTCCTACACCTCCAACGGGGGCATTGATGGGGACATCACCCAGAATTCCCTTTGGCTCGACACCTCTCTCCCTTCCGGAGACGGGTAGTGTGCGACTGCACGACTTGATGGGCCCACGGCGACACGGGAGTTTATTACTGAGGACATATTGATGTATTTTCTCCTTTCTTGAGTAATTTTGATGTACTTGTCTTTATTTTGAGTCATGTCCCTAGGTCGTCACGTTATTTATCTATGTTTGTTAGGCTAGGGGGTCATATGGGCCCAATTAGATGGGCCTGGCCCATGGCGCCCTCTTCCTTCCCACACCCCCTTGCTTATTTGCTTTTAGCATATTCTCCAGGGACTTTTTGTAAATGTTGGGATCCCTATAAATAGGACCCCAACGCCCCCTTGAGATGGGTAATGAATATTTGAGTATTTTGAGCATAAGTGCAATCCTCTCTCTCTCTCTCTAGCTTTCTCTCTCTCTCCCTCTCTCTCTCTCTCTCTAGGGGGCGAACCCCACTCTCTCTCTTCTCCCCTCCCTTGGGCGAACTTGGCCCTTCACCTCCCCTCCCCCTTGCCACCTCAGCTGCCACCTCACCCCTCCACCCTTTCATCTTCCCAAGGCCCATAACTCCCTTCAATACCTCCTCCACCCTAGGCAACCCTTCCCATTCCCCATACACCTTCTCAACCTCCAAGGCAACCTTCCCTCTCCCCCAAGCAGCCATACCACTGCCCCACACCATTCATTCATATCCCCTGGGCGAATTAACCCCCATCCCCCCCTGCTGGTTGCGCACCCAACCCATCTAGCCCACCCCCATTCCCTTGGCCGACCCCCACCACCCCACCTGATAGCTGCGGCCCCTCCACTCCACCTCCCTCCAAGACTCCTTAATCCCCTGTTCCTCTCCCCTCCACACCCCTAAACACCCCTCTCCCATCAACCATCCACCCCACCATCTCCACCATTGCCAATCCCCACCCCTATCACTAGTTCCACCACCATCCTTTCTCTTTACCTTGACAGTCTGCAGGTGGCAGAAAAAGTTACGACTTGCAGAAGCTTCCCCGGATTCATAAGGTGACATCCAGAGGCGTACCATACATTTCCGGAAAGGTCGTCCAGTCCACTACGCAGGCGAGAAAGAATCGTACCATTCCAAGTTCGGGGTTGCCCGGGAGAGTCATTCTCCCTCGACTGCGCCAAGCTCCATCTGCAGAGAACCAGAGTTCAACCAGAAGCTGAACCACGATTCACAGTGTAGGATTCAGACCGTGGTTCCTTCTTCAAAGTTCTTCCTCCACTTGTCCCCGACCAGGAGCAAGAAGCAGAACTATGTTCCGCGTCCAGGAGCCAAAGTTCTGATTTTTCCCCTTCAGTCGCGCGGATCTGCCTTACCCAGTCTTCAGCGACCTGCACCCACTCATCGGCGTCCCCCAGGCCATCCCGACCTCAGACGGCCTCCCCACCAGTTTTACGGTGAAGAGAGTTCATCCACGGTTCCAGCTACTCTGACAGTTCAAGATTCGGAGCTCGGGAGCCAATGGTACAATCTCTGCATCCTGCTGCATCAGATCTGAAGCTGTCAACCCCAGATTCCTTCGTCCTGTTCGAGCCTCCGCCGCAGCTAGCGATGACGTCAGAAGAATTCAGTAAAATTCAGAGGCGTCCCAGTTCCTGTTACGAAGAATTTCCCCCTGGTCTCGTCGACGGGAAAATTCCTGAGTGAGAACTACGGTTGCAAGAGCGGCTGCCTGTCTCCTCTCACAGCAAGTGAGCAGACCCAACGTTGGCTTCCTCTCCTACAACTTCGGCGAGTTTCCCCCTCCCGCCTGGCCGGCTTAGCGCCCCTCCCTGCGTGGAGGTAGTGTTTGGATGTAAGCTTTATTTCCCCACCCTTAGTCCAATCCTCCTGCGTGAGGAGTAGTGTATGTAATAAACAGCTCAAGCTACATCGGCGCAGTGTGCGGGATCCACACTTCCCCGCTCGCCCACGTCTCCGAACGGGGTTGGTTTCTTCAAACCAACCAGGTGAGCTCTAAACTTTACTCCATTACTCTTTAGTGTCTGTTCATTTAATATCCGTAGACATAGCTCCGTTGTGCAAGCGAGAGAGTGTCCGACCCCACGTGCCACACTTACGAGCGATCATCGTGGGCAGTGAGAGAGTGGGACCTAGTGCCCCAATTGGCACCGGCCAGCCCCATAAGCGTGGGCTACGTACTCTCGGGAGGGCAACCCTAGCCCGGCTGGCACTCTACCAGCAAGGGTCTTGATCCATCACCTCCCCTTAGCATCATTTTGTCACCCCGGGCTCGCGTGTGTGCGACGGCGATTTGGCCCCGATTTATCAACTTAATTGCTATGTGGTTGTGAATGCGGAATAGGTCCTAAGATTCCGTCTGCTTGCTGCATACCCCGTAGTTGTGTCACATCAGTTGGTATCAGAGCAAGTTTTAGACTTGTCTCTACAAGCCTAGGTCCAAGGGCAATTGCATTTCTATCCCGTGTTGTCATCATTGTGCATGTCCACCCGTAGGGGTACCATATACCGGGCCGATCCTTCTAATTCCAACCCACCTATGGATCCCAATTTACATGGCAATCAAAACAACCCCAGGGAAGCTTCCCAAGCTCCTATGGATCGACTTGAGGCTGCCATCCAAGCCCTCACGGAGCAATTGAATGGTGTTTCCACCCGATTAGAGAGATTAGAAGAAGCTAGGGTCCCACCTAGGAATCATATCCAAAGAGCTCCTCCTCCACGGGTTGAACATGAGAGGGATGACCTAGAAAATGAGTGTATCGAGAATAGGAGAGAGTCCCACAACCTCGGTACCATGAGAGGCGACCACAAGAGGATCTGGATGACTTCCTTCTAAGAATGATCAAGGTTGATGCCCTGAATTTTGATGGGTCCCATAACCCAAGTGCCTATGAAGAATGGGAGCATGGCATGGACCAATATTTTGATTGGTATCCAATGTCCGAGGAGAGAAAGGTTAGGTTGGCCAAGATGCACCTTCTCAAACTTGCCAAGACATATTGGTTGAAGGTAGAAAGCCAAAGGAGGATTAGACGGGAGGGACCCATTGACACTTGGCTTGACATGAAAACCCAACTCAGGAACAAATACCTTCCCAATTCCTATAGCCAACTCCTCCTTGACGAGTGGCAAAGCCTTACCCAGGAGGGCAATACCGTGGAAGAGTATATAGAGAAATTTGACTCATACCTCTTAAGGTGTGGTGTCGTCGAAGAACCCGCCGTCACTCTATCCCGGTTTAGGAATGGTCTCCTTCCCCACATCAAACGAGAACTTTTCATGAGGGAAGCCCATAGCCTTGAGGTTGCCTATCAAATAGCCCGTGATGTAGAAAGGTTTTCTAGGAACCCTAGGTTTACCCCTTCCAAGGGCCCGGGACCGCGTCCCAACCTCCCTCCCCTGTTAAGAACACCTCCTCCCAGTGGAGGAACTCCCACTCGGCCCTACCCCCAGCCAACCAACCCTACCCCCACAAAGGTCACTCCACCCAACCCTCCTCCCCGAAGGGAGAAAATTTCCAAAGGGAAGACCCCAAGGAGTAGTACGGTTAAGTGTTTTCAGTGCCATGGTTATGGCCACATAGCTTCCCAATGCCCTTCCAAAGGGTTGTCGAGCCTGGTTATTGAGGGCGGACCTACCACATCCTAGGAAACCCATGAGGATAATGTTGTGGAATACGAGGCTGGTTTAGGGTGGGAAGAGGAGTATGAAGAGTAATTCTTTGAGGAAGGTATAGAAGATAACCCCCATTCCACCCACCTAGGGGTAATAAGGTGCACCCTTACCCAACCTCAGGAGGACGACTGACGGAGGACTTCCATTTTTCACACCTTCATCAAAATCGGGGATCATGTTAGGAAGGTCATCCTAGACAATGGGAGTTGTGTCAACGCCATGTCCCCGGACACCGTCAAGCTCCTAGGGCTTATCCCGACACCCCACCCCAAGCCATATCGGGTATCATGGATAAACAATCACTCCCTACCCGTCAACACATGTTGTCTTATCCCCATCACCTTTTCAGCCTACCAAGGACAAGTATGGTGTGACGTCATACCTATGGCTGTAGGAAGCATCCTACTGGGGAGACCTTGGATATATGATGTCAATGCTACCATCTATGGGAAAACGAACACATGCGCTTTTGAACACGAGGGGAAGACTATCCGCCTCAACCCCTCCCCTCCTCGAAAAGAACCACCCGCTAAGGGGATCCTTCCTATACCACCACAAAACCCCAGGGTCTCGCCTGCACCAACCCAACCAACAGCCCAAAACTCCACCCCTGACAATCCCACCGGGCCAGTCAAGGTCCTCCACCTCATCTCTAGGAAAGAACTCGAGGAAGAACTAGCTCAAGGGACACCCTTGTGTGCTGTTGTCCTTTGTCTAGGGGAGGCAACACCCTCCAATACCCACCCTGTGGAAATACACCCTCTCCTAGAAGAATTCAAGGATGTGTTCCCCGAGGAGCTTCCCGATCAACTGCCACCCATGAGGGATGTCCAACATGCTATTGACCTGGTCCCAGGGGCCACCCTCCCAAACCTTCCCCACTACCGCCTCAACCCCACTGAGCATGCTGAACTGAGGAGGCAAGTGGAGGAACTCATTAGAAAAGGCTTCCTCTACCTTAGCAAAAGTCCTTGTGCTGTCCCAGCCCTCCTCACACCAAAGAAAGATGGGACATGGCGGATGTGTGTCGACAGTAGGGCCATCAACAAGATCACGGTCAAATATAGGTTTCCCATACCTAGACTTGACGATATGCTTGACATGCTAGCTGGAGCCACCATTTTCTCCAAGATAGACCTCAAAAGTGGCTACCATCAGGTTAGGATAAGGCTCGGGGATGAATGGAAAACTACCTTTAAAACCAAGGATGGGCTCTATGAATGGCTGGTGATGCCCTTTGGGCTCTCTAATGCCCCAAGCACCTTTATGCGCCTTATGACTAAGGTCCTTAGGCCCTACATTGGAGTCTTCCTGGTAGTCTATTTTGATGATATCCTCATCTACAGCCAGTCCAAAGAAGCCCACCTCAATCATCTAAGGCAAGTCTGCACCACCCTTAGGAAGGAAAGCCTCTTTGCCAATTTTGGAAAATGTCACTTCATGACAAAATCCATTACCTTCCTTGGGTATGTTGTATCCACCGAAGGGGTATCCATGGACCCTGAAAAGGTCCAAGCCATCCTCGATTGGCCGGAGCCATGCACTCTCCATGAAGTCCGGAGTTTTCATGGATTAGCCACCTTTTACCGTAGGTTCATCCGTGGGTTCAGCACAATCACAGCCCCTATCACCGACTGTCTTAAAAAGGGGACCTTTGTGTGGACCAAGTCGGCATCTAGGGCCTTCCAAGAGCTCAAGGAAAAGATGACCCAAGCCCCTGTATTATGCCTCCCTGACTTCTCCAAAGTCTTTGAGGTGACTTGTGATGCCTCCGGGGTAGGAATTGGCGGGATCCTCAGCCAGGAAGGGCACCCAGTGGCCTACTTTAGTGAGAAGTTGTGTGATGCCAGGATGAAATACTCCACGTACGACAAGGAATTTTATGCAGTGGTGCAATCCCTCCGGCATTGGAGACACTATCTCTTGCCTAAAGAATTTGTCATATTCTCCGACCATGAGGCCCTGAAATACCTCAACTCCCAGTAGAAACTGAATGCTCGGCATGCCCGATGGGTCGAATACATCCAGGCCTACACATTTGTGATCAAACATAAGGCCGGAAGTGAAAACCGTGCTGCCGATGCCCTCAGTAGGAGAATTTCCTTGCTAGCTACCATTCGGGTGGAAGTCATAGGATTTGAAAGACTCAAGGAAGAGTACTCTGATTGCCCGGACTTTGGTCCAATCCATACCACTCTGTCCACCCTCTCACCTAGGGAACACCAAGGATTCATCTTAGAGGACGGGTTCATCTTCAAAGGCCATAGACTTTGCATACCTAGAACCTCTCTACGAGATTTCCTGGTCTGGGAGTTACATGCAGGAGGCCTTGCTGGGCATTTTGGGGTGCATAAGACCATTGCTTTGGTTGAGGGTCAGTTCTACTGGCCAAGTCTCAAAAGGGACGTAGCCAAAATTGTAGGACAGTGCCGGATATGTGCCTCAGCCAAACAGACAAGGCAGAACACTGGCCTATACACCCCACTCCCTGTCCCTGATCGTCCCTGGCAGGACTTAAGCATGGACTTCATCTTAGGCCTACCTAGGACTCAAAAAAGGCATGATTCAATCTTTTTCGTAGTGGATAGGTTTTCAAAGATGGCCCATTTCATCCCCTGCTCTAAAACCTCCGATGCCTCTCATGTGGCCCTCCTATTCTTCGATGAGGTAGTTCGCCTCCATGGCCTACCCAAGACCATCATTTCTGATAGGGATGTCAAATTCACCAGCTATTTCTGAAAAACCCTCTGGCACCTAATGGGGACCCTTCTCAAATTTTCCACGGCCTATCACCCTCAAACCGACGGCCAGACCGAAGTCATTAATAGGAGTCTTGGGAATCTACTCCGGTGTCTTGTTGAGGATCGCCCAGGGAATTGGGATCTCAAATTACCCCAAGCAGAGTTTGCATACAACAATTCAGTGAATAGGTCGATAGGGATGAGCCCATTTGAAGCTATGCATGGGTACAAACCTAGAAAGCCTACAGATCTCATTCCTTTGCCTCCGCATGCTAGAGTGTCTATTAGTGCTGAGTCGTTTGCCCAACACATGAAAGAATTGCATGAGGAGATCCGCAAACACATTAACAAAAGCAATGAGGTGTATAAAAAGACGGCCGATTCCCACCGACGCCACCAGGAGTTTCACGTGGGTGACCATGTGATGGTAAGAACTGAGAGGCTTTTCCCTGGAAATGTCTCCAAACTGAGGTCGCGTGGATCAAGCCCCTTCCAGGTTCTGAGGAGGATTGGCACAAACGCTTACGTGTTGGACCTCCCCGAGGAGTACGCAGTAAGTCCCACATTCAATGTGGCTGACTTGGTGCCATATAGGGGTCCCACGGTGACACCTAGTGAGGGAATTGAGCCTGTTCCACCTTCTGAGAGAGCCACCACCCATGAGAGAGTTCCACCAGTCCAGAGGGGCCAATGGGAGCAAATAGAGCGGATATTGGATGAACAGGTCACTGTCACCCGGAGCAAAGCATACGAGCGATACTTGGTCAGGTGGAAGGGCCGGCCCCCTTCAGATGATTCATGGGTGAGTAGGGAGGATCTTCAGCAGCTGGACCCCGACCTCCTGGAGCATTACCGCAGTCGAGTGGACCCTTTCTCGACAGAGTCGAGCTCTTCGCAGCCCGGGGGAGTTGATGGGGACATCACCCAGAATTCCCTTTGGCTCGACACCTCTCTCCCTTCCGGAGACGGGTAGTGTGCGACTGCGCGACTTGATGGGCCCACGGTGACACGGGAGTTTATTACTGAGGACATATTGATGTATTTTCTCCTTTCTTGAGTCATTTTGATGTACTTGTCTTTATTTTGAGTCATGTCCCTAGGTCGTCACGTTATTTATCTATGTTTGTTAGGCTAGGGGGTCATATGGGCCCAATTAGATGGGCCTGGCCCATGGGCGCCCTCTTCCTTCCCACACCCCCTTGCTTATTTACTTTTAGCATATTCTCCAGGGACTTTTTGTAAATGTTGGGATCCCTATAAATAGGACCCCAACCCCCCCTTGAGATGGGTAATGAATATTTGAGTATTTTGAGCATAAGGGCAATCCTCTCTCTCTCTCTAGCTTTCTCTCTCTCTCCCTCTCTCTCTCTCTCTCTCTCTAGGGGGCGAACCCCACTCTCTCTCTTTTCCCCTCCCTTGGGCGAACTTGGCCCTTCACCTCCCCTCCCCCTTGCCACCTCAGCTGCCACCTCACCCCTCCACCTTTTCATCTTCCCAAGGCCCATAACTCCCTTCAATACCTCCTCCACCCTAGGCAACCCTTCCCATTCCCCATACACCTTCTCAACCTCCAAGGCAACCTTCCCTCTCCCCCAAGCAGCCATACCACTGCCCCACACCATTCATTCATATCCCCTAGGTGAATTAACCCCCATCCCCCCCTGCTGGTTGCGCACCCACCTCATCTAGCCCACCCCCATTCCCTTGGCCGACCCCCACCACCCCACCTGATAGCTACGGCCCCTCCACTCCACCTCCCTCCAAGACTCCTTAATCCCCTGTTCCTCTCCCCTCCACACCCCTAAACACCCCTCTCCCATCAACCATCCACCCAACCATCTCCACCATTGCCAATGCCCACCCCTATCACTAGTTCCACCACCATCCTTTCTCTTTACCTTGACAGTCTGCAGGTGGCAGAAAAAGTTACAACTTGCAGAAGCTTCCCCGGATTCATAAGGCGACATCCAGAGGCATACCATACATTGCCGAAAAGTTCGTCCAGTCCACTACGCAGGCGAGAAAGAATCGTACCATTCCGAGTTCAGGGCTGCCCGGGAGAGTCATTCTCCCTCGACTGCGCCAAGCTTCATCTGCAGAGCACCAGAGTTCAACCAGAAGCTGAACCACGATTCACAGTGTAGGATTCAGACCGTGGTTCCTTCTTCAAAGTTCTTCCTCCACTGTCCCCGACCAGGAGCAAAAAGCAGAACTACGTTCGGCATCCGGGAGCCAAAGTTCTGATTTTTCCCCTTCAGTCGCGTGGATCTGCCTTCCCCCGTCTTCAGTGACCTGCACCCACTCATCGGCGTCCCCCGGGCTATCCCAATCTCATACGGCCTCCCCACCAGTTTTTCTGTGAAGAGAGTTCATCCACGGTTCCAGCTACTCTGACGGTTCGAGATTTGGAGCTCGGGAGCCAATGGTACAATCTCTGCATCCTGCTGCATCAGATCTGAAGCTGTCAACCCCAGATTCCTTCATCCTGTTCGAGCCTCCGCCGCAGCCAGCGACGACGTCAGAAGAATTCAGTAAAATTCAGAGGCGTCCCAGTTCCTGTTACGAAGAATTTCCCCCTGGTCTCGTCAACGGGAAAATTTCTGAGTAAGAACTACGGTTGCAACAGCGGCTGCCTGTCTCCTCTCACAGCAAGTGAGCAGACCCAACGTTGGCTTCCTCTCCTACAACTTCGGCGAGTTTCCCCCTCCCGCCTGGCCGGCTTAGCGCCCCTCCTTGCATGGAGGTAGTGTTTGGATGTAATCTTTATTTCCCCACCCTTAGTCCAACCCTCCTGCGTGAGGATTAGTGTATGCAATAAACAGCTCAAGCTACATCGGCGCAGTGTGCGGGATCCACACTTCCCCACTCGCCCACGTCTCCGAACGGGGTTGGTTTCTTCAAACCAACCAGGTGAGCTCTAAACTTTGCTCCATTACTCTTTAGTGTCTGTTCATTTAATATCCGTAGACATAGCTCCGTTGTGCAAGCGAGAGAGTGTCCGACCCCACGTGCCACACTTACGAGCAGTCATCGTGGGCAGTGAGAGAGTGGGACCTAGTGCCCCAATTGGCACCGGCCAGCCCCATAAGCGTGGGCTACGTACCCTCGGGAGGGCAACCCTAGCCCGGCTGGCACTCTACCAGCAAGGGTCTTGATCCATCACCTCCCCTTAGCATCATTTTGTCACCCCGGGCTCGTGTGTGTGCGACGGTGATTTGGCCCCGATTTATCAACTTAATTGCTATGTGGTTGTGAATGCGGAATAGGTCCTAAGATTCTGTCTGCTTACTGCATACCCCATAGTTGTGTCACATCATGCATCTTTATTGAACCCTTCATCAACACCCCCTGTGGGGGATCCTTCTTCAAACACTCCTCCACTGCTTATCAACACTAACACACCCTCTTCTTCTTCTAACCCTCCTCCCACACTTGCCCCGACAGAGGCTCGTCAAGGCGTGGCGCCGCTCCGCAGTGGACGGATATTCCACCGCATTTTTCCACAGAGAGGGTTAGAGCCCGCGCAGGGGCCGCAAGAACAGGAACAAGAATAGGAGTCCGTACCAGGCACAGAATACGGCTTGTTAAAGCATTTGGACCGGACTCCGGCAAGAATATCAATTCTAGAACTGATCAAGAGGTCGACCACTCATCAGATGGCTCTAAAGGAATATCTGCAGAAAGTCATGGTCAATGAGGACATTCCGGTCGAGCAGATAACCGCAGTCTTAACACCTACTGGCAGCCAACCAGCAATCACTTTTTATGAGCATGAGCTGGCACCGATCTCAGCAAGAAAATATGCTCTATGCATCACAGTTGATATTAATAAGGTGGCTGTACAACAGTGTTTGGTGGACACTGGGGCATCCATCAATGTCTTGCCCCCGAGCACTTTGAAGATGTGCGGCATTCCCGAGGATCTGATTCGGCCATCCACCATAACAGTCACTGCATATGATAACACTAAGAAGCCTCCTCTAGGCATGATAACACTGAAGGTCAGTTTGGGTCCAGCCACCATCACTGCAGATTTCCATATTTTGGACATGGATCCAACATTTAATAGCATTCTTGGCCGTCCCTACATCCAGCAGCTTGATGTAGTGCCCTCCACAAATCATCAATGTCTCAAGTTTCACACAAGGGCCGCATTGTCAAGGTTACCAGTATGCTGATTCTGCCAGAGGAGGATATTCATGTGGCTTCGTCAGTTCCTTCTATTTGACCTGCTAACAAGCCGTTACTATCAGTGCTGGACCTTCCTCACCCAAGGCCGATGCCGGAAACAGTTATAACAGTTGCTATGACACCCCTACCTTCCAAGGGGAAGAAGAAGAAAAGCATGATAAACACCCCTGGCTGGAATATTCTAATGAAAATGGGGTATCAAAACGGCAAAGGTCTGGGTGTCAAGCTCTAAGGCAGAACTAGGCCCGTTAAGCCTCAGAAATTGATTGCACGAGGTGGCCTGGGCTACGAAGGGCCGGGCAAAAATGAAGATGAACCATGGGCAGTTATGACATCTACATTGAAGACAGATCGCCAGCCGCTTACCTGGACGTTGCAGACACATTTTGTCACGGGTGGATTTCAGAATAGTGAACAGACTACAATAATCACTTCCATACTAGACTGTCAGGATGTTCATGCTAGACAGTTTGCTCGTCATATTGCCCCGCTGGCCACATATAAAGCCCTGGAATCCTTAAGGCCTGACAAGAGAAGGAAAATGGATGATCCAGAATGTAACTGGTACAGGTGGTTCGATATGCAAGATATCACTATTTCCTTGAGCCGCCTCTTTATGCCGACAGATCCAGAATGGCCACCACTTATTCATGAATTGATTGAAAAACCTGCTGTGATTACAGACAAGAGGCAGTTGCTGAGTGACTACACTGATACTAGAGAGCCAGATATTCCGTTTGAGGAAGGTTTCACTGTGGACAGGCTGTGGGCCGGCCTCTTTTTCCTCACTTCCATGCATCCGTCTCTTCTTGCTTCCTTAAATTCCCACTGGTTTGGTCGCGTGCCGAGACCGCCACCGATTATGGTCAATTTCGCTCCAAGTTCAATCCAAGTTTCTTTCCTCATTCCTCCTTTGCTCCTCGAGCAATTCTCCAGACTCTCCATTATGCCCCCGCGCGGGCCATCACTGATTCAATCTTTTTCCAAACTTTCAATCTCCACTCCTCCTGCAATTCTCCCTTCACATTGCTTTCTTCTAGAAAAAGAAAATAAAAATGAAGATAAAAACAAAAACGAAAAAAAAAACGTCAAAATTCCAACTTCTCAATCCTCCATCTCTATTGAGGAGACCTCCTATTTTTCTCCCGAGTGTGTCCCGACCCAGGGGCCACTCCTTCAAGATTCATTGATAAACCTCTTTTCCCCCTCTAGTGAGGGGTCTTCATCTGTACCTCCCTCTGTATCCACTTTTTCACCTCCTTCTTTTTCTTCTTCTGGTCAAGCTAGTTGTTCTTCTTCTTCTAATAAAATTCATGGGGTAGATTCACATAAGAAGTCTAAGGGTAAGCAGATTCCTCGTAGGTTTCTGTTGGAGTTAGCCAGAAGGTGCCAGGCTTGTTTAGCTCTTTCGGAATTTGTAGAGGATCCGATTATCCTGCCAGAATTGGAATATGAGGATACTGCTGTTTCTTATAAGGGTTTGGGTGTCTACGAGATTATGAATGATAAAGACCCTATTGAAGAGGGGGATGAAAGTTATGAAGAATATGAGGACAAGGCTGATGCCTTTGCCAGTGGCATGAGAGGATTCGACGAACCATCAGCCTCTGTAGAGGAGCCTACCAAAGAAGTTAATTTGGGTACCGAGGAAGACCCTAGGATCGTCCTCATCAGCAAGAATTTACCGCCCTCCGAAGAGGAGGCGCTTATTTTGGTACTTCAAGAATACAAGGACACATTCGCATGGAGTTATGAGGATATGCCTGGATTAGACCCTGCGCTCGTTGAACATCAGCTTACACTTAAGCCAGGGTCTGTCCCGGTCAAGCAACGGTTGAGGCGTTTCCACCCTAACATGGCTTTAAAGATGAAAGAAGAGGTCGACAAGCTCCATAAGGCTAGATTTGTTAGAGTTGTCCTCTACCCCAACTGGGTGGCTAACATCGTCCCGGTCATGAAGAAAGATGGCAAAGTTTGGATTTGTATAGACTTCCGGGACCTCAACCGTGCGTGTCCTAAAGATGACTTCCCCCTCCCTCATATTGATGTGCTGATTGATAATACGGCAGGATTCGAGACTCTCTCTTTCATGGATGGCTTTTCAGGTTACAATCAGATTCGACTGGCTGAAGAAGATCAAGAGAAAACATCATTCACTACCCCATGGGGCACATACTGCTATGTGGTCATGCCTTTTGGACTCAAGAATGCTGGAGCCACCTATCAGAGGGCTATGATGGCGATTTTTCATGACATGATTCATATCTATATTGAGGTGTATGTGGATGACCTGGTTGTAAAATCAAGGACAAGGATTGAGCATCCTGGGGTTCTAGCTAAGGTCTTGCAAAGATCACGAGAGTATCAATTGAAGATGAACCCCAAGAAGTGCATATTTGGTGTTTCATCAGGAAAGTTACTTGGATTTATTGTTAGCAAGAGGGGAATTGAAGTTGATCCCAATAAGGCAAAGGCCATCAGAGATATGCCTCCTCCCAAGAATTTGAAGGAAGATCGAGGATTAATCAGGAGGTTGCAATTTATTCGCCGCTTCGTCTCCCAGCACTCACAAAGATGCAGGCCGTTTTACGAGCTCACTAAGCCGGGAGTCAAGTTTAATTGGGATGACAAGTGTCAGGTAGCCTTTGACGGATTAAAGGATTATTTGGCCAATCCTCCTGTCCTGAGGCCGCCAATTCCAGGCAAACCACTCATTCTCTATGTCTCAGTCCTGGATGACTCTGTAGGTGCTGTCCTAGCTCAAGTGGATGAAGAAGGTAAGGAGAGGGCAGCATACTATTTGTCTAAACTTCTTAACCCCTGTGAGCAGAGGTACTCAGCTATGGAGAAGACTTGTGCTACTTTGGTTTGGGTAGTCCAGAAATTAAAACACTATTTCCTAGCTCATGAAGTTCACCTCATTGCACGCATGAATCTGATTAAATTCCTCCTTGAAAAATCTGTCCTCACTGATCGATTAGCACGCTGGCAAAGCTTTCTCTCTCAATTTGACATCACTTACATTCAACAGAAAGCTATCAAAGGCTACGCCATTGCCGAACACCTTGCTCATCACCCTCTCCCCCGCTTTGATCCTGTCAATTCGGAGTTTCCAGACGAAGAACTAATGTCCATTAATCGACCCCACGATTCTATGTGGACATTACATTTTGATGGAGCTCTAAATTCCCAGGGAAGAGGGATCGGCATGGTTCTTTTAACACCAGAAGGGGTCACCATCCCGTTTGTCGCTCGGCTCACTTTCCCTGTCACCAACAATATAGCTGAGTATGAGGCTCTTTTGGCCGGTCTTCAAACTGCCCATCGATATGGTGTCACCCATTTGAGGATTGTTGGTGATAGTCAGCTTATTCTGCGCCATGTGCTCGTCAAGAGCCGCACCATCAATCCCAAGCTCAAACCCTACCAGGAACTTGCTTCAGCTTATGCCAAGCTCTTCACCAAATTGATTTTCGTCCATGTTCCTCGTAGCCAGAATATCTTGGCTGACGCCCTTGCCTCTTTAGCTTCTGCTCTAGGGTCTCCCTGGACCTATGCCTAGCATCCCCTAAGCCCATCACCGAAGTCAGGTCGGTGCGGAAGATAGTCCTACACTCGCTAGGTGTCTCGTAGACCATCTCTAGCCCTAGCAGCCTCTGGGAAAACTCAGTGTAGTCAGGATTGGTGATGCCACTCACAGCCTCACCATCTACCCTCAACCCGGTGATCCTAGCTACGTCCTCCAGGGTAGGAACCATATGCCCCCATGGCATCAGGAATGCCCGACTGGACCTGTCCCATCTCTCCCGTAGAACCTGGATAAGTGGTAGGTCGGGTCTGACTGGCTCTATGGATAGAAAGGCCCCGAACCCCATGGCATCTACCCTCGATCTCTGAAACTCAGGGAGGCCGTAATATGCTGCCCGGACCATGACCCAAGAAATGCGCGTCCTCATCAACCCCTGCATGCATATAGAGAAAGAATTTTTGGCTTAATTGTTTTGATTATTCATATGGAAATTCATTTGATTGCCTTGGGTTGAAATGTTGATGTTTGGTTTAATTAACGACCATCCTCAGGTCGTGGCTTGTTCAATTGGCGCCCCTGGGAGGGGCGTGGTTCTTAAATGTGCTTTGAATTCACGACCTATCCTAGGTCGTTGTTTATTTAAGAAACACCTATGTATTGGGCGTGGTTTGGTGGTTTAATTTCTAATTCCTTAAAGTTCTTTTTAGGAGACGCCCATCCCAGGGTCGTCTTTTGCTTAAGCCACGCCCTGTGTGGGACGTTTTTTTCAAATGGGAGTTTTTGGGGCCTCATAATATTTTTTTGAAATTAATGATGTAACGTCCGCTGGTTTGGTCGTCTTTAATTGAATTAACGCCCTGGTGGGGGGCGTTGTTTTCATGGTTTTCAGAGAATGAAATAAAAATAACAGCATGCGAATAATCCATGGAAAAATATTTGAAATAATTAAAGCATGGAAATTAATGGAAATTAACAGCATGATATGAAAAATGATGAATTTAAATGGGCGACATGCTGTAGGGCGTGTTTTCATGAAATTAATTATTTTACAGAAAATAATTTGAGCTAACGCCCTTGGGTTAGGCATTTCATTTCTAAATCACGCCCCCACGGGGGGCGTCTTTTCTCTGAGTTGCAGGGTTTCTACCCCGAGGGCTATGGAAAATGCTGAAAAATAAAAAATAAAAATTGTAGAAAATTGGAATTGGGGTCAGGGGCCTACCTTCTTATGCTTTGGTTCTTGGGGTTGGGGCCGTGGCTGGCGTGGTCGCCGGAGCTGGCCGGGGCGAGGGCCGGTCGCCGCCGTGGACGGTGGTGTTGTGTCCCCTGTGGTTCTGGAGTTTTGATGATGACAGATATTATGTCTCATTATGTTTACATCCTTGGTGATATAATCCTGTTGCATTATGAGAAACTGTCAGAACAGGGTTGAGGATGTCTCACAGGTCATGAAGTTAACCCAAGTCAAAGAGTCAAAGTTAAATCATGACAGGTAAGGTGAATGCTCAGAACAGGTAATGCTTTAATTAGTTCTCCTGCATACATTCAGTTCATGTCTGCTATATGCATTCAATTCATTGGTTCATGTTTATTGTGCATTGCCTCACATCAAGTCTAGACATCCTGGTTGCATTCTAAGTCTACACAACCTGCTAGGTCGGTCTTCAAAGTATGTACATTGATCTTCAAGGCATCAAGTCTATACACTGGACTATGCTTCATGCATTGGCCAAGTCTGTTTAGTTAGTATGGAAAGTAGTGGGTCGACCCACCCCTACTGATGCGTCGACCCATCAGAACACTGACTGTCTGGGTTTCAAAGTCTATACATTACTGCTTTGGCCAACTCTGTACATCCGTTTGCCTGACTCCTATTTCAAAGTCTACTCATTCATTGTTAAGGCAAGTCTATACATTGTCTCATGGTCTTCAAGTCGATACAGAGTCTTCATCTTCTGAAGTTTGTACAGCCAGTCACTTAACAAAGTCTGTACAGTGTCTCATATTGGCAAGTCTGTACATTGGCCATCAAAGCCTTCAAAGTCTGTACATCCGTCAAGACTCTCAAAGTCTGTACAGCCTGCTTTGTCGATTCAGATTTCAAAGTCTATACAACGTGGGCTTCAGTTCTTCAAGTCTACACATCATCAGTTGAACGTAAAGTGTATACGTTGCAGCGTCAACTCAGCAAGTATGCACATCGCCATTAGACTTTCAAGTCTACACACTGGAAGCTCTTCATTTGATTGAGTCTATACATTGTCCTAGGCTAAGTGTGTACAGCGTCTCATTCATGCTTTGATTAATGAAGTCTGTACATCAGTCTTCACTTTCTAAGTCTGTACAGCCGTTGGGTTTGGACTCAGAGTCTGTACACTCGATTTGCCTTTGAATTGGTTAAGTGTGTACATTGAGCGTCTCACTTAGCGTCTAAGGCAAAGTCTACACGTTGCTACAGTAACGAAAGTCTATACATCCGACTGTGCAGTGTCTTAGCCATCGTCAAACATTCTTCAAGTCTACACATTGGGTTTTCACATGAAGTATGTACAGCCGTTCACTGTTGAAGTCCATACATTGGTCGGTGGAAAGTCTGCTCACTGGTCTTCAAATCCAAGTCTGCACATTGGTCTTCGATTTCAATGTCTATACATTGGGCTCTTACATGAAGTCTATACACTGTTGTTTGCATTGCAAGTCCATACATCCTCAGCTGAACCCCATGTCCATGCAACGACACTATAGCTTGCATAGCTCATGTCTGCTCATTGGTCTTCAGCTCCTGTAGTCTAGACATTGGAAAGTATATACACTGAGCTCACAAGAAGACTTCCAAGTCTATACACTCTCTCAGTGTACATACTTGCCCATTTGCTATTTCAGAGTATATACACTCGGTGTTATAAGGTTTAAATAACCACTTGTTCTATGTTATGATTATAAGATTTTTTGTGTGTATAGGGTTAACGCAGAATGACCATAGCGTCCACGCAGCAAGCAGACAAGCTAAAGTATTAGCTGCTGGAACACATCACTGCGTCAACGCCACGGCCTGGTAGCATTCCACGCAGCAAGCAAACAAGCTAAAGTATTAGCTACTGGAACACATCACTGCGTCAACGCCACGGCCTGGTAGCATCCACGCAGCAAGCAAACAGGCTAAAGTATTAGCTGCTGGAACACATCACTGCGTCAATGCCACGGCCTGGTAGCGTCCACGCAGCAAGCAAACAAGCTAAAGTATTAGCTGCTGGAACACCACTGCGTCAACGCTATGGGCTAGCAGCGTCGACGCAGCACGCTTATATACTGAAGACATTGATCACTGGACACCAATGCGTCAACGTCTTGATCAAGTGGCGTGGATGCTATAGTTCAAACAATCAAGAAAGAAGTTTACTGGATTACTCTGATGCGTCAACGCCACAGGCTGATAGAGTCAACGCAGCAGTCTTGAGTTTTACTGAACGAATGTCCTTGAATTGTAGGGCACGTGATCCGAGGTGCCTGGCTCGTGAACCAGGAAGCTGTCACGTGGTCCGAATTTCTAGGGCTGGAAACGTGGAAGCCACACGCGCCAGTGTGTTGCTACTGCTACTATATATACTAGTCTTCTTCCACTAAAGAAGACTGATCGAAGCAGAAGCCTGAAGAGCAGAAAGCCCTTCGATCCAGAAAAAGAGAAAAAGAGGAAAAGAGAGGAAGAAGAGATAGAAGAGAAAAGCCGTGAAGAGAGAGCAGTGAGTGAGAGATTTAGAGAGCAGAAAAGAAAGAAAGAGAGTGAGCGAGAGAGCTCATGGAGAAGAAGGAAGAAGCTGCTTGAAGATCTGCCTTCACTGGACCGTGGATCAGATCCAGGCCAGTCAGCTCCGTTGAGAGCCACATTGTGCATTTCGTTTTACAGCTTTCTGATTGCTGTGTCATTTCCCTTTATTGTTTTCCTTTATTTTCTGATCATCTTTGTTCTTCCGATTGCCCTGTTGGGTATCGGGTTCCTCTTGTTGGTTCAGGAGAAGGGAGATCTGATCTCCAGGTTGCAAGTGATAGGTTGTCACTTGTGGGTTGCCCTCTGGTTAGAGGAAGGGAGGCTAGTCCTCCGGTTCTGGGCTTGTGGTTGCAAGTCCAGGTGTCCCTCCTGGTCTGGAGGAAGAGAGGTCTTCGACCTCTAGTTTCCAAGTGGCTGGGAGTCACTTGGGTGTCCCTCGGGTTGGGAGGAAGAGGGGAGTCTATTTCCCTGGTCAAGCTGTGTGGCAGCAACTATTTGCAGACTGAGTCTGCTTGGTTCTAGCATTTGCTAGTGAAGCCTCACTCCGGTTGGGAGTGAGGGGTGGATGTAGGTCTGTGGACCGAACCACCTAAAAATTATCTTGTACAGTGGTCTGATTGTTTGCTTAGCTTCCGCTAGATGCTTGAATAGGTGCGCACCTAGTGCTTGTATTTGAGTTAAATTGAATTGGTTCTACTCTGTGGTGTATCTCTTGCATCCTAGTTTTTATTTGGCCATTATTCATAGAGGGATACATTCACCCCCCTCTGTATCCGGGCCTAGCACCCTAACAATTGGTATCAGAGCAGGTTGTCTGCTTAGAAGGTCCAGCGATCTGTAGATTCGATTCTGCTGTCTTGGTGCTTCATTATTCCTGTTGCATTTATCTGATCAGCTTTCATGGGTGATCCACCGGTTTTCAATGGTTCTAATTTTAATGCGTGGTTTATCAGTCTACGAAATTATGTTGATGCAGTTAATCCTGATCTGTGGAAATTAATTTCACAAGGTCCTCACACATTACCAAAGAAAGTGTCCAAATGGACCAACAGCCACAGATCAAAGGATGGAGAAAATCAGAAAGCCTTCAATCTGATGAAAGCAGCCACTGACAGAGCCTTACACTCTTATTTTTATGATTGCAGGTCTGCCAAGGACATCCTGGAGGAGCTGAAGCTAACTCACAGGTTAAATGAAGACAACTGCATGATGGCTAAAGGAAGTATTCCTAGCAGCAGCCAAAATGAAGAAGAAGATGATGAGGAGGAGGTAAACATCTTCGAGAATTTTTCTTTAGATGATTGGGAGAATGCATATGCTGAGCTGTTTGAGTCTCATGAACAATTAAGAAAACGATACAAGAACTTGAAAAAGAAAAGTGATCAGGGTAGTTCAAGTTCACCATGTGAAAATTATTCAAAGATGAAGCAATCTCATGATTCCTATTTGTCAGATATCCATATGCATAAAAACCAGAATGAAAAATTGATGAATGAACTTAAATGTGTTTACTCTGAACTAAGTAGACTGAAATCTGAAAATGAATGTCTTGAGAAATAATGTGAAAAACTCCAGGTTCAAACAATATGTTCGGTTAAATCTGCATGCAATGAGTGCCCATTCCTCAAGAAAATAAATGAAAATCTTCACTCAAATTTAGAATGGCATAAGGAGTTTATTGTTTCTCTAAAGGAAGAAAATAAAGATCTGTTAAACAAGATTTTGGAGCTTGAACAGATAGAGGAAGAGTTGAATGATAAAATGAGCTCAATAAAAATTGATAAAGACTCTGTTGAAGAAATTGAAAATCTGAAATCAAAAAATGACAAACTAATTCAAGAGGTTGATGGATTGAAGCAGTTGAACACTGCTATGTCAGAGAAACTTCTTCTCTTAGAAAAAGGAAAAACTGTTTACATTGAAGAGTCTGAAAAATTGAGAAATCTGGAACAAGAAATTGAGGAATGTAAAATTGCAAACAAGGTGCTAAGCGAATGTGTAAATTGCAATGAACAAGAGATTGCCAGTTATGAAATACACATCGTTTCTTTGGAAAATGAAATTGAAGATTTGAATAATTCCTTGTCAAAATTTGTGGACGGAAAAGATAATCTGGAAAAAATTCTAGGAACTAAGGTAAATTTTCAGAAGGAAGGGTTGTGCTATAGTCCCTCAAATAAGAAGAGTTTTCAAAAAAAAGTTCAAACTTCCTTTGTTTCCAGCTCAACCTCTCACAGCCCTCAGAACCTTCCAGATTATCAGTCAACTGCTCAAGAGAAAATAACAGAAAAACAGAAAGAAAAGCATCAACATGTTCCTCTTCCCACTCTGCATGTTTCACCCACTCACTCGCATGCATCTAGAAAGAAAATGATCTGTCAATACTGTCACAAATATGGACATTTGATGCATGAGTGTAATTTGATGGAAAAAGATGACCTAGCAGCTGCTCAAAACAATCAGGGTAGAAATCATGTCCTTAGGGAAAAGAAAATTCATTGTTATAACTGTGGAAAAATAGGACATGTTGCTGCACAATGCTGGTTAGGCCCTCATAGAAATACCTTTTCTAATTGTTCTCATTGTGGAAAACATGGCCATACAGTCAAGGACTGTTGGCATGCTCAGGGAAGAACTTTCTCTCAGAATATAAAACTCCCTACAAATAGAAATATTTTTGGAAGAAATAAAACTATTTTTAAAGAAAAGAGTCTGGCATGCTTTGAATGTGGAAAATTTGGCCACCGAGCTTCGGAATGCTGGTGGGCAGGTAAAGGTAAACCAAAATCTCATGCAAGTAACAGAAATCTTCATGCCAATGCACATAAAATTTATGTTCAGAATAATGCACACAGATTCCATGCTAACAATGTTGTGAATAAAAAGAATTCAAGATCTGCTGTTTCCTGTCATTATGGTGGGCAGGTTGGGCACTCTATGAGTGAGTGTAATTTAATGAAGTCTGATGACTTATATGCCCAAAGAATGTGGAAAGCACCTATCAGAGGTGTTACTAACAAAGTAGGACCCAAGAAGTCTTGGGTACCTAGAAACACAAAATGAGATCTGTGCTTTGCAGGTATGCCTTGGGATGAGGAATAAAAGGGGGTCAAATAAACCAAGGCATCCAAAGTATGGTAAACCCCAACTCTGCTGATTAAATGTTTCTTCACCTGAATTTTTTTTTGTTTTTAATTGAACATCATGCTTAATATGTCAATGCATACATGTCCAGAACTGCATCTGCCTTTTATAATTTTCTTTTATCATGCACTGGTGCATACATGAGTTTAAAGAATGTCTGCATTTGATGCATACATATGTTAATTGCAGTTAGTTGATATTTGTTAAAATGCATAATCTCTGAAAACAAATTACATTCTAAAAAATCTGAAAAGGTGAGTTGAGTAAGTCTGTTGCTTGGATGATGTCTCATGCTTAAAAATGTTCATCTGCACATTTGACATGCACATGCATCACAATTGCATATAAGTGGCACAATGTTTGCTAAAAGATGCATGTAGAACTGCATATGCATTGGATTGTCATGCATGACTCTTGGTATATAAATAGTAAGATACTGAAGGGCAGATGAACTCTGTCTGGGAGTGCTTACTATGTGTGAGGTAGTCTTTAGACCAAGTCCTCCGCCTGGTACCATAGGTCAGAGTTGCATACATTTAGAAATGTTAGATCATGCATACATTTAGGGGGAGCATTATTCATATTCTACCATCTGAACTTCCCATCTTCAGATTGAACTGTTATCTTGCCTAAATCCCTGTGATGAATGTGTAATGCAACACATTTCAGCTTCCTGCTTCAACTGTTATCAGCCATCTTCACTCATCCTATTCATTGGTATCATCTGTTGAATTGGCTGTTCCCAAAAATGTTTCGGCCTTTCCTGAAAACTCAGAAAGAATTCTCTGTACATATCCTGATCATAAATCTGAAAAATAACTTAAACAGGAATCTTCTATTATATAGGATTATGAATGTCTGATTCTTTCAGCCGGTTGATGTTTCATGTATGTCTTGTGTTTGCTTATGAACATATCTTGAAAATATCTGAGTTGGTCTTAATAAACTTTAACCAACATTTTCATGTTGAGTCTTTTAAACTCTTCTGAATTCTGAAAATTCTGAAATCATGATATTCCTTGATTGATATGTATGAAATTAGTATTAATTTTTAAACATCTGAGAATATGGATTATGTCTAAGGGTAAATCTTGTCAGAGCAATGACCTTGGTCAGTGAGAAATCATGTCCAAAGGACTGTGTCATGAGATGCCATAGTTAACTCTGCTTAAAAATAATTGATAATCTGGCAGAGCAATAGCATGCACATTGAGAAATACATCTCACTCATCAAAGACATGATCTGTAGTGTGTCATGAAGTGTAAATATAATCTCTGTTCCTATGAAGCATGACAGTTAGTCCATCCAAGTGCTTAGGGATACTGGCGTCTAAACAACGTGTATCCTCTAGTTACAAGGGTGTAATAAACTCAAGTGCTCATGAAGAATGTTATGAAAATTGCTGCTAATCTAGTATACCATTTGAAAGATATGTGCAAAAGAAATATTCTATTGGAACCCTTGATAGAAACAAATGTTTTTCTTATGTGTTTAACTTCATTACTATTGATTGCATCTCTTAAAGGAATCTTTGAAATTAAGTGAGTAAGGAAGAAGAAGGTTAAACAAGACTGTCAATATGAAAGCAAGGTTCACCTTTATTAAAACTGATTTCAGATATGAGTACAGAAAGCTTATGAACAAGCCTTGCATACATCATATTCTGATCTGACTTGTCAATGAAGATCATTCATAAATCTCTATAATAGAAGAGTCTGAAATACCTATTTAATCAGATTTATGAAATTGATATCCCATTGAAAACCTTTCTCAATTATTCTGAGTGCCTTCTTTCTCACAATGGACTCCATTATTTCAGACTTAACTGTTGATTTCTTTATCTCCTGTGCTTCATTCCAATCACTGTCCATCTAAGGGGGAGAACTTTTGCATGTCCCTGTGGTTCAATGTTCATTCAGGAGAGTATCTTGTCAGGGGGAGTTTTAGATGATAGTAACTCTGTTTGCATAATAGCTCCTATTTCAAATTCTTAAACAGTCAATGACCACTCCATTCTTTTTGATGTTGACAAAGGGGGAGAATTTTTGGTGTGAGTCATTAGTCTTTATTGGTGCATGCATTAGTCATTATGGGTGCATGTTTATGAACTGTCATAGGGTATTTCATAATCATCATGATGGACCTATTGCAATGACTCATAATATTGCCATCATCAAAAAGGGGGAGATTGTTGTGTCCCCTGTGGTTCTGGAGTTTTGATGATGACAGATATTATGTCTCATTATGTTTACATCCTTGATGATATAATCCTGTTGCATTATGAGAAACTGTCAGAACAGGGTTGAGGATGTCTCACAGGTCATGAAGTTAACCCAAGTCAAAGAGTCAAAGTTAAATCATGACAGGTAAGGTGAATGCTCAGAACAGGTAATGCTTTAATTAGTTCTCCTGCATATATTCAGTTCATGTCTGCTATATGCATTCAATTCATTGGTTCATGTTTATTGTGCATTGTCTCACATCAAGTCTAGACATCCTGATTGCATTCTAAGTCTACACAACCTGCTAGGTCGGTCTTCAAAGTATGTACATTGATCTTCAAGGCATCAAGTCTATACACTGGACTGTGCTTCATGCATTGGCCAAGTCTGTTTAGTTAGTATGGACAGTAGTGGGTCGACCCACCCCTACTGATGCGTCGACCCATCAGAACACTGACTGTCTGGGTTTCAAAGTCTATACATTGCTGCTTTGGCCAACTCTGTACATCCGTTTACCTGACTCCTATTTCAAAGTCTACTCATTCATTGTTAAGGCAAGTCTATACATTGGCTCATGGTCTTCAAGTCGATACAGAGTCTTCATCTTCTGAAGTTTGTACAGCCAGTCACTTAACAAAGTCTGTACAGTGTCTCATATTGGCAAGTCTGTACATTGGCCATCAAAGCCTTCAAAGTCTGTACATCCGTCAAGACTCTCAAAGTCTGTACAGCCTGCTTTGTCGATTCAGATTTCAAAGTCTATACAACGTGGGCTTCAGTTCTTCAAGTCTACACATCATCAGTTGAACGTAAAGTGTATACGTTGCAGCGTCAACTCATTGGGCTGCAGCGTCAACTCAGCAAGTATGCACATCGCCATTAGACTTTCAAGTCTACACACTGGAAGCTCTTCATTTGATTGAGTCTATACATTGTCCTAGGCTAAGTGTGTACAGCGTCTCATTCATGCTTTGATTAATGAAGTCTGTACATCAGTCTTCACTTTCTAAGTCTGTACAGCCGTTGGGTTTGGACTCAGAGTCTGTACACTCGATTTGCCTTTGAATTGGTTAAGTGTGTACATTGAGCGTCTCACTTAGCGTCTAAGGCAAAGTCTACACGTTGCTACAGTAACGAAAGTCTATACATCCGACTGTGCAGTGTCTTAGCCATCGTCTCACATTCTTCAAGTCTACACATTGGGTTTTCACATGAAGTATGTACAGCCGTTCACTGTTGAAGTCCATACACTGGTCGGTGGAAAGTCTGCTCACTGGTCTTCAAATCCAAGTCTGCACATTGGTCTTCGATTTCAATGTCTATACATTGGGCTCTTACATGAAGTCTATACACTGTTGTTTGCATTGCAAGTCCATACATCCTCAGCTGAACCCCATGTCCATACAACGACACTGTAGCTTGCATAGCTCATGTCTGCTCATTGGTCTTCATCTCCTGTAGTCTAGACATTGGAAAGTATATACACTGAGCTCACAAGAAGACTTCCAAGTCTATACACTCTCTCAGTGTACATACTTGCCCATTTGCTGTTTCAGAGTATATACACTCGGTGTTATAAGGTTTAAATAACCACTTGTTCTATGTTATGATTATAAGATTTTTTGTGTGTATAGGGTTAACGCAGAATGACCATAGCGTCCACGCAGCAAGCAGACAAGCTAAAGTATTAGCTGCTAGAACACATCACTGCGTCAACGCCACGACCTGGTAGCATCCACGCAGCAAGCAAACAAGCTAAAGTCTTAGCTGCTGGAACACATCACTGCGTCAACGCCACGGCCTGGTAGCGTCCACGCAGCAAGCAAACAAGCTAAAGTATTAGCTGCTGGAACACATCACTGCGTCAACGCCACGGCCTGGTAGCGTCCACGCAGCAAGCAAACAAGCTAAAGTATTAGCTACTGGAACACCACTGCGTCAACGCTATGGGCTAGCAGTGTCGACGCAGCACGCTTATATACTGAAGACATTGATCACTGGACACCAATGCGTCAACGTCTTGATCAAGTGGCGTGGACGCTGTAGTTCAAACAATCAAGAAAGAAGTTTACTGGATTACTCTGATGCGTCAACGCCACAGGTTGATAGAGTCAACGCAGTAGTCTTGAGTTTTACTAAACGAATGTCCTTGAATTGTAGGGCACGTGATCCGAGGTGCCTGGCTCGTGAACCAGGAAGCTGCCACGTGGTCCGAATTTCTAGGGCTGGAAACGTGGAAGTCACACGCACCAGTGTGTTGCTGCTGCTACTATATATACTAGTCTTCTTCCACTAAAGAAGACTGATCGAAGCAGAAGCCTGAAGAGCAGAAAGCCCTTCGATCCAGAAAAAGAGAAAAAGAGGAAAAGAGAGGAAGAAGAGATAGAAGAGAGAAGCCGTGAAGAGAGAGCAGTGAGTGAGAGATTTGGAGAGCAGAAAAGAAAGAAAGAGAGTGAGCGAGAGAGCTCGTGGAGAAGAAGGAAGAAGCTGCTTGAAGATCTGCCTTCACTGGACCATGGATCAGATCCAGGCTAGTCAGCTCCGTTGAGAGCCACATTGTGCATTTCATTTTACAGCTTTCTGATTGCTGTGTCATTTCCCTTTATTGTTTTCCTTTGTTTTCTGATCATCTTTGTTCTTCCGATTGCCCTGTTGGGGATCAGGTTCCTCCTGTTGGTTCAGGAGAAGGGAGATCTGATCTCCAGGTTGCAAGTGACAGGTTGTCACTTGTGGGTTGCCCTCTGGTTAGAGGAAGGGAGGCTAGTCCTCCGGTTCTGGGCTTGTGGTTGCAAGTCCAGGTGTCCCTCCTGGTCTGGAGGAAGAGAGGTCTTCGACCTCTAGTTTCCAAGTGGCTGGGAGTCACTTGGGTGTCCCTCGGGTTGGGAGGAAGAGGGGAGTCTGTTTCCCTGGTCAAGCTGTGTGGCAGCAACTGTTTGCAGACTGAGTCTGCTTGGTTCTAGCATTTGCTAGTGAAGCCTCACTCCGGTTGGGAGTGAGGGGTGGATGTAGGTCTGTGGACCGAACCACCTAAAAATTATCTTGTGCAGTGGTCTGATTGTTTGCTTAGCTTCCGCTAGATGCTTGAATAGGTGCGCACCTAGTGCTTGTATTTGAGTTGAATTGAATTGGTTCTACTCTATGGTTTATCTCTTGCATCCTAGTTTTTATTTGGCCATTATTCATAGAGGGATACATTCACCCCTCTCTGTATCCGGGCCTGGCACCCTAACAGGTGGCTCACCGACGTCCTCATCTTCTCCATCTTCTTCCCCCTCGCCCTCTTCATTTCCTCCCTTTCCATCTCCACTGTCTTCATCTTCTTCACCCCCTTCGTGGGCCTCTTGGCCTCCTTCGGCCTCGTCGCCGGCCTCCACGGCATGTTCTTCTTCGGCCGCCATTGGAGCATCCTCCATGGCGTTTTCTTCACCGGCGTGGGCGGGCTCGTCCTCGCCCAGGACGACTACTTCTGGGGCAGCTACCCGTTGTCGCTTAAGGCCTCCGCCTGCCATAGCTTAGGGCTAGGATGAGAGAGGGGTTGAAAGAGAGAAGATGGGGGAGGGAGTCCTTCGGTTAGGGTTTTGCAGAGAAAGAGGGAAAGAGGACGTAGGAGGAGGAAGAAAGGGGGGAAAAAGCCTTTTGGCATTCGAAACGAAGAAACGCCTTGAGGAAGGGCGTGTGTTGTGGAATTGACGCCTATGAGTTTGGGCGTGTTTTGATAATAGACGACATTTCTTGAGGCGTTATTTCCATTTGCATGGGAAATGATAACCGTCGTCAGACGCATTCAATATGGGTTGATTGATGTGATGGAAGTAATAATTACTGTTTATGATTAGCGTCTGAGCTTGAGGCGTTATTTGGGCGAAACGTGGCTTTGCTGAGGGCATTACTTTTGAGATTTCAACGAATATATTTTGGGAATTTGAATCAATTCACGCCCTATTTTAAGTCGTTATTCAGTTAACGCCCATTTGTGGAGGCGTCAAATTTGTGAGCTGGAATATTGAAAACGGCGTATGCTGAGGCATCCTTTTATGAATTCACGACATTGCTTGAGGCGTTATTTGCAACAGAATCACAGGGTTTGGAAGATTTGATCCGAAACACTTCGAAATTGGCTCAATAAGAACGTATTATTGATTTATCAGAAAAAAGATTACATTGCTTCAATGAGTCATTTTGGGCCTCAAGTTTCTCAAAGCAATAACATAGGACTTCCATTCATCTCTGTCTTCTTCCAAGCTTTCCACAGGTTGATGACCTTTATTGATTATCCACAGAGCTTGGATAGTGGTGCATTCTTCTCCATCCTCATTGCCGCCAAGGTCCCTTGTCTTGATAGGAGGGAGGTGTGATGGATCCTCGAATACTTGCCGTGGAAGCCCAAGTTGAGGAAGGCATCGATATGAATTGTATAGCACGAATTCTGAAGCGCCTATGAGTCGAAGGTCCGTGCCAGGAGAGAATCTTGCACGGAGTTCTTGAGTCTTGAGTATTCCCGGGGCGCAAGTGAAGAGATTCTTTGTCATTACTTTGAGGTGCTCTCGCCATTCCACTCTCTTCTTGATTTGAGGAATTCGGTTCATCACTCTATTGCTTATCCCAAGTGAACCGGTCATATAAGAGAGTGGACTTTTTGAGAAGATTTTTGAGGATTGTTGGGCCTCATCACATGGATCAAATTTGAAGTGAAGATCCACCCAACTGGAGAGTGCTAGCATGCATCCGTAGATGGGCCTTCCCATTGCTGCTGAGGTTAGCCCGCTATAGAGATAGGCTAGGATAGCCGGTCCAACTCTCTCTCCTTCCCATAGGCTAACCACGGCGCTTAACTGTGCCTCCTCTAGAAAATCCTCCATGGATGGGAATAAGAGTGCTCCTGCTAAGCACACCACGAAGGCTTTGGTTACCTTTTTTATCTCTTCTTCTTCTTTAGCTTGATCCGCTCTCTTGTACACCCATGAAGCGAGCTTTAGAAGATTGATTCCTTTAGTGACCTTGATTTGATTCACTAAGTTTGAGCTAGGTATCAATGTGGTTAATAGCTCGTGAGAAGAAATTGGTTTTGGCATGTTGGCCATCTTCTCCTCATCCCCTTGCTTCATTCTTTTCAAGCCTAAGATCATCTTCAATTCTTCTAATAGGATCGTGGCTTCAAGGGTAGAGAAGAGAAAGGTATGAGTAGAAGGATGCCATATTTCAATTAGAGCTCCTATAGCTGCCCAATCAAGATGGATTTGATCATAGTGTTTGGCATGGGTAACTAGACCTAAAAGATGCCATCTAGACACATAAACCCTCATATCTGAAGAAAATTTGGAGAGAATAAGAGGCAGCCACTTAATTTTTGTAAATCTCCTAGCTCCTGGGATATTTGGATAATCCTGTGGAAGAAAGAAAAGAAGGAGAATGCATGAGCGACAGAAGTAGTTCAGTGAAGATAAGAAAAGAGAAGAATAGAGGGAATAATACTTTACCTGGTTCATGGAAATTCTATTGCTGATGTGCCCGTTGATCTCAGTAAGCCTGGGAGTGGAAGTTTTGGACCTTTTGAGCGCTCTCTCCATCTTCAGTTTGCAGGAAAAGCTTAGACTGTTGCAGTGCCTGCGAGAGGAAGAACACGAACAACAGAAGAATAGAGGAAACGGAGAAACTCTGAGGGTTTGCTTTGATTGATCTAAGGGAAGTATTTCCTTTTATAGGAGGATGAAGGGGTTTAAGGCTGTTCGGAGTTAGAAGGTGGATGGCCATTAGGACTGGGTTTAGCTTTCGAATTGGAAACGGAAGCTTGTGCTTAATTAACGCCTTCTGTTAGGGCGTCAATTGTTGAATTGACGACCGGACCGAGGTCGTGTTTTATTTCACGCCCTTGAGTGGGTCGTTTTCTTCTTGAACTCTTGGTGCATTTAACGCCTCAGTGAAGGGCGTGTTTCTTCTTTTAACGCCCTCATTATCAGGCGCCTTTCATGTTTTTGACGCCGTTCAATCCAGGCGTGAATTTGTGAGCTTATGAATTTGCTTCCCTACATGCTTTGATGAACTTAAGTGCTATTATTTCGTTGGAATTATTTTTAATTTAGCACTTATGATCATGTCGTGCTTTGAATTGAGGGTTATTCATATTGAAATTGTGGGAAGGCTAATGAACTTTCAAGTACAGAGGATTACAGGTTTCAAGATGCCCGGATCACTGTTGGAGTAACATCATGTTGTTCTTGTAAGCATCATTACTATATGGTATTCTACGTTATTATAATATATCAAGGACCTTGTGGTTCTGATGAACCTAGAATTTGAGTTCCCCTTCATCAAAAACAGTGATAGTTCCAGGAGAATCTTGATCACACGGATAGGCCGTTGAGTCATTCAAGGTCTGGGACGATGGTTCCACTTTTTGAGTTGATGCGCGGATAAACGGGCTTCGGCTTAGTGTCAGCTCAGAGATCTGGATTCTTGACCTAATCTAGATGGCTTAACAATATTATCCTTGATTATTTTCTATATTTTTAGTTTGTCTTATCTTTTTCTTTTAGCCCAGCATGTATCATGTAGGACTTTGAGATTCATGATGAAAATCTTCATATTATGGCGATAATGAAAGTCACTCGTTCTTGATTGAGTTAACATGAGATATTCCACTCCAAATCGAATACTTTATTCTCTCTGAAGCCGCTCAGGCTGGTTCCTTGAAAATGTCCCTTTGCTGGGTCTCCATCTCAATTCCCTTTATTTTTCTACAAATCTACCTTGGTTGTAGCACGTCCACGTTGGCTGGTAACCGCTCTCCCATGGTGTCTCAATATCGTGCCGCGCGCACATTTTATTTACTTAGTTTAGTCTCCTCCATCCAGCAAATCGATGCTTCCTTGGAATTACCCGGAGTTGTTTCACTTTGAATCTTGGAAAGATTTCTCCGATGCTTAGTGTCTGAGGCGTGTCACATCACACCTTGGCATCTACTTATCAGTTCGCTCCACTTCATTCCGTTTGTTGCACTTTCACCTTCATTCCGTCTCACTCCCTTGCAAAGCAGACGCCAAGGCGGGACAGCTGTAGACACATCAAAATTGATGCTATGTTGATCAAATCTCATGTCACTATGTTGACGCCCCAAAGTGAACTTCAATACATTCATAATATGAAGCTTTTCTATTTTTGTGTGTTTTTTGGTTTGTTCTTGCATTTTGTGATTCGCGACCTGAAGAGGGGCGTTATTTTAAAAGCGACCTTACCTAGGGCGTGTTCTAAAGAAAGGACGATCAAATGTCAGGGCGTCAATTCCTGGTATTATCCGGTTTCAAAATAAATTCCAATTACTGATTAACGTCCTTCCTCAGGGCGTGTTTTCAAGTAACGCCTTTATCTCAGGCGTTGTCTCATAATTTTTCAAATAAAGAAGTTTTATTTCCAAATTTAAATCCAAGAAGTGACGCCCTTGACCAGGTCGTGTTATGTAGTAACGTCTTGATGTAGGTCGTCAATTTATAATTTGACGCCCGTTTGAAGGTCGCGTTTTATGTTTCGGTGTCGTGTCTGAGTATGCCTTTCCTGAATAGTTCCTTGCCTCCAATGGTCTCCTTGCTCGAATTGGAACTAGAGTCCTGCCTTCATTAACCATTGTCCGTCCTTATCTTCCTAAAATTGAGTTTATCTTCGGTTAAAACCCTATATAAAGGAGCTCTGGTCGATCTTGTGTAAGAAAAACAACAACGAATAACGTGCTGACCATTAGAGAAGTTACAGATATATGAGAGAAAGAAGCAGAGAGCAGTTTTTTTTTTAACTTTATGCGTGCAGAGAAGAGTCTTTCTCTTCCCTCTGTGCGATCTCTTTCCTCTGCTTCTTCCTGCTGTTTCAAGCGAACCAAAGCTTCACCGTGATTCTACCCTTTACTGTGGTCAGGAACAGCAGGGGCTCCTTCTTTGTTTGTTTATTTTCATCATACCATCACCGTCGATCATCATCCACTATTTTGTTTTCTTGCATTAGTATCATATTTCTCCTTTCCCTAACTCTTTAGGGGTTTTTAAAACCAAAAAAAAGAGGTGCGCATGTTGTGTTCTTTTTCATCATCATATCTTCTATTTGGGATTGATACTACATTCACTCTCGGCTGATCCACTTCCCTTTGCTTGTTTGTTTTGTCTTTGTGCAAGGGTAATCAACAAGGAAAACCCCCTTCATCGGCCGGCCGATAGAAGGAGGAAGGAATTCACAATCCATCCCGCATCCCACTTATCACCAGGTATTCGCGATCTTCTTTGATTCTTATCGAGGTAACCCCTCTGGCGATCACTCTCCTTTATAGCACCACGTGCTTTCTTTTGTCTTTGTTATCATCTCCATCCCTTTTACATATCTCATATGAGTGGTTTGTTCCACTTAAGTGGATTTATCACGATCTACAATTAGAACCGTTCATCTTTGAGTGTCCAACGGCGGACGTTTCGGTCAGTTCGAGCGATAATTGGGCTAATTTTCTGATTATTTGAATTTCCACCGACGGGTTTGAACGGTCCAAATTTAACCGCCCATGCTTTTGAGCGGTCTATCATAAGACCGTTCATCCTGTCGGTTGGTGATTTTTAAACAGTTTTTATCCCTTTTATGCATGGTTTTATCCCCAACTTCTTTTGTCAATTTCTCCATGGATAATCAACCATTTTTGATGCCGTTTCGACTGGATGAAAGATAATGACATTATCTATGATTTATCTTTTATAATCCCGACCTGAAAATGGCTCTAAACCCTAGTTTCGGGGCTGGCTTTCTAGGCTCTATAAATAGACCCTAATGGCCGGACTTGAAAGGGGGGGGGGAGATTTTGGGTCGACGGCGAAGCCCTGCCGCATTCTCGAGCGACCTAGCACCAAGGAGGGATGCTTTCTATGTCCATACAAGCCTCCGATTTAGGGAGTAGTTTGGTTTTGAGTCTTTTCATTTATAATTTTCATCATTTTCCCTTCATTGCATGTATCACTCCTTCTTTGCGTTCCCTTCTTCCTCATTACCATGCACACATCCACCCACGTTTTTGTCACCCTAGGGGTTTAAAACCCCCCAGGTACCCGCCTTTCCATTCGTTAATGTTCATCTCTTATCATTTTGGCATTTACTACACTGTTTAGTTCTAATCTAGGTCTTTTCTGTGTGTTTCTTACGTTATTTCGCAGGTCAGCAATCATCAGCACGAGGCCCATCCCCTCTGGCCGGCCGGAGAGGGTGGAGGTTGGACCCCTTGAAACTTACTGCGTGGTAGATCTATGCGGTTTCATTCTCGCCGTTCAATAGTACGTGCCGCTCAGTGAGGGCCGTTCTTCCTGTTAGTGCGGTCAGAATAAAGCCGTTCATCTCTCAGCAGTAGTTCCTCCAGCACCTTCTGCAGCGAACTTAGGCGGTCTATCGTAAGACCGTACATCATAAGGTGGTTCTTCAGGAGCCGTTCATCTCTCCAGCGCTGCAACTTAGGCGAGTACTCCCCCTCTTTCCAAGGTACGTCGTGTCCATCACGTACGGCACCTTGGTGGCGATCACGGTCTTTTGTTTTCTATTCTCCTCTGAACGTTGTTATTTGCTCATCGCATATTGTTCCATTCATGACGCATATTGATCTTTAGTAGGAGGAGAAAAATATATCTACATCCCCTTTTGTGGCGATCACGGTGGGACGCCTAATGCCCATCCTGCTTTTGAGTTGCTGACCCCCCTTCGTTGTGCAAGTTTTCTTCTTGGAGTGACTTGCAGGTTGGATGCATTTTCTACCTCCTGGGACGTGCGCGGTTCTCCTCAGCCTCGCTGGCAGGCGTAGGAGAAGGAAGTCTGACATCCTCCTCAATAGCGGAGAGACTCTCCCCTGCGGCTTCAGTGGTCTCAGTCACCCCTACCGTAGCTATGACGGAAGGCCCTATCTCTCCTGTCTCCAGAGCGGTTTCCTCAACACATGTGGTGTCAACCGCTCCTTGAGCTGAGGTTACGCAAAGAAGACGTCAAAAGAATGAAAACATCATGAAAAGAGCACACCTTTAGACCGCAGGGGGAAAATGATGTCACCTTCAGCTTCTTGCTGAGTGGCCTCTTTCCGAGCGGCAAACTGCTCAAATGATGGCACCTCGGGCATGGGAGTCTCAGCCGCGTCAGTCGAAGGCCGCTTGGAAGAAGCTTTCCGAGCTTTCTTTGCTCGGCCTATTGCAACTTTCACTGCGGTGGCCGCTCTCTTTTTGCCAGGCGACAGTGGAGTAGTAGTCGGCACTGGTGCAGGAACCTCAAAATATTCCGGCTTCTGTGCTTGGGAGATGATTTTTCTATAAAGCCCTGCTGCTTTATATCCGGACGGTCTGTCAAATGAAGCACATGCCGTTATGAAGGAACTGAGCAACAAACTAATCTACATGTCAACGGAGGAGGACTCGCCCGGCCGTTGTAAAAAGATGAGAGAGGCCAATACTGATAAGCCACCTCCTTGCTACGGGATGCAGCCTCCCGAACGAGCCAGCAGATGTCGCCGATCTTCTTGCACTTCTCGACTAGGTCGGCCAAGTCCGCATGCCCGTGAGAAGCTATACAATGATATAAACCGAGGTGGTCGAAGCCCCAGACGTCGGCATAATGAAAAGATACAAACAAAGGCTTGTCCAGGACAGTCGCTATGGGACTGTCAAGGGTCAGTCCGTGGATACTCATTAAAACAAACAGCCAAGACGTATGTTGATAATATGTCGGGGTTCTGTCCTCTCTGTTAACAAACACCCGGCATGGGCAAAAGAGATCCACCTCGCACTTCCATGAAACTACTTTGGAGAGCGGCTCCTCAATGGGGAACGGGTACTGCTGAAGCTCCAGGCGGGAACCACCAATCTGACACAATTCTAGATCCTGCGTGAAAGTATCTTCATCTATGTTAGCAAGCACATGCACCAGCTGCTCAGTTGCTTCCTCTTTCGCGGCTTTTCTGCCTGCTATATATGCCTCTACCTCCTTCGAATGTTGGGAGAACAGCCTCTTCAAATGTGCTTCTTCAATATCAAAGACGGGCCCAGGCTGCTGGCTCAGGAAGGTGCGCTCAGCTACATCCCAGCATGCCACCCTGGCATTACAATAAAAGCTCGTTCGAGCATTCCACCATTTTACATACTCTGGAGTGACCCGGGGAACGCGGTTCGGCACCGACAGTCTGAAGACATTGGCATCTCGACGATGAAAATAGTCCCACCAGGAGCGACCCTCAGTTACAAGGGTCGAACCATGCTTTGACCTGCTGTCCAAGGGGAACAGGGCAACCGAAGGTGAGATGTGCTGATCATAACCGAAATTTTGGCCAAACCAGAAAGGATAGTAGGGTTCTAAATAAACTACGCCCCCCTTTCTAAATACTAAGACGCTGGGGCGAATTGATAAAGTCTAGTCAATGAGTTCAGGCTCCAAGATTGGTCGGGTCACGGTGTTGCCTGAAATGAAGTGTGTGAAAGTCTCCACTGCCTCGAGCTTACACTCACGCTGATGATTCACCAATGGAGATGAATGTGCGGCCAAATTCCAAAAGTGGATGGTCCCCGCTGAATCCATCGGAACCCTTGCCAGTCGGCCTCGGATAGAGAAAAGTTGCTGAGACACAGGACCGGGTTCAGCACTAGCAAACTCCAGCATCCTGGGATACAATGTCGCTGTTTGCAGAGTCCTGGGAGCTAGCCCTGGGAATAAATTGCATACCCAAGCATTGAAGAAATGAAACGGCCCCACTGTTCGGAAAGAGCGTGGGATCCGATGCCTATGAATATCTCCAATGGATTTGTAGATCAGGCAGAGTGCTACTGGACATATTGCAAGCCGTATGCCCCAAGCCATCTGACAAGCCGGGTATATTGCCTCCGGCCTAATAACTATCTCATCCCCCTGCGGGAGGGCAAAAGTACACAGCCAGAAGGTAAGTTAAGCAGCGCAATGGGTAAGGGGATCCGCCCCAGTCAGATTCGGTCCCCCACGGCTGATCCTCCGAAGAGAAGCAGGCAGTTCAGACTTGAACTTGGGTGGCCTGCTGGGCTTACCCGCAACAGGAGCTACATGAGGGAACTCACTGTACTTCAGAGGGCCACCGAAGAAATACTGAATCCAATGTCCTAGTCAGACTCTCAATTTGCTGCTTTTCTCCCGGGGCTGATATCCCTTTGAGGACCCCCTATTCAGCGCCAGACAGAGGGAGCGGTACACTTTCATCAAGTACCGGTACGAGTAGCCGAAGTAATATTCACCTTCACCGTCTGTCTCATCCTTGATGAAGTCATGAATGCAGACCTCCTCATAGGGCTCTCCGTTGATCGGCAGGCCCGATAACTGTGATAAGCTCCAAAGGTCCAGAGAAGTTTCGCCCTCCGCTGTATAGAAAGTATTGAACTACGGGTAGAACACTTCAAACATACCACAGCACAACCCTTTCGAGATGGGATACCTGAAACGGGATGCAAACACACTGTGATACACCCCGGCCCTGACCAGCAACGGCGCATACTCCTTCAAAACATATTCTGTAAACTCTACCGCTCCTACACGGAAGAGATGGGCATCGGTCACTTTCGTGTCTGCAAACCACCCAGCAGCCAACTGGAATTTGAACTGGACAGCCAAGCAGTTCAGGATGAATGGCTCATCCCTATAGCCCCACTTGATGGGCGCCAAGAATAAACCATAGCCGGGCTTCTCTCTGTTGACCCGACCCGCAGTGGTATCCCACCT
The DNA here is from genome assembly GCA_022559845.1 of Amorphophallus konjac. Lineage (NCBI taxonomy): Eukaryota > Viridiplantae > Streptophyta > Magnoliopsida > Alismatales > Araceae > Amorphophallus > Amorphophallus konjac. Next base: position 175,758,686 of record CM040117.1, on the reverse strand, counting down.
AGCTGGTGTGAATTCTGGAGCCCGTGTCAGCATTTTCTGCTCTGCCTCTAGCTATGTTACCCCCAAGACGGCGATCCACTTGCGCCGCTCCCCCGGAAGATAGATGGTGTCTCCGCGATATACTGAACCTTTCAGGCTGTCCCGGTCCACCAACATGGCCCGTTCTACCATCCGAGCCAGCATGACGTCCCTCTTCCCCGAGACGTTGAAGGTGCAGATGAATGGTGCAAGGTGACGGTCCTTCGGGAAGTCCGGGCGATACCCGTCATCGCGATTGAAGTCCAGTCCTCCCTCGACGGTCACAACTCGAGATGAGGATACTATATCTGTTTCGGAGTCAGAGGATTCGTCGACTATGGCGATCCTCCCAAGACCCCAGTCCAACTGTCTGACATTCCTCCAAGTCACAACAGGACCGGACACCCTGCCCTGGGAAGAAGAGTCAACATCAACAGTGTCGGAAGCGACACAGCTGGAAGAAGAAGCCATTTCAGCATGCTGCAGACATAAAATTAGGAAAAAATAAGATAATATGAAAGGGAAAATAGAAAAGAAAATTTTAAGAAAATTTTGACAGCATCTCCCCTTATCCGGAGTACGCCCAGAAGTCAAATAGGAGAAAACCCACCAAGAGGGGGTGACTCCACAGTAAGAGGGGACGAAGTCCCGAATGAAAATCCCAGAGGGAGAAGGCTCCCACGCCGATCGCTCTGATGCAACAGAAGAAGAAGAGGCTGAAGAGAGAGGAAGCTTAGTGAATAATGAGCTTTCTCCTCTCTCTCGGCGCCTAAATAGGCCGAAGCCAAAGGCTCGCCGAGACGGCCGTCGCTCCGAGAGGCAGAAGCGCCAAAAGGCGCGCCGAGATGACACTTGCACCGAGAGCGTTAGGCCGGGAAAAGGCGCGCCGAGATGATGCCTATGCCGAGAAGCCAACGCGCCGACACCACGTCGCGCCGAGATGGGTGCGCCGGGAGTGTCAGTCTGAAACCTTGGCGAAAATCTAAAGTACGATGGCAAAAATCTAAAGTGAACTATAAATATTACATATGAACTATAAATATCAAAATATATTTGAAGGGAAATAAATGTCACGTTTTCATCATCCTTGGTAAAATCAAGTCCACCGCGAAATAATTTTAATTTAATTAATTTCTTTTTATTTGCATTTATGTTTAAGATATCTTTATAAGAGGTTCAAATATTAAATTGAGGCACCCATTCTATGACAGATTTCAACATTCTCATAATTCACATATTTATGTGCTAGATCAAGCCAAAAATGCTGGTGTTCGTCCAAGTATGCTTACAAAGCATGGGAATCACACAAGCAGAATGAAGACTCAGAGTCATGAGAACAACCAATGCACAGGAGCAGGCCTGAAGAAATCATGAAGTGCAGTGTGCAACGTGATGTGCACCCGCATGTCCCGTGTCACTCATTCTTCGCTTACGCCACCTACGGGTGGGGGGCATTTGTTGACACCTAAAATATACCAGAAGAGACCAAAGCAGATTCACAGCTTTGAAGATCAGTCGAGGGCACAGCTCACGTACCATCCCCGGAAGTTCCGAGAATCAGAATAGAAGAGACCCCCTATTCCTAACACTTTGTTCGGCTAAAGCCATCCATGGCTAGGCCGCTGTCCAGTACGGTTATCACTCAGGTAGCCGGGCTGATAAAACCATACCAACATTCAGGCAATCATCTGTCTGCTAAGAAAGGATGCTCAGATAATTCTGATTCTCTGAAGGCGGGATGCACAGTGCCTCACACGTGTTTGTGAATGCAAGGTGTTAAACAAGCCCCATGAAGTCTTAATATATATGCCAAGAAGCCCACTGTCGGAAGGAGTCCGTTAAGTGGATCCTATGCCGAATGATAGGGAAATGGGCCAAGCCCAAATGTAAAATGAGAAGCGCCGAGGGCTGCCCACGCCGGGAAGATGGACGCTGGCGCGCCGAGAAGCTCAGGCCGAGAGGATAAGGGTCGTCCCTCTATAAGAAGGCTGCCCTTCGAAAAGAAGGAAGGAGGCAAAAAGAAAAAGAGAGGCAACAGGGGAGAGAAGAGAGAGAAAGAAAAAGAAAGAAAGGGGGAGCTCGAGGGCCCTTGATAGAAGAAAAAAGAAAAGAGAGAGACAGAGGCTCGAAGGAAGAAGCCAGGTGGGGTGTGCCGTTCGACATCCTGAGCAACTTCAGCTCCTCTTCCCCCTCTCTCCTCTGTCTGAGTATTGTTCTTGTATCTCTGTTTTCGAGCATCTCTGCTCTTGTAGCACTGAATGCCAATGTAACCCTGTCCTCAGGGATAGAGTAGGTGCATGCTGCTTCTTCTCCCGAGTTGAATTCGTGTATGTTTTTTTTCTTTCCGATGAAATAGTTAATGTGTCACGTCCCGAGCGCGGAAGCTTACCCGTGGCGCGACAGTTTTATATAGAACCAAAGCGAGCTAGCTAATCGATGGAATTCTTCCTTGATAGTTAATAGAGTACGCAGATAACTAAGATTTAACTTGAAATTAATACAAATAGGATGATTGTTACAACTAATCAATTGACAGCTGCATACATTTCCAAGTCCAACTACGAGGCTTCATGCCCTTATTACAGTTCTAATCAGTTGGACTAACACAACTAACGTCTGACATAACTGGATATGACTGACATAAGCGGGATTACAATAACACCATTACACAAGCACAATTAACAAGACAACATGATAACTCCATTTCTACACTCATCACTCAGACTCATTCCCTTCCGAGTTCTGGCTGATATCCGAACTACCTGAAAAGGTTAGAAAACAACTAGATGATCGAATCGCTCAGTAGGATTTACATCTCAAGTTCTAACATGCTTTAAGTGAATTATACATTCATTTAGTGTAGGTAAACTATGCATGCAGACAGATAGATATCAAAGAATTCGTAAAATCGACAGGAGTAGAAAGTGAGAGTATATAGATTTCATGATTTCAAGCAGTAGTAGCAAGTGATAGTAAATGATATCAAGTCAGTGATAACTAAGAAGTGATAACTGGAATAGCAACATGTTAATCAAGCTAGCATTAGTAAGCAAAGTAGTTTCAAGCATGTATAACTGGAATTGGCTATTTATAATGCATTCAAGTAAACACTTCTACCCTTCTGCGGGTCTCAAGTCAATCAATCAAGTAATATCACGAGAATGAGTGGAATGCCTAAAGTCTAGCAAGCAAGTACTCCGGTGCAATGCTAAACAGCGTGGTCAATAAACTCCCATGGGCACAAGTACCTTCGGGTGCTCCTCCCAGGACCAGACCGGGCCCTATATGCACAGCATTTGTCATGTTTGTTGACATCCACTCTCATTTATAGCCAATATGGAATTTCAAGGTTTGACCAGTATGATATATAAGGTGGAATTATGGAATGGAATCCAAGGGCGCATTGATGTGTAGGGATGAACTAGGAGTAAAAACCCGTAGCGTTCGATGCATGCTAATGACAATAGGGGTTAACTAGATGATCTATGGGTTAACAAAAATTTTAATAGGTTTACGGGTGGCAGTTTTGCCCATTTTATGTTTAGAACAAGTGTTTAACTTTTGTCCAACATAATGGAGGTTATAGATATGTATATCTTCTGTCCGATATACGTATATGGGTTAGCCAAAATGGTGATTTATTATAATAATCAGAATTTAATCATGAAAATAAGTTTTTATGTTGAAAATAATTCTAACTTGCTAAAAATAATATTAACATGCTGAGAATGAGTTTCATATGTTACTTTACTGGTAAGATGATAAAAATAAATTTTTCATGCTGGATTTAATTTTTCCATGCTGAAAATTAATTATTAACATGCTAAAATTAATGCTTAACATGCTAAAATAATTAACTTAATGATAGGATAATAAGATAAGGTTGCCATGCTGATTACAGAAATTTTATGATAACAACATAATTTTTATCATGCTAAAAATTATTTTTCTACACTTATTTGCTAATTATTTGATAGGAAAATAGAATTATCATGCTGAAAATAGTTTTAATACACTAAAAATAATTATAACATGCCAAAAATAGTTATAACATGCTGGAATAATTTTACCATACTGTAAGAAATGTTATCATGCTAAAAATTATTTTTCTACACTTATTTGCTAATTATTTGATAGGAAAATAGAATTATCATGCTGAAAAATAGTTTTAATACACTGAAAATAATTATAACATGCCAAAAATCATTATAACATGCTGGAATAATTTTACCATACTGGAAGAAATGTTATCACGCTGGAAGTAATTTTCATGCATCAATTTACTACTTTATTTAATAGGAAAGTAGGTTTTATATGCACAAAAATAGCTTGAAATAGATTTTAACATGCTGAAAATTATTTTTATATCTCAGTATGTATAAAATAATTTATCATATTGGAAGTCACTTTTAACATGCTGGAAGTAGTTTTAACATGTTGGAGATAATTTTTAGTATGTATAAACTAATGTGGTGAAAATTAAATTTTTATATTAAAAAAACAATTTCATTCTACAAATATATATATATATATATGTAAGAATGAAGGAGTCCATTTTATATTATATTCTGTTCTCTATGTTTTGTATATACAATTAATGGAAATATATATATATATATATGAATTTATATACATATATAGACATTTATATATATATGGAAGTGTTGGGTCGGGTGTCACACCTGCATATATGCAGGCGTCGACACTTGCATATGCAGGTGTCGACACTTGCATGTGCAGGTGTCGAACATTTGAATATTAATATATATATATATTACTGTTATATATTTTGGTATGGAAGTATAGGTGTATAAATTGTTCACATTTTATTTCTGTTATTTTTTTCAACATATGTCGACACCAAGTGTCGACATTTACTGTTCCTTTTTAATCTCTGTTGTACAGTGTCGTTATAGGTGGTGTCGACATTTATCTTTAAGGTGTCGACATTTACTATATATATAGATTGTTATATTTATATATTTATATATATAGCTGTTATATATACATGTGTGAAAGTGTCGACATGATGTGTTTACATTAGCTATGAAAGTGTGACACTTGTAAATAGCTTTGAGATATGAAACTATTGGCACTTTGTGTGAAAGTGTCGACACTTTGTGTGAAAGTGTTGACACTTTATGTGAAAGTGTCGACACTTGTAAATAGTTTGAGATTGAAGTCCAGTCCTCCCTCGACGGTCACAACTCGAGATGAGGATACTGTATCTATTTCAGAGTCAGAGGATTCGTCGACTATGGCGATCCTCCCAAGACCCCAGTCCAACTGTCCGACATTCCTCCAAGTCACAACAGGACCGGACACCCTGCCCTGGGAAGAAGAGTCAACATCAGCAGTGTCGGAAGCGACACGGCTGGAAGAAGAAGCCATTTCAGCAAGTTGCAGACACAAAATTAGGAAAAAATAAGATAAGATGAAAGGGAAAATAGAAAAGAAAATTTTAAAAAAATTTTGACAGCATCTCCCCTTATCCGGAGTACGCCCAGAAGTCAAATAGGAGAACACCCACCAAGAGGGGGTGACTCCACAGTAAGAGGGGACGAAGTCCCGAATGAAAATCCCAGGGGGAGAAGGCTCCCACGCCGATCGCTCTGATGCAACAGAAGAAGAAGAGGCTGAAGAGAGAGGAAGCTCAGTGAATAATGAGCTTTCTCCTCTCTCTCGACGCCTAAATAGGCCGAAGCCAAAGGCTCGCCGAGACGGCCGTTGCGTCGAGAGGCGGAAGCGCCAAAAGGCGCGCCGAGATGACACTTGCACCGAGAGCGTTAGGCCGGGAAAAGGCGCACCGAGATGATGCCTGTGCCGAGAAGCCAACGCGCCGACACCACGGTCGCGTCGAGATGGGTGCGCCGGGAGTGTCAGTCTGAAACCTTGGCGAAAATCTAAAGTATGATGGCGAAAATCTAAAGTGAACTATAAATATTACATATGAACTATAAATATCAAAATATATTTGAAGGGAAATAAATGTCACGTTTTCATCATCCTTGGTAAAATCAAGTCCATCGCGAAATAATTTTAATTTAATTAATTTGTTTTTATTTGCATTTGTGTTTAAGATATCTTTATAAGAGGTTCAAATATTAAATTGAGGCACCCATTCTATGACAGATTTCAACATTCTCATAATTCACATATTTATGTGCTAGATCAAGCCAAAAATGCTGGTGTTCATCCAAGTATGCTTACAAAGCATGGGAATCACACAAGCAGAATGAAGACTCAGAGTCATGAGAACAACCAATGCACAGGAGCAGGCCTGAAGAAATCATGAAGTGCAGTGTGCAACGTGATGTGTACCCGCATGTCCCGTGTCACTCATTCTTCGCTTACGCCACCTACGGGTGGGGGGCATTTGTTGACACCTAAAATATACCAGAAGAGACCAAAGCAGATTCACAGCTTTGAAGATCAGTCGAGGGCACAGCTCACGTACCATCCCCAGAAGTTCCGAGAATCAGAATAGAAGAGACCCCCTATTCCTAACACTTTGTTCGGCTAAAGCCATCCCTGGCTAGGCGGCTGTCCAGTACGGTTATCATTCAGGTAGCCGGGCTAATAAAACCATACCAACATTCAGGCAATCATCTGTCTGCTAAGAAAGGATGCTCAGATAATTCTGATTCTCCGAAGGCTGGATGCACAGTGCCTCACACGTGTTTGTGAATGCAAGGTGTTAAACAAGCCCCATGAAGTCTTAATATATATGCCAAGAAGCCCACTGTCGGAAGGAGTCCATTAAGTGGATCCTGTGCCAAATGATAGGAAAATGGGCCAAGCCCAAATGTAAAATGAGACGCGCCGAGGGCTGCCCACGCCGGGAAGATGGACGTTGGCACGCCGGGAAGCTCAGGCCGAGAGGATGAGGGTCATCCCTCTATAAGAAGGCTGCCCTTCGAAAAGAAGGAAGGAGGCAAAAAGGAAAAGAGAGGCAACAGGGGAGAGAAGAGAGAGAAAGAAAAAGAAAGAAAGGGGGAGCTCGAGGGCCCTTGATAGAAGAAAAAAGAAAAGAGAGAGACAGAGGCTCGAAGGAAGAAGCCAGGTGGGGTGTGCCGTTCAACATCCTGAGCAGCTGCAGCTCCTCTTCCCCCTCTCTCCTCTATCTGAGTATTGTTCCTGTATCTCTATTTTCGAGCATCTCTGCTCTTGTAGCACTGAATGCCAATGTAACCCTGTCCTCAGGGATAGAGTAGGTGCATGCTGCTTCTTCTCCCGAGTTGAATTCGTGTATGTTTTTTTTCTTTCCGATGAAATAGTTAATGACAGATGGGTTGGGTTCTCCCCCCATCACTATTCTTTTGTTTCTGCTTCTGCACTATATGCTATGGACATTGATGGCTGCACCTCTACGCGTGCTTTACCGTTTCTATTTTCTGATCATGTTGAACGTTCTTCCATCGTATGATTCTTTCAACTCTACACTTACAACGAGAGCCTGAGACATCCTATCTCATGGCTTCTCGTCTGTGAAACGAGAAGGGACCAATCCGGATCGTGAGGTTTCCGTGAATGGTTCTGCTCCTAGTGAGGCCCCAGAAGGAAGGTTGTCTCCACCCCGAATCATCCTCTCTACGATCATCCAAGGCGGTCTTCAGGTTGTTGAACAAACCCCTTTTCTTCAAACGCCCAAAGCCCGGCCTTAAAACCCTTCCAAAAACCTCACCTAAGCCTCCCGGCGCGAGCACCTCTCGGTGCAAGTCTCGCGCCGAGGGCTTGCCGCGCCGGTTGGGTTTCCTTCTTCGCGCCGATACCTTTACATCTTCTGGCCACGTCAATGCGTTTGTGCCAATGCCGCCAGGCTATGCCAACTTTGTTCATCATACCCTGCCCTATGGAGACGTACTACCTTTCCCTCCATCCTCACGGGAGCCATATTAAAGGGGTTCATTCCCCTACATTCTACAACCCCATCAAGTCACGGGGCCCTGCCATTGCAGGTTCTCCGTTAACTGCAGCGGGGATATCACGACAGGGGGGGATAAAGTCCCATATGATTTAGATCCCTTGGATCTCGGGCTACGCCCGGCTCTCATTTTGGTTTCCACTCCGACAGTTCATGAGTGGACGACCTATAATACCCTTTTGGCACGCTCCCAAAATAAGGGGAGGTGCTGTCAAAATCTGTTCAGACTGTTACTCGATCGCAAAGTATGATGTTTTCATCAGAATTGTGCATTTAACTCCCTAACTGCGTGGCAAGAAGCTGAGCTATGTCATCTCATGGTATCTTGGCCTCCACAGGGAACATATCTTACAGTTACATGATATCCTTGGACCCCTTGGTGAATGAATCCACCCTCATCTTCTATTTCATCCTACTATCGCCACGAAATCCCCGTTGAACATAGAAGATCCCCTTGAATTCATCAGAACCCCTCATGATATCTGAAGAAAGCCAACAGAATGGCCACCGGCGCCACTTCCTCCCGGCGCCACTGCCTCCCGGTGCCACCTCCTCCCGGCGCCAAACTCGCGCCGGGTGAAGGGCGCGCCGGGAACCCTGCCGCGCCGTATGCCTTGCCGCGCCGTATACCCTGCCGTGCCGTCTGCCTATATTTCTAGCCACGTCGGTTGCCCGTCACGCCAGGATCCCCTCGCGCCGATTCCTATCCGTGCCGTTTCACCTTATTAACAGGTGCCATCCAAAACCTGATATCTTAACAATCCCATTAAATCCAAAAGCAGTCCAAACTCAAATGTCCCTTTCTTATCAACTTCCGTGTTAACCTTCGTCACCTTACGAGGGAATTATGGTTCTCCACCCAGGTCCATGGAGACATATTAATGGGGGTTTTTCCCTACATTATACCGAACACGATGTTTCTTCTGTCACCTCACGGACCCTCGGAGTTCTACCACTGTATGTCCTCCAATGGTCCTTTGAGGGGAACATCAACAAACGATATGGCAGCGGACACTGTCCCGCCACATTCAAATCCCTTTGGATCTAGGGCTACGCCCGTCTCTCATTTGGCTTTCATCCCGACATCTCGTGGGTGAATGACCTATATTTCCCTTTGGCATAGCCCCAGATAAGGGGGCATGCTGCCGGATTTGCTTTGTAACATCGTTATCACGTCCCGTATAGTATGTTTCCCATGCATGTTTCGCATCCCGTTAGCAGAGTTAGCATAATAGTCGTATCTCATTTTGCCCCCGAGGCATCCCTTCTTGGCAACTAATCAAGGGTTGTCCTTCCCCGGAAGGACATAATTAACGTCATAGCCTTTATGGTATGACGGACTTTCGGTCCCGACACAAATATCACAATCGGCTGACTGAGTCAAGTCGAGCGCACAATAAATCGTCACCCCGGTGACTGGCACGCCTAATAAGCCTAGTAAAATAAACCTGAACAAAAACATCCCCATAGCGTGCCAGATTCGAGCCATTTCGTCACGTCGGCTTGATACGAGTTCGACAGCGGGCCCCGGACTGACTCCGAGAGTCACTGTGATTCTTCATCTCTCCGTGGTCTTGCCAAACCATAGGGGGAGATATCGATGAAGCTCTGAGGCCACTGAATGGTTGCTTTTGGAACTCGTGCACCTTCAGCTCGGGCATGCGGGTTTTCCGTTGACACGGCTCTCGGCACAACGGTTCGTGCTACTGGCTCGGCTCGGTTTGCATTGGTAGTTTTCACGGGGAGTGGTATGCCGCCCGGGATGTTTTCTCCTTGACTGGGAGATCATCTGGCCACTGATGGGCCTAATATGCTGAGAAGCCGTACCCGTGCCGGGTAATCAGGGTCTTCTACTGATAGAGCCTTCGGTCCCTTGTTCTGAGGGGCCAAGGGCATTCTCTCACCTAGGGAGGATCTTTCATTCAGGTGGCATGCCGCCATGTATACCTATGTCCTAGGTCGGACAACGGATACACACTCGTCCTTGGTCGGATGACATGTACATCCTCATCCTTGATCGGACGATGGATATGTTCTCGTCCTTGGTCAGACGACGTGGGCATGCTCATCCTTAGTCAGATGATAGACAGTGCCTGCTTAAGGTGTGTTCTTCTCGATCCTCGTCAGGTGAAACCCATGGCATTTATAATGGGTGACCTGAGGCTCTGGCAGCTTGAGAAGGCTTCAATGGGTTGGTCTTCTTCAGCTTCTCTGCTTTGGTAGGCCGCATCATTTGTCTTTGAGGCTTGATCACCATTGAGTATATTTTGAGTGCCAACAAATGCCCCCCAGCCACGGGTGCTGCGAGCAAGGCACGAGAGAAGCGGGACCCGCGGATGAGCTCCGTTTGGGCAGATTTCCCATCTGGCTTGACATGGTCTTGGAATGGCTTTTGAATATGGCATGGTGGTTATAACAGCGCGGCCATGGGTCTTCAGTTAAAATGGCGCGCTCCCTTGCATTGGAAGCCTTAATATGGCGCCCTTGGAGAGGAGGCTTAATACGGCGCGCTATTTAGCGCGCCTGATTAGCCTAAGTCTGCATCTTTTGAATTTCAAAAAATAGTGGAAGGGGGGAAATGTTAATCTGGTGCGCCTTTTAGCGTGCCAGATTAGGCCCATCGAGGCCTTCCCCTATAACTTCTTCTTCCTTCTCTTTTTTTCTTCACTTCAACTCATTTGCATCTCAACTTTCTCTCTCTTCCCTTCTCCTCCAGAGCGCAGCGGCGAGAGCAGAGTGGTGAGTGAGGATTTCGGGGGCTAACCCCTTGTTTTCCAGGCCCCGGGAGGCTCCTTGTAGGATTGTCCTCAGAGCTGCACCCCTGGGTGTCCTATTCGGCCTTGGCGTGACGCCCACAGCCTTTTTCAGGGATCGTCACTTAGTGGACGAGTTCCCGCTTTGCCCTGGCAATCTCCAGAGCTGGGGAGACTCTGCCGAATTTTTGTCGGAAAAGACTTTGTCTTCAACAGCCGCCTCCTAACTTTGTTTGTCTTCTTTGTATTTCTTTTGGGTGCAGATATCATGGCATCTGGATCTTCTTACTCCTCCCATGCTATGGTGACGTGGAGGGATGTTTATTCTTTGGACAGAGGCCATGGCAAGTTGGCCATAGTAGCAGAGTCTTCTGATTCTGAGACTGAGAGGGTGGACACAGACCGCCTGCTGATCATCGGAGGTGATTCCTTCAAGTATGAACGCCCTGATGGCTCCAGGGTGGATCATCCTAAGGACAAGCATCTGATGTCTTTTCTAAAGCGATTCAATCTTCAGGGGAAGTGGGATCTGTTCCTCATCCGGAAGGCTGAGCTAGCACTACTTGAGGGACGGGATAGCCTCACCGACTGTGTTGTAAAGGGAAGACCCATATATCTGCCAGGTGAACCCAGGAATTGGGGTGCCGTACTTGGGCTTCAGGAGCTGTCTCCGCAAGACGGGCTGCTGACTAGAGCTCCTGAATTTGTCCCTGCCCGATGGAACGAGACTACGGGTCGTATGGACTGAGAGAAGCCGTCTTTTGGTTTGTTCTTGGCTCCGCTGAAGTGAGAATATCTAGACGAGCCGTTCTTGTTAGACTGCCTGGCGGTCCGGTTCAAGCACCAGATTTCTGTGGGATGGTTCGCCGATCTGAAGGCCACCAACACCCATGCTTTCAGGCCGGGAGAAGTAGAATTCATAGACTTTGTCCTGCAATAGTATGCACCTATCTTGATCAGAGCAGGGGTATATCACAGTGTGTATGCATCAAGGTACCGCTATCCCATCTCGAAGGGTCTTTGCTGCGGTATGATTGAGGTGTTCTGCCCGGAGTACAACACATTCTATACTTCGGAAGGAGAGACATCATTAGACCTTTGGAGTCTCTGGTAGCTAAGCGGCCTCCCGATAGACGGTGAGCCGTATGAGGAAGTTTGTTGGCCAAACTAGCTGAAGGACCAGACAGACGGTGAAGGGCGATACTTGACTTGTTTCGCCTACCGCTATTTGATGAAGGCGTACCGCAGTCTCTGACGTTCTTCTCATGAAGCAAAGGGGGCGAGGAAGCCTGGAGAGAAAAGGCGTGTGCGAATGGGCACATGACTTCAGTATTTCTTCAGGGGAGAGAAAAAATACACAGATTTCCCCTCGGTAGTGTCGGCTCATGTTCAGCGAAAGAAAAGAGTTCGGCGACAGGCTGCTTTCCCCTCGACCTCGGAGGGAGGACAACCAGGAGGACCCAACCCCAGGGGTGTAGACGCAGTCACTCATTGTGCTGCGTTTCTGACTTATTAGATCTGCTCCTTCGCTCTCCCGCAAGGTGACGAGAGCGTGATTAGGGCAGAGGCTATTTATCCTGCCTGCCTAATGGCTTGGGGCATGAAGCTCTCGCTTTACCCTATTGCACTATGTTTGATATATAAATTGCTGGGAGACCTGCACCGCTAGCGCCTTCCCAGGAGTCTTCGGAGGGTTGGCCCGTTGCATTTCTTTAACGCTTGGGTCTGCACTCTCTTCCTAGAGGCTGCTCCTCGGTCGCTCCAGTCAGCACAACTGGTCCCCAGGATGATAGAGTTTGCCAGTGTTGAGCCGACCAGAGTGGCGGACCAGCTCTTTGCTATACGTGAAAAGCATACAAAGGTTCCACTTGATTCCCCGGGGGTGCTGCACTTTTGGAGTCTGGCGGCCCACTGTAGCCCCTTGGTAAACAGGATGAGGGAGTGCCGTCTGAGCGAGGTAGAGGAATATGTTCATCCCATCTCCGATGCCAAGTGTACAAGACCGATTTTGGAGCCAGAGTTGATAGATTGGGCACTGTCCATAAGGCCGAGCGTCCTGGTTTTTCACAAGAGCGGCAACTTGTGGTTGGAGCCTTATTATCCTTTCCAATTCAGTCGGAACTTTGGCTATGACCAGCATATTCTAGCCACTTCCACCCAATTTGCGCTGCCAAATAGGGCCCGGGCCGGCCAAGTGTCAAATGACGAGGCCCGCATTTTGTGGGACTATTTTCACCGTCGAGAGGCAGTTTCATTCAGAGTTTCGGTCCCTGCGCGCTTTCCCCGTGTGACTCCAGAGTACATTAAATGGTGGAATGTGCGCACGGGCTTTTATAGAAGCTCGAGGAGAGAGTGCTCGGCTGTTGCAAAGTGTAAATTTCTGGATTCCCAGCCAGTGCCTGCTCTGGATATCAATCCAGTTTACCTGAAGAGGTTGAAATCTTGGATGAACACTGTAGTGGCAAACTATCTGGAAGCGTGGAAAGCTGCCAAGCAATGTTCGCCCAAGATGGAACCAAAACTGCCAAAGATCAGCAGGGATGGCTTCTTGAAGACGCTTCAGGGCCTGTGTCGCGTGAGTAGCGAGCGACTGGTCCTCCAGCAAATTCCATTGCCAGTGGAGGAGCCGACACCCTCTACAGCTTCTTGGCATCCTAAGAACGATCGGCTCTACCCCTACAGGACTTTCATCAGGGGAAAAGACCGACAACCGGAGCTTTATGATGGCACTCTCTGGTTGTTTGCGCTGCTACGCTCCCATGGAATTTCAGTGGGTGGCCCTAGTGAAAGTACATTGGGCCAACCCATTCTTATATCTTTCAAGTATGTCGATGGATGGGGGCTAGACCACCTCGGCTTGTATTACCATCTATCTTCACGCGGCCATGAGGACCTTGCGTTGCTGGCCGAACAGTGTGAAGTGATAGGGGACATATGCTGGCTGGTTCGCGAAGCCACCTCTAGGGACAAAGAGCCTTCGTTGTTCTACTGGCCACATTCTTCCTTCTATATGGGACCAGCATGTATATTTTTTTTCTTTAGCTTCGGGCTTTCCTTTCTGCTGCTGTATATGTTATCTCTCCTTCTTTCGCCTTTGCTTGTGTACAGTTCGGCTTTCTTCGAAAGAGACTAAGCATCTCAGGGAGCTGCTGATAAAGGCTAAGAAACCAGCATATTTTGAAGTCCTGGAAGCTGCCCCAACCACGATGCCACTTCCTCCAGGTGATTCCCAGAAATGGCCGAGGTCCCAAGTTCGGGAGGCCATCACTCGAGCGAAGCGGGCCCTTCGGAAGAAAACTGTGGACCCAGCACCTGCGGTCGTCCTTCCGAGAGTGGTCTCATTTGAAGAGTTCGAGACCTCTCGTCCCTTAGCTCGTGTGACCCGAGGTATGCTTCTATCTTGTGCTCAGTCGTCACCTTGGCAACCAAGATCGATTCTTATTCTTGCGAATGCAGCTGCTTTGTCTGCAATGGCCGCACAAGCGGCTGCCACCTCTACAGGAGCCGGAGATAGAGAGGATGTGGTGCTGACAGATCTTCCCTCTCCCACACCCAGCCACGAAATAGAGGGTAATTGATGGCCCCTCTAGTTGCAGACTTCTATAGTTCATTGTCCCCCTATGCTCACATGGGTGTTTTCTTTTCTTTAGCTTCCGTCGAGATTCGACCGCCTTCTCCCCCTGTTGTGGAATCAACTGAGGGAATCTCTGCGGAGCCAGGAGTAATTCCAGGAAGTCAATCCATCCCCAAAGCTTGCTCGCCTGTTATCCCTGTCACAGAGTCGGCCGAGCAGGCTCCTATCGAGCAAGAAACCCCGGCAGGAGGCCTTCCGGGTGAAGAGCTGCCAGTTTGACGGAGAAAGAACCATTGTTGGTTCAAAGTTCATCCTCATCAGAGCAGGTGGATTATGGCAGCGGTTCGAGCGAAGAGGATTTCCTTTTGACGAGAACCGAGGCTGAGGACGCTGCGGTGTCTTCCGCCTATGAGAGCGACTTTATGACCTTCAGTCCTCCACGGCTGACGCTGAGTAACTTTGGACCACCAGGTCCTTCAATGGGAGAAGGGTCAGAAGGGATGGAGATAGTGGCTCCTGCTACTGCGGATTTGAGCTTAGTGCCGACTGAGGTAAGAGCTACACTTCTCAGTCTTGTGCTTATTCTCGTCTGGCCATTATGCTAGTCTTTTGAGATTCTAATGCTCTCTTTCTCTTGCAGGCTTCTGCTAGTCAGGCCGAGGTCGCCTTGCCGGCGATAACCGTGAAGATACCCCTGCCACCTCTCAGTGCAGATCCGCCATTGTTCCCGTCGGTCCTGAGGCCCATAGCCCTGAGGTATCCGAAGAATTACATGATAGTAGCGGGCTCGGGGGCACTGGAGATGGTCGCCGGGTCTGAGCCGTCAGCTGTGGCTTTGGAGCAACAACAGCTTGTCATTGCCGATGAGCTACTTCAGAGTGAAGAGGGCCTCCCTGGGAGAGAAGAAGGTGAAATTGTGGAAGAGGTGATCGTGAGCTCGCTGACCCCAACCCTTGCCATCGAATCATCATTGGTGGTAGCCAGAAAGGCCGGAAGTGGCAACCAACCGCTCCCCGCTATCCAAGGTCAAGATGTGGCGCTCTCGCCCGAGGTTGGGAGAGAAGTGGGTATCGTCGACAGTCCTACCATGGCATTGTCTGCGGGGGCCAGTGGTGAGGACACGCGCCGCATCACTCGACGGAGCACACGGAGCTTGCCGATATCCCTTTGGCTTGGCGGCCACTTGGCGGACTAGCAGAGTCCCTTTTTATGCTTCAGGCCATGCTGGGCCTTAGTTTAGTCCCTGCGTGGACACTTTTTGCATTGTTATGGACCTTTGTAGGCCATTTGGAGCCAATTAGGCTTTAGTTGGGCCATTTTATGCTTATTAGATAGGAGAGAGGGCTATTGGGCCATTTCTTTGGTTCAATTTCTGGCCCATTTGGGCTGGCCACCCACTCCCTTGCTTAGCCCACCTAGGCTTAGGGTTTTGGGCACCCCCACCTCTTTCCTTCCTCTTGGAAGGTGGCAGCCGCCCCTCTCCTAGATTGTAGGAAGAGGGGTGCGGCCCCTCCCCTTTCCCTTCCCCATCCGACCTCCTCCCTCCCTCCTTGGCCGCCCCCTTTCCCCAATCCATCCCTAGAATCTAGGAGTGGTTCGCACCCCCCCCCCCTTTCCCCCTTGCCTTGTTGCGCACCCCCCCCCCCTTTCCCCCATGTCATGTGCGTCCCTTTCCCCCCCCCCCTCTTGGCTAGGGTTTCAACCCTAGCATATAAAAGATCTTATGTATTTTTCTTTGAAGGATAATGAAGAAATTTTGCTGATCAAGAACTTTGGTGGCTGCGCCCCCTCCTCCTCTCTCTCTCTGATCCTGCGACGGGATCACCTCGGGGTGCGACTCCCCATCCCTCGGTGCGACGCCGAGGCTTCCCCCTTCTTTATCCCCTGTCACAAGTGCACGTAGCTGTTCGCCTGAGTTCTACCCCGACTTGCAGCAGCGCCTCCGCCCAGATCCGGACGAATCTGCTCGTCCCCTTTTTTCTGGAGGTACCCCTGCGAGTCCCCGACGCGTGGGCTTTGGTTTCGCCTCGATCCGAGGTCCACATCGCCGGCATCGATTTTTCTCGTGAGATCGCGCAGGACCCCTTCCCACTGCGAGCCAGATCCTGCCTGCCATCTTGCAGAAGTTCTCCCGAGCGACAAACTCCGAGTTTGGACCTGATTTCTTCAGGGTTGGTACCTCTCGTCCTCCTCTTTCCAACGCCGCCGACCTCGCTTCGTTCCGACGTCGGTGCCGAGCGTGGCGTTGATCCTCGTGGAGCCGCGCAGATCCATCTGCACAGTCCGGCGCCGGGGACAACGACGACTTGCAGACGTTCTCCCGGCCAACCCCGGACGTATCTGGCCAAGCCGTTCGACCGGGACCTGCTGCTCTGCGTCCCCGACGTCCTCCCTCAAGCGGCGCCCCATTCGCCTTCCATAACTGCGAGTTCTCAATTTCCCCGCTCGAGTGTGCTGTTCTGCGAGCAGAAATCCCGTCGCGACTTGCAGGTGCGGCCACGGCTTCCACGGGCGGAATCTGCGTGCCCCCTTTGGCCGAGGCTTCCTCCCGTGACCCAGCTATGCGCCCTCGCTAACGGTGCCTCCATCGGACACCGGACCAGGTCGTGGGAGCCGTTACCGCCGAGTCACGCGCTGCTGCGAACTGGCAGATCACCGTCGACACCCTCCTCGCGGCCATCCCCTTCACCGAGTGCTGCCCGTCAGCCCGTGTACCGGTCGCCCCGAACAGAGTTGCTGTAGCCCGTTACCTCCCTGCGTGGAGTGGGCATTTGTTGGCTTGTAATTATTCTTTCATTGTGTGTATCGGGGTTGTCGGTCTCGGCCGGGGTTCCTTCCCCACGCCTAGGCGTGGAGGTACGTGCGACGTTCCTTCCCTTAGCATTTGCTTTGCTAGTATGCTCTCGATTATGCCGCGTGCGAGTGTAGGATCCTAGCTACATATTCAATTCACCGTGGGTTTTGCGAGTTGAGAGCACCATTCCGTGGCCCTAGTCGAGCACCGAGCTCGGACTAGACTCCCATAGTTGCGCGTCGGCTCCCTTTGCCGCTTTGATCCACTCGTTTCCCTCATAGGGACGGCCGTGGACTTGGGTTTCTTGTTGAGAGACGCCTCTCTTCGGAGGAATAGTACGGAGGTCGATCTCTCGGCTTGCCTTGTCACGTGTGAGTGCTGGCCGCACTTGGTCTTCATAGTAGGTCCAGTCCTTTTTAGTCCCGTTCCGCATCAAATTTGGTATCAGAGCTTAGGGAACCAGTTTGTTCTAACAAATTGGGGTCTTAGGTCTTTTGAGTCTTTAGGTTGTCTAGGGTGCATTGAGTCTCTTAGTTCATCTAGGTAACCAACCCTTGCATTGTCATTTTAGGCTTGTGTCTAGTTAGAGTTTTTATCCTTGTCTCGTTGAGTCTTGCATGTCCAGCTCCCCGCCAGCCCCATGGTGGTTCCTCGTGCCCACGTGTCAGATTGGTCATCCCTGTTGGCCCGATTCGACGCTCTTATGGCACGATCCCTGGGTGTCGGCCCTACCACTCAGTCGTCGGGAGACCCGATCCCTATACCGATGGCCGAGTCATTCCAGCGCCCTGTCATGTCCACTGCCATCCTACCTAATGGGATGCATACGGAGATCGACTTCATCAGTAGGGTGTCGTCTAACTGTGTCTCACAAGACATTGTTGAGTCACTCTCTAAGACCGGGGAGATTGTTCTCCGTGATGGTTTAGCTTTTATCGAGTTCCAACGGTGGTTTGGCCCCGTTAAATATTTCGATGGCGCTTGGTGCAAGATCAGCACACTTGCTGGTCCATGCATCATTTTAGGGCGAACTTGGTTGGAGGAAAGAAGTGCGACCATCGACCTGGATAGGAGGACCTGCACCCTACACCCATCTCACCTTCCCGGTGAGTTTGTCTTCCATGACGGCGTTACGCCGACCACCTCCATGTCATCACCTGGGTTTGTTCCAGTGAGTTACGAGGCTGAACAGGAGTTGATGGAGGAGTACCTAACTGAGGTTGAGGAGTTAGGGAGTGACCCCCCCCACATCATAGAGGACTCAGTTTCCACTCCCGAGAGAGAGGCTTCACCCTTAGACCCTCATATAGAGACATTCTTACCTTCCGAGGGTGAACTGGTCATTGGAGAGTCTTTAGCTAGCTGGCTAAGGGAGGGTCCACTTCTAGATGTCTCCATTCCTTGCTATACACCCATGGGACCAGCCCTCCCAATAATACCCCTTAACTCCTTTCACACCACTTTTCGGTCCTTCTGCTTTCTTGAAAATGTGAAGGACTTCCTTAGGAGTTTAGATTATCAATGGGAGTTGACTTATATGTTGACCTTAGGGTCTGACCAACCCTATAGTCATAGCTTTACACTCCCTGCTTTGGGGTCTATTACCTCGGTCTACACCATAGGACATATCACATCCGAGGTCCTTTTATTATTTCCCATACCCATGGAGGTTGATTTTGTCCCCGCTTATGGTTTCACGGTCCCGAGGGAGGAACCTTGCCTTCCTTGCCTTCCTCATGAGCCTCTTGCCCCATACATGAGAGTGCCTGAAGGTGATTATCTGCACCTGGGCGAATGTTGCACATGGGCAAGTATTGTGAAGGGACCTGTCGGGAGGGGTCATCATTTCTTTGACCCTTTCGATCCCCTCCCTAGTGAGCCTCTCGACCCATATTCTTTTCCCCACCTTGTCGAGGAGGTCCACTATCATACACCACCTAGGCCTTCTAGTCAACACCTCACCTTACCGGCATCCAGATGCCCGAGCTTAGGAGGCCAGGGACACATGTCTCTTCCCCATGTTTCTTCATGTCCACCATCATATAGGGGTTTGTCTCATATAGGGAATGCCATGAGTGAGTTTGGGCAATTTAGTCCCCATGAGTCTACCACATTCCGTAGGACACCCATGCATGATAGATACAACTTTGGTTGTCCTGGTCCTCCCCACGTTGTCAAGTCTGGTAGGTGTCATAGGCCTATTAGGTCCATATTTGGATGTCCAGGACCACCCCTGCATTCATATAGGTATGAGTCCACACAGCTAGTTCGGAGTCTACATCATCATCACCATCTTGAGGCCAGCAACGCACGTTATGAGGATTTAGCTGATGCGCATCGACGCACCCGTGAGTTCCAAGTGGGAGAGCACGTCATGATCAGGGTTAGACCTGAACGGTTCCCCTCGGGGGCCGTAAAGAAACTCCAGGACCGCGGTGCAGGACCCTTCCGAGTTCTGAAACGATTAGGGTCGAATGCGTATGAGATTGAGCTGCCAGACGACTATGGGATCAGTTCGACGTTCAATGTCTCTGATCTGGTGGCATATCGGGATCCCGCGGTGATTCCCAGTGAGCTTTTTGGGCCTACCCCTCCTGTTGAGAGCATTACACCCTCTGAGCTTCCACCTCCTCCAGCCCCATTACAGACACGCGAGCATATAGATTGCATACTGGATGAGCAGGTGACCACGACCAGGAGCGGAGCCTACCAGCGCTTTCTAGTGCGTTGGAGAGGGCGCCCTGCGACAGACGACACCTGGATCACACGTGGAGAGCTGGAGCAGATCGACCCAGACCTGCTGGAGCGTTACTTGAGCGACCGTGACCCTTACTCGACGGGGTCGAGTTCTTCCCACCCGGGGAGAATTGGTGAGGACACGCGCCGCATCACTCGACGGAGCACACGGAGCTTGCCGATATCCCTTTGGCTTGGCGGCCACTTGGCGGACTAGCAGAGTCCCTTTTTATGCTTCAGGCCATGCTGGGCCTTAGTTTAGTCCCTGCGTGGACACTTTTTGCATTGTTATGGACCTTTGTAGGCCATTTGGAGCCAATTAGGCTTTAGTTGGGCCATTTTATGCTTATTAGATAGGAGAGAGGGCTATTGGGCCATTTCTTTGGTTCAATTTCTGGCCCATTTGGGCTGGCCACCCACTCCCTTGCTTAGCCCACCTAGGCTTAGGGTTTTGGGCGCCCCCACCTCTTTCCTTCCTCTTGGAAGGTGGCAGCCGCCCCTCTCCTAGATTGTAGGAAGAGGGGTGCGGCCCCTCCCCTTTCCCTTCCCCATCCGACCTCCTCCCTCCCTCCTTGGCCGCCCCCTTTCCCCAATCCATCCCTAGAATCTAGGAGTGGTTCGCACCCCCCCCCCTTTCCCCCTTGCCTTGTTGCGCACCCCCCCCCCTTTCCCCCATGTCATGTGCGTCCCCTTTCCCCCCCCCCCCTCTTGGCTAGGGTTTCAACCCTAGCATATAAAAGATCTTATGTATTTTTCTTTGAAGGATAATGAAGAAATTTTGCTGATCAAGAACTTTGGTGGCTGCGCCCCCTCCTCCTCTCTCTCTCTGATCCTGCGACGGGATCACCTCGGGGTGCGACTCCCCATCCCTCGGTGCGACGCCGAGGCTTCCCCCTTCTTTATCCCCTGTCACAAGTGCACGTAGCTGTTCGCCTGAGTTCTACCCCGACTTGCAGCAGCGCCTCCGCCCAGATCCGGACGAATCTGCTCGTCCCCTTTTTTCTGGAGGTACCCCTGCGAGTCCCCGACGCGTGGGCTTTGGTTTCGCCTCGATCCGAGGTCCACATCGCCGGCATCGATTTTTCTCGTGAGATCGCGCAGGACCCCTTCCCACTGCGAGCCAGATCCTGCCTGCCATCTTGCAGAAGTTCTCCCGAGCGACAAACTCCGAGTTTGGACCTGATTTCTTCAGGGTTGGTACCTCTCGTCCTCCTCTTTCCAACGCCGCCGACCTCGCTTCGTTCCGACGTCGGTGCCGAGCGTGGCGTTGATCCTCGTGGAGCCGCGCAGATCCATCTGCACAGTCCGGCGCCGGGGACAACGACGACTTGCAGACGTTCTCCCGGCCAACCCCGGACGTATCTGGCCAAGCCGTTCGACCGGGACCTGCTGCTCTGCGTCCCCGACGTCCTCCCTCAAGCGGCGCCCCATTCGCCTTCCATAACTGCGAGTTCTCAATTTCCCCGCTCGAGTGTGCTGTTCTGCGAGCAGAAATCCCGTCGCGACTTGCAGGTGCGGCCACGGCTTCCACGGGCGGAATCTGCGTGCCCCCTTTGGCCGAGGCTTCCTCCCGTGACCCAGCTATGCGCCCTCGCTAACGGTGCCTCCATCGGACACCGGACCAGGTCGTGGGAGCCGTTACCGCCGAGTCACGCGCTGCTGCGAACTGGCAGATCACCGTCGACACCCTCCTCGCGGCCATCCCCTTCACCGAGTGCTGCCCGTCAGCCCGTGTACCGGTCGCCCCGAACAGAGTTGCTGTAGCCCGTTACCTCCCTGCGTGGAGTGGGCATTTGTTGGCTTGTAATTATTCTTTCATTGTGTGTATCGGGGTTGTCGGTCTCGGCCGGGGTTCCTTCCCCACGCCTAGGCGTGGAGGTACGTGCGACGTTCCTTCCCTTAGCATTTGCTTTGCTAGTATGCTCTCGATTATGCCGCGTGCGAGTGTAGGATCCTAGCTACATATTCAATTCACCGTGGGTTTTGCGAGTTGAGAGCACCATTCCGTGGCCCTAGTCGAGCACCGAGCTCGGACTAGACTCCCATAGTTGCGCGTCGGCTCCCTTTGCCGCTTTGATCCACTCGTTTCCCTCATAGGGACGGCCGTGGACTTGGGTTTCTTGTTGAGAGACGCCTCTCTTCGGAGGAATAGTACGGAGGTCGATCTCTCGGCTTGCCTTGTCACGTGTGAGTGCTGGCCGCACTTGGTCTTCATAGTAGGTCCAGTCCTTTTTAGTCCCGTTCCGCATCAGCCAGCCTTGGTGCGGGCGCCCTGCAGGACATGCCATCCTCGTCTTCTGCGTCAGGTGACGACATTTGGGATGCAGTTGACAGCCGGGTAGAATTTTAACTCCCGGATGCGCCGCTACTTGGTCTACAATCATCAAGTGGCCTGGTATGACAGTATCTGGAGACATTGCAGGAGACCGCGACGGGTCATCCCAAGTTGACTTATGCACAGTTGAGGGGTCTCGCAGAACACATCTCCCGTTCTTTACTAGCTTTTGGCTGCCCCATGGAGGACTGGGTGCAGCGGGTAGTTCTGCTCCTGAAGCATGTGAACAGGAGGGAGTTCATAGGCCACAACTTGATAGATCAAATGACAGCCGCAAAACTTGAAAGCACAGAGTGTCAGGCTGCCCTTCAATCATTAAGGGGAACTGCTCGACAGATGCGGGATGCTGCCGATGACTCTGGCCAACACAGGACTTCTCTGAAGACTCGGATAGCTGAGCTCCGTGCCGAACTTGCCCGGGCTGAAGCAGAATTAGCATCGTCTGATCAACTGTGGGTTCAGCACATGGAGGTAGCTGAACTGGCAGAAGGGCAAGCCGCATCGCTTGAGGAGAAACTGGTGCGACTGCAGGACGAGGAAGACCGTCTACAAGAGTTGGCCCGCTATCCGTCCCTGGGGCTACTGGAGTTCGAGGACATCTTCCACCGCTCACTGCAATAGCTCCATCATTTTCTCTTCTCTCTCTTCTTTTTTGTGAACTTCCACGTATTCCAGGGGGTGTACGCCCCGGGTAATATGTATTTCCCTTTTGTGTTTGAATGGAAACTTTCGTTCCCTTATTTTGCACATCCACTTGCTACATAGATTCATTTAGTCCGGAGTATGTCAGTCGCTAGGGTAGGAGAGCGCTCGCACCTTCAGGGAAGGGGCGAGGGGTTCACTCCACCACGACGCAACTTCTCCTCGGGACCACTGATCCGCCTGGGGCGAGCACCGGGGAACAAGGAGAGAGGTTTATGGGCCACTGAGGGCCGGAGGGTAGAAATGGGGACTTATTCGTGGACTTTACCGAAGGTGGCAAAGGTTCATGGTAAAGGGAGGTTTGCCCATAAACATGGATGTAAGGTCCGGACTGAGGGAAACACTGACTGATCTTGTCGATGATGACAAGGGTCACTAGTAACTCATTCATCGGCATTGGGCAAATGCCGAAGCAAAGGTAGGTAGGGCTCGGGTTAAGGGAATGTTGACCAGTCTTGTCGATGGTGGCAAGAGACAGTAGTAACTAGCTCATCGGCATGGGACAAATGCCTATGCAAAGGTAGGTTCACAGGTGCAAAGCTCACGCGGGAACCCTTGTAGGAATTAAGCAACAAATGAGAGTATGGCATTGTTATTTCATCATCATCATTCGCTCCTTCCTTTTTTTTATTTGTCATTTTTGTCACATTACTGACTTAAGCACCCTTGCGCGTTTTCGTCGAAGCCAGCCCCCTCTTACTTTTGCCCATGCGCCCTCTAGGGTTTTCACGTGGCGGGATACCCGATTTTGCCTGCGGTGCCCTTTCGGGTTTTCACTGCAACTGGGTTAAAGCCATTTTTGCCCTTACTCAGAATATCCGAGTAAGTCTGACGAGGCACCTCTATTTTAAGCCTCATTTTTATTCATCATTTTCTTGTACTTGATATATGGAACAAATTCTGGGATGGCTGAGGGCCAATGGGATGTTGACCGGTCTTGCCGATGGTGGCAAGGGCCAACAGTGACTTGTTCATCGACACTGGTTAAATGTCGAGGCAAAGGAGTACTTACTCATTAATGAGGACGAAAGGTCCAAGTTAAGGGGAATGTCGACCGATCCTGCCAATGATGACAAGGGTAGAACAGAGGCTTGCTCATCGACATTGGTTAAATGTCGAAGCAAAGGAGGGCTTATTCATTAATGAGGATGAAAGGTCCAAGTTAAGGGAAATGTCGACCGATGTTGCTGATGATGACAATGGTCGGACAGAGGCTTGCTCATCGACATTGGTTAAATGTCGAAGAAAAGTAGGGCTTAGTCATTAACGAGGACGAAAGGTCCAAGTTAAGGGAAACGTCGACCGGTCTTATCGATGATGACAAGGGTCAGACAGAGGCTTGCTCATCAACATTGGTTAAATGTTGAAGCAAAGAAGGGTTTATTCGTTAACGAGGACGAAAGGTCCAAGTTAAGGGGAGCGTCGACCGGCCTTGGCGATGATGTCAGGGGCCGAAAGATGTTTGTTCGTCGGTGTGACTTTTGGAGGAAGACTCTGTTCTGACCTTGCAAAGGGTACTCTGGGCGGAGGATGTATCATCATTATTCGTCATTCATCAGATTACAGACTTAAGCGCCCTTTCGGGTTTTCGTCGAAGCCAGCCCCCTCTTGCTTTTGCCCACGCGCCCTCTCGGGTTTTCACGTGGCGGGATACCCGATTTTGCCTATGGTGCCCTTTCAGGTTTTCACCACAGTTGGGTTGGAGCCATTTTTGTCCTTGTCCTGGTATAGGATCAAGACTGGCGAGGCACCTCTATTTTAAGCCTCATTTTTTTTATCCATCATTTTTCATTCTCATTTTTTTCGAACTCAATTCTCAGGGCAAAGCCAGGCTTGAGGAGATGCTGGCCGACCTTGCCGATGATGACACGGGTCACGAGGGAGTTGATCGATCTTACCGATGGTGACAAGGGTCATAAGAAAGTCGACCGGTCTTGCCGATGGTGACAAGGGTTGCAAGGAAGTTGACCGATCTTGTCGATGATGACAAGGGTTGCAAGGAAGTTGACCGATCTTGCTGATGATGACAAGGGTGGCAAGGAAGTCGACCGATCTTGCCGAGGATGACAGGGGTCACAAGGAGGTTGACCGATCTTGCCGATGATGACAAGGGTCACAAGGAGGTTGTCCGATCTTGTCGATGATAACAAGGGTCATAAGGAAGTTGACCGATCTTGTCGATGATGACAAGGGTCGCAATGAAGTCGACCGATCTTGCAGATGATGACAAGGGTCACGAGGGAGTTGACCGATCTTGCTGATGATGACAAGGGTCGCAAAGAGGTTGACCGATCTTGCCGATGATGACAAGGGTCGCAAGGAGGTTGCCCGATCTTGCCAATGATGACAAGGGTCAGAAGAAGGTTGACTGATCTTGCTGATGATGATAAGGGTCACAAGGAAGTTGACCGATCTTGTCGATGATGATAAGGGTTGCAAGGAGGTTGATCGATCTTGCCGATGATGACAAGGGTCACAAGGAAGTTGACCGATCTTGCCGATGATGACAAGGGTCGCAAGGAAGTCGATCGATCTTGCCGATGATGAAAAGGGTCACGAGGGAGTTGACCGATCTTGCCGATGGTGACAAGGGTCATAAGAAAGTCGATCGGTCTTACAGATGGTGACAAGGGTCGCAAGGAAGTTGACTGATCTTATCGATGATGACAAGGGTCGCAAGGAAGTCGACCGATCTTGCCGATGATGACAAGGGTCGCAAGGAGGTTGACCGATCTTGTCGATGATGACAAGGGTCACAAGAAGGTTGACCAATCTTACCGATGATGACAAGGGTCACAAGAAGGTTGACTGATCTTGCCGATGATGACAAGGGTCACAAGGAAGTCGACCGATCTTGCCGATGATGACAAGGGTCACAAGGAGGTTGACCGATCTTGTTGATGATGATAAGGGTCGCAAGGTGATTGACCGATCTTGTCGATGATGACAAGGGTCGCAAAGAGGTTGACCGATCTTATCGATGATGATAAGGGTCGCAAGGAGGTCGACTGATCTTGCCGATGATGACAAGGGTCGCAAGGAAGTCGACCGATCTTGCCGATGATGACAAGGGTCGCAAGGAGGTTGACCGATCTAGCCGATGATGACAAGGGTCACAAGGAAGTTGACCGATCTTGCCGATGATGACAAGGGTCGCAAGGGGGTTGACCGATCTTGCCGATGATGACAAGGGGTCACAAGGAGGTTAGAGAAAGATCTCCGATGGGGATCATGGTGATCGCCCCTTTCGGAGTTTCACTAAGATGAGGGTGAGGCGGAACTTAAATTATCATATTACTAACTTAAGTGCCCCTTCGGGTTTTCACCGAAGCCTGCCCCCTCTTGCTTTTGCTCACGCGCCTTTTCAGATTTTCACGTGGCGGGGTACCCGATTTTACCTGCGACGCCCTTTCGGGTTTTCACCACAGCCAGGTTATAGCCATTTTTGCCCTTGCCCTGGTGTAGGAACAAGACGGGCGAGGCATATCTATTTTAAGACTCATTTTTGTTTCTTTTTGTTTCTTTTTTTTAGAGTGAGAAAATGAGGATGGGTCAATCATGCGGTGTTTGACCCTATGTAGTGGCATATGACAGTTGGATAGGGCATGCAGCCTTGCGCCGAGAAAAGAGGGTTTATTCGTTAGCAAGAAGGTAATGCTAACGCAAGGGATAGATTTGTTGCCGATCCGAGCGTAAGGCCTACAATGGAAATATTGTAGAGGAGTCAGATAGGACACAAAAAACTATGCCGAGAAGAGGGGTTTATTCGTTAGCAAGAAGG
The DNA here is from genome assembly GCA_022559845.1 of Amorphophallus konjac. Classification (NCBI taxonomy): domain Eukaryota; kingdom Viridiplantae; phylum Streptophyta; class Magnoliopsida; order Alismatales; family Araceae; genus Amorphophallus; species Amorphophallus konjac. The sequence continues at coordinate 175,732,069 of CM040117.1, read as the reverse complement.
TAATGCTAACGCAAGAGATAGATTTGTGCCGATTCGGGCGTAAGGCCCGTAATGGCAATGTTGTAGAGAAGTCGGCTAGGAGACGAAGTCTTGCGTCGAGAAAAGGGATTATTTGTTAGCAAGAGGGTAATGCTAACGCAAGGGATAGATTTTTGTGCCGATTCGGGCGTAAGACCCATAATGGCGATGTTGTTTTATATATCAATATTCATATGTTTTTGAGAGCTCTGCCAGGATGGAGTGCCACTAGACCAAGGTAGGTAGAGCTCGGCCAGGGCGGAGTGCCACTAGACCAAGGTAGGTAGAGCTCATCCAGGGCGGAGTGCCACTAGACTAAGGTAGGTACAGGTCATTCTGGGGATGTTGATTGAACTGTGTGATATAGCTTCATATGTTTTCCATTAAGGGGAGAGAACTGGATGACTCCTTTATGATCTACAAGGACGTACGCACCCCCTTCATATACTCGGCAGATGACATATGGTCCGACCCAGTTTTCAGCCAACTTCCCTTTGGGGTTGGAGGCCATCACTTCTCTTCTTTTGACCATTACTAGGTCACCCTTCTTGAATTCTCAACCTTTGACTAGCTTGTCGAAAGCACGGGCCATGCGAGCTTGGTAGAGTTGAATATTTTGTTGCACGCTGAGACGCTTTCCTTCGAGCTCGGCAAGCTCTTCCAGTCTTCTTTCTATATTGGTCTGCTCGTCACTGGCCAAACCATGCTGGATGGCAACCCGCAGTGAGGGAACTTCTAACTCAATCGGCACCACCGCCTCTGACCCATATACAGGGGAGAATGGCGAACAACCGGTTGGGATTTTATAGACCGTACGATAGGCTCAAAGCGCTTCGTACATCCTTTCTTCCCAGTCCTTTTTATTAGACTTGACAGCCTTTGCTAGCAGCGTGCATAGTGTCTTATTGAAGGCTTCTGCAAGTCCATTGGCCTGAGGGTTGTAGGGGGACGAGGTCCTCCAGTCAATCTTATATTTATCAACCAGCTGATAAACCTTCTGATTTCTGAAGTGGCTGCCATTGTCAGAGATAATTTGGCTGGGAACCCCGAACCGGAATATTATATTCTGCCGAAAGAATCTTGCGACCAGTTCTCCCGTTACATCTCTTAGCGCAACTGCTTCTGCCCATCTGGAGAAGTAATCTGTGGCTGCTAAGATATATCTGCACCCTGACGAAGATGCTGGTAGCGGCCCCACCACGTCCGTGCCCCATTGCGCGAACGGCCGACTTGGTAGGGTGGGATGTAGCGGCACTGGCGGTCTCCTGGACACGTTGGCATGCTCCTGGCATTTTTGGCAAGCTTTAGCGAACTTGCAGCAATCATCAAACATGGAGGGCCAATAATAGCCCAATTTCTTTATTTCAATTTTCATCTTCGGCCCGGCCTGGTGTGCTCCAGCTGACCTGGCATGGACTTCTTGCATTACATGCCCGACTTCTGCTAGAGACAAGCACCAGAGTAGGACTTTCCTTTAGGCATCGGCCATTATTCGGAATAAGGCCCCGCTTCTCATCTCGTAAGAGTACTTGATCCTTAAGAGCTTCATTATTTGTTCTTTTTCTTTCGGAAGCTGTTTGTGCTGGAACCAACGTAGAAGATGCTCCCGCCAATCGGGCCGTTGAACTTCTTCTAAAGCTGCCGCTTCATTCTCTTGTTCATCGGCTAGAACCTCCGTCATACTGGGGACCTGTCGACGGTTGATTACGGCTATATTTAGGCTTGTGTCCGGCGGGACTGCCAGAGAACTAGCCAGTTTGGCGAGGGCATCCGCCTGGGCATTCTGTCCTCGGTTAATATGCCTGATTTTGACGAAGTAGAATCTCGCCATTAATCAGAGGGCCAGTTGATAGTAAGGGAGGAGTTATTGCTTCCGCACATCAAACTCTCCCTCCAGCTGTTTTATGACTAGCATGGAATCTCCGAATGCTTCCAACATCTGAATCTCCATAGACAGAGCAATCTGCAACCCGATTATGAGGGCTTCATATTCTGCTTCATTGTTTGTGCATGGCTTGTTTATTGAGCAAGATGTATATATGACTTCTCCTTCGGGAGATTTCAGGACTATGCCTGCCCCCGCTCTGACTCTGGCTGACCCAGTAGCTGAGGTGTCAATTCTGGAAGCACCGTCAAAATACAGCTGCCATAGAGAGGGCTGAACCTGGCCAACCTCTAGGGTTTCATCTTCAGGAAGCTCTGGTTCCAGCGGGCAGTCTTCAGGTACTGGGTGCTCAGCAAGGAAGTCTGCGATAGCTTGGCCTTTGATGGCCTTTTGTGGTATGTAGGAGATATCAAACTCTATAAGGATCACCGCCCATTTGCCCAAACGACCTTTGAGCGCCGGTTGGGACATGATATACTTTAGCGGATCCGCCTTGGAGATCAACTTAATCTCATGTGACAGCATGTAGTGTCGGAGTTTCTTGACGGCGAAGACCAGTGCCAAGAAGATCTTCTCAATGTGGGTGTATTTCTCCTCAGTTCTGACTAATCTTTGACTGAGGTAGTAGAGGGCTTGTTCTTTCCCTTCTTCATTCTTTTGGGCTAGCATTGCCCCCAGGGAGTTCTATGTGGATGCGATGTACAAAACTAGCGTCCGTCCTTTCACCGGTGCGCCCAGCACTGGAGGAGTCTTCAGATAGTATTTGAGCTTGTCGAAGACTATCTGGCAATCTTCGTCCCAATAAAAGGGAACATCTTTCATCATCAGCTTGTGAAAGGGCTAGCATCGCCCTAACAAATTGGATATGAACCGCCGGATGTAAGCCAGGCGGCCTTGAAGAGATCTCAGCTCGGAGAGGTTCCTTGGTGAAGGTAATTCTTGAATTACTTTGATCTTTGCATGGTGTATTTCAATTCCCCAGTATCTGACAATGAAACCAAGAACTTCCTGCTCGATACTCCGAACGCACACTTCACAGGGTTCATTTTCAATTCATACTGCCTCAGCCTCTGAAAGACTACTCGGAGATCCTGCAGATGGTCTTCTTTTTTTCTGGTTTTGACTACCAGGTCATCTATGTAGCACTCGACCTTATGGTAGAGCAGCTCATCAAATATTCTAGTCATCGCCCGCTGATAGGTGGCGCCGGCGTTCTTCAATCCAAACAGCATCCTCTTGTAGTGATAAATGCGCTTGGGAGTTCGGAAGGCAGTGTGGATCCGGTCATGTTCCGCGATCCATATTTGGTTGTAGTCAGACGACCCATCCATGAATGATAAGGCCTCATGACCGATTGTTGCGTCTATCATGACTTCCGTTATTGGCACCGGGAAGTCATCTTTAGGACATGCTTTATTCAGATCTCGAAAGTCAACACATATCCAGATCTGCCCATTCCTCTTCTTCATGGGCACAATATTGGCTGGCCACGTGGTATATTGATTTTCTTCGACGAAACCCACATCAATGAGCTTGTCCACTTCTTTGCATATTTGAGTAATGAGCTCTGGCCTCATGCGCCGCGGTGGTTGCTTCACTGGATCGGCTTCAGGGCTTATTGCTAGCTCATGTTGCGAGACTGTAGGGCTCAGTCCTGGCATTTCTTTGTAGGTCCAGGCAAAGCAATCCCAATATTCTTGCAGCAGCTGGATATACAACCCCTGTTCTTCGGTAGATAACTGGGCGCTGAGGAAGGTCGGCCTATGGTCATCCTCATCTCCCAGGTTGATTTCTATCAGCTCATTGACCATGGCTTGGCCTCCATCTTCTATTTTCGGGGGTGCCGACTGAAGGTCGATGAAGTCTGGAATATCATCTTCAAGGTCAAGGACTTCGATCTCTTCATTTGGTTCTGTTTGAACTTCATCACGGATCTCCGCCTCGGCAAGAAGCGGATGTGTGACTTGTTTCATCAGCGAATCCATTGCCGTTGCAGCTTCGAGGGGTGAATTAACAGCTTCATCCCCCCTTTGGGTCGCCGTGTCCTCAGTAGGGGTAACACCTTCCTTTTTAGCAGCATGCATCTCCTGCTCGGCTTCGACGGAAGTCTCTCCGACCGGCACGAGAGGTGTTGGAGTCATCGTTAGCGGAGATCCGAGGGAGATGTCCATGTTTCTTCAACATCTTCTACTTCGCTACTGCTGGCCGTGTCAAATCTGGCTTGAAGGGCCACTTCTTCAAGATAGACTTGCTCCCAGCATCGGCAAGGAGCCATGGCCTCTGTTTCTGAGTCTCTTGATCGAGCCGGTTCAACATATTCTGCTTCTACTGGGTATTCATCAAAAGTTGCCCCCAGTAGATTGCCTTCAGTAGGATAGAAGGCGGAGATGGTATCCACCTCATAGCGCCCACTGTAGTAATATTCTTCAAGGGTAAAGCCCAACCCTGGATGCTGAGAAACACGTCTCATTTCTTTGTCCAGATTTGCGGGATACCACATTTTCTGGTATGCTTCCTTGTCTTTGCGCGACTGGTTGGAGGGGATGTGCTGCTTCTGGAACATCCTGGCCATCCGACTCATCGTGAATGCCAGACCCTGAACGGGAGCTAGCGGATTCTCTATGCCTTCGGGCAGACGACAATCAGTGTCTTCCTGGGTAGGGTGCTCCTCAGCAGTATAGAACAAGCTGCTGGGGCCATCTATCTGCGTCACCTCCCAAGCCTGGAAAGGCTCGATAGTTGTATTTCGAGGCCAGGGATTGTCTTGGTAAGGTCTTCTGGGACCCTTATATGGTCGTGCTGCTTACCGACCTTGGCTTGATTGGCTTCAGGGTATATAGCGGGAGGTGCTAACCTGCCCACGTCTCCAGTGACGGTAATATGAGAGACCGCCTTGGGCTTGACATATACGCGCGGCAGTGGTGGGAACCATTTGTCGCCGGACGTGCCTTTGGGTGCCCCCGTAGGGGTCTTGGCTTCAGGGGTCCCTTGGGACCGTTCTATATACAGATGAGCGTCTGCCAGGTGACACTCGGACACTACGAATGGGTGGAGATCAACAAATATCCTCTCCTCCTTCCCTTCGAGGCTGTATTTGATGCACTGGTGGAGCGTGGACGGCACCACCATATTTTCATGCAGCCAAGGGCGGCCAAGCAGTGCCTTGTACGAGGTGCGGGAGTCGATGACATGAAACTGCACCTTTGTGGTAAAATCTGCCAGGGTGAGTGTGAATTCTGCTACTTCCAGCGACACTTCACACTTCTGGTTGAAGCCGGTGATATGCATCTCTCAGGCTTTATCGAGGCGTACATTAAAGTGGTGCCTCTGGTATATTCTATATGGCAGAATGTTGACAGCTGCGCCTGGGTCAACCAGGATCCTATTCAACTCTTGTCCATTTAAGTGCCCCCTCATATAGAACGGCCTATTATGGCTGATAGTAAGGAGCAACATGTCCTCGTGAGTGAAGGTCATGCTGGCCTCTGGCAGTGCTTCAGCCAAGCAGGTTTCATATTGAGCAGGCGTCTACAAAGCAGTGATAATCACCTTTTGGGTCTCTTCACTGAGAGAGAGAATTTCCCAAACAGTGAATATTACCGGAAGCTTTTTCAATAATTTGACTACACGGCTTCCTGCTCGGCCATTTGACAGCTTCATCTCATCTGCCCACCTGGGCTTGGAGGAGTCTTGGATTGCAGTCTTTGACGGCCATGCCTCATTATGTTCAGATTCTGCATCCCTCTGCTTGGTGCAATCTTCTTGTTGCCCTTCATCGGCCACCGCCGGGCAAGCTTCATCTGCATCCGAAGTTTCGGAAGACTGTTGGGGCTATGGGTAAGTATCCCCGGTTGCAAGATCGGCATCCTGACATGGCTGCTTTCCCTTGGACATCTTCAAAAATTCCAGGAAGGAAGGGGTAGTAGCACTGCCCCCATTTTGGTTATAAAGGCCTGACGGAGGAGGGATCTGGACCCCTTTGACCTCCGGGGGAGGTATCTTGTAGGGATGCTCTCCCCTAAATATGATATTATGGTTAGCGGGCGGCTGGCGCCCCCATTTCTGGCCTGACCGGGTTGCATGTGTTGCGGAGGTTGCCTCAGCCTGGCCTGCCCTGGTGGCGGGTGCAAAGCATATTTCCTCCTCATCCTCTTAAGCAGGCAAGTTGAAGAGAGCCGAGAGAGTATTGCAGAACATAATATGCTCTTTGTTGATCTTGTCGGCCTTTCTTTTCTTCTTTTGTTTCTTCTTCTTCTTTTCTTCAGCCGGTGCCTGCCCCCAGAACAGGCTGCCATCCTTATCAGACGCTGCGTCAGCTTGCTGCTCCTACTTGAGTGAAAGCTGTTCCAGCTCTTGCCACGGGACATGATCCCGTACCATTATGGGTTCTAATTCGGGCTGCACATATTCATCTAGCCCATTAATGTATTCTTGCAGCCGTCGGGCTTCTGGACTGATCTCTTTTACCGTTGGCAGTGGAGTCTGTCTTCTCCGATTGTGCGTAGGTATCCTGATGACTGCAGGTGGGTTGGTCCACACAGGTGCTGCCGCTGGAGGCATAGGTCGTGGTGTGATGCCACGAATCTGTGCCCCCACTTTTGGGCGAGGAGCCTTCTTCTTTTTATTCTTCGCAGGGACTTGTAGCCATCCCTGTTGTTCTTCTATGAGCGCCAGGAAATAAAGTTCATAGGTGCACCGAGTGCTGGCTTCAGAGATCTCCTCAGGCAGTGCCTGGTACACAGAGACCATATTGGCTGCGGCCCTCCTCAGAGGGGCCTCATGAGGTTGTGGGGGATCGACCCTGTATTCTCCCAGGTCGATTTCATCTTTCTTTACCATACCTTCAATAATATCTTTGAAGACATAGCAGTCTTCAATTGGGTGCCCCAGCATCTTGTGATAGGGGCAGAATCTTGGATTATCCTTTCTCTTCAGGTCTTCCGGCCTCTTTGGCTCAATTAAGGTGACCTTATCATATTGGGTTACCCAATCAAACAGAATCCTGGTCTTATCCTTTGGGAAAGAATAGGCCTTCTTCATTTTATCCCTTAGTGAGAGACCTTCTTTGCCATCTCCGGCTTTAACAGGCTACGGGGCGTCTGCCTTCTTGCCTTTATCCTTTTGCTGTTCAAATGCTTTAATATCAAGGGCATTTGCTTCTTTAGGTGCCTGGCGCTGCTCTACTGCCTTGCCTTTTTGTGTAGCAGCAGCAGCTGATGCAGGGGCAGGTCTGGCCAGGAAAGCTTCGACCTCAGCCACGATGTTGTTCAATCGGTCGAACGACCGGATCTCCATTCCTATCATCTTCTCCAGGACATCTCTCCTGAGATTTTGTTTACATATTTGTACAATTTCATCCTGATGCGGGGGCCGCTTGCATCTCATTCCGAGGTTCCTCCACCTCTTGATATAATCAAGGGCTGTTTCATCTGCCCTCTGCCTTGTTGAATAGAGTTCAGCCAATGTTACCTCCCTCTCTGTAACATGGAATCTTTCTCTAAACTTCCTCTGCATGTCCGACCAGTCGCTGATCGATCCAGCTTGGAGGCTGGAGTACCATTCAAAAGCGAGCCCCGTAAGCGAGGACCCAAAAAATTTCAGCAAGTATGACTCGTCGGTGGCCAAATCACCCATGACGGTCATGTAGTTGGCGACATGTTCCTTCGGGGATCCCTTCCTGTTGAACTTGTCGAATTTTGGTGGCTTGCTAATCCAGGAGGGACCCGCTTGGCAGCGTGATGCGGTGGGTATGGAACCCCATATGCATCAAATGTGATGTAGTCGCCTTCACTTCTTTCTGCGAGCTTCAGCTCGATCATTCTCTCCACCATCATTTTGCTCATGACGGTTGGATCAACTGGTTCTGGATAGAAATGCGCCAGCTGCAAGTAGGGGGTGACCAGAGTGGTCGCTTGCGGAGGAGGACGCATCAATGGAGGTGTCTGGTGCACCTGTGGTAGCACCGGCGGCATCAGCGGCTATGGTGGGCGCTGCTGAGTTGTCGCCAAGCTCGGTTCTACCGGCTGAGGCGGGGCATAGAGTGGTGGAAAGTCATTTTGGTTGACGGCTCCCCATGATGATTTGGCCTGCATATCAGGCTGCTTGGAGGCTGAGGACTGCTCTATCTTCTCCATCAGTTGCTTCTTCAGCAGCTCTATCTCCTGGCAGTACCTTTGAAGTATCATTAGTACTGCCGGGTCCATAGCCGCAGTGCTGGGAATAGCTTCCGTTGTCTCACCGGATGCACCCTCAGGCAGAATGTCGAGCATGACATCTTATTCTTCTTCTGCTGCCACCACATTGGCGGTTAGGACAGCAGATCCATCGCTTTGTTGGATGTGGGATAGGGTTTTCTCCCCTCTAGCTGCTGCCAACAGTTCTCTTGCAGCTTCTACCCTTCGAGTGTTCGGCCTCCGACCTATCGGCCAATCGAGCCAGCTTGCGAGGATGTTCTGGAAGCCTTCCATATCGGCCGGATATGCCAGCCGTGTTACAGGTGAAGATCTACATTCTTCTTCTTTGTCTACGAACCTTCCTTCTTACATGCTCCGAAAAGGTTAATCTTTCAAATACAGAGATTCTCTTTCCTTCTTCCCGCCGAGGGGCGGTCTCATCGGCTTCAGCATCGAAGCCACTTCGTAACCATTGTCGTCGACTGACGACGTCATTCCTCTTTCTTCTTCTCCTTCAACTGCCGTTGGTGGGCAGTAGTCTTCTTCAGCCATGGCTGCTTGCAGTAGCCGTTGTTGGCCCAGCGAGGGGTTGCCTAGTCCCCTGAAGTAATTCTTGACCATGCTGGTCATTTCTTCTTGCCTCAGTCCTTGATGTAGGACTGGGGGTAATTGTCGACCTCCCACGGGAGGGGTATAAGCAAGCCGGGCTCGTCCGGCAAGTTGCTGGAATCTTCTTCCCACTGTAGGGACGTTGGCTTGCTGGGCGCAGGCCCTGAAGCCTTCATGGCATAGAAAGTCCACAACCATCTCTTCATTCCTTGGGGCCGGGCCCCTTTCCTTCTTCATTATCATTACGTCACATGTAGGGCGGTGACGGGTTGATGTGACCTGGTAGGCGGGCTGGGTCTTTTTAGGGACCCAAACCTGCTTGAATTTCTTTGGCTTAGGGGCCAGCTTCTCACGGCCATGGTGGCCGGCTTCTTCTTTCTCAGCTCTCCTTCCAGAGAGGGCTTGATAGGAGTTGTGAACTAGTATGGTGGGGACGACCCGATCCGGGACCACCTGGGCGTCGCGTCCGTCTAAGAATACGTGAACTCCACCAATTAGCATGGACTTGTCAGATATAGAGAGACATCTGGTGACAGGAGCAGTGTTCCGCCGGAAGCCTCTGCGCTGGCGTCCTCCGGCATTCTTGGCAGGAATGGGGCGGGCCCCATGCGTGACGTGGTGCACCAGGTAGCTGGCGATCGGAACCAGACTCTTGGTCTAGCCCACAGAGCATCGAGCCTTCAAGGCCTCAACCTTCTTTGCAGTCTCCTCGGTAGGCTCCGAGGAGTCCACTTGCAACATGTCAACAAAGGCCAACCCCAAGAAGTTGGGGAAGCCTACAGTAACAGGGAATGATCCCAAGACAGTGGGCACCGCCAGGTACCCGTGCTCAGTGTGGTCGGCGACGATCGTGTGGCCAAAGCTAATGCCAGTTAGTCTAGTTGATGCCATTGTTTGCCTGCAAACACAAGACAAGCAACGATCAGCAGTCTTTGGGAAGGCCTTAGGGCCCACATATCTCTTTAAAGATATGAAAGGTGACACCGGTCCCACCGGGCATGCCAGACTTGTTCGATGGGTGTTTTATTGTTCGGGTCAATCAACTAGTTAATTAATAGATAACCAACTGATTAGTTGACCGCGTAGGCATGCCAGTCACATGAGTGATGAGTTCATTGTGCGCTCATTCTGACCCTCGTGGGGTGAGAGTGAGATTCGGGTCGGGACCAGTAGTCCGCCATACCATAAAGGCTATGACGTTAATTACATCCCCCATGAGGGAGAAAACCTTTGATTAATTGCCGAGATAGAGGGCCGTTCGAGGCCGAAACAAGATGCAAAGGGATAAACGTGACGGGGTCACATGAAATGCCTTTATCTATCATGCAAGAGAGAGGCATGGTCCATTAAGTTGGAGACCCTCGATACGTGGCGGAGGATGCAGATCCGAAGACCACCATCGTGCATAGCAAAGACTTTCGATCGGGCGTAACCCGGACTTTCGTCAATGCCATTTGATATACCCGAGGGTCTATGCAAGCATGCATGCATGATGCTCATGATTATGCCAAGCATGGTAATAGAACTATAGAGATGGACAGTGATCAATCAAATTCATTAATCTCCGCCAAGGGAGACGAAAGTGATGACATAAGCATGATAACGACAGCATGATGCTAACGAACATGATAGTAGAATCATAATGATAAAATGGTTAGGACTTGAACAGCCCTATTCTTATTTAGTTTATTGTTGATTAGCGACCCCGAGAGGCGGGGATTGCTCCGAGGACAAGTGAGTGATTAAAACCATGCAAGAATTCAAAACTGGTGCGACCATGCGTAGGGATAGGTTTCCCTGGCACGGCCAAACGTAGGCAAAAATAGTTCTAATCCGGCGCGGCCAAACATAGGCAAAGGAGCAAAAATGGTGCGATGGATAGTTAGAGTTAAAATGGCGCGGTGGCTAGCTTGGGCTAAAACGGCGCGATACCAACTGAAGGCTAAAACGGCGCGATGGCCAATTGAAGGCTAAAACGGTGCGATACCAACTGAAGGCTAAAACGGCGCGATGGCCAATTGAAGGCTAAAACGGCGCGATACCAACTGAAGGCTAAAATGGCGTGATGGCCAATTGAAGGCTAAAACGGCGCGCCGTGGGCGCGCCGGGTGGAGGCCAAGGAGGGTAAGTTGGAATATGAGTGTGGGGCTAAAACTGTACGGGGGAAGGTCGCGCCGGAAATTGGAGCGTCGGATTAAGACCGCGCCGGATTAGGGTAGTTTTGGGGTATTTGAATTCTAGTGAAATGCCAGGCCAGTTTCTTAGGATTTTGGTGTTATTTTAGAAGATTAGAAGACTTATTTAAGTCCCAGATGCACTGCAAATAAGACAAGTCTAGACTTATGCGAGGTTCCTACTCGAGCATAGTCTTCAATGAACTTTACCAGTGCAGATCCACTATAATTCAAACCAGGTCATCAGTCAAAATTTGGGCAGCACCTCCCCATGATTGGAGGGTTGCGGGGGTGAAATGGAGATAGTCCCACAATGTTGGGGTTCGCTCCTTAAGGCCGGGAATGCCAAACGGTGACTGGCAGACTTCGATAGAGGGAAAAGACCCCGAGGACTGGCCCACTAGGGGCATCCATCTCTACGAGTCAAAATCATTAAGGGACGACCGGGATGAGAAGGCACCTCGAGGGCTAGCCTACGAGAGGTTTCCTTCTCACAGCCACCGCCACTCCCAAGAGAAGGTGGGTTTAATGTCGGGCTAAATCCCAGTTGATGTTCACCTGGTGAGTCATAGGGTTCATATCATTAAGAGATGTGACCCTATGATTCGATAGTGATAGAGGATGATGATGGGGAATGTTCCCCTCCCCGGGCAGTAGATTCTTCGAGAGGACAAATCACCAAATGCAATGATGGCCGGAATGCCTTCGATTGAAGAGTGGGTAACAAATGATCATATACATACATATGCGTCGAGGAGACGGGCTGAAAGGGGAGCTGACAGACCAGACTTAAGACCCGAAGGTTAGCCAACAGAATGAGATTCTGGAGGGGGCAAATGATCGAATAGTTCGACAGCGTCTGCAATACGCATGAATATAACACATGGGTCGCAGAGATGGCCCCTTCTCCTAGCCCAGAATCACGAATAGGGAGATACCGAGGATTCATCTCCGAGGGCGAAGGGGAGTGCACTCATAGCATGCCTCCGGCCCGAGGAGAACACATGGACACAATATCTATTCGATACGATTTATGCAACGAAAGGACCCCGAGGAGGGGATTATCAATGTTGCCCCACGAAATGATGGGGCATATTCGGCGGTGAAGAAAACTGAAGATCGCACATGGAGTAGAGATGAAATAAACCATAATCAGATGGGGAAAGGAAGCCCCAAGAAGTGCATCCATTCGTTCATTCAACCACATGGGAGGCATTACAGATGGCATTACAAGCGACTGGCTCGGCGTTGTCGCTTGAGGCCGACCAAAAGCTACAGAAACAGGGATGGAGCCCTGGTTGTAGAGAGAGGGAAGACGGAAGGGGTGAATCCAAACCGTGAAAGAAAATAAGAAGAAAATGCAGAAAGAAGAAGGGGCGGAGCTCATATCATCGCCCCCCCGACCTCATACATTGCAAGGTTTATAGAAAATAGCAGCAGTAGGAGCGGCTCGGACTGGAAACTGCCGGAACCCACCTGCAGGAACAGAGTGCCGTAGACGGAAGCTTCTTCTCCGGCAACGGGCTACTTCAGATGGGCGAACGGGAAGGGTAGCGCTCCGGCTCACTCTCGAGGGAAAAAAACCCCTTCCTCTCTTCGCTGCCTCTATCTGCCTCTTCTCCTCTATCTCCCTTTCTCCCCCCTTCCTCCTTCCTCCTCTTTTTCTCATTCGACCATAGGCCTTTATATAGGCAATCCTTCGACCAAGCTTAATCAGGCGCGGGGTTTAGCGCACCAGTTTAAGGGTTTCCATGCACGCCGGGAAGAGGATGCTAAAAGAAAGGAGGGGCGCGCCGAATTAAGAGGGGCGCATCGGATTCGAGCCATTTCGTCACGTCGGCTTGATACGAGTCCGACAGCGGGCCCCGGACTGACTCCGAGAGTCACTGTGATTCTTCATCTCTCCGTGGTCTTGCCAAACCATAGAGGAGATATCGACGAAGCTCTTAGGCCACTGAACGGCTACTTTTGGAACTCGTGCACCTTCAGCTCGGGCATGCGGGTTTTTTGCTGACACGGCTCTCGGCACAACAGTTCGTGCTGCTGGATCGGCTCGACTTGCATTGGTAGCTTTCACGGGGAGTGGTATGCCGCCCGGGATGTTTTCGCCTTGATTGGGCGATCATCTGGCCACTGATGGGCCCAATATGCTGAGAAGCCGTACCCGTGTCGGGTAATCGGGGTCTTCTACTAATAGAGCCTTCGGTTCCTTATTCTGAGGGGCCAAGAGCATTCTCTCACCTGGGGAGGATCTTTCATTCAGGCGGCGTGCCGCCAAGTATACCTATGTCCTTGGTCAGACAACGGATACACGCTCGTCCTTGGTCGGACAACAGGTACATCCTTGTCCTTGATCGGACGACGGATATGTTCTCATCCTTGGTCGGACGACGAGGGCATGCTCATCCTTGGTCGGACGATAGACAGTGCCCGCTTAAGGTGTGTTCTTCTCGATCCTCATCAAGTGAAACCCTCGACATTCATAATGGGTGACTTGAGGCTCTGGCAGCTTGAGAATGAAGTCCCGTGATCAATGACACCCAAGAGGGGGGTGAATTGGGTGTTTACAAATTTTAAGGAAACCTTTGGCCTTTTTAAAATATGTGATAGAATGCTAGTTAAGAGATTCAAAACTATTTGAACACAAATTGGATTTATCAAACTTTGTATGATGAGATATAGAATATGCAAGATATATGTAGATAAATCCGTAACAACAATTAACAAGTACACTCACTTAGAATGGAGGTAGAAGAAAAGAACCAAACCACACAAATCAAACCATAGTGCACAACAGTTTTTAAGGTGGTTCAGAAGCAACAATGGCAATCCTACATCCACCCCTCACCAAACCCGGTGAGGCTTCTCTTGGGGATAAATCCTCAAACGGAGACGACGCTCCAACCACACACGCAGGATGACGCCTGCCCACACACACGGGGATGCTCTCCAGCACATACACACACACGGAGACGAGGTCTCCAACACGATCCAACAAGCGAATCAACAAGACACACACACGCTGCGACAAGTGCAGCACACCACACACACAAACACTAAGATCTGGATAAAACCACACACACACGCAGATCTAAGAAGACCTACGCACAGACAAATGGAACACGACGACCACACACGACCACGGATCTAACAACGATCCACACACACACAAGTTCACAGTTTATACAAAACAAAAATATGAACTTGAAACATAATAAGGCACAGTTTAGAATGCTCATGATTTAGGCTCCCCCTGAGTGTATGCTCCAGATGTTTACGTTGATTCCTTCTTCACTTGAATGACTTGAGACTCAGCTTGAATGGCCTTGTATTTGATGTAGATCTTCTTGCACGGAGTACTGTTCACGGCTACAGTACTCTTCCTTCTTCACTTGAACAACCTTCCTTTGATCTCATCTTGAAACTCTTGAATTGCTTCTTCTCTTGATCGGAAGTTCCTTGGCTTCAGATGGTGCTAGAATGACTCCAGTTGGATGAAGAACTTACTAGATGGAGTATGCTTATGAGAGTTGTAGTAGCCTTCTTCTTGCCTTGATAGCCTCCCCCTTGATCTCTCTTGTTGGTTGCTTGCTTCTTCAATTCATTAGAGGATGAAGGCTTCAAAATGGACCTTGAATCTTCAGCTGTTGGATGGAGTTTTGATTCACGAACTACTGCTCATGCTACAGTAGCACTCCTCTTCTTCTTCTCCCTTGAGTCACCTTGATCTCCCTTGAAGCTCTCTTGGTTTCTTAGGGTTTATGGCTCCAAATGATATGTTTTATAGCCCTTGAATGGTCCATAGACAAGCCCCAGACCAGATCCACAAAACATGGTGAAATTGGGGTCATTGGGATTAAACAAATGGGTAGAAAGACCTCTCCTCGAGCTTGAAACACGAAGTCAACAAAAGGGGGCTCGGGCTGGCGGTCGACCGGAGTAAGCTGGCGGTCGACCTAGAAGTTTCATACTACAGCCCGGTTCATTCTGGCAGGGGCGGTCGACCGGACGCCCATGGGCGGTCGACCACTAGAGGCAGAGCCTGTAGACTTCGGGGTGCTGTTATTTCAGGTCGACCGGGATTGGTCCGGAGGTCGACCGGACTTTGGTAAACCAGAAAAATGAGTAGTTAAGCCCAGAAAATTATGTCCATAAGTCAAGAGCTTCAAGTCCATATCAAATCCATGCATTTTGAGATTGAATTCAACTTAGTTTATGCATTAGACCATTTGAGCATTTCAAAATGGTGTTCCGCGTACGTCGATCCGCGGGTGAGGGCGCACGATGGCCAGAAGGGTTTCATGTTGAGTGTGCATGAATGAGGTGTATATATGAGATACACAAGGTAAGATTGATGCTAAGACAAGGTGAGAGTCTCACCAATCGTCCTTGACAGTAAATAATATATACCACCTATTTTGGGTTGTAGAGGAGCAAAGTTTTGGTTCACCAGGTGACTACCATGAGTTTGATCCTGCATGCAAGATAGTCAGGGTTAATTGTATGCTTGTTGACATTAAAGAGGTGCAAGATAGTCAGGGTTAATTGTATGCTTGTTGACATTAAAGAGGTTATGAAACCTCTTGCCTCTTGTAAAACCAGCATATGCAACCATCATAAATAACAAGATGAATGAACACAATCATCAAGAGCATGTGTAATCAACCATAAGTTTAGTTATCATCACGTAATCACACATTAAGTTTAGTTATCATCAAAACCATAACTTAACAATTACAACAATCATCAAAACCATAACTCAACAGAGAAGGCTAGAGAGAAGATTCTAGAGAGAGAAGCTCCCGCTTTCGAGTCGTTCCCGCCAGTTCTTCTTCGGCGTGTCCCTCCCCGCCGGCCATGGCTGGTGCGGTGGGGGTCCCCCCGGCGCCGGCGGGGGGTCCTCTGGTGTCACCGGAGGTAGCGTCCTCGTCCACCCAAGCTGCTCCTCAATGGTCCTTTGCCCAGGCTCTCATGGAGTCCAAGCAGAGACCAACTATTGTTATAACAGTCAAGGAGCCGGCGTTCACCGATCGTGGCGAGCCGACAGTTTTCTTCTCCAAGGCTGACCTCCAGGCATCTATGCAGTTCTTATCGTTTGCTATAGTGGCCAAATGCTCCTACGGTCGTCCTTCAATCCCAGATATCAAGAGTTGTTTAGTGTGGAGGTTAGCGATCACCCCGAGTTTTATCATCAGTAAACTAAATCTGCGGCATCTCCTTTTTCATTTCGACAGCAAGGCAGATTTTATGAAGCTCCTCATTCAGAAAAATTTGTATATAAAAGGTTTTCTGTTTTGATTCTTCCGGTGGACTTCCGATTTCAATTTTGATTCCGATCCATCGATGGTTCCAGTTTGGATTGGGTTCCCAGCTCTGCCGGCGAATCTTTTTCACGAGAATTGCTTGCGTTCCATAGCCGGCAACTTTGGTACTGTTTTACGCATCCATGAGAGGACTTCAGCTATGACTGATTTGTCGGAAGCTCTGGTATGCATAGAGATGGATTTATCAACACATCGTAAGGAAAGGCTATGGATTGATTTGGATGGAGTGGGATACTGGCAGCCAGTCAATTATCACCGAGTTCCTCTTTTATGCTCTCATTGCCACAAGCTTGGCCACTCGGTAGATGACTGTAAAAAAAAATCTGGAAGGATAGGTCGATTTCAAGCTGTTCAGGAGCCAGCACCTAAAAATCAGCCTATCCTAAGGCCCCGGCCAAAAGGCCCTCCTGCTGCTCGACCAAATGTGGAGATGGAAAATAAATTTGAGGTTCTATTATAGGTAATGGATTTACAGGAATTAGGGGAAGCTGTTTCAGAAGATCATCTACATGTGAAGTCAATTCAAGGCCCAGGGCCTCTGGCGGGGGAGATCGTAGAGTCAAAATCAGATCAAACTATGCAAATCATGCCAATCTCTTCCAATCCAGTGGCCACTGGAAAGTCCAAGGATTTTCCTTGTGAGACAAAGCAAGTAACAGAAAATAATCTTCTACCGGAAGATGAAGGAATTTTCACAGTTCCTATTTCAAAAGATGCTGTTGCTATATTGGGCACAGCAAGCAGTTATCTGAATGAAGGTGCAGAACATATGGAAAGGACAAATGATGTAGCATTACAAGCCACTTCTTATAACACTCAAAACATGGGAGGGCTACTTTCAGATTCTAATCCTCCTCAGCTTGCTGATGAAGAGATGTTACCAGGCCTAAAAGAAGCTGAGCCGTCTACTAGTGGACTGGTATAACAATCCTTTGGGAATAAGGGTCAACGCAATAAGGCCACTAGAGGTGTTGAAGAAAGTTGTGTAATTCCAGTGCTAAAAGATGGTGATATGCATAGCTTACTGCTAGAGGCCAAGATGACAATTGATTTGTTAAAGATACAAGAAGCAGGTAAAGCAGTGGCTGAAAAGGCAAAAATGGACAACACTTTAATGCAAACAAGTGGTATAGGAAGGGGAGAAGCAATCAGGAGGTTAGAGAAAAAAAGGCACATGGAGACAAGATCTAGATCTAGATCGGCAGATGATCAAAGTCAACTACTCCAATGATAAGTCCCATTATAGTATGGAATATAAGGGGTGTCGGAAATACCGGTTCCTGGGAAAGTCTTAAGAGACTAGTGTACAGTCATAAGCCTTTGATTGTGGCTATCAGCGAGCCTATGCTTGCATCTAATAAAGCCCGGAAGCTTGGCAGATTCATTAAGATGCCTAAGTTTGCAGTTAATTCTGAAGAAGACTCTAAAATATGGTTATTCTGGAATGACAGTTGCAATTTGGAGATAATATTCTCCTCAGGCCAGCAGATCACCCTAGGCTTGAGAATTGGAACAACTATTACTGCATATTTTTCCTTTGTATATGCTTCATATGATCCACATCTCAGGTTGGATCTTTTTAATGAGCTCCTTTCTTTTGCTGCCTCTGTGTCAGTTCCCTGGATTGTAGGTGGTGATTTCAACTGTATAATGAGGCCTTCAGAAAAGATGGGTGGTGCTATCCCAGCTCTAGCTTTAATGTCTGAATTTATTGCATTTGCCAGCTCGGCTGGTCTGTTGGATGCTGGTTTCTCAGGATGTGGTATGACATGGTCCAACAATAGAACATGCTCAGCTTGCATTAGAGCCAGATTAGATAGGCTTCTTATCAACACTCATTGCCAATCAACAATGCCTCAGTTGCAAGTTAAACACCTCCCGAGGGGTCCTTCAGACCATAGTCCTCTACTGCTGATTAGTGATAACTCCCCTTCTGGTCCTTCTAGGTTCATCTTCCAAAAAATGTGGACTACCCACAATTCTTTTCAGCAAGCTGTTTCTCAAGCCTGGAAGCAGGCCCAAGACCATCCAAATGCTATGGTTAGGCTAACCAATAAGCTGAAGTCTGTTAAAAATCACCTCCGAAAATGGAATAAAGAAGTCTTTGGTGATGTTACTCAAAATGTTAGACAAGCAGAAGTAAATGTGGAGATTAAACATCATGCCTTTGATCAGAATCCCACATCAGACAATAGAACTAGTTTGAATGCAGCTAATGCAATCCTGCGACAGGCTCTCCATAGGGAAGAAACATTCTGGAACCAAAAATCCCGAATGGACTGGATTGAAAGTGGAGACCGAAACACCACTTTTTATCACACAGTCACTCAATACAATAGAAGAAGGGGTTTCATAGGCAGGCTAAAGCTGAATGGTTCTGATCAATGGTGTGATAATCAAAATATCCTCCGGGTGCATGCTGTGAAGTATTTCCAAGAACTTTTCTCCACTGAAATACACTTGGTTGACCATTCTCTGTTGGACTGCATTCCACAACTTATCTCTGATGAATAGAATACCTCTCTCATTTCTATCCCAGATGGAGAGGAAATAAGGGCAGCAGTTTGGTCTCTAAAGAGTTCAAGCTCCCCGGGACGTGATGGATTCACTGGTGAATTTTACACAGCTGCTTGGGACATCATTGGAGCAGATGTTATAGGTGTGACCCAAAGTTTTTTCATGGGCTTTCTAATCCCTAGAGGTATCTCCTCCTCTATAATTGCCCTTATTCCTAAAGTGCAGGATCCCAAGACTTTCAATGATTTTCGTCCTATAAGTCCATGTAACTTCTCTTACAAAATAATCTCTAGTATTATTTCTAAGAGGCTTGCAGCTATTCTCCCAAATATTATCTCAAAGGAACAAGGGGCTTTTGTAAAAGGTCGTTCCATTCTAGACAATATTGCTCTGGCAAGACAGATGATGTCGGACATTGACAGGAAGGTTAGAGGACATAATGTCATCTTTAAACTAGATATGGCAAAGGCCTATGATAGAATGGAATGGGACTTTATCCTTACAGTCTTGAATAAATTTGGGTTCAATAATCGATTCAAATCTCTTATTGGGATGATTCTATCAAATTACTAGTTTTCAGTCAGCTTCAATGGGGCCATAACAGTATTCTTCAAATCTAGCCGAGGGATAAGGCAGGGTGATCCCATAGCTCCTTATCTCTTCATATTAGCCTCTGAAGTGCTAAGTAGAGGTCTCAAAGCCAGGTTCTAGTCTGGAGAAATAAAAAAATACAGTGGGCCTAGAAATGTGGTTCAAGTTTCCCACCTTCTCTATGCATATGACACTCTAATTTTCTTGAATGGTAGTAAGCAGAATATAAAAGTCATGCAGCAGTTTATCAACAGATATGAGCTCAGCTCTGGCCAACAAGTCAACAAAGGGAAAAGTAGTTTTGCAACTTCTGCTAAAGTACCCAATACTCTAAAGCAATCCATTCATTCTATGACAGGCTACAAATTTCTAGCTTCAGGTTTTCACTACCTTGGTATTCCTATAAAGAAAGGTAGATACAAATGCTCTGATTTCAACTTTCTAGTGGACAAAGTTCAGAGAAAACTGGAGGGTTGGCAATCCAAATTTCTTTCTCAGGCTGGGAGAGTTATACTTATAAATTCAGTCCTCCGAAGTATGCCTGTATACCTTGCCTCAGCTTGCTTCATTCCCAAAACTATTATTAATGCCATGGATAGAATGTGTGCAAATTTTTTCTGGCAGGGTTCAGAAGGACAGAGGCGTCGGCACTGGGTTAATTGGCAACATATTCTTAAGCCTAGATTGGAAGGGGGTCTCTCTATCAGGAACCTCCATCATGTTCAGGTTTCATTGGCTGCAAAAAACTTGTGGAACATCATTCAGGGTTCATCTCTGTGGTCTGTGTATGCCAGGAGCAGATTCATCAAAACCACTATTTTTGACTGTACTAAGCCTTTCCCTGCAGGCATACCTTCCAATACTTCTCAACAGGTGAAAAATCTTATCATAAATAACTCAAGATGGATTATTGGAGATGGGGAAGATGCTAATTTCTGGAAGGATAATTGGACTGGTCAAGGTCCTCTTATAAATACTATTCAACAGACAGACCTAAGCAGAATTCAGACTAGGACCAAGATAACTGTCAGAGAGGTATTGCTAGATCCCCTTCATGAAGTAAGAACTCTGCTCAACAACAGCCAATGCCTTCATACTATCCAATTAAGTGATGAAAGGGATAGATGTATTTGGATGGCCACTGCTGTAGGTTCTTTTACTGTTAAATCTTCCAACAAACTGTTAAGGCCAGCGGGTATCACTAGAGGCCCTTGGGCCAATCTCTGGCATTCCAGCTTTGCACCGAGAGCTGCCAATTTTTTCTGGAAAGTTATTCATCGTGCAGTGCCTGTTGATAGCAGGGTGATTGACTATGCCATCTCTATGGCCTCCAGATGCAACTGCTGTATCCAACCTGAAACTGATGATCTCAATCACCTCTTTATCAGTGGGAAATTGGCAGCAGACTTATGGGCTTGGGTCACACCTCTCATTAACGCCAAGGTTCACCTCAGTGAACACATTACCATTCGCTGCTGGAACATATTGGCTGGAACTAATCTATCATCGACTTTCACTTTTATTGGGTTGTATGTGGTTATCTTAATGCTATGGGAAATATGGAAAACTAGATGCATAGCAAGAAATGACAATATCAGGCCAAACATAAGTGGTATTAAAAGAAAAATTAGTGAAGCTGTCACCATCTCTTTAGAGAAACTCATATTTCTAGGTATGTTGTCCACATCACAAAAGCACTACCTGGCTCAATTTCATTTATATCCGAAGGTAGTTCAGAAGCTGGCAATCCTAGTGCGATGCAAATTATCTTCCTCCAAGTTAACTCTGCATGTGGATGGAGCTTCTAAAGGCAATCCTGGAAGGAGTGATGGAGATGGATGTATCCGTGACTATGCGGGTAATCTGATTATAGGATTTGCTTTTTATTATGGTCAAGGATCCAGTCTCCTAGCAGAGACTAGGGCATTGCACGATGGTCTTCAAATAGCCTTGCTCTGTGGACTCCATTTGGGAGATGTTTACTGTGATTGTGCTTTGCTGGTTGATGCCATCCATAAAGGGGTGGCTCCAAGTTGGTTTACTATTCCATGGTGGAAGGCCATTCTTGATCTAATATCTAAATGTGGCTCCACCTTTTAGCACATCTTCAGGGAAGGCAACCAAGTCGCTGATGCTTTGGCCTCCTTTGCTTGTACTTGTCACAATAACCACATTTATACTTATATCAGAGAACTTCCTCGGCTGGCTAGAGGAGCACTCAGAGTGGACAAAGCAGGACTTCCTACTATTCGAAATTGTAACAGACTGTTTTTCGGTTTGTAGATAGAATTCTTGGCTGTATATGGTATTGACAGGGGCATGCCCCGCTGATCTTGTATTCCTTACAAAAAGCAATAAAATTCTCTTGACCACAGTGTATGTCTAGGGGAGTGAGAACATCATTCCCTGCTGGGGGATGGTGAACTCGACTGGACCCAACACTGTTGGTTGGTGCTTATTAAAAAAAAAAAAACTCAACAGAGAAGGCTTCAATGGGTTGGTCTTCTTTGGCTTCTCTGCTTCGGTAGGCCGCATCATTTGTCTTTGAGGCTTGATCGCCATTGAGTATATTTTGAGTGCCAACAACCGAATACGGCGAACGACCCAATATCGTTAAGTCCGAAACCCATCTAAATGAGATCCATTTGGATTCAAACTTAACCCTAATACCCTTAGGGCATTCATACATATGTAAGATTCATTTTGAAGTGTTTTCTCTGCTGGGCATTTGTTGGCACTCAAAATATGATCCTTCGGCGACCAAGCTGCAAAGACGAATGATACGGCCCACTGAAGCACAGAAGCCGATGAAGATCAACTTACTAAAGATTCCTCAAGCTGCCAGAGCCCTGAGTCACCTTGAAGTGAGCACCAGGGACTTCACCTCAGGAGAGTCAAGATGAATCCACAACCAATCGGTAGTGCGACCAAGCCTACCCAATGATCCGGCATCTACCCCGTCATGCCGCTACCCTACATCCGTCACCCGACCAAGGACGACGGTCTACCTGGTGACTCTCCTAAGGAGGAAGAACGTCCTCGGCCATCCACAACAAGGGGCCGAAGGTCCTGTCAGCAGAAGGCCCCGATCACCCGACACGGGTTCGACTTCTCGCCATAGTGGGCCCGTTAGTGGCCGATTGGTCGCCATTCAAGGCGGAATTCTCCCGGATGCAATGCCAGCCCGTAAGGAAGTTTCGAGAACAAGTCCTTCTGGGCCAGAAGCACAAATCATAGTGCCAAAGGCCGTACCAGCATGATACCCGTGTGCTCGAGATAAACACACACAGAGTTCCGAGCAAGTTCTTTCACCGTGCAGAGAGCTTCGTCAACGCCCCGTCAAGGTTTTCCAAGGACCAGGGTGAGAGGGACAGTCAACGGGAAGTTTCGGAACCATCCCCAGACCCATCGGCTAACCCGTGTCGAGCAAACAAGTTAAAACGGCGCGTGAAGGGACGTCGGTGCCCCTTAATACGGCGCCGTTAAATCCGGCACGCCAATTCCAATCGGGGACGTGTTCCCCGACGTCGTTAAATCCGGCGTGCCCCTTCCCAGGGCGCCGGATTAAAAAACTCTACATATACCATAGCTTCGAAACAAAAAAAGAACGAGGGAAGAGAGGAGGAAAATCAAAGAAAAAAAGAGGAACGGAGGAGAGAGTTCTGTTCATTCGAGAGAGAAGCCTTGGGGGAGAAGTAGGGTTTCCACTGAGGGTTCTCACCACCGTCTTCCTCGTCTGCTCGTCTGAATATCTCTGGAGCCGGAGAAGAGAAGCCTGTGGTCCGATACCCTGTTCTGGAGAAAGAGTCTAGGTGGGTCTCTGTGGTTTTCCTCTGGTTGATTCCCCTTTCTTCTTTGTTTCTTTCTCCTGGTATAATGTAGGTGAGAGGGGGGAGGGGCGATGATATGAGCCTGACCTCCCCCCTCACCTTTATCGCTGTTCTCCTTCTCTTCACCTGTAGCGTTCTTCCATGAATGTAAACGGCGGCCGAGCGACAACACCGGCGCCGGAATATATGCTGTGTACATCTACCTGTATCGTTCATCGAATGAATGAAATGCGTTCGTGCCCAATGCTGTATCCATCTTTCATGCTCTCTCTCTAATTTCTCTTCAGATGTGCATTTAATGTTTTCCCGGTGTGCATAGTTCCCGGATCCCTTTTCCCCGATGCTGGATATGCCCCTGGGTTATATGAATCGTTCTCCCCCCCCTCCCCGGGGTTTTCTCTCTCTATTCCAATGCAATGGTCGGGCTCTGCACCATGTGTGCCACGGGTTTTGTGATCGGAGACGCACTTGTGTGCGTATCTCTGTCCATCCCTCTCTAGGGAGCAGACCCTTCGCCGTCCCTGTGCCCTTCCTCATAGGCCAGATGGGAGGGGAAGATCGCTTCTGTCGTTCCCTTTTCATCCTGTGACGAGCCCCTGTCGATTTTTCCGAACATGATATATATATCCCGTCCCCAGATCTCTACGCTAATCACATAGCATGCCAATATTAACTTTTTTATCCTGCGGGCTTCACTGTTCTGATATGTGTCTAGCAATTTGGTTGTCCACTTGTCGTCAAACAATGTCTTGCAACGCTCTTTCCACTCCGTTTGCATCTTAACAGGAGTCTGCTCTGTAGCATCGCTCCAGTACCCGGGGAGGGGGATATTCCCCCAATCTTCTACATTAGCCACTCGGTCAACAGGGGGCTCATCCATTGATGACGAGTATCCCTTCGGGCCATCGAGTGCGCAGTAACAGGGCTAAGCCCTACAGTTCAAATCCACAGTCCCTAATGGACTTTGTGGTGGCCGTGGGTTGCGTTCCCCTTGTAGGCTAGCCCTTGAGGTTTCCTTCCCCCTATCGGTCGTCCCGATTTGAGCGTTGTGTCGACTCGGGTCGCGTGCCCCTCGCAGGCTAGCCCTCGGGGTTTTCACTCCCATAATGAGTCGCCTCATTCATTCACTGTCGCCCACGGACTCGGTGCCCCTAGCAGGATAGGCCTCGGGGTTTTCCTTTCCGTTCGGGTTTGCCAGCCGCCGTTGCGCCACCCGGCCCTTAGGGGTTGCTCCGCCACGTGAGTACTCCCCACTTCTCCCCGACAATCCTCCGGGATGGGGAGATGCTGCCAAAATTTTGGCTCGAACGAGTCTGACTCGGAACAATTGCCGCGCTCGAGTATGAACCTTGCGCGAGCCTGTGACTCGGCTCCCGTATGCCCCGGGATCAATCCTTTGAATAAATGGCTTAAATAAACTTTCAAAGTTTCCTAAAGTATTTTAATAAACCCAAGAAAAATGAATAAAACCTCGGTTTACGTGAGATCGGGTTAAACCGGCGTCGTTTGTATATGGCGCGCCTTAAAACGGCGCGCCCTTCCCGGCGCGCTCTTCCCGGTGCGCCCCAAACGGGTCGTGCCGTTCTAACAGTCCTTCCTTCACCTACGGTTTCCTACGCCATTTTAAGTCCTATACCTACATTTTCCGGCGCCGTTTCTAATCGTTACGCTATCTAATCCCTGGCTCATCCCCGGAACGATCCTCGCCTCCCGTGGTCGGAGTTAATAAACTCTAATTAGTAATAAACTGAATAAGAGGAGGGCCTTTCGAGTCCAAATTATTTCGTTATCATGGCTTCACTACCATGTTCGTCAGCACTCTGCTTTCACTATCATGCTTGTGTCACCCTTTTTCCCATTGGCGGGGCTTAATAAAATATGATTGAGCTCTGCTCGTCTTCATAACCCTATTGCCATGCTTAGCATAGTCATGGGCATCATGCATGCAAGTTTGCATCAACCCTCGGGTATATCAAATGGCGTTGACGGAAGGCCAGGTTATGCCCGATCGGAAGTCTCCGCTATGCGCTATGGTGGTCTTCGGACCTACGTCCTCCGCCCTATATCGAGGGTCATCAATTTAATAAACCATGCCTCTCCTGCATGATAGATAGATGCATCTCACGTGATCTTATCACATTCATAGCATCACATCCTTTATTCCGGCCTCGACAGCCCACTATCTCGGCAATTAATCAAAGGTGTTCCCTCCTCGCGGGGGATGTAATTAATGTCATAGCCTTTATGGTATGGCGGACTGCTGGTCCCTACCGAACCTCACTTTCGCCCGACACGGGTCAGAATGAGCGCATAATAAACTTGTCACGTACGTGACTGGCATGCCCGCGCCGTTAACCTGTCAGTTAATTACCAGTTAGTTAATTGGTTGATCGACACGTGAAATAAGATATACATACATACATATATATATATAAGAATAATACTTAACGAATAAAACCCATCGCAAACAGTCTGGCACGCCCGGTGGGACCAGTGTCACCTTTCATCTCTTTGTCGAGATACTTGGGCTTCGAGGCCCTCTCAAAGGCTACTGATCATGGGCTTGTTTGTCTTTTCAGGTGAACAATGACAACAGCAGGATTGATTGGCGTCGGTTTTGGCCCGTCGATCGTCGCGGGGCATGCACAAGGGTACCTGGCGGTGCTCATGGAGTTCGGCAGCTTCCCTGCCGCTGTTGGCTTCCCCAACTTCTTGGGGTTAGCCTTTGTTGATATGCTGGAAATCGAAGCCCCGGAACCTGTCGAGGAGGCTGTGGGGAAAGTCGAGCCTCTGAAGGCTCATTGCTGCAACGACTCGTCCAAGAGTCCGGCCCCGGCCGCTAGCTGTCTGGTGCACCACGCCATACGTGGGGCCCACCCCAATATTGTCAACAAGCACCCTGGAGGACGTCAACGTCGCCAAGCTCAAAGGAGTGCTGCTGTGATTACCGGGACTCTATCTCAGTCCAGGAAGTCTATGATGGTTGGTGGCATGCGCGTCTTCCTCAACGGACGTAACGCACGGGTGGTTCCGGACCGAGTCATCCCCACCGTCCCTGTCCACAACACATACCAGGCCCTCCCTGGAAGGAGGGTAGAAAGAGAAGAAATCGGCCACTATGGCCAAGGAAGGTCGGCCCCCGGGCCGAGAAAATTCAAACAGGTGTGGGTTCCCAAGCGGACCCAACCTGTCCATCAGCTGACACCTATCTACCGCCATCTTGTGTATGGTGGGGCAGAAGAGAGAAGAGAAAGGGGCTTGCCCCCGAAGAATGAAGAAGAAGTGGTCGTGGATCCTCCGCGCCGTAAAAGTCTCCGGGCTGTTACCCGTCAAGCCAACGTCCCAGCTGCAAAATGAAGATGCCAACAACCTGCCGACAGAGCTCGGCTAGCTTATATCCCTCCGTCGGGAGGTCAACAATCATCCCCCTTGTTACATGAAGAGCGGGGTCAAGAAGAGATGACCTATCTGGTCAGAAACTATTTTCGAGGGTTAGGTAACCCCTCGCTTGGGCAGCAGCGACTGATGCAAGTAGCCGCCACCGACGAAGACTACTGCCTATTAATGGCAGATGAAGAAGATGTAGGAGAAAGAATGATGGGGTTGTCAGTCGATGACAATGGATACGATAACGGCTTAGAGATCAAAGCCGATGAAGCCGTCCCCGAGCGGGAAGAAACAATAAGGAACTTCTGTGTTCGAGAGGCTGACCTTCCCGCATCAAGCTAAAAGGAGGGTCCATCGACAAAGGAGAAGGATGCAGGTCTTCACCTGCAACATGGTTGGTATATCCAACCGATATGGGGTGCTTCCTGAAGACCCCCGAGAATTGGCTCAGTTGGTCGCACGGCCGGGGCCGAATACTCGCAGAACAGAAGCAGCAAGGGAGCTCCTGCTGATGATTAAGGGAAAACAACCCCAAGTCTACCACCAGTGGGATGATAAGGCCCCCGTCCTGACCGCCAATGTGGTGACAGCGGAAGAAGAAGACGACGTTCCCCTCGACATCCTGCCCGAGGGTAAGTCCGGGGAGACAGCAGAAGTTACCCCCACTACAGCCACTATAGACCCATCAGTCTTGATATTACTTCAGCAATACCGGCAAGAGATAGACTTGCTGAAGAAGCAGCTGATGGAGAAAACTGAACAGTCCTCAGCTTTCAAACCACCCAAAGTCTAGGGTGAATCATCTCGGGGAGCGGTCCGTCATGACGGCCCTCCACCACTCTACCCACTGCCTCAGTCGTCAGAGCCAAGCATGGCGACAATGCAACAGCGGCCACCACAGTTCCAGCCGCTGCTACCTCCAGTGCTCCCTCAAGTGCACCAAACACCCCCGCTGCTGCGTCCTCCACAGGCGACCACCCTAGTCACCCCGTACCTGCAGCCGGCACACTTCTATCCGGAGCCAGTTGACCCTGCAGTCATGAACCGGATGATGGTGGAAAGGATGATCGAGCTGAAGCTCACAGAAAGGGGTGAAGGCGACTACGTCGCGTTCGATGCATATCGGGTGCCATACCCGCAACATCATGCTGTTAAGCGGCTTCCCCCGGGAATCAACAAGCCGCCCAAGTTTGACAAATTCAACGGGAAGGGATCCCCGAGAGAACACATTGCCTATTATATGACTGTCATGGGTGACTTGGCAACCGACGAGTCATACTTGCTAAAATTTTTCGGGCCCTCGCTGACGGGGCTCGCATTTGAATGGTATTCTAGCCTCTCAGCCGGGTCGATCAGCTACTGGCCGGATATGCAAAAAAAATTCAGAGAAAGATTCCATGTTACAGAGAGGGAGGTCACAGTGGCCGAACTCTACTCAACAAAGCAGAGGGCCGATGAGACAGCCCTCGATTACATGAAGAGGTGGAGAAACCTCAGAATGAGGTGCAAGCGGCCCCCGCATCAGGAGGACGCTGTGCAAATATGCAAACAGAATCTCAGAAGGGAGGTTCTGGAAAAGATGATCGGAATGGAAATACGGTCATTCGACCGACTGAATAATGTCGTGGCCGAGGTGGAAGCTTTCCTGGCCAGACCTACCCCTACATCCGCTGCCGGCACGACCCAGAGGGGCAAGGCAGTGGACCGGCGCTCGTCGCCTAAAGAAGCGAATGCTCTTGACATAAAGGCGTTTGAACAACAGAAAAGTGAAGGCAAGAAGGTAGTCACCCCACAGCCTGCAGAAGCCCCAGATGGTAAAGAAGGTCCCTCGCTGAGAGACAAAATGAAGAAGGCCTACTCCTTCCCAAAGGACAAGACCCGAGTTCTGTTCGACTGGGTAACGGAATATAGTTTGGTCACCCTGCTAGAGCCAAGGAGGCTGGAGGACCTAAAAAGAAAAGACAGTCCAGGATTCTTCCCCTACCATCAGATGTTGGGGCATCCAATCGAAGACTGCTATGTTTTCAAAGACATCATCGAAGGGATGGTGAAGAAGAATGAGATCAAGCTGGAAGAGTACAAGGTGGACCCTCCTCAACCACATGAAGTCCCTCAGAGGAGGGCAGGAGTCAACATGATCTCCCTATACCAGGCACTGCCCGAGGGGATCTCTGAAACAAGCACGCGGAGCACCTACGAAGCTCATTTCTTGGAGCCCGCGAAAGAACAGCAGGGATGGCAACAGGTCCCTGTGAAGCACAAGAAAAAGAGGGCATCCCGCCCGAAAGAGGGGGCACATGTCTGTGGTGTTACACCCCGGTGTGCTCCACCGGTGGTAGCACCCGTATGGATCACTCCACCTACAACTGTCAGGATACATACACATAATCGGAGGAGACAAACTCCGCTGTGGTGCTGTTGACACCTTGAAAATGAGCAAGGGCAGAAACAGAATTGAAAGGAAGATCAGACCAATAGTGAAAGATCAATGACGAAGTTCGTCAACCATCTACCCGGCTGAAGTCCTTTCCGGGCCAAGCTGATGTCCGATGCCATTGTCAGTCAGACGACGGCACTGATGAAATAGCAGTCACCTGGCTGAAGTCTTTCCAGGCTAAAGCTAATGTCCGGTCTTGTCACCGTTCCGGTGACGATGCCAATGAAATGATGTCCGGTTTTGTCATCATTCAGATGGCAACGCCGATGAAACCCCGGTCTACCGACTGATGAAAAACCTATGAATGATCTCAATAGAAACTATGTCACCAATGGAGGGCCCTTTTGGGTGCTGATGCACTTGAAGGACCAATAAGAGGCCTAGTCTGAAAGGCCTAAGTGGGCCTATAAAGTGGCGTCGGGATCCTCTTGTCGAAGCCCAAAAGCCGCGCCGAGAAGCGGAAGTCCTGCACGCCGGGAAGCCCCTCAGTTGAGGCGCGCCGTGATAGGCCTACCGAGAAGATACAAAATCCAGTTATAAAACCCCCTTCCCCTCGAGCAAGAAAGAGGAGGGCCATCACCACCGCCAGAGAGACAATAGAAGAGAGAAAAATGATAGAGAAAAGAGAGAAGAGACCAACAGAGCAAGAGAGAAAAAAAAAGAAGAAGAGGAAGAAGGAGAAGAAGCTCCAGGTGGGCAGCAGGGGAGGAAGAGGAGTCAATGCTCCGCCCTCCCCCCCCCCCCATGTTTTCTTTTCTTCTCTATGTAGTCTTACGAGTCTTACCTCGATTTATCAAATGTAGCCGGGATATCCCGACCTTCATTCTATTTCCCTTTCCCTTATTCCCCCTTTTTTGATTGGTGTGAGTTTGGGATGATGCAATGGAATGAAATGCTTTGATGGCCCGTTTGGGCGTTTCCCCGTTTTCTTTCTTCTTCCTTACATGTATCTATGTTTCTGGTTCAACTGAACGTGGAATGATGAAGCCTTCCCATCTCTGGTTTCTCTCGAATGAGTGCTGCTCAATGTCTTGAATGATCGTTCTGATGCTTCAGGTTTCCCTGCTCCGATTGTTCTTCCTGGAGGAACGTCGAAGGAAGAGTCCCAATCTTCACACCCATGGATTATTGGACTCTATCCTCTCACCCCTTCAGTGATGCCTACACTGGGTAGTCTCCCCATCTTTCATTCCGTTTGCTTCCTTTTCTTAAGCCATTAAGGTCGCCCCAGGAATCAGGGACAGTTATCCCTTGGTTTCCTGGACGGCCGGCGACAGAAAAACATATCCCCATGGGTTTTAAATGGGTGATGATCTCGGGCCCTCCATAAACCTCACCTTCCAGTGATCCCCTGGCACTTCCCAGCAAAGCCCTTGGCTTCTCCCCTCATCTGCATCCTAAATTCCAAGCCATTACCTGAATCCCAGAAAGAAATCTCAAAAATAGAGTGCCGTAGAACCCTGAAACACATCTCGGCGCCCTCATCTGTCTCGGCTCCAAGAACAGTAGAACAGGTGAATAGCCCTCGGTGTGAGCCATCTCGCGCCGAGAACCCCCACTATGCCCAGGCCGAAAAGGCCCTTCACCATTTCCTCTTGCCTGCGCCGAAAGCCTCTTCTCCGTCGCGCCGGAAACCCCTCACATTGAGCTGTGCCGATAAGCTCCCCGGCCCTCTTGTCTTCGCGCCGAGAAGCTCGCGCCGAGGGCTCCTCTTTGGCTTCTCAGTCTTGTGCCGGGAACCCACCCAATTCCTTACCTTGGCGTCGGGAACCCCCGACCTCCTTGCCATCGGCGCCGAGAACCCCCTGTCCTCCTCTTCATCGCGCCGGGAACCCAGGCCCTCTCACCTTGGCGCCGGGAACCCCTGGCCTTCTTGCCATTGGCGCCGGGAGCCCTGGCCTTCCCATTTTTGGGTCATGCCGAGAGCCCGTGCCCATTCAGAGTGCGCCGAGAGCCTAATCTGCCACCCAACGAACCCCAACACCCAGAGCAAACCCACACAGGGATATCCGTGGATCACCAGATATGTCCCGGGGATTAAATTAAAGGGAGTCAGACTCCCTTATGTTCCATCAGTTCGTGTCGGGATTACGACAACCTACCCCCTTTTTAGCTCCGGTGAGCTCTGCCAATGCATGAGTGCCACCAGCTCTTATAAGGGAAGAGTCAAATATCGCCCCAAGGCATACATGTGTAATGCGAGAGGTTCGGCCTCTCTATCTTTCGGCTTTCATCCCGGCACTCCGTGGGTGATAGCCTATTCTCCCCTGGGCATAATCCAGATTATGGGGAGATGCTGTCGAAATGTTGATCGATGCTTTAAAATCCCATCATGGTTACAGCTCAGTCTGCCTGTGATTTAAACTCGTTTTCTCCCCTCGCCCCTATACCCAGTTTTTTTTTAACCGCTGATTCAACGATATCGTCTGTTTCCGTGGTTGATGTTATTATCTTACCCGCCTTCCTGGCCCTGGTATGAAGTTTAAAATGGTGCACATGAATATCTGTTTGCCTTATGAGGCCTCCTATTTCGGCGTTTAATCAAGGGTTGTCCTTCTTGGGAAGGGCGTAATTAACGTCATAGCCTTTATGGTATGGCGGACTTTTGGTCCCGACTCGGACTTCACAATCGACTGACCAAGTCAAGTCGAGCGCACAATGAAATCGTCACACATGTGACTGGCACGCCTAATAATCAATAAATACAAATAAGGGAATTCCCCCATAAATATAAATAAATAAATAAATAAAAAATCCCCGCGTCCACAAGTCTGGCACGCCCGGTGGGACCGAGTCTCCCTTCATCTCTACGCCGAAATAGGAGGCCCAGTGGGCCCCCCCTCAAATTTCTGATTCCGTGCTTTCTCTATTTTCAGGAAACTACAATGACGGCTGGAATCATCTCTGTACACTTTGATCAACAAGTGGTCGATGTACATGTTCGAGAGGGCTACCTGGCGGTACCTCTTGCGTTCCGATCGATGCCGCCTGCTGTCGGGATGCCCAACTGCTTGGGCCTCATCTTCACTGACTTGCTCGAGATCGACAACCAGGAACAAAAGACTGTTGTCGAGACATTGCCACAAGCTACCATCCCCAAAATGAGCCGGGGGATGCAGGATACTCCTGAGGTCGTGGCCTGCTTCGTCCATCACGAGGCGAAAAGGGGCGCACCCTCTGCTGCTGGAAGAAGGAGGAGATCCGACAGGGGAGCCCGATCTACTGCTGCGGGTCGTCAGATATCCAACTCAGGAAAGACAATGCTGATCGGAGGAATCCGGACGAACCTCAACGGCCGCCCGAGGGAGGTCAACCCTGATGTGGTCGTCCCGAGAGTACCCACCACCAACAGATTCCAAACTCTGGCTACTAGGAGGGCCGACGTCGAGAAAGAGCACCGAAGGCCGTTGGCACCAAAGCCGCCCAAGTTCAGGCAGATCTGGCGGCAGAAGAAGACCCAGAGCTGGGCCCCAGCTCAAGATGAAGAAAACATTGCTGACACCACTGTTGCCCGCTTCAGGGCAGGAAGCAGAAGAGGAAAAGGAAGAGACATAAGAAACGCTGCTGCTGTTCACCCCGGGGCTCGGGGTAGGAGAGATGAGGAAGAGAATGAAGGAAGAAATCTGACTACTATTCGCCCCAGGATGAGGGGCAGAAGATATGAGCAGAAGGAAGACCTAACGGTCACTCACCCCATGGCTGGGGGCAAAAGATGGGAAAGAAAGAATTATGCTGCTGCTGCCAACTGCTGCCGGGATGGGAGTAGAAGGTTCAGGGAGGAAGAGGAAATGAGAATAAGCGAACCAGTCGCTGCTGTCACTCTAAGAAGACCCAGAGCCTGCGCCAGACAGGCCGATATACTCAAATACTGCAAAGCCGAGCACCTGACTGCTCAGGTGGGGAGACTGGCTTATCAGCAGAAGGGCCAGGAAAGATTGATGCTCCAACCAAAGCCACGAAGGCACAATCAAGAAGAGATGAAACAAGTGGCTCAAGACTACTTTCACTACCTGGGGAACTCCGCCCTCGGGCAGCAAAGATTATCCCGTGCCTTGGGCACCATGGATGAAGAAGAAGAAGAAACCCTTCAGGAAGTGATGCTCGGAGTCTCCTCCTCCGATTCCAATGATTATGAAGAAGGCCACAGAGCCGGGTATGGAAAAGAAGACCTGCATAGAGAAAAAGCTAGAGAAAGAATATCAGTCTTTGACCGGCTCAAATACCCCGATCAGATGAGAAGGAAAGTCTACAGGCAGAGGGAAAAGATGCAGATCTTTGCCTGCAATATGGCCGGGCTTGTCAAAGGGCAGGATATGTTACCGACACAGCCAGATGAACTGCTCAGACTAGCAACCAGACCAGGCCCCGTCACAAGAAGAGGCCAGGCGGCAAAAGATAAGATGAAGACTAATGATGAAGCCTGCAAGATCACCACTATGACAGTTAATGTGGTGACAACGGAAGAGGAAGACAATCCCTTCGTTGATGATGCTGAAGGGACTTCAGAAGATCTACAGATCCCGTCAACCCTGGATCCCATGATCCAGATGATGTTTAGAAGATATCAACAAGAGATCAATGCTCTCAGAAGACAGTTAAATGAGAGGCATGAAGCTACACCGGTCTCCAAGCAAGCCGAGCATGTGGGGCAGACTGCCAGTTCAACAGAAATGGCTATTCCAGCTAATCCTCTTCCGGCTGATAAGGGCAAAGCACCGAGCCAACCCGTTCTGCAGCAGACGGTAGCTCAGCCCTCTGCATCTCAGACGTAGCCTGCCGCGCCAGCCTTGCGCGCAACTGTGATGACAACTCCTTACGGTCAGCAACAAGCTCACTTCTTCCCGGAAAACATAGATCCAGCCATAGCCCAAAAGCTGATGATTGAAAAGATTATGGAGATGAAGCTGTCTGAAAAGACTGGTGATGATGCTAGTACCTACGATGTGTACAAGGTACCATATCCTCCCCAGTATGCTGCTAAGAGACTACCTCCAGGCATCAGTAAGCCGCCGAAGTTTGAAAAGTTTAATGGCCAGGGCTCTCCCAGGGAGCACATAGCTTACTACACCACAATCATGGGTGACTTGGCAGCTGATGAAGCTTATCTGCTTAAGTTCTTCGGCTCATCCCTCACCGGGATAGCCTTTGAATGGTATTCAAGCCTGCCGGCTGGGTCAGTGACCATTGGCCTGATATGCAAAGAAAGTTCCGCGACAGATTTCACGTCACGGAAAGAGAAATTACAATAGCAGAACTATATGCGACCAGGCAAAAGCAAGATGAAACAGCACTAGACTACATCAAAAGGTGGAGGAACTTAGCTATGAGATGCAGAAGACCTCCTCATCAAGAAGATGCAGTGCAAATATGTAAGCAGAGCCTCAGGAGAGAGGTACTGGAAAAGATGATTGGTGCAGATGTCAGAACATTTGACCGGCTGAACAATATAGTGGCGGAAGTCGAGACGTTCCTGTCTAAGCGTCCGACGGCCAATGCTCCAACTGTGCCGAAAGGGAAATCTAATGATCGACGACCATCGCACTCTGAGGCTAACACCGTCGATTTCAGAACCTTCGAGCAACAGAAAGGAAAGAAGGGGGCAGATGAAGCTCCCCCACCAGCAGACACAGCAGAAAGAAAAGATAAAGTCTCTCTGAGAAACAAAATGAGAAAGCCGTACTCTTTCCCGAAAGATAATACAGCCGCACTATTCAACTGGGCATACAAGTTCAACAAGGTAACATTGCCTGAACCAAAGAGACCCGAGGACGCGGCAAAGAAAGGTGATCCACTGTTCTGTCCATATCACCGTGCGCTGGGGCACGCAATTGAAGATTGCTACGTCTTCAAAGATATTATGGAAGGCATGGTCAAAAAGGGCGAGCTACAGTTGGGAGATTACCAGGTAGAGCCACCTCGTCCACATGAGCCTCCGGCGTTAAAAATGGCTGCCAATATGATTTCAATCTACCAGCAGCTGCCTAAGGAGGCCGTTGAAGAATGTACCAGGCATACTTATGAAGCTTGCTTCCTCACCCCACTGAAGGATCAGGAAGGATGGCAGATGAAACCCATAAAGAATAGAAAGAAGACTCCCGCAGCCAAAACCAATGGAGCGATTATCCGCGGTGTCACACCAAGGCCCGAACCACCTCCAATAAAGCCAGTATGGCGCACAGCTGAGATAGGACCAGTCATCCGGATCCCCACTCATAACCGGAGAAGACAAGTCCCCCTACCTGCACATAAGGAAGTAAGTCCTGCAGCCAGGCGTTGACAGCAGTATATTGATGGGCTCGATGAATATGAGCAGAAAAAGCCCGGGCACCTGCTGGTGAAAGACTGTATACTCTGGGAACAGCTCGAAGAATTGAAAATTAAAGAGCAGTCAGAGGCAGAACAAGAAAAGGCTGAGACTGAACCCTTCTGGGGGCAGGGGCCAATAAAGCCTAATTCCCAGAAAAAGAAGAGGCGGCCCAAGTCCAAGAAGGGAAAGAGGGTCGTGACAGTACAATGTAACACCCTGTCAGCACTCTTTACCTCGCCCGGGGAGGACGATGAGGATGAAACATCAAATGCCCCGCTAGAAGCCAACCATGCCGAGGCCTCAACCTCGGCACATGCAACACGCTCCGGAAGAAGGTGGGGGCGCCCACCACCAGCTAATCATAACATTATGTTCAGAGGGGAACAGCCCTACCAGATTCCCGAACCGAAGGTACGAGGTGTCCAGGTTCCTCCCCCTACCGGCTTGTACCAAGAAAAGAAGAAAGGAGGTCAAACTCCAACATTTCTGGAATTTCTGTCTAGTCTAGAAAATGGGCAGTCGATACAGGCTGGGCCAGATGAAGGCAAGGGACCTCAGCAATCGGCGTCTGTAGCCTACGAGCAGAATGAGAAAGAAGGGGATAACCCTTTGACGGCACCAGGGGCCGTTGCTATAGAAGAAGCCCCCCAAGAAATCAGTCCCGGGGATGAAACCAGCACTGGGCAGCAGAGGCCACGGGCACCACATGAACCTCCAAAACCCCGATGGGCGGAAGAAATGAGACTGTCTAATGTCAGGGTGGGTAGCCGGATCATGAAAATGCTAAAGAAGCTCCCTACCAGATTCTCCATCTGGGAGATTCTCTCTCTGAGTGAAGAGGCTCGCCAAGCAATTGTTGATGCCTTGCAGTCGCCGGCACAATATGAAGCACTCATGACAGAAGTGAATTCTGGGCCGTCAGTTACATTCACAGAGGATGACATGCTGATTCCGAATTCCGGCCATAACAGACCGCTGTACATGAGGGGCTCCCTGAACTGTCAGCCACTGAACAGGATACTGATAGATCCCGGGGCTGCCGTGAACATTCTCCCATACCGCATCTACCAAAAATATTACTTTGATCTTCAGCTTACCAAGGTCAGAGACATGAAAATTGCGGGATTCAACCAGAAATGTGAGACGCCCCTTGGGGTGGCCGATTTTAACCTCACATTGGGGGATCTCACTACCGTGGTACGATTCTATGTAATCGACTCCAACACCACATATAAGGCCCTGCTGGGGAGACCGTGGCTGCATGAATATCAGATAGTGCCATCCACACTGCATCAGTGCATCAAATACTGCCATGAAGGAAAAGAAGAGAGGGTGTTTGCGGATCTGCATCCCTTCGAAGTATTCGAGTGTCATATGCTCGATGCATCCTACTACACGGAGGTGTCGCAAAAGGGTGAAGAGAAAGAGGCTGTGGTCAGCCAGAAAAAGCCAGCGACGAAGGCAAGAAACTGGTCTCCCCCGCCACCAAAGGGCTATATTAAAAAGCATGAGGTATCTCACATCTCTTATGCTGGTGACTTTGCTCGGATCACCCCTCCTAGCATTCACCCGGATGATATCAATGAAGAGATGAACGAAAAATACACACAGGTGGAGGTCCCGCAGGGTTAGGTAAACCCATCGCCAGCCTAGAGTACCAGACGGTGCTACCACTGAAGACTATGGAAGTCCCTCGCTTCTGCGAGCCTCCTACCATATTTTACACCGGGGAGCCGGTCGAGGAAGATGATCAAGACTGCATGGTCCCTGAAGAGGCTGTAAACCGGATGGTGCTGATTACAGGCTTGGACTATACTACCCAGCGGGTTTCGCAGATGTTCTCTAAGATGCAGATGCCATCACTACAACCTGTTGCCCAAAAGAAGGCGTTCCAGGAGCTATGGGATCCGCCCCGGGATAATAAAGAACTGAGGAAGATCACTCAGCACCCGGGATTGGGTTATACCCTTCAAGAGTACCATGAAGCTGAGGTGGACGTCATCTCTGTCTCCTACCAACATGAAGACCCTCCCGAGGTAGGATATGACAAGTACCCCTCGGAAGATGAAGAAATCATTTATCAATCCATAATGAACAATGAAGCCCCAGACAGTCAGCCGGAGACGGGGACGTCTGATGAAGCAAAGAAAGATTGGTGCTGGGAAGACCTACCTTGCAAAGAAGAGCTGTTCCATGCTGAAGCAAAGTTTGACACGGGAATCCCGGATGAAGACCAAGTAACCAAAGAGCTGAGGGAATGCCTGGAGTTTGAGCGCATCCTGGAAGAAGTCCGGGCTCTACAGAATGATGATCTTTCAAGGGAGTCTGCATCAGAAGAGCCTCTAAGGGCGGAAGACTCCGTCTTTGAGTTTCCTGCTGATCCAGTTACGTCCTCGGGGCATACTGAACAGAATACAACAATATTGGCCGTATATGATGAGCCAGCACCCGCTGATGACCAGTATGATGAAACAGAAAATCATGAAACTGAAGAAGATTATATCCCGGGAGGCTTCATTGACCTGCAAGAAGCCCCGCCCGAGGTCGAAGATGGAGGTCAGGCCACCGTCGATGAGCTTGTGGAAATAAATCTGGGGACCGCAAATGAGCCAAGGCCGACATTCCTCAGTGCACTGCTGGAGCCAGCTACCAGGGAACAGTATATACAGTTTTTGAAGGAATTCCGAGACTGCTTTGCATGGACATATGATGAAATGCCGGGACTGAGTTCTGATGTGGCACAGCACCGATTGGCAATAAACCCAGAGGCTAGCCCTGTAAAGCAGCCTTCCAGGAGAATGCGCCCTGAATTAATAAATCAGATTAACAAAGAGGTTGACAAGCTAATTGATGTAGGCTTTGTTGAAGAAAATCAATACACTACATGGCTAGCCAATATAGTGCCCGTAAAGAAGAAGAATGGGCAGATCAGAATATGTGTTGATTTTCGGGACCTTAATAAGGCTTGCCCGAAAGATGACTTCCCAGTACCAATCACTGAAGTGATGATCGATGCGACTACTGGTCATGAGGCCCTATCATTTATGGATGGGTCATCCGGATACAACCAAATCTGGATTGCTGAGGAAGATAGAGTGCACACTGCATTCCGTACCCCGAAGGGGATATTCCACTACAAAAGGATGCCGTTTGGCCTCAAGAATGCCGGCGCTACCTACCAAAGAGCTATGACCAAGATCTTTGATGATTTGCTCTTCAAGAAAGTAGAGTGCTACATTGATGATTTGGTAGTAAAAACTAAAAGAAGAGAAGACCATTTGCAAGACCTGAGGGTAGTATTCCAGAGGCTGCGTAAATATGAACTCAAGATGAATCCCATGAAATGCGCCTTCGGCGTGTCCAGTGGAAAATTCCTCGGGTTTATTGTCCGTCATAGGGGCATTGAAATTGACCCATCCAAGATTAAGGCTATCCAGGAGCTCCCTTCGCCAAGGAATCTGTCCGAGCTGAGATCTCTGCAAGGGCGTCTGGCCTATATCCGACGATTTATATCAAATCTGTCGGGAAGATGCCACCCCTTTCACAAGCTCATGATGAAAGATGTGCCGTTCCTCTGGGACGATGGCTGTCAGGAAGCCTTTGAGAAGCTGAAAGAATATCTCAAGACCCCTCCGGTGCTGGGGGCACCAATTAAGGGCAGGCCCTTGGTACTGTATATCGCAGCCACATGCTGTTCCCTGGGGGCAATGCTGGCACAGATAAATGAAGAAGGCAAAGAACAAGCCTTATACTATCTGAGTAGGAGGCTGATTAGAACTGAAGAAGGTTACAGCTACATAGAAAAGACCTGCTTGGCACTGGTCTTTGCTGTCAAAAAGCTCCGACACTATATGTTGTCACATGAAGTCAGATTGATATCTGCAGCAGATCCGCTCAAATATATATTGACTCAGCCAGTACTGAAGGGCCGGTTGGGCAAATGGGCAGTAATCCTGATGGAATTCGATATTACCTATACACCCCAGAGGGCAATAAAAGGACAGGCCGTGGCTGATTTCTTCGCAGAGCATCCTGTGCCGGAAAATGATATGCTAGGGACTGAGTTACCCGATGATGAAACACTCGAGGCCTGCCAGGCTCAGTCAGTTATGTGGCAACTATTCTTTGATGGAGCATCTAGAACGAGACAGACTCCGATGGAAAGACCAGAATACGGGCTGGAGCCGGTATTGTGCTGAAATCACCAGAAGGGGAGGTCGTGCATACTTCCTGTTCTATAAACAAGCCCTGCACCAATAATGAGGCCGAGTATGAAGCTCTGATAATCGGGCTATATATAAGCCTCAACATGGGTATCCAAATGCTCAAGTATTCGGCGATTCGATGTTGATAATAAAACAGATCCAAGGGGAGTTCGAAGTGCGGAAGCCAGAACTGAATCCCTACCACCAAAAAGCTGTGCGCCTCATGGCAAAATTCTACCATATTGAGCTCAAGCATGTGGGCCGTGGACACAATGCCCAGGCTGATGCACTGGCAAAGCTGGCCAGCTCACTAGCAGTCCCACCAAATAAGACACTGAACATTGTCGTTATGAACCGGCGGCAAGTCCCCAGTATGCTAGAAGGGTGCCCCGAAGAAGACGAAGTTGCCACCATCAGCACAGAACAAGCGCCTGATTGGAGACAGCACCTGCTGCAGTGGTTTCTACACCAACAACTGCCGCAGATAAGAGAAGAAAAGATGAAACTCCTAAGAATCAAAGATTCTTATGAACTCAGGAATGGAATTTTGTTCCGAATAATGGCAGATGCACGCAAGAAGATTCTACTCCGCTGTCTGTCCACTGAGGAAGCCTGGCAAGCGATGAAAGAAACACATGCTGGGACAGCAGGTGCCCACCAGGCTGGTCCCAAGATGAAGATAGAAATCAAGAAGCTGGGCTACTATTGGCCCACCATGTTTGAAGACTGCTGTAAATTTGCAAAATCATGCCAGAAATGCCAGGAGCATGCTACTGTGCCTAGAAGGCCTCCTACGACTCTGCACCCTACAGTTCCCAGTTGGCCGTTTGCACAATGGGGAACTGATGTAGTCGGGCCACTGCCGACTTCCTCGGCCGGACATAAGTACATACTGGCCATAACAGATTACTTCTCCAGATGGGCGGAGGCTATAGCATTAAGAGAAGTGACTGGTGAACTGGTCGCCAGATTCATCAAGCAGAACATTATCTTCCGGTTCGGGATCCCCAGCCGAATAATATCTGACAATGGAAGTCATTTCAGAAATCAGAAGGTCTATCGGCTTGCTGAGAAGTATAAGATCGAATGGAGGACCTCCACTCCTTACAATCCACAGGCAAACGGATTGGCAGAAGCTTTTAACAAGACTCTCTGCACCTTGCTGGCCAAGGTCGTCGGTTCAATAAGAAGGACTGGGAAGAGAAAATGTATGAAGCTCTGTGGGCATACCGCACCGTCTTCAAGACACCTACAGGGTGCTCACCATACTCGCTGGTATACGGCTCGGAGGCAGTGGTTCCGCTAGAGCTGGAAGTCCCGTCACTCAGAGTGGCAGTCCAATATGGCCTGGCCCGTGGTGAACAGACCAATGCAGAAAGAAGACTAGAAGAACTGGCTGAATTGGAAGGGAAGCGCCTCCGAGCCCAGAA
Organism: Amorphophallus konjac; assembly: GCA_022559845.1. NCBI lineage: Eukaryota > Viridiplantae > Streptophyta > Magnoliopsida > Alismatales > Araceae > Amorphophallus > Amorphophallus konjac. Next base: position 175,691,182 of record CM040117.1, on the reverse strand, counting down.
GAGTATCCAAATGTATCAGGCCCGCATGGCCACTGCATTCAACAAACTCGTAAGAGGATGAGAATTCAAGAAATGTGACCTTGTCATGGTCAAGAAAAAAGAAGTCATGGCGTCCAACCCAAAAGGGAAGCTGAATGCTAATTGGGAAGGTCCTTATGTGATACATAGGGTCTACGAAGGAGGGGCCTACGTGGTCGTTAACCATCGAGGGGAAATCCAATTCTCACCACTCAACGGAAGACATCTAAAGCTGTATCATGCGGCACAACCGGCATTCCCCGAGTGATCAGGCAAAGCTACCCCTTTCCCGGTCTAGTGGCACTCCGCCCTAACCGAGCTACCCTTTTCTTGGTATAGCGGCACTCCGCCCTAGCCAAGCTACACCCCTTTCCTTGGTCTAGCGGCACTCCGCCCTAGCCAAGCTACCCTTTCTTCGTCTAGCGGCACTCCGCCCTAGCCGAGCTACCCATTTCTTGGTCTAGCGGCACTCCGCCCTAGCCAAGCTGCACCCTTTTCCCGGTTTAGCGGCACTCCGCCCTAACCGAGCTACCCATTTCCCGGTCTAGCGGCACTCCGCCCTAACCGAGCTACCCATTTCTTGGTATAGCGGCACTCCGCCCTAGCCAAGCTACCCTTCCCGGTCTAGCGGCACTCCGCCCTAACCGAGCTACCCATTTCTTGGTATAGCGGCACTCCGCCCTAGCCAAGCTACCCTTTCTTCGTCTAGCGGCACTCCGCCCTAGCCGAGCTACCCATTTATTGGTATAGCGGCACTCCGCCCTAGCCGAGCTACCCTTTCTTCGTCTAGCGGCACTCCGCCCTAGCCGAGCTACCCCTTTCCTTGGTCTAGCGGCACTCCGCCCTAGCCAAGCTACCCTTTCTTCGTCTAGCGGCACTCCGCCCTAACCGAGCTATCCATTTCTTGGTATAGCGGCACTACGCCCTAACTGAGCTACCCATTTCTTGGTATAGCGGCACTCCGCCCTAACCGAGATACCCATTTCTTGGTCTAGCGGCACTCCGCCCTAACCGAGCTACCCATTTCTTGGTATAACGGCACTCCGCCCTAGCCAAGCTACACCCATTTCCCGGTCTAGCGGCACTCCGCCCTAACCAAGCTGCCCTCATCTTAAGCTGGTGGCATTCCGACCTGTCACCCTCTAAAAAGGAAGGAAGAAGAAAGAACAAAAAAAAAAGTAAAAGTAAAAAAAAAATGGGGTTAAAAATAGAGATACCCCGCCAGACTTGCTCCTATATTAGGGACAAGTGCAAAAATGGCCTAAAACCCAGCTGTGGTGAAAACCCGAAAGGGCACTGCAGGCAAAATCGGGTACCCCGCCACGTGAAAACCCGAAAGGGCGCGTGGGCAAAAGTAAGAGGGGGCCGGCTCCGGCGAAAACCCGAAAGGGCGCTTGGGTCGGTAATGTGGTGATTCCAAAGAAAGCCTCACCTCCCACCATAAAACTCCTCGTCGATCGACCGGTGCTTTGCCCGATCAACGATTAAACCCATCCGGAATGGACCTTACGTCTATTCTGTTGAAGCCTTCATGCATTGCTCAAGAAAAATTCCCTCGATAGTAAGCCCACCTCGGGATAGACCTTCCGTCTGTTCTGATAAAACACTTCCACTTGTTTCTGTCTAAGACCCACCACGATGAAACCTGCCCGGTTTAGACCTTACGTCTATCCCGATGAAACCTATCCTACGTCTCACCGCGATGAAACCTGCTGTTGACCGATTGGCACACTGCCCGATCAACAATGAAACCCTGTCCGGTTTAGACCTTACGTCTACCCCAATGAAACCTATGAAATCCTTGCATTGGTATAAACCCAATACTAATGATGAAACCTGATACTGATCGACCGGCACTTTGCCCGATCAGCGATGAAACCTTGTCCGGTTTAGACCTTGCGTCTATTTCGACTAGATCTACAGGTCTCTTTACGTCCCGCCGTGATGAAACCTGCTATTGATCGATTGGCACACTGCCCGATCTATGATGAAACCTATCCAGTTTAGACCTTCCGTCTATCCTGATGAAATCCATGAACTCCTTGCATTGGTATAAATCCAATACCGATGATGAAACCCGCCATTGATCGATTGGCACCTCGCCTAATATCAATGATGAAAACCCTATCCAGTTTGGACTCTACGTCTATCCTGATGAAGCATATGAAATCTTTGCGTTGGTATGAGCCAATACCAATGATGAAACCTGCTATCGATCGGTTGGCACACCGCCTGATCGACGCTAAAACCCATCCAGGGTAGACCTTCCGTCCGCTCTGACATAGCACAACACTGCTCTTTGAATCTATTCAGACCCTCCGTCTGGATAGATCATGAAACTCTATTCCTTTGCGTTAATGTTAAACCCCACATTAACGATGAAACTCATATTCTCAGCAAACGGCCTCGTGCCCGAGCTGCTACTTATATCCTCTAAATCAATTCGGACCTTTCGTTTGGATAGATCATGAAACCCTACTTCCCTTTGCATTGATGTTGGCACCCACATCAATGATCGTGTGTCCACAATAAACATATGGCGCCATGGTCCATAGGATGAAAGTTCTGGTCCCAGAAAAGACAATGAAAAAGGAAAAGAGAAAGAAAATGACAAAAAAAGTATATATATAAAAATGGGGTTGAAAATAGAGATACCCCGCCAGACTTGTTCAGGCGTTCTGGACAAGTGCAAAAATGGCCCTAAACCCAGCTGTGGTGAAAACCCGAAAGGGCACTGTAGGCAAAATCGGGTACCCCGCCACGTGAAAATCCGCAAGGACGCGTGGGCAAAAGCAAGAGGGGGCTGGCTCCGGCGAAAACCCGAAAGGGCGCTTGGGTCGGTAATGTGGTAAGTCAGAAGTTCCATGCCAACCGGCACGTTGCCTTCACCTACCCTTCACTGACGAGGCCTTCCGTCGGTCATCTGGCTCTATGCCCCACCGATGATAAAGCCTTTCCGCGGTAGATCCTACGTCTACCCTGATGAAATCCACATACCCTCTTTTCACATATCCCACCAACAATAAAACCGGTCATCATTCCGATAAAGCCTGGCCAGTTCAGACCTTACGTCTGTCCTGATCTAACTCCTAAACTTTCCCTTGATCGATCGGCTCCTTGCCCGGTCAACGATAAACCCTACCAGGACAGACCCTACGCCTATCCTGATGAAACCTACGTATTTCTTGGCAAAGTCCCACCCGCCATAAAACCCGCTGGAATAGACCTTACGTCTGTCCTGACGAGACCTACACCTCTACATACGTCCCACCGTTGATCGACCGGCACCTCGCCCGATCAATGATGAAATCCTCTGTCCGGTTTAGACCTTACGTCTATACTGATGAAACCTATGAGACTCTTTGCGTCGATATAAACCCATATCGACGATGAAACCAACCACTGATCGACTGGCATCTCGCCCGATCAGTGATGAAACCATGTCCAATTGAAACACTGCCAGTGTAGACCTTTCGTCTATTCTGATGAAACTTATAACACTTTCTTTGCATCGATATAAACCCGATATCGATGATGAAACCAACTGTTGATCGACCGGCATCTCGCCCGATCAGTGATGCAACACTGCCAGTGTAGACCTTTCGTCTATTCTGATGAAACTTATAACTCTTTCTTTACATCGATATAAACCGAATATCGATGATGAAACTAGCCATTGATCGACCGGCACCTCGCCCGATCAATGATGAAATCCTATCCAGTTCGGACCCTACGTTTGTCCTGATGAAAACCACGCACCCTTCAATGACCCACCTGCGATAACCTCTACCCAGTCTAGACCTTACGTCTACTCTGATGAAACTTATAAAACTCCTTTGCATTGATATAAACCCAATATCGATGATGAAACCATGTACTGGTCGATTGGCACATTGCCCCGACTAGCTTTGAAACCTGCCCGGAATGGACCATTCGCCCGTTCCGGATAGTGCTCTGAGCCTCTTCGTTCACATTCCTGCAAATCGTTTCCCTTGCGGCAAGTATGGCCAAGAAGGACGTTTGCTGCCACCAACAGAATTCGGTTTAAAGCACCCCCCCGGAGGCCGTCACGCAGTGGAGCGAGTTCCCCATCCTTTCTCTGAAGGGGTGGACGCTCTCCTGCTAGGTACGGGCTATTCCCATAGGGACCGCTGAAACCGCTGCCAAATCGACGTGAAATATTGATGGTGCGATAAGTCAAGAACAAACCACATATGAGACTGGTTTAAAGGGTCCTTTCCATTGAATAAAAAGGGAATACAAGAAGGGCCCCTGAGGGAAAATTGTATTACAAAAAAAGGGAAACAGATATTCACGGGCGTCGGAATATGTCTTCAAAGGCCAGAAGCCCTACATGCGGGGCAGCCCCCAGTTCATGAAGTCGAGCCTCCTCCTCCTGTAGCCGAGCAGACTCGTCCCGAAAGGATGCCATCTGCCCCTCCAACGGAGCTACTTCCTCCGCAAGCTACGGTCGAGAAGTTGTTATCTACGGCAGTTCAGCCCGGAGGTCAAACAGTTCAGCCTCCAGGATGGTTATCCGGCTGCGCACGAACTGCTCCCGCTGCGCCAGAGACTGCAGTTGGCATTGGCGCTCCTGAAGAACAGAGTCCGTCTTCTCCAGCTCAGATTTGCACTCCTTCCTTTGCAACTTCAAAGCTGTCAGTCTGTCAGACATAATATGCGCCAAGAAGTCCCGGCGATGTATAAACTTTAACAACAATAAAACCCGCTGGGCCCATATTTCCATGGGACAGCCCATCGCCTGCAGACCAGCGGTGAAACGCTCGGCTATCTCCTTCAGCCGCAGATAAGTCAGTCCGGGCTGGGACTCCACCAGCTGGCGCAGCATGTCCAGATTTTGCCAGACGAAACTCTCGGATGAAGCGAAGCCAGGAGAAGGGGCTGGAGCTACTTCGAAAGTCACCTCGCCATCAATGTCTGCCCACAGTGCAACATCCGGCTGAGAGGACGAAGACGGCAAATCCGCTGGAAGAATTGGCCGGTCCCTCTCTGTGCTCTCTGGCTGAGCTGAAGATTCCTCCTCCACCGCTGTCTCGGGTGCTATGGCTTGAACATCCGCGGAGGGAGGACCAATGAATGATGGAGCTATCTCTTCATGAGTCTCCTGAATAAGGGCTTCATCTTCAGCTACTCTTTCTGATAATGGGGGCGAAAGGTCCCTAGTCTGTAGAGGCAGAGATCCAGTCTCTATAGCCACTGTGGCAGGGACTGCTGATTCGGGCGCAATCGACATTACGGCGGCCGGTATAAAGGCGGAGCTTCTGGCTGGGTCTACTTCGGCTCTGAACTCTGAGGCCCTGACAGGGATGGAAATCTCTCCTGATGATCCCAAGTCCAGTGATGTTAAGTCAGTTGAAGATTGTATTCTCACTGGCACGGGGCGAATAACCTCAGAAATTTCCATGCAAGTTGAAGGTAAAGCAGGGATGATGATCAAATCTGCAGATGAGACATCCATGGAGACTGCGGCCGCATCTGAGCTGGTAGTGACAGGGTCCTGAGGACAAAGCAGAATGATCCTCATCAATGGATGGAAGAAAATAAATAGAACAGCAAACAAAAAAGAAGCTTACCTTTAAAGTGGGGTCTATATCCTCAAGATGAGACAAAAGAGGAGAAAGCTCCGTAGTTGAAGCAACAAATGGAGGGGTTATGTCGACCTCAGTGTCGAGCCCGGCAAACTCCTCTTGCAATTCCTCCTCAGAAGATAGCATCAACAGTTTAGGAGGCTGAAAGGGCGGGAGGCCTTTTGCAAATACAGGCAGGGCTTCTGATTTTTGGATTTCCTCCTCGCTGCCGCTGAAGGTCACTTCCTCCTCATTATCAGGGACGGTCTCGGAGCTGCCCGAGGATATCTCCACTCTAGCTATGTGCTGCGAGGTCGCCTCTAGAGCATGCCGGGATGCAGACCGGGTGATTATGCGTCTGGCCGGAATAGGGCTCTGTTTTGTTTGAGTCCTTTCACTTTCCTGCGGCTGAGACGACTCTCCCGCTGCTATCGTAGCCCCAGTCGGCTCCCTGACTGTCACCTCAACAAAAGGGGAACTCTGAGGGATATAATGAAAAAGAATAACAACAAAAGTATAAAGAGAAAAGATGAGAGAGCACATTTACCCTCCTCCTCGCCAGCCGGGGTAGGAGAAGGCAGCCTCGTGTCCCTTTCCGCAGGCACTGCAACCTGCTCCGGGGCTGTATCAGATAAAGAGAAGCTCAGTCTCGAAGGACGCCTTAAAAGAACAGTCAAGAAAACAATGAAGATTGCATCTGCAAGATATTTACCGCTACTCTCGGCAGGTTCCTGAGCAGCCTCCCTCTGAGACCTGAACTCGTCAAAAGAGGGGATGTCTGGAAGAGGGGTCCCGGCGTCCGTCGCAACTGGAGCTGACTGCTGGACCCGAACAACTTTGGCCCTCTTGGCCTTGACAACTGCAGCTTTCACCACAGAAGGCTTCCTCTTCTTGCCCGGAGGCAGGGGAGTGGTCGTAGGTGCCGCTGCAGGGATTTCAAAGTAAGCAGGTTTCTCAGCTTGAGCGATAATCTTCCTGTAAAGTCCCTGCCGTTTTATGTCCGGTCTATCTGTGCAAAACACAAGAAGGACAGTCATAGTCGACAGCTGCAGAACACAACAATAAAAGAAAGACGCCATGAGCACACAGGAAGGGTCATACCTGCTGGGCCGTCATAGAAGGTGGAAAGCGGCCAATACAGATAAGCCACCTCCTTCGAGCGGGAAGCAGCCTCCTTCACGAGCCAGCATACGTCACCTATGGTCTGGCATTTCTCCGTCAAGGCAGCTAAATCTTTGTGTCCGTGGAAGTCAAGGCAATGAAACAGGCCGAGGTAATCCATGCACCAGCCGTCGACATAATGAAAAGAAATAAAAAGCGGCTTATTCAGAATGCCAGCTATCGGGTTCTCTACTGACAGCCCGTGAACATTCAGCAGCACGAAAAGCCAAGAAGTGTGCTGATAATATGTGTTGGTGCGGTCTTCCCTCCGCACAAATGTCCGATAAGGGTGAAATCTGTCTACCGGGCCCCTCCAGGGGGCTGCTGTCGGGAGAGGCTCCTCCGGGGGAAATGGATACTGCACCTCCACATGAATACTCCCTATGTGGCCCAGCTGCCTCAGGTCCTTTGTAAAAGCATCTTCATTGATCTCAGAAAATACAGGAGTGGGTATTTCAGAGCCTTCCTCTTTTAAGGACCGACGCCTGGCGATATATGTGTCCGCCTCCCTCGGATGCTGTGAATAGAGCCTTTTCAGATGAACCTCATCAATTTCAAATACAGGCCCTGATTGCCGCTTTAAGAAAGAGCGCTCGGCCACATCCCAGAAGGCGCCTCTGCCATCCTTATAAAAATTGGTGCGGGTATTCCACCACTTGATGTATTCTGATGTGACCCGGGGAATACGATTAGAAACGGTCGGGACCCTGAAAGTTACGCCCTCTCGGCGATGAAAGAAATCCCACCATATCCGACCGTCACTGGCAATGGAGGACCCATGCTTGGCACGGCTGTCCAAAGGGAACTGAGCAGCTGATGAAGGAATATGCTGATCGTAGCCGAAGTTTCTGCTGAAACGGAATGGGTAATAGGGCTCCAAGATGAGCAAGCCTCCCTTCCTGAAGACCAATACACTGGGTCGGATAGCCATAGCCCACCTTACCAGTTCTGGTTCTAATATGGGCCGGGTGGCATTGGCCCCCGAAACAGGATGGACATAAACTTCTACCTCCTCCATTCTGCATTCCCTCTGAGGGTCTACTAAAGGAGCCGAACCTGCTGCCAAGCTCCAGAAATGAATGCTACCAGGAGCATCTACAGGCACTTTTGTCAACCGGCCCCTGATCTTAAACAGCTGCTCTGAGAAAAGACCAGGTTCGGCGCTAGCAAACTCAATCATCCGAGGGAGCAGTGTGTCTGACTGCAAAGTTCTCGGGGCCAGCTCGGGGAAAATGCTGCAAACCCAAGCATTGAAGAAATGAAATGGACCTACAGTCCGTAAGGAACGGGGAACCCGATGTCTATGCAAATCTCCCAGCGATTTGTAAACTAAACACAAAGCCGCCGGGCACAGAGACAGTCTCATCCCCCAGGCCATCTGACAGGCCGGATATATAGCCTCCGGTCTGATAGTCGTCTCGTCCCCTTGGGGGAGAGCGAAAGTGCACAGCCAGAAGGTCAGATAAGCTGCACAATGAGTAATGGGGTCAACCCCTGCTGGGTTCGGGCCATCTACACCTGCTCGGCGCAGTGAAGCCGGCAATGCTGATTTATAACGAGGGGCCCTGATCTGCTTACTGGGAGTCGGTCCCACGGAAGGGAAGTCTGTATACTTCAAGGGACCCCCGAAGAAGTACTGTATCCACTGTCCTACACGGACTCTCAACCTGCTGCTCTTTTCCCGGGGTTGATATCCTTTGGAAGATCCCCTGCTATAGGCCAGACAAATGGTCCGATAAGCCTTCATCAAGTACCGGTATGCGTAGCCAAAGGAATATCTGCCCTCTCCATCAGAGGCGTCCTTTACAGAGTCGTCTAGACAGACCTCTTCATATGGCTCCCCATCTATAGGCAGGCCTGAAAGCTGCGCAAGACTCCAAAGATCGAGAGAAGTCTCGCCTTCTGCTGTATAGAACGTATTAAACTGTGGGCAGAACACTTCAAGCATGCCGCAACATAATCCCCGAGAGATGGGATAGCGGAACCTGGAGGCAAATACACTATGATATACCCCAGCTCTAATCAGTAAAGGGGCGTATTCCTTCAAGACAAATTCTGTAAACTCCACTGCTCCTACCCTGAAGAGATGGGCGTCTGTCACTTTAGCATCTCCAAACCAGCCGGCAGCTAGCTGATATTTAAATTGAACGGCCAGACAGTTCAGAATAAATGGCTCGTCCCTGTAACCCCACTTCACAGGAGCTAGAAAAAGTCCAAAGTTGGGCTTCTCCCGATGGACGCGACCGGCTGCATGGTCCCACCTTGCTGGGGTAAACTCTGGTGCCCGGGTCAGCATCTTCTTCTCCGGCTCTAATTCAGAAATGCCCAGCACGGCATTCCAGTCCCTCTGCTCGTCTGGGAGATATATAGCTCGGGCTCGATAAACAGAACCCTTCATGCTGTCTCTGTCAGCCAGTATTGCCGCTTCCACATACCGAGCAAGCAGGAAATCTCTCATTCCGCCTATGGTGAAGGTCCGAATAAATGGCAGCAGATGGCGATCCTTCGGCAGGTCCGGACGGTAGTCGGCAGCCCTTCTGAAATCAATCCCTTCTGTGGAAGAATAGACTCCGGAAGACGGCACTATGTCAGTCTCGAAATTAGAGGACTCATCAACAATGGCAATCTGGTTATAGCCGAAGCTTAGACTATTCACATTCAACCAGTTGACTGAAGCCCGAGATATGTCCGGCTGAGCCGATGAACTCGCTCCCACAGTCATGGAAGCCGCAGCAGAAGAGTCGGAAGCCATGTCAGTGACTGCAATCAAGAAAAGATGAAAATAAGCATCGGAAAGATGAAGGAGCATGTGAGGATTAAATAAATAGTTCCAATTAAATTTCGGCAGCATCTCCTCTTGTCCGGGGTCTGCCCAAAAAAAAATAGGGAGTCACCCACCAAGAGGGAGTGATCCCGAGCATAAAATGGGACTCAATCCCACATAATGAACTTACCCGAGAATGAACGGGTCAAAAAGGGGGAAGGCGACAAGGCTCTCGGAGGGGGAGCTCACCACCGCCGCCGAGATGAAGAGAGAGAAGGGATAGGTAAGAAATGAGGTAAAAACCCCTCTCGGGGGGTTAAAAAGAAGAGGAAAGAGAGGCTTCTCGGCGCGAAGGAAAGCGCGCCGAGAACCCCCCGTCGGCCGGAAGAAGGGAGGCGCGCCGAGATGCCCGCGCCGAGAAGCCCGCTGAAGACCCCCCGCGCCGAGAAGGCCGCGCCGAGACGCCCGCACCGACAACAGGTCGCGCCGAGAAGCCCCGCGCCGAGAAGGGTCATACCTTGCACCGAGAAGCCCAAGGCAAGGCCAAGAAGGCTCCAAAGTGCTGACAATAAAATCAGAAGATATGGAGATGAAAAACATGAAAATGAAAGATACATGTGCATAATATTGCTGCAGCAACATGATAAGCCAAAGAACAATGTCAAAGAGAAATGGAGGAAGATGCCCTCGAATGATAAAGGCACCTGCAGACCCCGTGCCGCTTATTCTGCACTTACGCCGCCCGCAGGTGGGGGGCATTTGTTGACACCTTGAAAATGAGCAAGGGCAGAAACAGAATTGAAAGGAAGATCAGACCAATAGTGAAAGATCAATGACGAAGTTCGTCAACCATCTACCCGGCTGAAGTCCTTTCCGGGCCAAGCTGATGTCCGATGCCATTGTCAGTCAGACGACGGCACTGATGAAATAGCAGTCACCTGGCTGAAGTCTTTCCAGGCTAAAGCTGATGTCCGGTCTTGTCACCGTTCCGGTGACGATGCCAATGAAATGATGTCCGGTTTTGTCATCATTCAGATGGCAACGCCGATGAAACCCCGGTCTACCGACTGATGAAAAACCTATGAATGATCTCAATAGAAACTATGTCACCAATGGAGGGCCCTTTTGGGTGCTGATGCACTTGAAGGACCAATAAGAGGCCTAGTCTGAAAGGCCTAAGTGGGCCTATAAAGTGGCGCCGGGATCCTCTTGTCGAAGCCCAAAAGCCGCGCCGAGAAGCGGAAGTCCTGCGCGCCGGGAAGCCCCTCAGTTGAGGCGCGCCGTGACAGGCCTGCCGAGAAGATACAAAATCCAGTTATAAAACCCCCTTCCCCTCGAGCAAGAAAGAGGAGGGCCATCACCACCGCCAGAGAGACAATAGAAGAGAGAAAAATGATAGAGAAAAGAGAGAAGAGACCAACAGAGCAAGAGAGAAAAAAAAAAGAAGAAGAGGAAGAAGGAGAAGAAGCTCCAGGTGGGCAGCAGGGGAGGGAGAGGAGTCAATGCTCCGCCCTCCCCCCCCCATGTTTTCTTTTCTTCTCCATGTAGTCTTACGAGTTTTACCTCGATTTATCAAATGTAACCGGGATATCCCGGCCTTCGTTCTATTTCCCTTTCCCTCATTCCCCCTTTTTTGATTGGTGTGAGTTTGGGATGATGCAATGGAATGAAATGCTTTGATGGCCCGTTTGGGCGTTTCCCCGTTTTCTTTCTTCTTCCTTACATGTATCTATGTTTCTGGTTCAACTGAACGTGGAATGATGAAGCCTTCCCATCTCTGGTTTCTCTCGAATGAGTGCTGCTCAATGTCTTGAATGATCGTTCTGATGCTTCAGGTTTCCCTGCTCCGATTGTTCTTCCTGGAGGAACGTCGAAGGAAGAGTCCCAATCTTCACACCCATGGATTATTGGACTCTATCCTCTCACCCCTTCAGTGATGCCTACACTGGGTAGTCTCCCCATCTTTCATTCCGTTTGCTTCCTTTTCTTAAGCCATTAAGGTCGCCCCAGGAATCAGGGACAGTTATCCCTTGGTTTCCCTGGACGGCCGGCGACAGAAAAACATATCCCCATGGGTTTTAAATGGGTGATGATCTCGGGCCCTCCATAAACCTCGCCTTCCAGTGATCCCCTGGCACTGCCCAGCAAAGCCCTTGGCTTCCCCCCTCATCTGCATCCTAAATTCCCAGCCATTACCTGAATCCCAGAAAGAAATCTCAAAAACAGAGTGCCGTAGAACCCTGAAACACATCTCGGCGCCCTCATCTGTCTCGGCTCCAAGAACAGTAGAACAGGTGAATAGCCCTCGGCGTGAGCCTTCTCGCGCCGAGAACCCCCACTATGCCCAGGCCGAAAAGGCCCTTCACCATTTCTCTTGCCTGCGCCGAAAGCCTCTTCTCCGTCGCGCCGAAACCCCTCACATTGAGCTGTGCCGATAAGCTCCCCGGCCCTCTTGTCTTCGCGCCGAGAAGCTCGCGCCGGGGGCTCCTCTTTGGCTTCTCTGTCTCGCGCCGGGAACCCAGCCCATCCTTACCTTGGCGCCGGGAACCCCCGACCTCTTGCCATCGGCGCCGAGAACCCCCTGTCCTCCTCTTCATCGCGTCGGGAACCCAGGCCCTCTCACCTTGGCGCCGGGAACCCCTGGCCTTCTTGCCATTGGGGCCGGGAGCCCTGGCCTTCCCATTTTTGGGTCATGCCGAGAGCCCGTGCCCATTCAGAGTGCGCCGAGAGCCTAATCTGCCACCCAACGAACCCCAACACCCAGAGCAAACCCACACAGGGATATCCGTGGATCACCAGATATGTCCCGGAGATAAAATTAAAGGGAGTCAGACTCCCTTATGTTCCATCAGTTCGTGTCGGGATTACGACAACCCACCCCCTTTTTAGCTCCGGTGAGCTCTGCCAATGCATGAGTGCCACCAGCTCTTGTAAGGGAAGAGTCAAATATCGCCCCAAGGCATACATGTGTAATGAGAGAGGTTCGGCCTCTCTATCTCTCGGCTTTCATCCCGGCACTCCGTGGGTGATAGCCTATTCTCCCCTGGGCATAACCAGATTATGGGGAGATGCTGTCGAAATGTTGATCGATGCTTTAAAACCCCATCGTGGTTACAACTCAGTCTGCCTGTGATTTAAATCCGCTTTCTCCCCTTTCCCCTACACCCAGTTTTTGAACCATTGATCATATGTTTCTGTGGTTGATGTTATTATCTTACCCGCCTTCCTGGCCCTGGTATGAAGTTTAAAATGGTGCACATGAATATCTGTTTGCCTTATGAGGCCTCCTATTTCGGCGTTTAATCAAGGGTTGTCCTTCTTGGGAAGGGCGTAATTAACGTCATAGCCTTTATGGTATGGCGGACTTTTGGTCCCGACTCGGACTTCACAATCGACTGACCAAGTCAAGTCGAGCGCACAATGAAATCGTCACACATGTGACTGGCACGCATAATAATCAATAAATACAAATAAGGGAATTCCCCATAAATATAAATAACTAAATTAATAAAAAAATCCCCATGTCCATAGGTGCGGACACCAGAGCGAGTGAGAGGCACAAACCGGCGAGCCGTCGGTACCGTACGCGGAGCACCACTCGAGGTACATCGGCTTCTATCTGGCTCGGAGATAGCCTGGAGACTCCCCCTTGAGTCTTAGCATTTATCATGTTTTAGGGGGATTTCATTTATGTGCAATGTGTGTTTATTTTGTTTTATTTGGATTGTAATTCGTATTGTAATAAGGGTTTATGTGTAAAATGGGACCCCCCGTGTCCCACGGGCCCCCCACCCCTCCTCCCATTGATCCACCTCACCCCTAGGGCCCATGTGGGGTCAGTCAACATTCCAATTGTGGGCTTCTAGAAGAGTGGGCCAAGTGGGGGACAAGTGGACTAAAATTTCAAATTTGGATCCCATGGAAGTCAAGGGGGTGCCCCATGTTTATTATTGGTTAATAGGTTAGAAATCTTTTTTTATTTGGTCCAAACCACATGGGAGAATTAATTTTGTTGACTCCCAAGTTTGCCCCTCCCAATTCTAGATCTAGGGTTAATTGAGGTCTTTTTGTATTTCATATAAAACCCTTGTATTTCCATTTGATTAGAATTAATGCATTTGAAGCTTGAAAAATTCTTGAGCAAGGGCTGGTGCGCCCCCCTCCTCTCTCCTCTCTCCCCCTCTTGCAGCTGGGAAGGCTGTATTCTGGTGGTGTGACTCCACCCCGATCAGTTCCGGTCGCCGCCGCCGCCGCCACGTGCCGCCATGGCGCCTCCACCATCGCCGCCAGTGTTCTGTCCATCCAGGACAGAGGTGTCTTCTCCGAATTCCTGCTCTCCACCCCGTTGTGTTCTTGAGCTGGGATTTTGGATGTTCTAGAAGTGTTCCCCACGATCCACAAAAATTGGTTGGTCATGAATCTTCCATTTGATAATTTTCCATTTTCGTCCAACCTCTTTTCCTAGATCTGTCTGCTTGCTGTTTATATTTCCACCCGCCCTGTGTTTCTAGTTTTCTGACCCCTTTTTGATTTTTCATAGAGCTCCCAATTTTACTGGGAGTTCTGTCCATCAACCCCTCCATCCATGATTTTTATTGATTTTTGATCAGCCCTCCATATATTTTTCAAAATTCATTCTCAGAGCTAGCTACAGTTCTGTCCACCTGTTTCCAGATCCGATCACCTTCTAGTGAAAAAATCATATCAATTCGTAGCTTCCACCAATCTATCCATACAAAATATGTCCGTTTTCCTTGTTCAATTTCCTACAACTTTGATGAAGAGCTCAGGAGCTGAATCGGAAGTCTACTAGGCGGTCAACGGTAGTTTTCAGACAACTCACCTGCAGATCTGAGATTTCGGATACTGTACAACAGAAACTTGAAAATTCAATAAAGTCCAGATCCGTCCAGATCCAGCAGATCTCTCTAAGCCTAGATCGAAGGACATCAAGAGAGCTTTCCAATGATAGCTCATGCGCTCCGATCCGACGTCAGGATTGATCGCAGCGGCCGATCTCGCAGGAGCGTGCGCCTGAAAATAGTAACCAAAGTCCGTGGACAGCATTCCAAAAGCTTGGAGATCGGAGCCGATCGGCCACCGATCGGTGTTTACGGCCGACCGCCGTCCCAGGAGGCGCGCCACCAGGGGTCTCCATCACATTGGGCCCCACCCCAGAAGGCCGAGAGGACAGTGCCACCCGCAGGCCCCACGGACCCGTAGAACCCGCCGTCCGGACAGGACGAAAACGCGGAGTTCGACACCGCCGGGCGACATCAAGATGCTGCCCGTCAACCCAATTCGCGTGATTCTCGGGCCCCGCATGTGACATTTTACCTCCCTACGTGGAGTGGGTCAAAGTATTGTACCGCTGTAAATTTGTTTAACCGGGAGTCCGTGATTGGCCGAGGTCGTCGTCCCCACGCCGGGTGCGTGGAGGTAACGGTCTCGCCTTCTTGGCATTTACTTGCTTAGCTAGTATACGGTCATATGCCGCTGTCGAGAGTGTAGGTTCCTAGCCCGTGTGTTCATATCGCCGTTGTGAGTGTGAGAGTGACCCGTCCCACGACTCGATCCGAGTCCAGAAGTTGAGTCTGACTACCTTGAACTCTGCCGGTTCCTTAACCGCGCACGATCCATGCTTTCCCTCGCATGGGATGCCGAGTGAGTTTACACTTCTGTTAGTGACGTGTAGCCTATAGGAGCTCTTAGTGTCGAGCCGAGGTCGCTCTAGTGATTAAGTCGTGTCATTGCTGGTCGAGTCGTGTCCGTCTCATATAGCGTCGTTTCGTCAGTCCGTCCCACATCATGCTGCCAGTGATTAAGGAAACCAATCCTGGGGTCCTTCGACTGCAAAACCTCATTGAAGGGCTAGATGAATATGTGCAGCTCGAATTGAAACCTTTGCTGGTGCGGGACCATGTCCCGTGGCAAGAACTAGAGCAACTCTCACTTGAACAAAAGGAGGAAGCTGAAGAGGCACCTGATAAAGAGGGCAGTCTATTCTGGGGGCACCTGCCCGCAGAAGCAAAAAAGAAGAAGAAGCAAAAGAAGAAGAAAAGAAAGGCCGCTGGGGCCAATAATGTGCAGGTTGTCTCCTGTAATACCCTATCAGCACTTTTCAACCTATCCAGAGAGGAGGAAGAAGAGGAAATTTGCTTCACGCCCCATGCTGGGGGAGGCAAGGCCGAGGCCGCAACTGTTGCACATGCCACCTGGTCAGGCCGGAAATGGGGGTGTCAGCCGCCGCCCAACCACAACATCATGTTCAGGGGGGAGCAGCCCTACAAGACACCTCCGTCGGAGGTCAAGGGAGTCCAAATCCCTCCTCCGTCAGGCCTATACAACAAGAGTGGGGGCAAGGGGGTCCCTTCATTTCTTGAATTTATGAAGATGTCCAAGGGGAAGCAACCTTGTCAGGAGGCTAACCCTACACCTGGGGATGTTCACCCGCAGCCAACACAATCTGTGGAAAATCCAAAGGCGGATGGAGCCTGCCCTGCAGCAGCTGACAAAGAACACCCAGGGGTCGGCATCAGCCAGAAAGGCGCCGAGTCCGAGGAAGATGAAGCAGGCCCGTCAGGGGCCGCAATCCAAGACTGCCCCAAGCCCAGATGGGCTGAAGAGATGAAGCTCTCTAATGTCCGAGCTGGGAGCCGAATAATGAAGCTACTCAAGAAGCCCCCTGCTCGATTTACAATCTGGGAGATCCTCTCTTTGAGTGAAGAGACTCGACAGGTGATCATCACTGCTCTGCAAATGCCTGCTCATTTCGAGACTTGCACAGCTGAAGCTGTACCGGAAGCCAGTATGACCTTCACTCCAGAAGACATGCTACTGCCTACTGCCAGCCACAACAGGCCGCTGTACATGAAAGGGCACCTGAATGGAAGGGAGCTGAACCGGATCCTGATCGATCCCGGTGCGGCCGTTAATATTCTACCCTATAGAATATATGAGAGGCACCACTTCAACGTGCACCTCGAGAAAGTCAGAGATATGCGTATCGCCGGCTTCAATCATAAATGTGAAGTGTCAATGGGGGTGGCAGAATTCACGCTAACCCAGGCAGATTTCACTACAACGGTGCAGTTCCATGTCATTGACTCCCGCACCTCTCACAAGGCACTGCTCGGTCGCCCGTGGCTACATGAAAATATGGTGGTGCCCTCCACACTCCACCAATGTATCAAATACAACCTCCAGGGGAAGGAGGAGAGGATATTTGCTGACCTCCACCCATTCGAGGTGTTTGAATGTCACTTGGCGGATGCCAACTTATATACGGGGCCTCCCCAGAAGATTTTTGAAGCTAAAACCCCCGTGGGGACATCAAAGAATAGATCTGGCGATAGTTGGTATCCACCACCGCCGCGCGGATATGTCAAGCCAAAGGTGGTCTCCCACATCACAGCTTCCAGGAACGTGGGCAGGATAACACCCCCGACACTATACCCTGAAGCTAATGAAGTGCGGGTCGCTCGGCGGCGCAATCATATTGAAATCCCGGACGGCCTTACCAAGCCAACTCCCGGCCTTGATAACCCTACTGTCGAGCCTTTCAAGACTTGGGAGGTGACGCATGAAGATGGACCTAGCAGCTTGTTCTATACGGCTGAAGAGCACCCCACTCTGGAAGACACAGACTGCAGCCTCCCCGAAGATATGAGCAACCCATCGGTTCCCGTCAAGGGTCTGGCATTCACAACTGATCGGATGGCCAGGATGTTTCAGAAGCAACACATTCCCCCCGATCAGTCTCAAAAGTGCAAGGAAGCTTTCCAGAAGATGTGGTATCCCGCAAATCTGGATAAGGAAATGAGACGTGTCTCTCAACATCCAGGGTTGGGTTTCACCTTGGAAGAATATTATTACAGTGGGTGATACGAGGTGGACACCATTTCTGCCTTCTATCCTGCTGAAGATAGCCCGCTGGGGGCAACTTTTGATGAATACCCGGCAGAAGCTGAGCATGTTGAACTGGCTCGACCTGAAAATCAAGAAATAGAGACCTCGGTCCCCTACCGATGCTGGGAGTAGGTCTACCCTGAAGAGGCGGCCCTTCAAGCCAAATTTGATACGGCTAGCAGTAGTGAAGCCGAAGATACTGAAGAAGCAGGAATTTCTCCCTCCAATGGAGTCCTACTGATGATAACTTCAACACCCCTTCTGCCAATCAGGGAAGTCTCGGTCGACTCCGATCAAGGGGAACAAGCCACCAGGAAAGAAAAAGCCACTTCTACGGAAGATACAACTGCCCCAGAAGGCGAGGCCTCCTCAACTTCTGCTACAAAACCAGGATGTTGTCCAAGCCCGGCAGTAAACAACTACCAGCCCGTCGCGGCTGTAACCTTATCTACAAACACTGAAGCTGCTCTCTCACCCTTGGGAGCTGCGACGGTAGTGGATTTGCTAATAGAACAATCTGCGCAGCCGCTGGCACAAGAAATAGAGAAACCTCAAGAAGCTCTGGTGGTGTCTGACGAGGAAGTCGAGGTACTCGACCCTCAAGATGGTATTCCAGATTTCGTTGACCTCCAACCGGCACCTCTGGAGATAGAAGATGGAGGCCAGGCCACAGTCGATGAACTGATAGAAGTCAACTTGGGAAATGAGGGGGACCCTAGGCCTTCCTTCCTCAGTGCCCAACTATCCCCAGAAGAACGGGAGCTGTACATGCAGCTGCTATTAGAGTATCGAGATTGCTTCGCCTGGACTTACAAAGAAATGCCGGGTCTAAGCCCCACTGTCTCACAACATGAGCTGGCAATCAGCCCTGAGGCCGAGCCGGTGAAGCAACCACCGCGGCGCATGAGGCCAGAACTCATTACTCAAATCTGTGCTGAAGTCGACAAACTCATTGATGTGGGATTTGTTGAAGAAAACCAGTACACCACGTGACTGGCAAATATCATCCCCGTGAAAAAGAAGAATGGACAGATCCGGATATGTGTCGACTTCCGAGATCTAAATAAAGCCTGCCCTAAAGATGACTTTCCGATGCCAATAACGGAAGTCATGATAGATGCTACGACCGGCCATGAGGCCCTGTCATTCATGGACGGGTCATCCGGTTACAACCAGATTTGTATCGCGGAGCATGACCGGGTCCATACTGCTTTCCGAATCCCTAAAGGTATTTATCATTATAAGAGGATGCCGTTCGGACTGAAGAATGCTGGCGCAACTTATCAGCGCACAATGACCAAGATCTTTGATGAGTTGCTCTACCACAAGGTCGAGTGCTACATAGATGATCTGGTAGTCAAAACCAGAAGAAAAGAAGACCATCTGCAAGACATCCGGATCGTCTTTCAGAGGCTGAGGTAGCATGAGCTGAAGATGAACCCCATGAAATGTGCGTTCGGAGTATCGAGCGGAAAGTTCTTGGGCTTCATAGTCCGATATCGGGGAATCGAGATAGACCCCGCAAAAATCAAAGCAATTCAGGAGTTACCTCCACCAAGGAATATCTCCGAGCTGAGATCACTACAGGGCCGCTTGGCTTATATCTGGTGGTTCATTTCCAATTTGTCAGGGCGATGCCAGCCTTTCCACAAGTTGATGATGAAAGATGTTCCCTTTTATTGGGACGAAGATTGCCAGATAGCCTTTGACAAGCTGAAAGACTATCTGAAGAATCCTCCAGTGCTGGGCGCATCGGTGAAAGGACAGCCATTGATATTATATATAGTAGCTACACATAACTCCCTGGGGGCAATGCTGGCCCAGAATAATGAAGAAGGGAAAGTGCAAGCCCTCTATTACCTCAGTCGGAGACTAGTCAGAACTGAGAAAAAATATACTTATATTGAGAAGGTCTGTCTGGCACTGGTCTTCGCAGTTAAGAAGCTCCGACACTATATGTTGTCACATGAAATCAGCTTGGTATCCAAAGAGGATCCCCTAAAATATATTATGTCCCAGCCGGCACTCAGAGGTCGCCTGGGCAAGTGGGCGGTAATCCTTATGGAGTTTGACATCTCCTATGTACCGCGCAAGGCCGTCAAGGGTCAAGCTATCGTAGATTTCTTCGCTGAGCACCCAGTACCCGGGGACTGCCCGCTGGAACCGGAGCTTCCTGAAGATGAAACCCTGGAAGCCGTTCAGGTGCAGCCTGTAGACACGCCATTCCTGACGTCTCCTGAGAAAGTCTCATATTATTATACGACGCCCTGCGACGGCTTACGCATTTCGAATCACTTGAGTACTTCCTTTTCTTGAAGCCCTTTTCGGCATCCGGAATCGTCTCGTCACGGCATTCGGACGGCATCAACACCAGTCAGACGCATCAAAAGGTTCCGGAACCAAGAAGGGTGTCTGCCGGGCGCCCGCCGACGCCTGATCTAAGGACCCGGGTGGGTCTTAATGGGGGCGTCCAGGCCCCTGGACACCCCCATATTTTTAATTTATTTTATTTATTTTTTCAGGGCTTAAACTTTATAAAAAAAATAAATATATATAAATTAATGGAGGCGTCCAGGACCCTGGACGCCTCCATAAAAACAAAAAAATAAAAAATATATATAAATTGCCAGTTGGCATACAAAAACAAAAAATAAATAAATATATATATATATATTAATGGAGGCGTCCAGGCCCCTGGACGCCTCCATAAAAACAAATAAAAAATTCAAAAATGCCAGCCCTGGTATAAAAGACAAAAGAAAAATAAAAAATAATATAATTTTGGAGGCGTCCAGGCCCCTGGACGCCTCCATCAAAACCCTCACGGGCGCCGCCCACCGAACGACGGTTTGTCGTGTGTGAAAAAAGCCAAATTATAGAGACGTCCGGTCAGCTGGACGCGCCCATTTCTGAATCACGAGGCGCCGCTCACAAAACCACGTGTTGTGCCAAACCGCGTGCGGCCGTCGTCGGTTTTCGGTGGACCTATTAGAGGCGTCCGGGACCCTGGACGCCCCCACAAAAGTATTCTAAAAAAATATATATAAATAGAATAAAATATTATTTCAGCCCTGATGGAGGTGTCCAGGGTCCTGGACGCCTCCACCCTCCGGAGCCCTATAAATAGAGGCCTACCCCCTCAGTTCTAGGGGAGCTTCTAAGTGATCCGATAGGCTGCCGGAGCCCAGAGGCTACGGAGTCATTTTTCTAACCCGTGGGGTCTTTTGTAGGTGGAGGTTCTGCCGGCTTCTCGGGTGCCCACGCTCGCGAGAGGAAGGTCGTCTTCATCCACCGCGCTTCTACGTCGTCCCCACGCTGCCGGAGCTCCGCCGAATTTCACCACCGGCACATCCAATAAGCCAACTCTTTCCTTTTCTTCGTAGTTCTTTTGCATTCATCATCTCGCATCCATCATCTCATTTTCCTCCTACTCGAGTCCGAGAGGGGTTTAAAAGATAACACCAACCAGGTGTGTGTCTTCCCGTTATTTCGTCATTTTTATTGCAAGGATATGAATACTACACATTCATCTTTCTAAGCCACTTGTCATTTGTTTGTCGTTGTTTTGCAAGGGTAGCCGAGGAAAGCCCTCTCCGTCGGCCGGCCGGAAGGAGAGGAAGAAGTAACCCACCATCTCCCGCTCTTGAGGTAGGCGCGATCACCTTCTTATTTTGGGGTCTTTCGGCCCCTGGCGATCACATCTCTTCATCGAGGCCGCGGCGAGTCACTTCCCCAATGGCCGTTTAAATTTCTGTTCTCATATCCTCTTTATATCCTGTTATATTTTGCTTATATCATCGAGGCCGCGGCGAGTCACTTCCCCAATGGCCGTTTAAATTTCTGTTCTCATATCCTCTTTATATCCTGTTATATTTTGCTTATATCATCGAGGCCGCGGCGAGTCACTTCCCCAATGGCCGTTTAAATTTCCGTTCCTATATTCTTTCTATATTCTAATATATTTTGCTCATATCATCGAGGCCGCGGCGAGTCACTTCCCCAATGGCCGTTTAAATTTCCGTTCCTATATTCTTTCTATATTCTATTATATTTTGCTCGTATCATCGAGGCCGCGGCGAGTCACTTCCCCAATGGCCGTTTAAATCTCTGTTCTTATATTCTCTTTTATATTCTGCTATATTCTGCTCATATTCTCGAGGCCGCGGCGAGTCATTTCCCCAATGGCCGTTTCAATTCTTGTTATTTAATTTCTGCACCATTCCCGTCCCCCCGAGGTCGCGGCGAGTCACTTCCCGCTATGACCGTTTGAACCCCATATCTTGCTATATTATACTTGTCCCGCTCGCCCCGCCGGAGCAATCTCCCGTGGTGGCCCCTTCTCTCTCTTCTTTCATCTCTGTGTTGCAGCAAAACAAACAAAACAACCCAAAAAAAGAAGGAGCCCGCGCGCTCTCCGCTTCTTCCTCTTCCCCGCTCTTCCCCGGAACCGCGTGACGTCGCTCACAGATTGGCGATCACGGTGGGACGTCTACTGCTTCCTCTCGGCTACCCTTGCAAGTTCGGCACCATCCGTGCCTCTCCATCTTGGCGCCCGCGCGCGCCCCTGTTGTGCTCACGGCAGCACTGTCAGTTGATTGGTTGTTTGTTTATTATATGTCTGTTATTTCTGTTGTTTTCCCACTCCATATATCTGTCAGCATTCCATTGCATACATCCATTCCTCCTTTCTATCTTTTTTTCATTTTTTGAGGATCACCCTTTCCCGGTGAAGGAAGGACTCTCCGTTTGGGAATTCCTCTCAACGGACTAGAATCTCCTACACTGGGACCTCCGTAAGTCCCCGACATCGAAGAATCTCCTCTTCGTTCACTGGGCTGGTTGTACCATTGAAGTTCCCCGGAGTTAGTCATTTCATTCGTGGTGAGACGAGAGACCCTAGCTGACACGGCGGTGAAACAAAAACAAACGAGGGTCCCCATTTTGTGTGAACTTCGGATCTCGCTAAAAATACAAAAAAATCATCAAAATCAAAACACAAAAAAGGGCGTAAAAGCATCCACTTGTTTGATAATCTCTGCTACATACTTGCTAGTGTATGTTTTTGCGTTCTGGGAAAACTGTGAGCATGTCTCACGAGTCTTCTGAGGAGAACCACCCTAGTCGTGGTTTGACAGCCGACCCGCGAGTCTATGCTATGGACTCGGGTCCTTCTCATGACCCCTCGCATGAGGTGCATGTTACTGCCGGGGACACGTCCCCGCCACAGGATATCACTTCCTTACTGGGCATCCTCGCCAACACGGAGCTTACCTCTGAACAGCTCCGGGCCTTCCAGGCCATTCTAAAGGGGAAATCTGTTTCCCCCACGCCCCAGGAATCAACTCCGGCCATCGCACCTCTCCAAGAGTCCGTGCAGGCCATTCCATCTCCCTCATTGGCGCAAGCCATCCAGTCTCCCTCGCTTCAAGGTCAAGCGAGCCAACAACCTCCCTCATTCCAATTCCCGTCACAATCTCAAACTCCCGGTGTTCCTCACACACCGTTTCAGCCAGGGCCAACTGTCGGTGGTCCGACAGTTCCCTCTCATTCCGGGTTCCCCCCTCAAGTCCCCGGGAGACAGTTTCTCCCCCAGTGGCAAGTGCCACCTTCACCCCCAGAGGAGCTCGCCCAATCGCTCCTCAATAGGTTCAACCGCATGGATGAGCAGTTTCAAAATCTAAGAAGGATGGTGGACGTGAAAGCCACCCCGGAGGTTGCTTTGCCAATCCTCCCCGTCATTCATCTTCCTCCCTCCGAAATGCCCACGTACCGCAGATACAATGGTACCGGCAACCCCTTCATTCACCTCAAGGACTTCATGTATGAGTCCTCCTATTGGCAAAACGATCAGAGGTCCCTGGCATACCTCTTTCGGAGATCATTGGATGGTCCCGCGCTTGAGTGGTTCTATTCTCTGGAGCCCCGCGAGGCCGAGAATTTTGAAGTAGTTCAGAGAAGGTTCTTGCAGAAATATAGGGATAGGGTCGGTCCCTCACTCTCCATTACCGACCTAGTGGCCGAAAAGATGAAACCCGACGAGGATTTTGTCCGATATGCTGATAGATGGAGGTCTCTGGCGGAAAGAATAAGGGATACCCTCTCTGAGCCCGAACAAGTGAAGATGATTGTGTCTAATGCAACCCCACAGTTCAGACACGTCCTGGCCATGAATAAACTTACTACGATGGAGGAACTCTATGAAAGGGCCCGATACATCCAAACCCAGTTAAAAGACTCCCCCATCATGAACATGTTTGAGTCACCGAAGCCCAAAGTGGTCAGAAAGACAGGCGCTGGTGTCCCGGGCGGAGCCACAGAAGGGGTCGTGACAAATGAGCAGGTCAGTGCGGTCAACAATGCCAACTATGCAGTCAACCCAAGGCCTCCACAAATGCCCCGACTACCCCTTCAACCAGGTCCTTTCCCTCTTCGTCCTCCACCCCAAAATAACCCACCCCAGGATAATATGCCTCCATTACGCCAACCCCAGCAACAACAACCACAACCTCAGCAACAACAACCACCGCTTCAGTACAACCAAGTTCCACCCCCGGGGAACTATGCTCCCCAACAGCAACAAAGGAGGCCGCTCGGTCCCAAGAGAGCCTACTATCCACCATTGCCAGAAACTTTAACAGACATTTTTAATGCCCTCATGGCATCAAACCAACTCGCCTTACCCAGAGAAAGGCTCATGTGGCCCCCCAATGTTGATACCTCCAAATACTGTGTTTACCACAGGCAGCCGGGACACACAGTAGATTACTGCTTCCATTTCAAAGATTACATACATGATATGAACGATGAACATCAAATAGATTGGGACGAGATGAGACGATACGTCGC
Organism: Amorphophallus konjac; assembly: GCA_022559845.1. NCBI lineage: Eukaryota > Viridiplantae > Streptophyta > Magnoliopsida > Alismatales > Araceae > Amorphophallus > Amorphophallus konjac. The sequence continues at coordinate 175,666,897 of CM040117.1, read as the reverse complement.
CGCTCTCAAGGCTAGGAGACCTCCTCAAAGGCCACAGCAGCAGTTACAACAGCAACAGCAACAGCAACAGCAACCACAACAACAACAGCAGCCTCAGCAGGCCCCACAACAACATCCCGACATGGGTATAATCCAGAATCCATTACCGGAGCACCAACAGCCCAATCATCAGGTTAACCCCATCTCCTCCTTCCCGGAAGTCGGGAGAGAGCAGGTGTGGCACCAGGAAAGTACCTCCATTCTTTATACCTCCAACCCTATCGTCATGCAACCCCCTCACCTTGCCCGGGTAGCACCTCTCTCTCATCAACCTGCATCGGTATCGCCTTCACCATTTCCACTACCATTACGCCCTCTCATCCGCACCCCGACCTCCTATCAACCGACACTCTCCACTACACCTTCACACCCTCTCATCTTCTCTCACTCCCCCGCTTTACCATCCACCTCTACCACATTTACCCCTACACCTTCTAAACCCCTTATCATCCGTCAACCATACATAACCCCGTCTTTTTCCACCACATCACCACTAATGCCTTCAAAACCACTCATCACCCACCATCCACCTCAAAACCATTACCCGTTTCAAACCTTACCCACTTCTACTCCGTCTCCACCTCCACCTTCCAGACCCCTTATCCTTCATGATCCGCGCGATATCCCCTCTACCTCCACCATGCCTCCACCTAACAAACCCCTCATCAGAATCCCTGCTCCCGTCATCACCCCTGCTCCATCAACCATGCCTCCACCTAACAAACCCCTCATCAGGATCCCTGCTCCCGTCATCACCCCTGCTTCATCAACCATTCCTCCACTACTACCCCTCAAACCCCTGTTAAAACCCACTGCTACCCCCACAGAGGTACAAAAGCCGCATGCAATGGTGCTCCGGAGTGGAAGGATTTTCCACAGAGTTTTCCCCCATAACAGTCAGAATCTTGAGCAATCTCAGCCAGAGAAGGATGACGGAGAACAACCAGAAAAAGCTATCCCTGGATCACAGTATGATCTATTGAAACACCTGGACAAGACGCCTGCTCGGATCTCCATCCTGGAGCTTCTTCAAAGATCCACATCCCACCAGGCGGCCTTGATGGAATATCTTCAAAAAGTCATGGTTAATGAAGACCTCCCCGTGGAGAAGATTTCAACCGTCCTGACCCCAACAGACACACAACCGGCCATCATGTTCCACAACTACGAGCTCGCTCCCAAGGAGGCTCGGAAATATGCACTGTGCATTTCAATAAAAATTAATGGGGTATCCATAAACCCGTGTCTTGTGGACACGGGTGCGTCCATAAATGTGATCTCCATGAGCACTCTTCAGTTGTGTGCAATCGACGAGGAACAAATAAGACCTTCCTCGATCACGGTCACGGCTTATGACAATAGCAAAAGGCCACCGCAGGGGATGATTATTCTGAAGGCAGAACTAGGCCCCATGTCAATCCCCACGGAATTCCATGTCCTCGACATGGACCCCACATTCAAGGCTATACTGGGTCGCCCTTACATCGAAGCCATGGACGCTGTGCCTTCCACCAACCATCAATGCCTGAAGTTTCCTTACAATGGGAGAATTATTAAAGTGGTCAGTACACCTGTCCTTCACACAGTGGATGCTATCAACACCTCTCTGCCATCTGTTTGGCCGTCTCATCGGCCCATATTGTCACTGCTGGACGTACGTGATCCATCTCGCATTCCACTAGCACCAAAGGAGCCGGTCAGGGCAACCACAACATCATGTCTCCCTCTTCATTCCAAAGGTTGGGAGATTATGAGGAACATCGGCTACCAACAGGGAAAAGGTCTGGGCGCACAGTTACAGGGTATGCTCAAACCGCCAAAGGAAATCAGGCCGAACCGCAGGTTTGGCCTAGGCTTCAAAGGACCGTTCAAAGCAGATTGGAAGCCCCTCACGTGGACTCTATCAAACCACTTCAGCAGAGGACCCGTTGTTCAGATGGGAGATTACCCGCGGGAAGCATATGGGGGATCACATGCCGTATATTTGGCTGAAAAATGTCCGAGGATCACCAAAAGAGGCAAGATCAAAGATCCGGAATGCGAATGGGACAAATGGTTCGACATACGGGACATTTCCGTTGCATTGGAAAGGATGTTCTCATCTCCGCAGCATGAAGAACCACCACTGATCTCCGAAATACCAGAGAATATTACCACTCTTGCCAAGGTTCCAAACTATCCTCGTCCTCGCCAGAAGGACTCTGTCATCGATGGATCTTCATCCGTCCTCAACATTGCCATCGACGGCTCATTAGCCGCCATCTTCTCCATCCACTCGTCTCAGCCTTTGCTGATATCTTCTTCCTGGGCCAGACAACTGTCTGATGATCTTCCCAGGTCCCCTTCTTTGCTTACATACCTACGCGGGCTTTTCAACCCGCGCCAGGTCTTCAACCATGATCTGCTCTATGAGCCTCACAATCCTCTAGCCATAACCACTTTTTTCTCTCCTCCAATCTCTTTTCACTGCTTTGTCATTAAAACTGAAAACGAAAAAAAAACGTCAAATTTCAAACTCCCCAACAACACATCTTCGTTGAGGAAACCTCCTACATCTCCCACGGGTGCGTACCGCCTTGCGGGCCACCCGTCCAAGGTCCGATGAGCGACCTTTTCTACCCCTCCTCTGAGGGGTCTTCTCCTGTACATTCTACACCATCCTCCTCATCTTCCTCTTCTTCTGTAAATATTGTCAGTCAATCTAGGAATGATAGGCCGAGGGTAGTACCTAGGAAGAAATCCAAGGGTAGGCAGATCCCTCATCGATTCCTTCTGGATTTGGCCGCCAGGTGTCAGGCCCTTCTTGCCATCCCCCAGTTGTTAGAAAATCCCATCCAGCTACCCGAAATAGAATGCGAGGGCGACTGTGCATCTGATGAAGGGTATGGAGTCTACGAGATCACGAATGAAGAATGCCCCACTGAAGATGAGGGTGAAGAATATGAGGATGTGGCGGGCGCATACGCTAGTGGAATGAGGAGATTCGACGAGCCGTCAACCGCCGTAGAAGAATCCACCAAAGAAGTCAACTTGGGAACTGAGGAAGACCCTAGGATCATCCTCATAAGTGACAACCTACCACCCTCGGAAGAAGAGGCATTAATTGAGGTTCTCAAGGAATATAAGGACACGTTTGCATGGAGCTACGAGGATATGCCGAGTCTGGATTCAACCTTGGTCGAACACCGTTTAACCCTAAAACCAGGGTCCATCTCGGTAAAACAAAGGTTAAGGCGTTTCCACCCTCTGATGGCTTTGAAAATGAAGGAAGAGGTCGATAAGCTCCACAAAGCCAAGTTCATTAGAGTCGTCCTTTATCCTCAATGGGTGGCGAACATTGTCCCGGTCATGAAAAAAGATGGGAAAGTCAGGATTTGCATCGACTTCCGGGACCTTAACCGCGCGTGTCCAAAGGACGATTTTCCCTTGCCTCACATTGATGTGTTGATTGATAACACGGCAGGTTACGAAACCCTCTCTTTCATGGATGGATTTTCAGGATACAATCAAATTCGTTTGGCAGAAGAGGATCAGGAAAAGACGTCATTCACTACCCCTTGGGGAACATATTGTTACGTGGTCATGCCGTTTGGGTTAAAGAATGCTGGAGCTACTTACCAAAGAGCGATGATGGCCATATTTCATGACATGATGCACATATATCTGGAAGTGTATGTGGATGACTTATTGGTGAAATCAAGGACCAGGATGGAACATCCAGAAGTTTTGGCTAAGGTCTTGCAAAGGTCCAGAGAGTTCCAATTGAAAATGAACCCGAAAAAGTGTGTGTTTGGTGTGTCATCAGGTAAATTGTTGGGGTTCATTGTGAGTAAAAGAGGGATCGAGATTGATCCCGACAAAGCCAAGGCTATCAGGGATATGCCGCCTCCCAAGAATTTGAGGGAAGTCCGAGGTTTAATCGGGAGGTTGCAGTTTATTCGTCGGTTTGTGTCCCAACATTCACAAAGGTGTAGACCTCTCTACGAGTTGACCAAGCCAGGAGTAGAATTCCACTGGAATTCTAAATGTCAGAAAGCTTTTGAAGGGTTGAAGGAATATCTGGCTAGTCCACCCGTTCTCATTCCACCTAAACCAGAAAAACCTCTGATCCTTTACGTCTCAGTCTTGGATGACTCCGTGGGAGCCGTCCTCGCACAAGCTGATGAAGAAGGCAAGGAACGGGCAACCTATTACTTGTCCAAACTTCTCAATCCCTGTGAGCAGAAGTACACCATCATGGAGAAAACCTGTGCTGCCCTCGTTTGGGTAGTGCAGAAATTGAAACACTACTTCTTGGCTCATGAGGTCCATTTAATTGCTCGAATGAATCCTATCAAATTTCTTCTGGAGAAAGCCGTCCTTACGGATAGGCTAGCTCGCTGGCAAAGTTTTATCTCTCAGTTCGACATCACCTACGTCCAGCAAAAGGTAATTAAAGGCTATGCCATAGCCGAGCATCTCGCTCACCATCCTCTTCCCAAGTTCGATCCCGTCCAATCAGAGTTTCCAGATGAGGAACTAATGTCCGTCAACCAATCAGATGAGCCAATGTGGACACTATATTTTGATGGAGCTCTGAATTCTCAAGGGAAAGGAATCGGCGTCGCCCTCCTGTCACCGGAAGGCCTCACATTCCCATTGGCATACCAGCTCAAATTTCCAGTTACCAACAATATAGCCGAATATGAAGCCCTTCTAGCTGGCCTAGGACTCGCTCATTCTTTACGTATAACTGAGTTGCGAGTTGTAGGTGACAGTCAGCTCATCCTTCGCCAGGTACTCACTAAGTATCGCACTCGCGATCCCAAACTCAAGCCATACCAAGAACTCACTGCTGCCTTTGCCAAACTATTCACAAAACTGATCTTTGTTCATATCCCTCGTCATCAGAATATTCTTGCCGATGCCCTCGCCTCATTGGCATCATCCATAAGGTTCCCTCTAGGAAGATGGTTTAAGTCCATTTCCATCTACAAACTTCATGCTCCTGCAGTCGATGATGCTTCCTACGTAAACATCAAAGACAGGATAGCAAGGAAGATCCTGCAGGAAGATATCCTTAAGAAGAGGGAGATCATGTTGGCAGAGGTTGAAGAAGAACTGGCTGATGAAGAGAAACCATGGTTCTATGAAATCGTCAAATACTGCCAAGATCAGTCTTATCCTGAAGGGGCCACCGCAGAGGACAAGAAAGCCATAAGAAGGGTGGCTCAGAGATACACATTGGTTGGAGGTCTACTCTATAGGAGGAGCCTTACTGGTATTCTGTTAAGATGTCTTGGTGACGATGAGGTTTGGAAATGTGTAGAAGAGACGCACTCGGGTGTGTGCGGTGGCCACGTGAATAGTCAGATGCTCACCAAGAAGATCATTCGGCAAGGCTTTTATTGGCCCACTATGGAAGAGGATTGTGCTGTCTATGTCCGTAGGTGTGTCAAGTGTCAACTTCACGCCGATAGAATCCATTCACCATCTTCCTCACTTCATCCAATATCCTCCCCATGGCCTTTCTCCATGTGGGCATTCGACATCATTGGTCCCCTAGGTGATCCCAATTCCCTCACCAAGCAGAAATCTTTCATCCTTACTGCGACGGAATACTTCACCAAATGGGCCGAAGCCGAAGCTTACGCGGAAATCAAGGCATCAACAGTCTGCAAGTTCATCATGAAGAACATCCTCGCCAGATTCGGCATCCCAAGCACGATCGTCACCGACAATGGGCCACAATTCATTTCTCAGGACCTACAGGACCTCTGCAAAAGGTACGCAATTGCATTGCATCATTCATCGCCTTATTACCCACAAGGTAACGGCCAAGCGGAGGCCACCAATAAAACATTGCTCAAAATCATTAAAAAAACCTGCGAGTCTAGTAAGTTTTCAGACTGGCCAGAAAAGCTTATCGAAGCCCTATGGGCCTATCGCACTTCAATCCGTACCCCCACCGGGCAGACTCCATTTGCCCTCACTTATGGTATGGAAGCGGTAGTCTCGTACGAGACTCTAATCCCTTCTCTCAGGGTACAATTGGACGAGGAATTTCCCCTCGACGATCGTCGTAATTCACTCCTCGCCCAGTTGGAACTCTTGGATGAGAAGCGACTGGCCGCTGCCGAACACGCGCGTGTGTATCAAAATAGACTCGCTCGCTTTTACCAAAAGAAAGTCGTTGAGAGAAAATTCAAAGTCGGTGAGATGGTCGTAAAAAGAATTTTTTGTCAAACCTGGAGGGCCGCGTTCTAAGCTCCAACCCAATTGGGAAGGACCATTTGTAATTCAAGCCGTGTACCCTGGCAACGCCTACAAGCTAGTCAACGCCGAAGGGACCGAGTTATCCCACCCTTGGAATGGGCTTTATCTTAAGAAATACTACCCTTAGCACAAAACACAAAAAAAAAATGATGAAAAGATAAAAAACATCAAAAACAAAGAAATATTGAAAACCACTAAAAATATGAAAAATTCAAAACGCCGATGCCTGGCAGTCACCATGTAGTTAAGTCTCTGCATTTAACCTTCATGTTAGGATAGGGCCCATTAAGCCTTGGTAGGCACCGGGTCTTGGTTTGCCAGAACCGTGGAGATCCCTGTCCGGCCACGTCGCCCTATGCTCGCTCAAAGGAAGCTAACATGTGTTCACTTATGTATTTTATTCAAAAAAATCGGTAGCATCATCTACGGTGGGGCTTCACCCAGAAGATCTCCAGAAGCTGTAATCTTTATTCTTTTCTCTTCGACCAAATGAGACAGTCGGCGCCCTTAAAACGCTGAGCATGAGAAACCGAAACTCAAACCCCAAGGACAAGAGTAGGATCCATTTCCTCGAGCATCGATCAGAGCACGAGAAGGGGGCAGTGTCCCCGCAGGCATACGAAAAGGGAGCCCACAAACGTCAAACGACTATATCTCCCTCACAAAAAGAAATACAAAATCAAAAGAAAAGCCTGGTCGTGACCGTGCCTGGTGCGATAAACGGAACCCCTTAAAGCAAAAGTCTGAATCCACAAAGGGGGCCGTGGAATGTAAATGCTCGAGATTTGGTCCGAAGTTGTCCGAAAGGAAAGAGTTAATGGGCCCTTATTCGCTCGCCGGGTTAACGGCTTTGCCGGTCCTCTCAGGAGGTTTATCCCCTACGCTCTTCCTTCTCCCTCTAAAGATGAAGGTTCGATGGTGTTTCTGAAGGGTGAAAACTGCCTAGGGTCTGCGACCTTATTTTAATATACACATTTGGTTGCCTACTTTGAAAAGCAAAAGCTATCGCTGCGAAGGAGTCTCTACGTTTCTGGCTGGTCAAGACCCCTGTTTACCACCTTGATGTCTTCTTGCTTAACCTCGGGCTTAGGCCAATGCAAGCGCGTCACCTATGGGTGCGACGGCGTCTGATTCCGGGTCAGCGTCGCACGGTTGGTCGTTAGGGTTCCAGGGTGTTCCATCTTATACCATCTAGAGTTGTGAGGAAACAGACCCGGGTCGGGTAAATCTTTTACCTCAAACACCTTTTGGGTGAATCCCTGTGGTCGGAAGCAACTGGGAGCCTAAGCATGGCATGACGGTATTGTCATCAGGGTAAGTCTTAGCCGGCGGGATCATCATTCGAGGGGTCTAGAGGCCCAAATCAACCTAGATGTGCACTTAGGATACCTGGGAGGTTAGTAAGAAACCCCTGTTCTCACAAAGGTTAGGTGCCATTTGGGTGCTTGCCGGGCGTTAGCAATAAAAAAATTGAAATGATAAAAGCACAAAAAAAATGGAAAAGAGAAATGTACATATTTGCAAATAAAAAAAAATCTTTTTATGATAAAACAAAAAAATATCAAATATAAAAAAAAAAGAAAACAAATCAATTTTGCATGATTACATTTGCGTGCAGCATCTCACTTTTAATACCGCTTGCATTCGTGTGCTTGCCTGTCGCATTTATCATCACCGCATCTTTCCCTTGCCTTCGTTAAATAAAGGCTTGGCCCCTTGACCAGTTATCAAGGACAGTCACAGTGACCATTTGCTTATTGAGCAAGGGGCCAAGTCAGAACAGAAATTCTGATTTGTTTGTTTCAGTGATGTATGCAGGCAACAGAAGCATAGGTGAAAAACAAACAAACCGGACCTTGTACTTTATTCCAAAAACCAAAAAAATTACATCAAGTTCCACCCTCTCTCTCTGCATTACTCGTCCCACTACTCTCCAGGTAAAACGCTCTCAAAGGTGCTACCCAACTACGAAAAGCGGTACTCCTACCGCTCTGTACTCCCCTTCCTATTCCCACATCCCGACGTTGGTCCACGGAAGCAGCAGAGAAGCTACCAACACGAAAGCCACGCTCTCGTGCTCTTCGGTAGCGCTCCTCACCTTCTCTCAGCCACTGTTCAGCAAGACCAAGGCTGATTCGGAGCTCGAATAGTTGGGCCTCCATGGCCCTTCGTTCCTCCCTTTCAGTCAATCTGTTGGCTCTTTCTCTCTCTGCGTCTCTTTCTTTCTCTGCACGTTCTCTCTCACGGTCTTCCCTCTCCAACTGAAGAGTGATCCTCAGTTCCACGGCGTCCCTAGAGGAGTTGTCATCAGGACGACATCGCAGTTCCCTCTCCAGTTCTGCTACCCTAGCCTCCCTCTGCGCAGCTTGGGCAAGCGCTCCTTCCGTCTCCTTCTCCTGCCAACTGTATCATCTCAGATACGCGATAAAGTGTAAACAAGGAGAACTCAACACTGAAACTTTTACCTGTATACGGACCATCCCTTCTGCCTCCGCAGCACGCTGCGTGGCGTGAGCAAGTTGCTCATGAAGCGAGTCAAGTTCTGAGGTAGGAATCCACAAGCTGGAGGAGGTACCACCCACTCCCATCGATGGGGAAGCCGCGCCAATCTGGGCATGCTACGACCGCGTGAATTAGCAGCCAACATCTGGAATCTGGGGTTTTAATTAGGAACGTACTGTACACCTACCAAGGCGCTCGTAGCTCCGCGGGCATCGCCCGACTGTTGTTCCATCTCTGCCAAGCGAGTTCGTAAATTCGCTATCATGGCATCCCGGACATCCTGCAGCCATACGAGTCAGCATTTCCACCGGAAAACCAAAAAAAAGAAAAGGGAGAAAGAAGAAAAGAGAAAAAAGGGAAACCTACCTCCGCAAGTCCCCGGGGTTGGAGCCGCTCTGCGTACTTTGTCCTATATAGACGCAAGTAGTCCTCGCTATCCCGCGCCTGTGATTCTACAATCGTGCCACCCCGTTGCCAGTCCTCGTACTGCTCGGGGAATCGCACGCGCCAGTCAATGCAAGTCGCCGGTCCCCGCGTCTTTCTCCCGACACGAGGTGGCGCAGCTGAATCCACCCATTCTTGAGCCAGTCCTAAAGTCCTCATAACCAATCGTAGCCGGAGCGGCTCGATTTCATTCAGGCAGTGCATCCACAGTTCACGTCCGAACCGGGCACGACTTGCTAGAACCCACGGCTGGTCGGCATCGACCATGTCTGAGTAGGGTCTCCAGTTTACCATCGCTGCAGGGAATTCCTGTAGCTCTCGCCTCAGCACCATCAGTTGGTAGGTTAGGGGTGCCGCACTCATGATGGGTTCCCACCGCCTGGCTAGCGGCACCATCGCAGGTCGCCAATGTCGAGCTCTCCCCATGGGGAGGTAATAATAGCTCCATAACTGCTCGGCGCAGGTCATCAGTACCATGCAAAAACACAAAAAAAAATACAAAACAAGCAAAACCAAAAAATACCTGGATAAATGGTGTGAAACCACTCACAGTCATCTCACGATCCGTTTCTTGGAAAAGGCCCGCAAACAAGTGTGCCAGCATGGCAGCTCCCCAGGCATAATACCCTACTCTTTCAAGGTCTGACAGCAGCTCCAGGAAGCAACATTGGATACCGTCCCCTTTCGAGCTCAGTACCAATCTCCCCAAAAGGAAGAGGAGAAATCTCCTCAAATCTATGTTACATCTTTCCCAGTTGCCGAAATCTGTGCAGTACACGGCGCGGCATCCTATTTCTATCCTTTCCATGAACTCTTCTGAGGATTCATCGTCCCGCCGACGAGTGTCGGTGAGCCCTAATGCATCCATCAGGGACGCCCTAGCTACCGACCTGTTTTTCTGACCATCTAGGTCCAAACCCAGTAACTTCTGGGCACCTTCTCTGTAGTCCGCGTAAGTGACTCCGGTCACTGTCTCGCCCTCTACCTTTAGGCTTGTGATCCGGACCACATCCTCCAAGCTGGGCACCATGTGCCCCCAGGGCATCTGGAATGCCCTGCTCACTGGGTCCCATCTCTCACACAAGGCTTGGATCAGAACCAGGTCGGGCTTGATCGGCTCGATCATAAGAAAGGTACCAAATCCCATCACGTCTAGCCTCGCCTTCTGAAAATCTGGGAGGCCCCTGTACGCTGCTACTACCAACTCCCATAAGATTTGTGATTTCATCACAACCTACGCATACAAGGAATGGGGGTGAGGTTTGGTCGGAAGAAAGGATGAAAAAATGAGAAAAGGGCAAGAAAATTTGGCTTACGAGTTGTGATTGGGCCCTTTCGCTGAAGTGCCCTTCAAGGTCTGAAAGCCTTCTGGAACTACTACCACTGGACCTGCTTCTCTTCGAGGAATGGGAAGATTCGCCCTCCATCCAACTCTCGGAATTTTGAACTCCTCCTCTCCCGTGAGAACTTGTGCTCCTCGAGTGAGTCCTCGATATACCTGGGAAGATAAAAGGGACACGAATTTATAGAAATGGAAGGAGTGCGGGCCAAGATTGCCTCCATCACCTGTCGATGATAGCCCTCGCAATAAGACACCGGCCAAGCGGCCCCATGTGTCGCTTCACCGCTCGCACAGGGTGATTGACGGGACGAAGAATAGGACGAATAGCCCCTATGTTGTCTAGGGATACCCTATCATGTTTTGGAGGACGCCCGCAAAATTTGGCACAACATCCGGGAAAAGGAACTAGGGCCGTCAGTATTGACTTCGACGGCAGATTCCCGTGGAAAATGGTCACAACAAGACGTGATTCTCCGCTTAAGGCGGAGTCTCGATAGATCCGTCACATGGGAACAGTGCAAAGGAGAAGAAGTGTAGGGAAGAAGGAACACACAAGAGGACAAACAAGCATCAGAAAATCAAATCACTCCATTCATAATTCTACATAAGCTGTCAAAAACATCATAAACATAAAGAGGTGGCGGGTCCACTAGCCCGTCAATCCTCACCATCACTCATCTCTCCGGGCACTCTCCTCCTCTCCCCCGAGGTGAGGGTCCCTCAGAAGCCTCCAGGATCCCCGTGCAGTAGCACCTGCCTCGCCTCTGGGCGCCTGCTCCGCAGCAGTGACTCGCTGCTCCTCCCCTGGCGTGGCAAGGAAGCCACTGGCGGCAAACCGACCAGACTGCCGGAGTCGTTCCCCGAACTCTCGCGCTCTCTCGTAGCGCGTCTCCATCCCTCCTAGCCTCTGCACGACGGCCTGAAGGCCCAGCTGGAGCTCCCTCACTTGGGCCTCCAGGGCCCTCCTCTCGGTCAGATCCCGCTGTCGCTCGGACCTTCTCTCGGCTTTCTCTCTCTCTGCCTCTCTCCTCATCATCTGCAGAAGAACCCTTAACTCCAGGATGTCTGGAGAAGGTCTCTCCTCACCACGATGCCGCAGCTCCGCTACAGTCGCCACCCAGGCGTCACGCTCCTCTTCCGCCCGGGTCGCACGAGCCACCGCACCGGCAAGTTACTCCCGGAGGGAAGCAATCTCGAGAAAAGGGGCCGAGGAGCTAGAAGATCCGCCAGCCGCTCCCACCGTCGCTGTCTGCTGGGCACGCTGGAACAAAATAAACAACGGCCGTCAGTGAAACTCCAAAATCTGAAGTTAAAAGGGCGGCACGTAACTTACCAGGAGCGACAACTCATGTTGAGCGACGGCCAGCTGCCGCCTAGTCTCTGACAGTTGGGCGCGCGAGCCGCCGATGCCACGCGTGTCCCCAGCTTGGGGAAGCCCCGCGTAGCTCTCTCTCTGCCACCGCAGGAAGTCGGCACTGTCCTGCACCAGTATACCCCCTTGCTGTCCAGGGAGACGTACGGGCCACTCCTCGAGCCTCGCCTTGCCGCGACTCTCCCTCCTGACGCGGCTCGGCTCGTCCGCACTCGCCCACTCATCGGCCAGACCCAGGGTCCTTGCCATGTCCTGCACCAAGAAAGGGGTCCCATATCAGTCAAAAAGAACGCGTCCCCTGTTTAGGACGCGCCCATCATTTGAGTGTAACACTCGCCGAACCCTTTCCTCCTCGCGCGGCTCGCTTCAAAACCCAAAATGAATTAAAAGAGGAAGAGATCGGAGGACCTACCGGACCGTGTTCGCCTCCTTCCGCGCCATCGGGCCCCTCGGGTCCCTCGGGGGCCCGAAGCGGCCCTTCCTCCTCCATGGACGCCGTTCCGTGCTCGGGTGCATCCCTCCTTGGGCGAGGGGCCCCGCGTCCCTCTCCACCTTCACCATGGTCGGGCCCACCGAACTCCATCGATCAAAAGAGGAGGAAGACGAAAGGGGAGCAAGCGAGTCTCGGCGGAAGGCGGGCTCGTTTGCGGGTAAGGCACGGGAGAAGAAGAACCACCCGTCGCTTTAAATTTGAAATCAAGGATTAAGACGCGTCCTCGCGCCTGGACGCACCCAAAAGGGGGAAAAGGAAACAAGAACCCTCCGTGCGAGGCGTAGTTCCCTGCTGTTTAGGGTAAGGTCTCGTGAAGCGTGCCTCGAAACAACTTGGTGCAAGAGAAGAAGTGTAGGAAGGGAAGATCGCTACAGGATAGAACGTGTCACATCAGTGGTCATTGTCAAGATTTTGTCTGGATCTCCTTTGTACTGTGGTGCGATTCTGCTACTTTCTGATGTTGCTAACCTTTGCTAATCTGTGCAGGTTTTACTAACGGACGTCTTTGTCCTGTCTCTTGTCCCACCTTTCAATGGTTGGTCCCACCATGTCATGCATCGTAGTATATGATACTTACGCTATTAGAACATGTCGAGGACCTTGCGGCTCGAACAAATCTGGATCTGAGTTCCCCTTCAACAAAAACGGTGATGATCCCGGAAGAATTTGGGTTGTACGGATAGGCCGTTAATTTGTGGTAGCATGGGGACGACGGTTCCATTCAGTGAGTTGGTGCGCGGATAAACGGGCCCCAGCCCAGTATCAGCTCACCGGATCGGTATCTTGACCCGTTCTTCACAAGTTAACAATATTATCCTTGGCTATTTTCTATTTTAGTTTGTTTTGAATTTTTCTTTAAACCCAGCATGCATTCATATAGGACTTTGATTTATTGCAGAAGATCATTCAAGTGATTCGATTGTGAAAGCCGTTGTGTTTCAATTCCCACAAATATGAGATATTCCACTCCGAATGAAATACCGAGTTTCCTAGAGACGGCCCCGACGCTGCTCTTCCAAAGGAGACCCTTGTTTGGACAGACCCTCAGATATTCCTGTACCTTTTTTGACCCACCTTGGCCGCAGCACTTCCACATTGGCTGGTAACCGCTCCCCAAAGGTGAAACCTCCGGTTTATGACCCAGGTACTTCCACACCGAGAAGTTGGTCTCCTTTTGTTTTGTGCCTGAGTGCACATCTCACCCTCCCTTATTTGATCTCCGTCCAAGCAATCGTCAATATTTGAAAGACCTTCTTCAAGGTCGCCTCATTGAAACTCCAGGAAAGATTCCAAACAGTAACGTCAAAAGCGTGTCTCATCACACCTTGGCATCAACTTATCAGTCCGCTCCCACTTCACTCCACTCCACTTCGATACCATTCCACTACGTATCGCTCCCTTGCAAAGCAGACGCCAAGGCGGGGCAGCTGTAGACACGCCATTCCTGACGTCTCCTGAGAAAGTCTCATATTATTATACGACGCCCTGCGACGGCTTACGCATTTCGAATCACTTGAGTACTTCCTTTTCTTGAAGCCCTTTTCGGCATCCGGAATCGTCTCGTCACGGCATTCGGACGGCATCAACACCAGTCAGACGCATCAAAAGGTTCCGGAACCAAGAAGGGTGTCTGCCGGGCGCCCGCCGACGCCTGATCTAAGGACCCGGGTGGGTCTTAATGGGGGCGTCCAGGCCCCTGGACGCCCCCATATTTTTAATTTATTTTATTTATTTTTTCAGGGCTTAAACTAAATAAAAAAAATAAATATATATAAATTAATGGAGGCGTCCAGGCCCTGGACGCCTCCATAAAAACAAAAAAATAAAAAATATATATAAATTGCCAGTTGGCATACAAAAACAAAAAATAAATAAATATATATATATATTAATGGAGGCGTCCAGGCCCCTGGACGCCTCCATAAAAACAAATAAAAAATTCAAAAATGCCAGCCCTGGTATAAAAGACAAAAGAAAAATAAAAAATAATATAATTTTGGAGGCGTCCAGGCCCCTGGACGCCTCCATCAAAACCCTCACGGGCGCCGCCCACCGAACGACGGTTTGTCGTGTGTGAAAAAAGCCAAATTATAGAGACGTCCGGTCAGCTGGACGCGCCCATTTCTGAATCACGAGGCGCCGCTCACAAAACCAAGTGTTGTGCCAAACCGCGTGCGGCCGTCGTCGGTTTTCGGTGGACCTATTAGAGGCGTCCGGGACCCTGGACGCCCCCACAAAAGTATTCTAAAAAAATATATATAAATAGAATAAAATATTATTTCAGCCCTGATGGAGGTGTCCAGGGTCCTGGACGCCTCCACCCTCCGGAGCCCTATAAATAGAGGCCTACCCCCTCAGTTCTAGGGGAGCTTCTAAGTGATCCGATAGGCTGCCGGAGCCCAGAGGCTACGGAGTCATTTTTCTAACCCGTGGGGTCTTTTGTAGGTGGAGGTTCTGCCGGCTTCTCGGGTGCCCACGCTCGCGAGAGGAAGGTCGTCTTCATCCACCGCGCTTCTACGTCGTCCCCACGCTGCCGGAGCTCCGCCGAATTTCACCACCGGCACATCCAATAAGCCAACTCTTTCCTTTTCTTCGTAGTTCTTTTGCATTCATCATCTCGCATCCATCATCTCATTTTCCTCCTACTCGAGTCCGAGAGGGGTTTAAAAGATAACACCAACCAGGTGTGTGTCTTCCCGTTATTTCGTCATTTTTATTGCAAGGATATGAATACTACACATTCATCTTTCTAAGCCACTTGTCATTTGTTTGTCGTTGTTTTGCAAGGGTAGCCGAGGAAAGCCCTCTCCGTCGGCCGGCCGGAAGGAGAGGAAGAAGTAACCCACCATCTCCCGCTCTTGAGGTAGGCGCGATCACCTTCTTATTTTGGGGTCTTTCGGCCCCTGGCGATCACATCTCTTCATCGAGGCCGCGGCGAGTCACTTCCCCAATGGCCGTTTAAATTTCTGTTCCCATATCATCTTTATATCCTGTTATATTTTGCTTATATCATCGAGGCCGCGGCGAGTCACTTCCCCAATGGCCGTTTAAATTTCTGTTCTCATATCCTCTTTATATCCTGTTATATTTTGCTTATATCATCGAGGCCGCGGCGAGTCACTTCCCCAATGGCCGTTTAAATTTCCGTTCCTATATTCTTTCTATATTCTAATATATTTTGCTCATATCATCGAGGCCGCGGCGAGTCACTTCCCCAATGGCCGTTTAAATTTCCGTTCCTATATTCTTTCTATATTCTATTATATTTTGCTCGTATCATCGAGGCCGCGGCGAGTCACTTCCCCAATGGCCGTTTAAATCTCTGTTCTTATATTCTCTTTTATATTCTGCTATATTCTGCTCATATTCTCGAGGCCGCGGCGAGTCATTTCCCCAATGGCCGTTTCAATTCTTGTTATTTAATTTCTGCACCATTCCCGTCCCCCCGAGGTCGCGGCGAGTCACTTCCCGCTATGGCCGTTTGAACCCCATATCTTGCTATATTATACTTGTCCCGCTCGCCCCGCCGGAGCAATCTCCCGTGGTGGCCCCTTCTCTCTCTTCTTTCATCTCTGTGTTGCAGCAAAACAAACAAAACAAACAAAAAAGAAGGAGCCCGCGCGCTCTCCGCTTCTTCCTCTTCCCCGCTCTTCCCGGAACCGCGTGACGTCGCTCACACAGCCCTCCTTATGGCAGCTGTATTTTGATGGCGCTTCAAGAATTGACACCTCTGCCACTGGATCGGCTAGAGTCAGGGCAGGAGCAGGCATAGTCCTAAAATCCCCAGAAGGAGAAGTGG
Organism: Amorphophallus konjac; assembly: GCA_022559845.1. Lineage (NCBI taxonomy): Eukaryota > Viridiplantae > Streptophyta > Magnoliopsida > Alismatales > Araceae > Amorphophallus > Amorphophallus konjac. The sequence continues at coordinate 175,650,651 of CM040117.1, read as the reverse complement.
TGCACACATCCTGCTCCATAAACAAACATTGCACAAATAATGAAGCAGAATATGAAGCCCTGATAATCGGGTTGCAAATCGCTCTGTCCATGGGAATTCAAATGCTGGAAGCATTCAGAGATTCCATGCTAGTTATAAAACAGCTGGAAGGAGAGTTCGATGTGCGAAAGCAAGAGCTTCTCCCCTATCACCAGCTGGCAACCCGCCTGATGTCAAGATTCTACTTCATCAGCATCAAGCACATCACCCGAGGCCAGAATGCTCAGGCAGACACCCTCGCTAAGCTGGCCAGTTCATTGGCGGTCCCGCCAGACACAAGCCTGAACATAACGGTGATCAACCGCCGGCAAGTCCCCAGTGTAACGGAAGTCTTAGCCGACGAGCAAGAGATCGAAGTGGCAGTCATCGAAGAGGCTCAGCAGCCCGATTGGCAAGAACATCTCCTGCGGTGGTTCCAACACCAGCAGCTTCCAAAAGAAAAAGAACAGAGAATGAAGCTCCTGAGGGTCAAGGACTCTTACGAGATGAGAAGCGGAACCCTATTCCGAATAATGGCAGATGCCCGAAGGAAAGTCCTACTTCGTTGCTTGTCTTCGATAGAAGCAGGGCATGTGATGCAAGAAATCCATGCGGGATCAGCTGGAGCACACCAGACTGGCCCAAAGATGAAAATTGAGATAAAGAAATTGGGTTACTATTAGCCCATTATATTTGACGATTGCTGCAAGTTCGCCAAAGCTTGTCAGAAGTGTCGAAAACATGCTAACATGGCAAGGAGACCTCTAGTGCCACTGCATCCCACCTTGCCAAGCTGGCCGTTTGCCCAGTGGGGCACGGACGTTGTAGGCCCGCTACCAGCATCTTCATCAGGGTGCAAATATATCTTAGCAGTTACGGACTACTTCTCTAGATGGGTGGAGGCGGTAGCACTAAGAGATGTAACGGGGGAACTAGTTGCAAGATTCTTCTGCCAGAACATAATATTCCGATTCGGGATCCCCAGCCGAATCATCTTCGACAATGGCAGCCATTCCAGAAACCAGAATATTTATCGGTTAGCCGACAAGTACAAAATTGACTGGAGGACATCGTCCCCCTACAACCCTCAAGCAAATGGACTCGCGGAAGCCTTCAACAAGACATTATGCACGTTGCTGGCAAAGATTGTCAGATCTAATAAAAAAGATTGGGAAGAAAGGATGTACGAAGCACTCTGGGCCTATCGTACTGTCTACAAAACCCCAACCGGCTGTTCGCCTTTCTCCCTCGTGTACGGGTCAGATGCCGTAGTGCCGATTGAACTAGAAGTTCCTTCGCTGCGAGTCGCCATCTAGCATGGACTAGTCAGCGGTGAACAAACTAATGCAGAAAGAAGATTGGAAGAGCTCGCTGAGCTCGAAGGAAAACACCTCCTGGCACAACAAAACATCCAACTCTACCAAGCTCGCATGGCCCGCGCTTTCAATAAGCTGGTCAAAGGTCAAGAATTCAAGAAAGGAGACCTGGTGATGGTCAAAAGAAGAGAAGTGATGGCCTCCAACCCCAAAGGGAAGTTGGTCAAAAACTGGATCGGACCATATATCATCCGCCGAGTATATGAAGGGGGTGCCTACGTTCTGGTAGACCACAAAGGAGTCATCCAGTTCTCTCCCCTCAACGGAAAACACATAAAGCTGTATCATGCGGCGCAACCGACATTCCCCGAGTGATCGGTCGAAATACCTTTCCTTGGTCTAGTGGCACTCCGCCCTAGCCGAGCTACCCTTTCCTTGGTATAGTGGCACTCCGCCCTAGCTGAGCTACCCTTACCTTGGTTTAGTGGCATTCCGCCCTAGCCAAGCTACCTTTCCTTGGTCCAGTGGCACTCCGCCCAGATCAAGCTACCCCTTATCTTGGTCCAGTGGCGCTCCGCCCTGATCGAGCTACCTTCCTCGATCTAATGGCATTCCGCCCTGATCGAGCTACCTTTCCTTGGTCCAGTGGCACTCCGCCCTGATCGAGCTACCCCTTATCTTGGTCCAATGGCGCTCCGCCCTGATCGAGCTACCCCTTTATCTTGGTCCAGTGGCACTCCGCCCTGATCGGGCTACCTTTCCTCGATCTAGTGGCATTTCGCCCGATCAAGCTACCCTTATCTTGGTCTAGTGGCACTCTGCCCTGATCAAGCTACCTTCCCTTGGTTTAGTGGCACTCCACCCTGATCAAGCTACCTTTCCTTGGTCTAGTGGCATTCCGCCCTGATCGGGCTACCGTTTCTGGTGGCACTCCGCCCTAGCCGAGCTACCCTTACCTTGGTTTAGTGGCATTCCGCCCTAGCCGAGCTACCTTTCCTTGGTCCAGTGGCACTCCGCCCTGATCGAGCTACCCCTTATCTTGGTCCAGTGGCGCTCCGCCCTGATCGAGCTATTCCTTTATCTTGGTCCAGTGGCACTCTGCCCTGATCGAGCTACCTTTCCTCGATCTAGTGGCATTCCGCCCTGATCAAGCTACCCTTATCTTGGTCTAGTGGCACTCTGCCCTGATCAAGCTACCTTCCCTTGGTTTAGTGGCACTCCACCCTGATCAAGCTACCTTTCCTTGGTCTAGCGGCATTCCGCCCTGGCCAAGCTACCCTTCCTTGGTCTAGTGGCATTCCGCCCTGGCCGAGCTACCCTTCCTTGGTCCAGTGGCATTCCGCCCTGGCCGAGCAACCTTCTTCGATCTAATGGCATTCCGCCCTGATCGAGCTACCGTTTCCGGTGGCACTCCGCCCTAACCGAGCTACCTTCCCTTGGACTAATGGCACTCTGCCCTGGCCAAGTTCTCAAAAGAATACGTCATACTGCCGTTACGAACCTTACGTCTGAACTGGCATGAAATCCCCTCCCTTGCGTTAGCATTATCTTCTTGCTAACGAATAAACCCTTTCGGCTCAAGACTTCGTGTCCTGGCCGGCCTTCTCACATTATTGCCATTATGGGCCTTACGCTCGAATCGGCAAAAGATCATTCCTTTGCGTTAGCATTCAGCCCTTGCTAACAAATGAACCATTCTGCTCGGCACAAGGCCTGGTGCTTCGGTCAACAGCTGTCTACTGTCAACTAAGGGTCGGACATCACACTTCGACCTACCACCCTTCAAAAAAAAAAGAAAAAAATTGGGGTTAAAAATAGAGATACCCTGCCAGACTTGCTCCTATATTAGGACAAGTGCAAAAATGGCTATAACCCAGCTGTGGCGAAAACCCGAAAGGGCGCTGCAGGCAAAATCGGGTACCCCGCCACGTGAAAACCTGAGAGGGCGCGTGGGCAAAAGCAAGAGGGGTCTGGCTTCGGTGAAAACCCGAAAGGGCGCTTAAGTTAGTAAAGTGGTAATTTCCAAATTCCTCTTTTGATCTCCACCCGATGAAACTCCAAAAGGGACAATCATCAAAAGTCCCACTAGAGATCCTTTAACAAACCCATGTTCGACCCTCGTCATCATCGGCGAGATTGGTTGATCCCTACCCTTAACTTGGACCTTCCATCCTTGTTAATAATCCTACGCTTACTTCGGCATGTGACCCATGCTGATGAACAAACCCGTGTTCGACCCTCGTCATCATCGGCGAGATCGGTCGATCTCTACCCCTAACTTGGACCTCCGTCCCTGTTAATAATCCTACCTTTACTTCGACATATAACCTATGCTGATGAACAAACCCGTGTTCGACCCTCGTCATCATCGGCGAGATCGGTCAATCTCTACCGTTAACTTGGACCTTCCGTCCTTGTTAATAATCCTACCTTTGCTTCGGCATATAACCTATGCTGATGAACAAACCCGTGTTCGACCCTCGTCATCATCGGCAAGATTGGACGATCCCTACCCTTAACTCGGACCTTCCGTCCTCGTTAATGATCCTACCTTTGCCTCGACATGTGACCCATGCCGATAAACAAACCCGTGTTCGACCCTCGTCATCATCGGCGAGATCGGTCGACCTCTACCCTTAACTCGGATCTTACATCCTTGTTAATAAACCACGTCCTTTGCTTCGACATTTAACCAGTGTCAACGAAATAAACCAGGGACCAATCCTCGTCGTCATCGACAAGGCCGGTCAGCATTCCAACAGTCCAGTTCTTCTGTACTCCGAATTCAAAAAGAAAAAAGAAAAAATGGAGTTAAAAATAGAGATACCCCGCCAGGCTTGCTCCTATATTAGGACAAGTGCAAAAATGGCTATAACCCAGCTGTGGCAAAAACCTGAAAGGGCGTCGCAGGCAAAATCGGGTACCCCGCCACCCAGAGGAGGCTGGCTTCGGCGAAAACCTGAAAGTGCAAAAATGGCTATAACCCAGAGGAGGCTGGCTTCGGCGAAAACCTGAAAGGGCGCTTAAGTCAGTAATGTGAATAAAAAAAAATATAAATGATGAATAGTGATGATCCATCCCCCGTCCTGAAGACCCTTTACAGGGTCGATGCGGAGTCTTCATCCAATATCCCACCTATATGTATCCATTTTCTACACCCTTTCGACCCTTGTCATCATCGGCAAGATCGGTCACTACCTTTTCGACCCTTGTCATCATCGGCAAGATCGGTCGCTACCCTTTCCGGTCCTTATCACCATCGGCAAGACCGTCTACCCTTTTCGTCCCTTGTCACCATCGGCAAGATCGGTCGCTACCCTTCCCGGTCCTTGCCACCATCGGCAAGACCGTCTACCCTTTTGACCCTTGTCATCATCGACAAGAGCGGTCGCTACCCTTTTCAACCCTTGTCATCATCGGTAAGATCAGGTGCTACCTTTTCGACCCTTGTCATCATCGGCAAGATCGGTCGCTACCCTTCCCAGTTCTTGTCACCATCGGCAAGACCGTCTACCTTTTTGACCCTTGTCATCATCGGCAAGATCGGTCGCTACCCTTTCCGGTTCTTGTCACCGTCGGCAAGACCGTCTACCTTTTCGACCCTTGTCATCATCGGCAAGATCGGTCGCTACCCTTCCCGGTCCTTGTCACCATCGACAAGACCGTCTACCCTTTCGACCCTTGTCATCATCGGCAAGATCGGTCGCTACCCTTTTCGACCTTGTCACCATCGGCAAGACGTCTACCTTTTCGACCCTTGTCATCATCGGCAAGATCGGTCGCTACCCTTCTCAGTTCTTGTCACCATCGGCAAGACCGTCTACCTTTTCGACCCTTGTCATCATCGGCAAGATCGGTCGCTACCTTTTTCGGTCCTTGTCACCATCGGCAAGATCGTCTACCCTTTTCGGCCCTTGTCACCATCGGCAAGATCGGTCGCTACCCTTTTCCGGTCCTTGTCACCATCGGTAAGACCGTCTACCTTTTCGGCCCTTGTCACCATCGACAAGATCGGTCGCTACCCTTTTCCGCTTCTTGTCACCATCGGCAAGACCGTCTACCTTTTCGACCCTTGTCATCATCGGCAAGATCGGTCGCTACCCTTTTCTGGTTCTTGTCACCATCGGCAAGACCGTCTACCTTTTCGACCCTTGTCATCATCGGCAAGATTGGTCGCTACCCTTTCCGGTCCTTGTCACCATCGGTAAGACCGTCTACCCCTTTCGACCCTTATCATCATCGGCAAGATCGGTCGCCACCCTTTCGACCCTTGTCACCATCGGTAAGATCGGTCGCTACCCTTTTCGACCCTCACCACCATCGACGAGCCTGGTCAACTACCCCCTAACTTGGGCCTTCCGTCCACGTTGATCAACAAAGCATCATTGCGTCGACATTTAACCCATGTCGATGATTATAACACACTTTTCGTCATCATCGCGAAGTTCACTAGGCACATCCGCCTATGCTACCAGTGTCCGCCCTGGCAAAAAATCCTACTCCGGGAACGGCTGTGCCGCGGTGGAGTGAACACCTCACCCCTTCGCTGAAGGCGTGAGCGCTCTCCTGCGCCATCAGCACGTATCCCCAGGGTCAGACTGTCGGCCAGAAGAAGAAAGAGAAGAAAAGAGGGAAAGAAGTCGCGATTGAGGCGACAGATAGAGATGTTTCATTAACGAGAATTGTCAGAATACATTTGTGCCCGGGGCATCCCCCTAGCGATACATAAGCTCCGAAGGCAAAAAGGAGCATAACTCGACGAAAGAAGAAAAGAAAAGCAAGGCTACGGCAAAGGACGCCGGAAAATATCTGCCAACTCCAAGAGGCCTAGTGAGGGGTATTGGGTCAATTCCTGCAACCGGGCCTCGGTGGCTGTCAGCTGCGATAACCTCTCATCCAGTGAAACAAGTCGTCCTTCGGCCAGATCTGCTTCTTCCATTGTCAGAGCCTCTAGGTGCTCGCCTTCCTGCAGTTCGGCTTCGACCTCAGCAAGTTCCGCGTGCAACTCTTCCATCCGCGCCGTGAGGAGCAGCCGGTGTTCTGAGATATTGCCGGCAACATTTCTCAGCTGTTCCACGGTCACCCTCAATGAAGTAGTGGCAGCGCGGCAATCTGCCCTCTCCAGCTTCACAATCGTTAGCTGATCAGATACCTCTCGGCTGAGGAAATCCCGCCTGTTGGCGTGCTTTAACAGCATTATAACCCGCGGAGTCCAATCATTCATTGGGCAGCCGAATGCTAATAATGATCGGGAGAGATGGTCTATCAGGCCTCTCAGCTGCACATAAGTTAGACCCGGGGAAGCTGACATGGCTCGCTGGAGATTGTCCAGAGACTGCCACATGATGTCACTGGAGAATTGTAAGCCTTGTGGCGAAGTCTCGGGGAGCTGAAAGTCCACCCTACTATCTATCTCGGCCCAGATGTCATCGGCCACCCTGAGGGATGTCGACGGCATGGTCTGCACAGCACCGACGCCCGGCCCGACAATTGCAGCTACAATAGCTGAAGGGCTCTCCACGATGGTGACTTCCTTGCCCGCCCTTTGAGGTGAGGTTATGACAACCGTCTCATCAGCTGAGGGCGCTCGCTCCTCCTGAATAGTCTCACTGGCCACTAAAGGAGGGGAGCTTTCCATGACAGACAAGGCTTTAGTAGCATCGGCCTCTTCTGCAATGATTTCTTCCGCTTCTATTTCCGTGGGACCACTTGCTTCAGCAATAACTCTTCGCCGGCAACCAAGGCTGGAGTCCCTGCAACCTCGGTCAGGTCGCCGACTCCAGCAGTTGCGTCAAGCCCCTCTGAGGCCGCTGCAGCAGCATTGGTCCTTGAAAGCCGTAGGGCGATGGGCCGCACCATAGGTGGAAGGGCTGATTGGCTCATGCCCAAGTCAGGGAGGGGTATGCGAACCATAACAGCTGGCGGTACCACCTCAGCCTGCATCACATGTATGTACATCAGCCAGCCGGCTTGAAAATAAAAAGAAGTGCTGCGGGCGGGAGTCGAAACATTTCCTACCTCAACCGACACTATATTTAGGCCTCCAAAAGTGGCCTCTGAAGATTCTGGCCCTTCTCCTGCAGTCGGGTATGATGGCCCGTGCTCGGCTCCCAGTAGTCTCGGAGGGCTAAATGTTAAAACGTCACTTTCATAAGCTGAAGAAGCCCCGGCCTCCTCGGCCTCGGTGTCAACCGGTGGGAACCCCTCGTCGTCGCCGGAGCCGCCACCATAATCAACTCGCTCAGAGGAGGATGATTCTTCCGCCTGTTCTCGAATCTCCAGTATCTGAGCGGGAACCATGCTACTAGGAGGAGGCCCCTTAGCCGGAACCTCCTCGGCGGTCTCTGCCTCGGAAGCACCCGTTGGCTGAATATCTAGGGACTTGTCCCTTGGAAGCACCTTCTCTCCAGTAGCAGCTCCTACCGTGGCACCGACCTTGGGGAGCATCGTTGGTCGAACATCGACTGGAGATAAAAGATAATAAACAGTCAAGACCCGACGGAAAGCATGATATACCGCTGAGCTCTACGGGCAAGCTGCAAGTTACCTTCTATCTCTTGATGGGGTGTCGGTGAAGGCAAATCACCCTCAACAGAGGCTGAGGGGGCTTCCTCCTCCCTCTCTTCGACCGCTGCTCCAGTCACCGCCTCCAACCCAACAACGGCAGAGGTAGTGCCAGTAGCTAATAAAAGGAAGGATGATCAGCCAAGGTGACAGAAATAAACAAACAAGCCATACAAGAACAAGAAGTTACCTTCGCCCTCAGGCCCTTGCATCCAAGCAGCCTCAAACTCGGAGAATGATGGACCCCGAGGAGGGGTGACTATGGTTCCTCTTCAGCGGCCTTCCTCTGGCGCGCCCGGGTAGCGCGGGAATCTGCCCTCTTGGCCTTCTTGGCCCTGCTGATAGCCTCCCTGACCTGGGACCTGGTTCGCTTCCACGAATCCCCAGGGGGCAGCGGTGTGGTGGTCGGAGCTGGCTCTGGGATATTAAAATATGAAGGCTTCTGCGCCTTAGATATCAACTCCCTGTAACGCTTGGTCGCCTCCACAGAAGGTGAGCTGCAAAAGCGCGTAGGTGAGAAAGATGCATACTAACTATAAAAGAAGCAATTTAAGGCTGAAAGAAAAATAAGCATTACTTGGCGGCCCTGTGTATCTGGGGCTGAGCGACCAGTAAAGCAACACGGGCGCCTTGTCCCGGGAAGCTGCCTCGCGTACAAGCCAGCACACGTCACTGATCTTCTCACTTTTCTCCGCCAGCTGAGCCAAATCTTCATGGCCACAGGAGGATAAGTGATGATATAGGCCCAAGTGGTCGAATCCCCAGCCGTCGACATACTTGAAGATACTAGTAGCTGATGGTCCCAGATGGCTTCTAATGGACCAGAAATTGAAAGCCTGTGAGAATGAAGTAGGGTGAATATCTAGGGGGTGCTGGAGTACAAGTCAGCTCATCTATCTTCCCTCCTGATGAAGGTCCGGTAGGGATGAAAACGGTCAGCTTCTGGGCGCCAACCCGCCACTGCAGGAAGAGGTTCTTCCACTCGAAGGGGGATCGTCTGAAGGGCAATCTGGTCACTGCTAACCCGGCACAGCCCCCAGAGAGTCTTGATATAATCATCCTTCTGGATCTCTGGCATCTTTGGGTCAGCCTTGGATGACCTACCCTTCGCAGCTTTCCTGGCCTCCAGATATGCCATCACCTCGGTGTTGGGCCAGGACTTCAACTTCTTCAAATAGGATGGATCAACATCCAAAATAGGCTCCCGTTGGGAATCTAAGAAACGACGTTCGGCACTATGCCAACAGTCTTTCCGAAAGTTCTGGTAGAAGCCCGTCCGTGCATTCCACCACTTGATGAAGTCCGGAGTCACTCGGGGCAGATGAGCCGGGGTTGGCACCCTGAATGATACATCCTCCCGATGATGGAAGTAGTCCCACCATGTGCGGACTTCATCCGTAGTCGTTTGACCAGCCCGATGTCTATTTGGGAGGTTAAACCGGGCTGAGGAAGAAGGAATCTGCTGGTCGTAGCCAAAATTCTGGCCAAAGCGGAAGGGATAGTACGGCTCCAGCCACAGTAAGCCGCTCTTTCTAAATACAAGGACACTAGGGCGAATAGACAGTGCCCAATCAACCAGTTCTGGCTCCAAGATCGGCCTCGTGCTCTTGGCCCCGGTGAGCTGGTGAATGAATTCCTCTATCTCGAACAACCGGCATTGCCGCATCCTGTTGACGAGAGGACTGAAGCTAGCAGCCAAGCTCCAAAAATGCAGAACTCCTGGGGAATCTGTCGGAACTGTAGTCAGCTTCCCCCGAATAGCAAAAAGCTAATCCGCCAGTGAAGATGGCTCAGCACTAGCAAATTCGATCATCCTCGGCAAAGGATGATCCGACTGCATCGACCGGGGAGCTGCTTCAGGGAACAAGGAGCAGACCCAGGCATTGAAGAAGTGCATGGGACCAACTGTCCGTGAATTTCTGGGGATGCGTGACTTGTGCAAATCCCCCAGCATCTTGTATGTAAGGCATAAAGCCACCGGGCACAGGGACAACTTTGTCCCACAAGCCATCAGACAGGTAGGGTAAATGGCCTCCGGCCTGATTACCGTCTCGTCCCCCTGAGGGAGGGTGAACGAACACAGCCAATATGTCAGATACGCAGCACAATGTGTGACTGCATCGACTCCTGTGGGATTCGGGCCCCCTTGCCGCCCTCTCCCTGAAGCAGCAGGATATGTCGTCTGGCGTCGAGCCCTCTTCTTCCGCTTCACTGCTGTCAAAACCACCATGGGGAAGTCCTCGTACTGCTGCTCCCCACCGAAGAAATATTGTAGCCACGTGCCCATCCGCACGCGTCTCTTTTCACCAGGCTTCCGCGCTTCCCTTGAGTCAAGCGTCAGGTGCAGCAGGGTGCGATACGCCTTCATCAAATAGCGGTAGGCGAAGCCCGTGAAATATTTGCCTTCGCCATCCGTCTGGTCTTTCAGCCAGTCTGGGAAATAAACTTCTTCGTACGGCTCCCCATCTATCGGCAAGCCACTCAGCTGGGAAAGACTCCAGAGATCCAGTGAAGTCTCACCCTCTGCAGTATAAAAAAGTGTTGTATTCCGGGCAGAAGACCTCAATCATCCCGTAGCATAGACCTCGGGAGATCGGATACCTGTACCGGGAAGCATATACACTCTGATAAACACTGGCATGTACCAGGATGGGAGCATATTGCCGTAATACAAAATCTGTAAATTCAACGGCGCCCGGTCTGAATGCGTGAGCATCGGTGGCTTTGAGTTCTCCGAACCATCCCACTGAGACCTGATGCTTGAACCGGACTGCCAAGCAGTCCAAAAGGAAAGGCTCATCTTGGTACCCCCAATGAAGCGGGGTGAGGAATAAACCATACACGGGCTTCTCCGTGTCGACGTGCCCGATAATTTCATTCTAGCGGGCTGGTGTATACTGCGGGGCTCTTGTCAGCAGCCCGGCCTCTGGAGATAACTCCTGCACTCCAAGAACGACCCCCCATTTTTTGGGCTCGCCCGGGATATATATAGGCATACCGTGAGTGACTGACTCGATCAGACTGTCTCTCTCCGCCAGTAAAGCTCCCTCGGCTTGACGGACGAGAATTATATCACGCTTCCCGCCAAGGTTGAAGCGCCCAAGGATTGCCATCAAGTGTTTATCCTTGGGGTGGTCCAGTTTGACGCCATCCCCTCGCTCATACTTGAAATGGTTGCAATCAAGAATCAACAGGCGGTCAGTGTCAACGGTGTCGGTCTCTGAGTCCAAGGACTCAGCTACCACGGCTATCCGTCGATGCCCCCGATCAATGGAATGGACATCCCCCATGTCACAGTGACCCGGGATGCAGAGGAAGAAGGGTCGGATGCCATATTATCTGCAAAACAACGTCCAGAAAAGAACGAGCAAAGTAGAAATCAGTTGATCAAAGCAAGACTTCTGACAAAATTTCGGCAGCATCTCCCCAGCTTGGGGGTTTGCCAAAAGAAAAGTGGAAGCCGTCCACTGAGGGAGCGGCCCCTAAAAGTAGCCATAGGCACTAAGCCAAGGCCAAATAGGACACCCGAGGGATCTAGCTCCGAGGACAAGTCCTACGAGGAGCCTCCCGGGGCCTGAAGAGCAGGTTTAAAACCCAAATAGACCAACAACTCAACTCACCCGCTCGAGGAGCAAGCTCGCCCACACCCCTAGCTCACTCGGCGCCGCGGTGGAGAGGAATGAGGAGAGAGAAAAATTGTTCACAAATGAACAATTTTGACGGAAAAAATGAAGAACAAGCCAATATATAGGGGGGCTCCACCCCTGTTAAAACGGCGAGGCCCGGGGCGCGCCGTTTTAAGTGTTTTGCGCGCCGGGTGAGGCCGGCCGCTTCAACCTCGCAGAAGAAATGGTGCGCCAGTGCCGTTTTAACAAGTACGGGCGCCATTTTAATAGGGGGGCGCCATTTTAACCCTGAACAAAGGGCGCACCATTTTAAACGGCACTATTGAAACTTCCTACCGCGCCGGATTAACTTCCAATGCCGGAATTAAGTGCCGTTTCAAGCTTCCGTCACCGAACGAAGCTCATCCGTAGGCCCTGCTGCACTCCTACCTGGCTTGCACCGCCCATGTCTGGGGGGCATTTGTTGGCACTCAAAATATGATCCTCCGGTAACCAAGCCGCAAAGACAAATGATACGGCCCACTGAAGCACAAAAGCCGATGAATATCAACTTACTAAAGGCTCCTCAAGCTGCGAGGGCCCCGAGTCACCTTGAAGTAAACACCGGGGACTTCACCTCAGGAGAGTTGAGATGAATCCACAATCAATCGATAGTGCGACCAAGCCTACCCAATGATCCGGCATCGACCCCGTCATGTCGCTACCCTACATCCATCGCCCGACCAAGGACGACGGTCTACTCGGTGACTCTCCTAAGGAGGAAGAACGTCCTCGGCCGTCCACAACAAGGGGCCGAAGGTCCTGTCAGCAGAAGGCCCCGATCACCCGACACGGGTTTGGCTTCTCGCCATAGTGGGCCCGTTAGTGCCCGATTGGTCGCCATTCAAGGCGAAATTCTCCCGGATGCAATGCCAGCCGTAAGGAAGTTTCGAGCACAAGTCCGTCTGGGCCAGAAGCATAAATCATAGTGCCAAAGGCCGTACCGGCATGATACCCGTGTGCTCGAGATAAACACACACAGAGTTCCGAGCAAGGTCTTTCACCATGCAGAGAGCTTCGTCAACGCCCCGTCAAGGTTTTCCAAGGACCAGGGCGAGAGGGACAGTCAACGGGAACTTCCGGAACCATCCCCGGACCCATCGGCTAACTCGCGCCGAGCAAACAAGTTAAAACGGCGCGTGAAGGGACGTCGGCGCCCCTTAATACGGCGCCGTTAAATCCGGCGCGCCAATTCCAATCGGGGACGTGTTCCCCGGCGCCGTTAAATCCGGCGCACCCCTTCCCATGGCGCCGGATTAATGAAGGCTACATATACCGTAGCTTCGAAACCAAAAAAAAAGAAGGAAGGAGGGAAATCAAAGAAAAAAATAGGAACGGAGGAGAGAGTTCTATTCGTTCGAGAGAAAAGCCTTGGGGAAGAAGTAGGGTTTCCACCGAGGGTTCTCGCCGGCGTCTTCCTTGTCTGCTCATCTGAATATCTCCGAAGCCGGAGAAGAGAAGCTTGTGATCTGATACCCTGTTCTGGAGAAAGAGTCTAGGTGGGTCTCCGTGGTTTTCCTCCTGTCGATTCCCCTTTCTTCTTTGTTTCCTTCTCCTGGTATATTGTAAGTGAGAAGGGGGAGGGGCGATGAGATGAGCCTGACCTCCCCCCCTCACCTTTATTGATGTTCTCCTTCTCTTCACCTGTAGCGTTCTTCTTCTATGAATGTAAATGACGGCCTAGTGACAACGCCGGCGCCGAAATATATATATACAATGTACATCTACTTGTATCGTTCATCGAATGAATGTAATGCGTTGGTGCCCGATGCTGTATCCATCTTTCATGCTCTCTCTCTAATTTCTCTTCAGATGTGCATTTAATGTTTTCCCGGTGTGCATAGTTCCAGGATCCCTTTTCCCCTATGCTGGATATGCCCCTGAGCTATATGAATCGTTCTTCCCCCCTCCCCGGGGTTTTCTCTCTCTATTCCAATGCGATGGTTGGGCTCTGCACCATGTGTGCCACGGGTTTTGTGATCGGAGACACACTTGTGTGCGTATCTCTATCCATCTATGTCTAGGGAGTAGACCCTTTGCCGTCCCTGTGCCCTTCCACATAGGCCAGATGGGAGGGGAAGATTGCTTCTGCCATTCCCTTTTCATCCTGCGACGAGCCCCTGTCGGTTTTTCCGAACATGATATATATATCCCCATCCCCAAATCTCTACGCTAATCATATAGCATGCCAGTATTAACTTATTTAGCCTGCGGGCTTCACTGTTCTAATATGTGTCTAGCAATTTGATTGCCCACTTGTCGTCAGACGATGTCTTGCGCCGCTCTTTCCACTTCATTCGCATCTTAATAGGAGTCTGCTCTGTAGCATCGCTCCAGTACCAGGGGAGGGGGATATTCCCCCAATCTTCTACGTTAGTCACTCCGTCAACAGGGGAGGCTCGTCCGTTGATGACGAGTATCCCTCCGAGCGATTGAGTGCATAGTTACGGGGCTAAGCCCTACAGTTCAAATCCACGGTCCTTAATGGACTTCGTGGTGGCCGCAGGTTGTGTGCCCCTTGTAGGCTAGCCCTCGGGGTTTCCTTCCCTCTATTAGTCATCCCGATTTGAGTGTTGTGGTGACTCAGGTCGCGTGCCCCTCGCAGGTTAGCCCTCGGGGTTTTCGCTCCCATAATGAGTCACCTCATTCGCTCACTGTCGCCCATGCACTTGGTGCCCCTAGCAGGCTAGGCCTCGGGGTTTTCCTTTCCGTTCGGGTTTGCCGGCCGCCGTTACGCCACCCGGCCCTTAGGGGTTGCTCCGCCACGTGAGTACTCCCCGCTTCTCCCCGACAATCCTCCGGGATGGGGAGATGCTGCCGAAATTCCGGCTCGAACGAGTCTGACTCGGAACAATCGCCGCGCTCGAGTACAAACCTCGCGTGAGCCTGTGACTCGGCTCCCGTATGCCCCGGGATCGATCCTTTGAATAAATGGCTTAAATAAACTTTCAAAGTTTCCTAAAGTATTTTAATAAACCCAAGAAAAATGAATAAAACCTCGGTTTACGCGAGATCGGGTTAAACCGGTGCCGTTTGTATACGGCGCGCCTTAAAACGGCGCGCTCTTCCCGGTGTGCCCCAAACGGGTCGCGCCGTTCTAACAGTCCTTCCTTCACCTACAGTTTCCTATGCCGTTTTAAGTCCTATACCTACATTTTCTGGCGCCGTTTCTAATCGTTACGCTGTCTAATCCCCGGCTCGTCCTCGGAACGATCCTCGCCTCCCGTGGTCGGAGTTAATAAACTCTAATTAGTAATAAAATGAATAAGTGGAGGGCCTTTCGAGTCCAAATTATTTCATCATCATGGTTTCACTACCATGTCCGTCAACACTTCTGCTTTTGCTATCATGCTTGTGTCATCCCTTTTCCCCGTTGGCGGGGCTTAATAAAATATGATTGAGCTCTGCTCATCTTCATAACCCTATTGCCATGCTTAGCATAGTCATGGGCATCATGCATGCATGTTTGCATCAATCCTTGAGTATATCAAATGGCGTTGACGGAAGGCCGGGTTATGCCCGATCGGAAGTCTCCGCTATGCGCGATGGTGGTCTTCAGACTTACGTCCTCTGCCCTGTATCGAGGGTCATCAATTTAATAAACCATGCCTCTCCTGCATGATAGATAGATGCATCTCACGTGATCTTATCACATTCATAGCATCACATCCTTTATTCCGGTCTCGACAGCCCACTATCTCGGTAATTAATCAAAGGTGTTCCCTCCTCGCGGGGGATGTAATTAACGTCATAGCCTTTATGGTATGGCGGACTGCTGGTCCCAACCGAACCTCACTTTCGCCCGACACGGGTCAGAATGAGCGCACAATAAACTTGTGACGTACGTGACTGGCACGCCCGCGCCGTTAATCAGTCAGTTAATTACCAGTTAGTTAATTGGTTGATCGACACATGAAATAAGATATATATATATATATATATATAAGAATAATAATTAACGAATAAAACCCATCGCAAACAGCATTTAAGTCATTTTTCATTCCTTTTCATTGGGTATATGTAGCATGCGATTTTCATATGATGCATATCTTTTTTTAAGGGCTAATTGTTTTCATTCTCTTGCAGTAGAAGGAAGAGGAGGGTCGCACCATCGAAGGAAGAGGAGGAAGAGATGTTGTAGGAGGTCATCTATGAGCTCTTCTTCAAGATCTTTTCTCTTGAGCGTTTCTTGCACGACTGGTCTCACTCCACTCCAAGGATCAAGCTCCAAAAGCACCCTACCATTCCGATTGACGAGATTTATTGGAGATCTGAGGGGAACACTTAAACTTTCATTCCTATACTTTTATTTGAGCATAGATCGATATATGGACTTGTTAGTGTATTTTTCATTTTCCAAATACTTATACAGTGGGCAGAGCATCGTCTCCGAGTGTCAGTGTTTTCTCATCTTTGTGCGAGAACACGCGCGTGTGTGGGGCCGTTGTGCCCATGTGTGTTTTTTTTGCTACCGTTGTGCAGCGTGGTTAGCGGAATCCTCTCAAGTTGAGAGGGGTGGACGTAGGACTACACTAGGTGCGTCCGAACCACCTAAAAAATTCTTGTGTTGGGGTTTGCTATCTGTGTGATTGTCACTTTACATTGTCCGTCTTGATTGCGTGTGTGATGCGGTGAGTGGAGTGTTATATATATATATATGTAGCACCCCGGATAAAGTTACAAAGGATAAGTCTCCGATAATAAGATTTTGAAATCTATATAGATATATAAAGAGGAAATGGCTTAACTAAACTCTTAATGGGCCTTATGGGCTAGGAAAAAAAATAATAATAAGTATTAAAAAAACATATATAATAATATACATGAGAAATTGTGTGCATATCTAATATGAAAACCCAAATATAGTTAAATCACATATATTACAAATGCATTGTATATAGTACACTATATTTGAATTTTAGCTAATGCAATATATATATATATATATATAAGAGCTCAATCCACATAATGGGTCTCTCGTACACCAACTTGTGGGCTTTGGGTCATTTTTCATGGAAATAGACCTAAAACACATATTAGATACATTATTCTGCCATTAATACACTTACTAAATAAAGCCTAAACCCCTACAGTGAAAACCCAACCCAAATGCTATATACGTCTAAAGCCAAATCTAATACACCAAGCCTTTTCTTCTAAAAACCAAAACTCAAACAAGCCCACAGCAAGCCTGTTAACCGAAACAACCCAAAACCCAATTACGTACCATGGTCGATCATGTGGGTTGGTTAGCTTTTAGGTTTTTTTTTTGACATAAAAGTTGGCAGGCGGCTGGTAAATAGGCAGGTGGACATGCCTTCGGGAGTAACGTATGGGAAGTTGCTTTAGATGGCCTCCGAACCTTCTTTAGGGTTGTCATCTCCTATAAGTAAGCCCTCGGTTGAAAGAAAAGGGGGCTCCTGTTGTTACCTCGAGGGGAGTTCGTGCAGTTCGTCATCTCCGTTCCACTAAAGAGAACCCCTGTTGCTTCTTCCTACTGTTGCATATATGAGAAGCCGTCTCCTTCCATGCTACCTCCTGTTATTGGCCTGCAACGTGAAAGGGGCATCATCTTGCTATCTGTGGCTTGACTTCTCCTTCCTTCTTCCTCCTACGCGAACCTACCAGAAGGGCCATCGTCCCAACTACAGCCACCATCCTTGCTAAGTGCAGCTGCGTTTATTCACGTTGGCTGTTTTAGTTATCTCTCTCGTGTTCGTCTTCACTCGGTAGGTGATCTCTCTGACAGCTAAACTCATTAACAAAGATAATTCATGCTCCTATGATCATAACAACATGCTTATATTTCACGTTCGAGTTTATAGTCTCCGGTTTTTGATAGGTGTTCTTAATATCTCAAATTAAACTCGTTAATAAATTGAATATCTCAAGATAAACATCGTTAATAAATTGAACCTTAAATGTCCTCTGCATATTCCATGAATTCCCTGGATATTTCCGTAGGTGATCTCTCTGACAGCTAAACTCATTAACAAAGATAATTCATGCTCCTATGATCATAACATCGTGCTTATATTTCACGTTCGAGTTTATAGTCTCCGATTTTCTGATAGGTGTTCTTAATATCTCAAATTAAACTCGTTAATAAATTGAATATCTCAAGATAAACATCGTTAATAAATTGAACCTTAAATGTCCTCTGCATATTCCATGAATTCCCTGGATATTTCCGTAGGTTATCTCAAGTTTCGTAGCCAAACAATATAAATCATGATTATAATTCATACCTGTAGTCTTCGGTGAGTTTGAAGAATTTCTACCATTTTTTTTGTAATTAGCGACCCTCATCAGGGCGCTAATTCTTTTTGACGACCAACAAAGCGGTCGTCAAATTCCAAAAATTGGAAAAAGGAAAAGACGTCTGGACGTATGCCGTTTCTTCTGCATATGACGTCACTGTCAAGGGCGTCATATTTATAGAAGATGGTAGCTTACGAGTCGTCAATTTATGAAATTTAAAAAAAAAAAAAGAAGACCAATGACAAGTCGTCAATTTCATATATGTTAGTTATGAGTTATTCCCATTAATAGTTTGTTCATGGATATAGAATTATCCTTTGGCCATGAAAATTTATGGGCTTACTATTGGGATAGGGACCAAGGTAATAGAAGTGGTCGCACCGTTTTTCGTGCCTTCTATTGTATGATCCCCCGTCTCTTATCAAAAAATTATTTTGAACATATGGTTAGGTAGAGCTTTTCGACCCGGTCATTTTGATATATTATAAGTCAGATTCTGACATCAATTAATATAGAAACCAGAAAGTTAAAAATCGAAATTTTTTGAAATCACGACCAACTATAGGTCGTTAAATGCAATTTGGACGCCACTGTACAGTGGCGTCAATTTAACTAATATATATATATATATATATAGATATATATACATATATCATGTATGTATATCTTTGAAAATCCATATTTATTAAAATATGTAACAGAAAATTATAGAAAATATATGTTTGGAATTCTTGAATTTTTCTCCTAATTATCATATATTCTATTTCCTTAAAATATTTTAAATAAAGCAATGTGTCTTTTAATGAAGGTTTTTGAATTTATTCAATTAAATAGATATAAATGTAAATTCTTTTTAAATAAATTGAGTTAAAAATCATGAAAATTAACGTTCCCCAAGAGGATGCTAGTTAATAAATGACGGCACCCACGGGCGTTAAATAATATAAGTTTCTTTAATTATAGTTAATTATAGAATAGGATGGACATGAATTCTATGATTAACGTATACATTTTCTCACCGTTTTCTTCCGTTTTTGACCCATACCTCAGCTCTTTTGACACTCTCATCTCACGTCCGTAGATGGAGTCCCTGTAGCATGATTGGTTCACGCATACACCTCAACTCTCGGTGACATACGAGTCCTCCGTTGGACATTCTGTTCCTTCGGACTGACAAGTTAGTCATTGAGACCTCCGTAAGTCTCCGCTAGCCTTGGATTCCCTCAAGGCAGCCGAGCTGGTTGTACCCTAAAAACCTCGGGATCTGATCCGTGTTACTTTGGTTTTCCGTTAGTCTTGACACTCTACTCCTTTTGGAATCTTCTTGTCATCAATTTGAGAACATAACCCTTTGACTCTGTATTTGGCCAAATCTGATTCTGAAATATAAAAGGGCTCTGGGTCCGCGACTTTTCAGTGTCAGGTAGGACGGAAGTCCAATTCTGTAAACCATGGTAAACTTCTGGGTGTGACATTGCACCAAACTCTGTACATCTGTCATATTCTGTTATTCTGTTATATCTGTTATTCTGTAAACTCTATAAATTCTGCTTATTCTGTTATTCTGATATTTTGTTGTTCAGTTATTCTGATAATTTAGTTATTCTGCTTGAATGTTTAATTCTGCTTATATTTATTGGAACTCTGTTATATTCTGGCCAATTCTGAAGTTATGTTCATCCGCGCATCTGTCCTTGTTATATTCTTATAACTTGTCCTTGACTCTGCATGGGAATTCATCCCTATATCTCTAGATCTCGTACCTGCCATTGACTTTGATATTCCTCTGTTCTATTAGCTTGAGTTCCATGCATTGCATCGTCATGAACATGTTAATTGGCTAATCACTTATATTCTGCTTGATGAGAGATGTAAATCCTACTGAGCGTTTCGCTCACCAGCCTATCTTTAACATTTTTCAGGTATTGACATTGAAGACGTTCCATCAGATGGGGAAGGGCAACAGTGTTGAGCATTATTGGAGAACCGTGTCGGTGTCTTTTATCTTTCTTTGAGTCTCGTCCTGTTATTTGAGTCACCAAGTCACTATCTTTTATTTTCTTGGGTCTTGTCCTATCATGAGTCTTTTCATTTAAATATGTAAGTGAGTCAAGAATTGTAAGTTTGACATTTGATATTAATAAGAATTGTATTTCGTCACTTTTGTCTAGCCTTGATGTTGTGTCTTATGAGTTGCTCTGATTATTCACGACTGTATCACTGTCGCGTTCCGACCTACACGTTCCGCTGCTATCGATTCGGGGCGTGACAATATATATATATATATATATATATATATATATATATATATATATATATATATATATATATATATATATATATATATATATATAATCTTTGCGCATTTCACACTTTGTCCGAGTGGTTCATACAAATTGTCGTTGGAGAGTTATGAGATCTCACTTGTTATTCACTCTGTTAATCCTTTTTGTTCTGAGATTAGAGTGTTTTATAATCTCATCCAATCATCACAACATCTAGTTTTTAAAAAGGGGGCACAATAAATTCACCCCCCCCTCTTGCTTGCATTCCTAATCGGGCCAACAACCCATTTTTTCCGTTGGAAACGATTATAATTATTAATTTCAAAATATTAATAGTTTTCGACAGAACGTGTTCCGTCGGAAATAGGCCGGTAGTTTCTGACCGATTATATTTCGTCAGAAATAATTATAATTATTAATTTTAGAGTACAAAAATAGATAGAAATAACATTAATAGAAATATATCAACTATTTTTGACGGAATCGAATTCGGTCGGAAATACGTCGGAAAGTTCCGACGGATTTCTGATCGAAAAATATTCTGTCGAAACATTCCGACGTAGTTCCAACCGATTTTGATTCCATCGAAAACCCCTAAAATATTTCTCTATAATTAACTATGTTTAATCATAATATGAGGTTCGCGGACTAGGTGATCCGTACCGGATCGGCCCTTCTCTAATTCGGTACGGTACGCCCGAGTCGCCACCGACTCGGCGTGCATTGATCATGTCTTCCCCTTTTTCTTTCTACCTTCCTCCCTCTCCTCCCTCCCTCCCGCCCCCTCTCTCTCTCACTCTCTCTCTCTCACTGTGTCTTTGCCCGACTCGGGCGATCTCGAGATGAGTAGCACCGTATCGGGCTTTGTCAGATACGATACGGTAAGTCTGAGCCGGACCAAGTCAGCAAAGCACGATACAATATATAAATATATGTAATAAATAATAGAAATACGTAGAAATATATCAACAGTTTCCGACAGAATAGAATTTAGATGGAAATACATCAAAAAATATCAACATATTTCCGTCTGAAATGAATTCCGTCGAAACTTTTCGACATATTTTTGACCGATTTTGATTCTGTTAGAAACCCCTGAAATATTTATCTACCCTTCCTATAATTAATTAATATTATACTATAATTAATTATGTTTAATCATAATATGAGGTTCGCCGACTAGGTGATCCGTACCGGATCGGCCCTTCTCTGATCCGATATGGTACACCCGAGTCGCCACTGACTCGGCGTGCATCGATCATGTCTTCCCCTTCTTATTTTTCCTTTCCTCCCTCTCCTCCCTCTCTCTCTTTCTCTCTCACGGTGACTTTTCCATACTCCTGCGATCCCAAGATGAGCAGCACCATATCGGGCTTTCTCAGATACGATACGGTAAGCCCGAGCCGGACCGGGTCGGCGAAGCACGATACAATATATAAATATATGAAATAAATAACAGAAAGAGGTAGAGATATATCAACAATTTCTAATGGAATAGAATTCTATTAGAAATATGCAAAAATTACCGATGTATTTTTGAATGAAATGAATTTCGTCGAAACTTTCCGACGTATTTCTGACCGATTTTGATTCCGTCGGAAACCCCTGAAATATTTATCTACCCTTCCTATAATTAATTAATAGTATACTACAATGAATTATGTTTAATCGTAATACGAAGTTCGCCGACTAGGTGATCTGTACTGAATCGGCCCTTCTCTAATCCGGTACAGTACACCCGAGTTGTAACTAGGGCTGTCAATGGGCTGGGCCCTGGCCGGGCTTAGGTCGGCCCGGCCCGGGCCTGACTTATCAAGATTAACACCCGAGCCCGGGCCGAGCCAGGCCGGGCCAGACATTATTCAAAAAATGCAAAGCCCGACCCGACCCGACAACTTACAATAAAAAATAAAAAAAATAAAAAAATAATATATTTAATAATATAAAATTTATAATGTCACTAAATTAGTTACAATTTTGATATTAATTATATAATTTATGTGAAAAGAGAGTTTTAAAATTTCTAATTAAGTAAAATAACATAATCTTAACTAAATAGTTTTTAAAATTTGAAGTGAGAATTAAAAAAAGATCGGGCCGGCCTGCGGGCCAAACTCAAAGCCCGAGCCCGGCCCGTGGGTCTAGTCGGGCCAGGCTTTTAGGCCTTACTAAAAGCCCGTGGGCCGAAAAAGACCTTGCGGCACCACCCGAAATCGAGCCAAGCCCGTGGGCCTGTCGGGCCGGCCCAGCCCATTGCCAGCCCTAGTTGTAACTGACTCAGCGTGCATCGATCATGTCTTCCCCTTCTTCTTTCTCACGTGAGAGAGGGAGACGGTGAGAGTGGGAGAGGGAGATGGTGAGAGAGGGAGAGAGGAGACATAGTGAGGCAGAGGGAGACGGAGGGGATCACCCCTCCCCCTCTGTGAGTGCGTCCGTATGTTAGAGAGAGAGGGAGAGGGAGGCAGGACCGTGAGAGAGGGAGATGGTGAGAGTGGGAGAGGGAGATGGTGAGAGAGGGAGAGAGGAGACAGAGTGAGAGAGAGGGAGATAGAGGGAATCAACTCTCCCCCTTTCTGAGTGTGTGCATGTGTTAGAGAGAGAGGGAGATATGACCGTGAGAGAGGGATACAGTGAGAGTGCGAGAGGGAGACGGTGAGAGAGGGAGAGGGCTCAGGTGAGGGAGGGTGAAAGAGATGGGGACTTACTAGAGGGAGTCGCCGCCGTCACTCATCGGAGAGAGAGGGGGGGAGATGCCACCGCCGCTCGTTGGAGAGAGACTACAGTGGGGGAGATGCCGCAACAACTCACTGGAGAGAGAGAGGAGGAGACGCCGCCGCCGCACGCCAGAGGGAGGGAGAGAGGGGGAAACACCGCCAATCTCGTCGAAGAGAGAGAGGAAAAGGGAGATGCCGTCATGAGAGAGAGGATGGTCGAGCATGGGGTAGGGCAGCGAACGAATGGGAGGGAAAATGAAATAAATTCTGACGCATTTCTCATGGCAGTAAGTTTGGTTGGAATTTTCCGAAGGATTTTATCGTCAGAAATTTGGTCGGAACTTCCAACTGATTTTCTTACATAAATTATATCAGTCTCAAATTCAGATGGAATTTTCGATGCATAATTATCCGTCGGCAATACAAACGGATTTTCCGACGGATTAGTTTCCGTCAGAAACTTTCGTCGATATTACCGCCTCTTCTTGTAGTGTCCTCCCTTCAGCTAGGTATGGGAGAAGTGACTATGATCCCAAAGAGCTATGCGGTGCCGATGGTTTTTTTTTGAATTTTTTTAAGTGGGGTCTAGCTTCCATATCTTAGGCGGCGTTTGGCTTCTAACGACCGTAGATGGCATATTTCACGGAATATTCTCCTCTCGTCGATGGTAGTAAACTAAAGGGTATAACTATAACATTTCTGTCTAAATGAAGGCATGATAATATGCTCAGATGAGGGGTATATTTGACAAAACCAAACTTTATGGGTGTATATATGCAAAAATCCCAAAGAAATTTAATTATTCATATCTCCCCATAACTTACCCGATTATCTTGCAAATCCTCCAAGTGGACTCTCCTGAAAAGTTTGTAATCACATAAACGAGTTTTCTGAAATACACGTTTCCTAAAAGGGGATTATCGTAAACCCCTGAACATGTTACTCACAGTCTAAGAAATTCTTTTCTTATTAGGTTTAAACAGGAATATTTATCCCCACTTTGTTTGCGACTTAACCTCGAAATAAGTATACTTTAGTGTTAACCTAATTTAGTTTGGCAGAGAAAAATTGAAAAAATCTGATTAAATGTCACTTAAGCGGGGTTAAGTGGGATTAAAGTATACCACCTCTCAACATGGGATAGGTTACTCCGTCGTGATTTTTTACCCATTTCTCCTCACTTTACATCCCACCCACCTGCACCCGTCACATTCGCTACACGCAGTAGCCTTCATCTTCCTCGAGGCAGGCTTCGTCTACCTCACGCGATGCTTCTTCCTCTCACAAAACCCTCCTTCCTTCATCTGCAATTTTGGAGGACAGGTCTGCCCCTCACTAGTTTTCTTATCTCTAGTTTTTATGCCCCTCACCTACCTGTTACGCATCGTTCAACGGAGTCTTCGTCTACCTCGTAAAACCCTCCTTTTTGTCCCGAATCAACGGTTTCCCTCCCTCTGCAAGGTTGGAGGAAGAAGATGCCCACCCCGTCCCGACATTCTATCCTTCTCTGGGTTTTAAGTCCCTCACATACTTCTTCAACATCGGTCAATGCTGTCTTCAGCTATCTTGCATCACCCTCCTTTCCATCACAAAACCATCCTTTCCATCCACAGGCTTCACACCTTGGCGATGACGTACGGCGCTGCCCTCTATCTCCCTTCGAATTCCATGTCCCTCACCACCTCTTCTCTACTAGGCGCATCGTTCGATGTAAGATGAGGCCCTAGGTGCAGCAGCTATAGGTGATTTGCAGTGATCCATCCCTTCAACTCGCAGGCTTCACACCTTTCTTGTGACTGTACAGTAACACGAAGCCCTCTTTAAGACAACCCCTTTCTTCTTCCATCGTCCACACCATGGCGGGAGCCGACGCATCTACGATATGGTGGGGGGCATCCTATTCCTTCTACATAGTCGGTGGTGGGCAGGTATGTATATGGGCAACCCATATGTATGTGCATGAGGCACGGAGGATTAATGCTATATATTTTAGATTTTCCATGGATATGCAGTTTTATTCTTCATTTGATTTTCTTGTATGCATGGAAATGATGTTCATAAAATTCTCAAAGAAGGGAATATGAGTTTTCTCGTATGTATAGATTACTTTGATTTTTCCGTTGATGTATTTTGAGTTCTCCATAATGTTCTATCTGTTGTTCACTTTGTTTTCATTTCACATTGTGAATGGCTGTACTTTGATTATTCTGGGATCATCGAATCCTGCGTGACCTTCCCTAGTAAGATGTGTTCAGCAACGTTCTAAAATGTTACACAATCTTATTTTGTAGGAAAAGCATTTTCTATCTGCATTGTTTGAAATATATTATATAAACAAATATATTATATTTAACTGTTGATTTAGGTTGTATATTTGCAATATATCAATTGATATGTAGGTTTTTTGTTCATTTGGTTTTCTGGTATGCATGGAACTAATGTATGCATGTATTTCTTCTTTTCCGTTGATGAATTTTGAGATCTCCATAATGTTGTATCTCTTGTTTACTTTTTTTTTTAATTTCCCCAAGTCAATGGCTCTAATCTAATTTTGCTAGGATCATCGAATCCTGCGCGACCATGTCTAGTAAGATGTATTCAACAATGCCTAAAAATGTTATATTTTGTATGTATTTTGAAGGAAACTCATATTCTGTTGCCATTATCTAATATATATAATATAAGTAGATCTATATGGAATGTCTGTTGATTAATACTATATATCTGCAATATATCAACGGATATGTAGGTTTTTTTGTTCATTTAATTTTCCGGTATGCATGTGGCTTATGTTCAGAAAATTTCCAAAGAACACAATCTTACATTTTTTGATATGCATGGATTTCTTCTTTTGCATTGATGTATTTTGAGATCTCCATAATGTTCTACCTCTTGTTTACTTTTTTTTTCATTTGACAATGTCAATGACTGTAATTTGGTTATTGTAATTTGATTTTTCTGGGATCATTGAATCCTATATGTCATTCCCTAGTAAGATTTATTCATAAATATTTCAAAATAACTTATATTATCTCCATTCTCTATGAAAAACATATTTTGTTTACATTGTTTGAAATATATCATATATACAAATCTATTACATTTGTCTGTTGATTAAAGCTATATATTTTTAATTTATTAATAGATATGTAATTTTTTTTTGTTCATTTGAATTTCTGGTATGCATGGAAATGTTGTACATAAAATTCCCAAAGAAGACAACCTGAGATTTGCGGGTATGCATGGATTTCTTCTTTTTCGTTAATGTATGATCTCCTATTTGTTGTTACCTTATTTTTTCATTTAACATTGTTAATGGCTCTAATTTGATTTTTCTGGGATCATAGAATCCTGTGTGAATGGGGATTATGTTCATTTGTTCATTTGATTTCCTGCAGTGTATTTGTTCATTTGATTATAAATATGGTGCGGACACCAGAGTGATCGAGAAGCACGAACCGGTGAGCCGTCGGTACCATACACGGAGCACCACTCGAGCTACATCGGCGTCCATCTGGCTCGGAGATAGCCTGGAGACTGCCCCTTGAGTCTCGGTATTTATAGTATTTATTTGGACTTTGTGTGTGTGTAATGTGTGTTTTATTCGGATTGTAATTCGGATTGTAACAGGGGTTTATTTGTAATTTGGGACCACCTGGGTCCCGCGGGCCCCCCATCCCTTCCCCCATTGATCCACCTCATCTCTTGGGCCCATGTGGGGTCAGTCAACCCTCCAAGGTGGACTTCTAGAAAGGTTGGACCATGGGGGGGACAAAGGGAACAAAATTCAAATTTGGAAGGCCATAAGTCAAGGGGGCGCCCCCATATATAGTATTATATTAGGAATTTTAGTTTATTTTATTTAGTTTCAAATCACATGGGAGAAATAAATTGTGGACTCCCTCTTTTACCCCTCCCGAACCCTAGATCTAGGGATAGTTAGTGTCTTTTGATATTTCATATAAATGAGATGTATTTTCATTATTGACACAATTAATGAAAGAAAAATATGAATTTCTTCCAAAGAGCAAGGGCCGCCCCCTATCTCTCTCCTCTCTCCCCCTTCTGCAGCTGGAAAGGCTGTGAATCAGAGGTGTGAAGCCTCCTCTATCAGGTGTGAAGATCATCGTCGCCGCCGCCGCCGCCATCGTGCCGCCATCGCACCACCGCCATCGTCACCGGAGTTCTGTCCACCCAGGACAGCCCCTTCTTGCCGGAATTTCTACTCCCAACCTCGAGATCTTATGGAGCCCAAACTTTCAGGGTGAGTTCTAGAGGTTCAACCCACGTTCCATACAAATTGGTGGAGCTTCTAGCTTTTTGTTTTCATTTTTCCATTTTCGTTCTCCACCTTTTCCAGATCTGCCTGTAGTCTATCCAGTTTTCTAGAAACTGAATAGAACATTCATGAACCCACCTTCCTTGATCTAAATGACTTGATATTTTTATTGGAGGTTCTGTCCACCACCCCCATCACCCATGAATTTTCATAGAATTTCTGGAGTCTTCTACCTATTTTTAAAAATCACTGTCAGATCCAAAACTCAGATCTGTCTCTGCTGTCCAGATCCGACCACCCGGTGCTAATAAATACTGTTCCCCATTCAAATCTCCACCAAATCCTTCACAAAAATTATCCCCGTTTTCCTCTCTCTCCCCTCTACAAGTTTCATGAAGAGCTCAACATCTAGATCGGAGGTCTACATCGCGGTCAACGCCAACTCTCAGGAAAGTTCACTTCTGCCCGGCCAGATCTGAAAAAGAGATCAGTCCGGTTCTAAAATCCCCCATCAGAAGTACAGCCCCAACGAATTTTCTGGAGTCACAGAGGGTCGAAGGATTTTGACAGAGCTTTCCAACGGCGCTAGTTTCGCACCGATCCGATGTTGGTGCTGATCTCAGCAGTTTCTGTCGCCGGAGCGCGCAGGTCTGAAACTGAGTTTCAGATCCGTGGACAGCAACTCCGACAAGTGAAGATCGGAGCCACCCGGCCTCCGACCGGTGTTCCCGCCCGGCCGCCGTCCAGGAGAGCGCTCCACCAGGTGTCACCATCATAGCGGGACCCACCCTGCCAGGTTCGGAGGACTGCGCAGCCCGTGGGCCCCACGAACCCGCAGATCGGGCCGTCCGGACAGCATTAAAACACGGGTTTCAGCACCGTCGGAGCGACATCAAGATGCTGCCCGTCAACCCAATCCCCGTTACTCCCGGACCTGTTACCTCCCTGCGTGGAGTGGGTCGAAACATTTGTACTGTAGTAAACTTTGTTAACCGGGAGTACGGATTTGGCCGGGGTTGTCTTCCCCACGCCGGGAGCGTGGAGGTAACGGTCTGACTTCTTGGCGTTCATTTGCTAGTTTAGTATATGGTCATATGCCGCTGTGAGCACATTAGGAACCTAGCTCGTGAGTTCATGTCACCGCTGTGAGCGAGAGAGTGACCCGTCCTATGACTCGATCTGAGCACGGAAGTGAGTCGACCACCCTTGACTCTGCCAGTTTCTTAACAGCGTGGATCCACGTTTCCCCTCGCTTGGGATGACGAGTGAGCTTGCGTTTCTATTAGCGACGTATAGCCCATAGGAACTCTTAGTGTCGGGCCAAGGCGTCTCTAGTGTTCGTGTCGCTGGTCGCGTCTCCATCTAGAGTCCGAGGTTCGCATCACTTAGAGTCGGTCCCTCTGTCCGTCCCGCATCAGTTTGGTATCAGAGCAGTCGAGTCTAGGGTAGTCGTTGCATAAGTCTTGCACGGTCTAAGTCGAGTCTAGGATTATCATTATTTTCAAACAAAAAAGTGTTTTAAAATTGCATTTCATCCCGATAATCCGGTATATTAAAAGGTGTTGTCCGAACATTAGGCTACGCCTATCGGGAAGGCCGCACACTTGCGCGAGGAGATCTTCGGGTCGACCCTCCGCCACGTACCGGATATTGGCTACGTCTAGGTGCATTAGTCTGTGTCTCCTAGTCCGTGTGTCAGTTGCATGCCCACCCGTCGAGGCACCCAATACTCGCCACCACCACCTATGGCGGATTCCCGAGCCCGTAGTTCCGATGAGCCCTCGACGGTCGAGATGTTCGAGCCCTCATGGATCGTCTCGATACGCGTATGGATGGCCTTAGTACGCGTCTAGATGGCTGTAGGAACGCGTCTAGAAGGGAGGATGAAAGCCCTAGAGGATCAGGCCGAAGCATCGGACCAGTCCATTCAGGGTCTTGTAGGGAGGATTGCTGTCCTTGAGAGGGCCCCAGTGGCGGTGCAACCCGCGCCGATGAATGGCCAACAAGAGCCGGCTCAGCAACCTGCTGCGCCAAGGGCTTAGGGGGTAGATGTTGGGAGGCAGCAGGTGCACGAGGTGGATGACTATGCATCTGATAATGAACAAGGGGTTATGGTCGTCGAAACCAACGACGGAATCATGATGATGATGACGACCGCATTCTTAGGAGCATGCGTGCGGACCCTCCCCTATTTGACGGGTCTCTGGACCCGAAGGTCTATTTAGATTGGGAGGCCGGCATGGACCGGTACTTCGAGTGGTTTGAGATGACGGACCACTGAAGAGTTCGGTACGCGAAGATGAAGTTGCATGGGCAGGCCCAAACTTATTGGATAAATGTGGAGAGCCTGTTAATGCAGCGACATCAACCCCCGATCGGTACTTGGGATGACATGAAAATCAAGTTGAGGCAGAAATACCTTCCTGCCACATACCGCCAGCGTCTCATAGACAAATGGCAAAGTCTCTCCCAAGGGAGCCGATCCGTGACTGAGTACACCGCCAAGTTTGATGAACATTATTTGCGGTGTGGAGTTACGGAAGAGAGCACCATGACCATCTCGCGCTTTCGAAGAGGTCTGCGGCCGAACTACCAATATGAACTTTTCAGCCGCAATGTGACCACTTTGGAACAGGCGTATCAGGTTGCTCTCGAATTGGAGCAATTCGAGGCCGAGTTTGAGCCTACCCATCGGTTGGGCCCCTTTCCCATTCGTAGTGTCGAGCCCCGTGGCTCTTCAGGCACGTATCCGAGGGCCCCCATGGCTCGACCTCGGAGCCCACTCGTCCCGAGCCATTCGCTCCTAGGCCTCGCCCTCCACCTCCGAGGGATATCCCTCCTCGTCCCCAACCCACGGCACCCACGGCCCGTCCACCGGCACCCGCACCCGTTGCTCGTCCTTTGTTGCCTACACCTCCTATCCGTCGGGAGGATAAGGGAAAGGACCTTTGATAGGGGAGCCTAGTGGATCACGGCAGCAGTGTTATCGCTGCAATGGGTTTGGCCATTTCGCCAACCAGTGTCCCACTCGTCAGTCTCTTGTCATTGGGGACACACAGGCCGGGGACACCACCTCTCAGATCTTGTGTTAGTCAGCTATGAAGCAGATTCGGAGCTAACTGACGAGTTCTATGAGATTGAAGGCGATGGCCAGGATGCCCAGCATTCGGACGATACCCACTTGGGGGTCGTCAGATGTATTCTCACCCAGCCATAGGCCAGTGATGACTTGCGTCGGACCACCATCTTTCATACATACTGTAGGCTGGGCGGGCAAGTATGTAAGGTGATTATCGATAGTAGGAGTTGTATCAATGCAATCTCCACGGGCAGTATCTCACGCCTTGGTCTTACTCCCGTGGACCATCCTTGCCCCTATCGAGTATCATGGGTGGATTCCACCACCATTCCGATTAGGCTGCGGTGTTTGGTCCCACTGTAGTTCCATGCCTACCGTGACGAGATCTGGTGTGATGTCCTCCCCATGGAGGTGGGCAATATCATTCTTGGTAGGCCATGGTTATTTGATCGGGATGTCACACTCCATGGCCGGTCGAACACCTGTACCTTCGACCATGCTGGCCAACGGATTACCCTCCACCCCTCTCAGCCCAAGAGCCATCAGTTAGGGGTCCTACTGGTCCTAGTACTCCGGAGCCTTCCGTCCCGGGACCCAGTACCCCATCCCAGCTAGGGCCATGACCGTTACATCGAGCACAGGCGAGCCCTCTTCTAGGAGGTTGATGATGATTAGCTCCCGAGAAATGGAGCGGGAGGCTAGTAGGGGCAGCCCTGTGTTTGCTATTACGGTCCGAGAGGTGGAGCCAAAGTTCGAGGGTGAACTCCCACCCGATGTCATTCCTATTCTGCAGGAGTTCGCTGATATTTTTCCGAGGAGCTTCCCGAGGGACTCCCACCCATGTGGGATATTCAGCATGCTATCGACCTGATTCGGGCTCCTCATTGCCCAATCTTCCTCATTATCGCATGAGTCCCACGGAACATGCCGAGCTAAACGGCAGGTCGATGAGTTGATGCAGAGAGGGTCTGTTCGGGACAGCATGAGTCCGTGTGCTGTTCCCGCATTACTCGCCCCAAAGAAGGATGGCACGTGGAGAATGTGCATTGATAGTCATGCCATCAACAAAATCACCGTGAAGTACAGGTTCCCTATTCCCCGCCTAGATGATATGCTAGACATGATGGCTGGTGCCACTATCTTCTCGAAGATCGATCTTAAGAGTGGCTACCACCAGGTGAGGATTAGGCCAGGTGATGAGTGGAAGACCGCATTTAAGACCAAAGATGGTCTATATGAGTGGTTGGTTATGCCCTTTGGGTTGACCAATGCCCCTAGCACCTTCATGCGACTCATGACTCAGGTCCTTCGACCTTTCATTGGAGTCTTTGTGGTTGTGTATTTTGATGATATGCTTATATATAGTCACACTAAAGGGGACCACTTGGATCATCTACGGCAGGTCTGTCTACTTTTGAGGCGAGAGCAGTTGTTTGCGAACCCACAGAAGTGTGCCTTCATGACACCTCAGCTTACCTTCTTGGGTTTTATTGTGTCTAGTACTGGGGTCTCCGCTGATCCGGAGAAGGTCGGGCCATTGTTGAGTGGCCGAAACCCCGTACGGTCCATGATGTCAGCAGCTTCCATGGCCTCGCGACGTTCTATCATCGTTTCATCCGCGGATTTAGCTCCGTCACTGCCCCGATCACGGACTGTATTCGGAAGGGCACGTTTGTATGGACGAAGGCCGCTGCTGCTGCCTTCAAGGACATCAAGAGCGCATGACCCAGACACCGATCCTTTGATTGCCAGATTTCTCGAAGGTGTTTGAGGTCTCTTGTGATGCGTCGGGTGTAGGGATTGGAGGAGTGTTGAGTCAGGAGACCCACCCGGTCGCATACTTCAGTGAGAAGCTGAATGACGCGAAACTGCGATACTCCACTTATGATAAAGAATTCTACGCAGTTGTTCAGGCTCTTAGGCATTGGAGGCACTATCTTTTACATCAGGAGTTTGTCTTGTACTCGATCATGAGGCTTTGAGGTTCCTCCATTCCCAAAAGAAGCTTAATGCGCGTCACAGCAGATGGGTTGAGTATCTCCAGCAGTACACATTTGTGCTTAAACATAAGGCTGGAGTGGAGAACAAGGTGGCTGATGCCTTGAGTCGGCGTGCTTGTCTGCTGACTACCATGAGTGCCGAGGTCATAGGGTTAGAGAAGATGAGAGAGGCCTATGTTGACTGTCCTGACTTCGGTCAGATTTATACCACTCTCCAGGCCGGACCCTCGAGAGACCTTGATGATTATGTGCTTCAGGAGGGTTACCTCTTTCGAGGAGGCAGACTTTGTGTTCCCCGAACTTCGGTTCGAGACTTCTTAGTCTGGGAACTACATGCGGGAGGTCTAGCCGGCCACTTTGGTCGGAACAAGACTATCGAGCTTGAAGCGTGATGTTGCTCATATTGTGGCCCAGTGCCGTACATGTGCTACGGCCAAAATGAAGAAGCAAAGCTCGGGCCTTTATACGCCTCTTCCCGTGCCTGATGCTCGTGGCATGATGTTAGCATGGATTTTGTCTTGGGATTGCCACGTACCTCTAGGAAGCATGACTCGGTCTATGTGGTGGTTGACCGGTTCTCGAAGATGGCCCTTTTCATTCCCTGCTCGAAGACTTCGGATGCTTCGAGGGTAGCCCGCCTATTCCTTACTCATGTGGTGTGCAAGTTCGGGTTGCCTCGTACCATAGTGTCTGACCGTGATGTTAGGTTCACTAGTTATTTTTGGAAGACACTGTGGCATATGTTGGGTACTCACCTCAAGTTTTCCACAGCATATCATCCCCAGACAGATGGTCAGACCGAGGTGGTCAATAGGAGTCTGGGTGACCTTTTGAGGTGTCCTGTCAGGGACCGTGTAGGGGATTGGGATCTCATCTTACCACTGGCAGAATTTGCATATAATGATTCGGTCAACAGGTCTACCGGTATGAGTCCATTCGAGATTGTCACAGGTCGTAGGCCTAGGAAGCCAGTGGATCTTGTCCCATGCCCATTCATGCACGAGTGTCTGAGTCTGCCGAGTCATTTGCTAGGCATGTTAGGAGTCTGCATGATGACATCCGTCGTCACATTGAGGCCAACAATGCACGGTATAAGGAGTTAGCCGATGCCCATCGACACCACCGTGAGTTCCAAGAGGGTGAATATGTCATGATCAGGGTAAGACCTGAACGGTTTCCCTCTGGAACCGTAAAGAAATTGCAAGCTCGCGGAGCCGGTCCATTTAGAGTGTTGAAACGCGTTGGATCCAATGCGTATGTTGTGGACCTGCCCGAGGAATATGGTATAAGCTCAACTTTCAATGTGTCGGATCTAGTTGCATATAGGGACCCAGCGGTGATCCCTAGTGAGCCTTTCGAGCCATCTCCCCCATTGAGAGTGATCCCACACCTGAGTGTCCACCACCAGCCACATTTCCACGACAGCGAGAGCATATAGATCATATACTGGATGAGCAGGTGACAGTTACCAGGAGTGGATCCTACCCGCGCTACCTAGTGCGTTGGAGAGGGCGACCCGCCACCGAGGATACTTGGATCACCCGTGGAGAGTTGCAGCGGATAGATCCGGACCTACTGGAGCGCTACCAGAGCGATGCAGACCCTTACTCGACAGGGTCGAGTTTCTCCCACCCGGGGAGAATTGGTGCGGACACCAGAGCGATCGAGAAGCACGAACCGGCGAGCCGTCGGTACCGTACACGGAGCACCACTCGAGCTACATCGGCGTCCATCTGGCTCGGAGACAGCCTGGAGACTCCCCCTTGAGTCTCGATATTTATAGTATTTATTTGGACTTTGTGTGTGTGTAATGTGTGTTTTATTCGGATTGTAATCAAAGGTTTATTTATAATTTGGGACCACCTGGGTCCCACGGGCGCCCCATCCCTTCCCCCATTGATCCACCTCATCTCTTGGGCCCATGTGGGGTCAGTCAACCCTCCAAGGTGGGCTTCTAGAAAGGTTGACCAAGGGGGGGACAAAGGGAACAAAAATTCAAATTTGGAAGGCCATAAGTCAAGGGGTGCCCCCATATATAGTATTATATTAGGAATTTTAGTTTATTTTATTTAGTTCCAAATCACATGGGAGAAATAAATTGTGGACTCCCTCTTTTACCCCTCCCAATCCTAGATCTAGGGATAGTTAGTGTCTTGATATTTCATATAAATGGGATGTATTTTCATTATTGACACAATTAATGAAAGAAAAATCTGTAAATTTCTTCCAAAGAGCAAGGGCCGCCCCTCTCTCTCTCTCTCCTCTCTCTCCCTTTTGTAGCTGGGAAGGCTGTGAATTAGAGGTGTGAAGCCTCATCTATCAGGTGTGAAGATCGTCGCCGCCGCCGCCGCCGCCATCATGCCGCCATCGCACCATCACCATCGTCGCCGAAGTTCTGTCCACCCAGGATAGCCCCTTCTTCCCGGAATTTCTGCTTCCAACCCTGAGATCTTTTGGAGCCCAAACTTTCAGGGTGAGTTATAGAGGTTCAACCCACGTTCCAGAAAAATTGGTGGAGCTTCTAGCTTTTATTTTCTATTTTTCCATTTTTGTTCCCCACCTTCTTCCAGATCTGCCTACAGTCTGTCCAGTTTTCCAGAAACCAAATAGAACGTTCATGAACCCACCTTCCCTAGATCTAAATGACTTGATATTTTTATTGGGAGTTATGTCCACCACCCCCATCACCCACGAATTTTCGTGGAATTTCTGGAGTCTTCTTCCTATTTTTAAAAATCACTATCAGATCCAAAACTCAGATCTTTCTCTGCTGTCCAGATCCGACCATCCGGTGCTAATAAATATTGTTCCCCATTCAAATCTCCACCAAATCCTTCACTAAAATTATTCCCATTTTCCTCTCTCTCCCCTCTACAAGTTTCATGAAGAGCTCAACATCTAGATCGGAGGTCTACATCACGGTTAATGCCAACTCTCAGGAAAGTTCACTTCTGCCTGGCCAGATCTAAAACAGAGATCAGTCCGGTTCTAAAATCCCCCATCAGAAGTACATGCCCAACGAATTTTCTAGAGTCACAGAGGGTCGAAGGATTTCGAGAGAGATTTTCAACGGCGCTGGTTTCGCACCGATTCGACGTCTGTGCTAGTAGCAGCAGCTTCTATCGCCGGAGCGCGTAGGTCTGAAACTGAGTTTCAGATCCGTGGACAGCAACTCCGACAAGTGAAGATCGGAGCCACCTGGCCTCCGACCAGTGTTCCCGCCTGGCCGCCGTCCAGGGGAGCATGCCACCAGGTGTCACCATCAGAGCAGGACCCACCCCGCCAGGTCCGGAGGACTGTGCAGCACGTGGGCCCCACGAACCCGTAGATCGCGCCGTCTGGACAGGACCAAAATGCGAGTTTCGGCACCGTCGGAGCGACATCAAGATGCTGCCCATCAACCCAATCCCCGTTACTCCCGAGCCCCACATGTGACCTGTTACCTCCCTGCATGGAGTGGGTCAAAAAATTTGTACTGTAGTAAACTTTGTTAACCGAAAGTACGGATTTGGCCGGGGTTGTCTTCCCCACGCCGGGAGTGTGGAGGTAGCGGTCTTACTTCTTGGCGTTCATTTGCTAGTTTAGTATATGGTCATATGCCACTGTGAGTGCGTTAGGAACCTAGCTCGTGAGTTCATGTCACCGCTGTGAGTGAGAGAGTGACTCATCCTGTGACTCGATCCAAGTACGGAAGTGAGTCGACCACCCTTGACTCTACCGGTTTCTCAACCGCGTAGATCCACGTTTCCCCTCGCTTGGGACGACGAGTGAGTTTGCGTTTCTGTTAGCGACATATAGCCCATAAGAACTCTTAATGTCGGGCTAAAGTATCTCTCCTATTCGTATGTTGCTGGTCGCGTCTACATTTAGAGTCCGAGGTCCGCATCACTTAGAGTCGGTCCCCGTGTCCG
Source organism: Amorphophallus konjac (assembly GCA_022559845.1). NCBI lineage: Eukaryota > Viridiplantae > Streptophyta > Magnoliopsida > Alismatales > Araceae > Amorphophallus > Amorphophallus konjac. The sequence continues at coordinate 175,614,559 of CM040117.1, read as the reverse complement.
TCTCGCATCAAAATATATCATTAGATATGTAGTTTATTTGTTCAGTTGATTTTCTGGTACGCATGTGGCTTATGTTCATTAAATATCCAAAGAAGGCAATCTTAGATTTTATGTTATGCATGGAAATGATGTTTAGGTAGGCTCATGTATTTTATGTTATGCATGAAAATGATGTAATGCACCTGTTGTGTAGTGGACAGTGGATCTAGAGGGGAGGGGTGAATAGATCTGCCCCTCTTTTCGCAATGCAACCCTCTATATAGCTAGTTAAAAATAATTACAGCGGAATACAACTAGCTTAGCGATGTATAAAACGATTTACTTAGAAATATGATTTCACAATATGGAGATTGAACCTAAGCATGCATCTAAAACATATCAATCGCACAATCAAACCACAACACACAGGATTTTAAGGTGGTTCGGACTGAATCCCCAGTCCTACGTCCACCCCTCACCAAATCCGGTGAGGCTCCACTAGTGCCACGCAGTGAACCGCAAATCAGAAAGACCTCTGATTGCCTTCCTACTAACCACAGGTAGGGACGTCAACACCGCAGATCGGACAACTTCCGATTGCCTTCTTACTAACCACCGGTAGGGACGATCCTCAGTTCCAAAATGTTTATATGAAATGAAAAGAGAACAAATATAAGGTTATTCAAACAAGATATGAAATATGCTCAAAAAGAAAAGATCTTGTCTGAGATGTTGATCAGCAACGAGGGCTTCTTCTCGCTTGCAAAGGCTCCTCTTGATTCAGCAACAAGGGTTCCTTCTTCCTTGCAAATCGATCTTGCTTGAATCTCCTTCCTTGAATCCCCTTTGAGTTGATAGAGGAGATAATGGATGCAGCCTTGAACCTTGATTGCTTCTACACCTTCTTGGAAGTAGATGGCTTCAGAAACAAGTTTGAATCACCTTGGATGGATGAAGATCTCTTCACGAAGTACTGTTCACGGCTACAATACCATCTCCTTTGAACAGCCTCCACAAGCCTCCCTTAATCTCCTTTGATCCAAAATGAAGCATTAGGGTTTCTAACCCTCTTGTATGTATTTTATAGCATTTGAATGGTCTATAGAAACCCCACAGACCAGATCCACATTTTGTGGGTGATTGGGTGACTTTGGGTTAAAGAAATACAAGGAAAGGGGCTAGCCTCGAGGTGGAAATCGAAGTCAAACATGGCTGCATCGGGGCTGGCAGTCGACCTACAGCTTTTGGCGGTCGACCGCTACTGAAACACCTGCAAACGGATGATCCCTGGGAATTCCGGTCGACCGCTACTGGCTGGCGGTCGACCGCTACTGAAACTCATGCAGACTGGGAGCTGCTGGCTGGGGCGGTGGACCGCCCCTGTGCTGGCGGTCGACCGCCAGCTGGGCAGAACCCGGGTTTTCCCGGGTTGGTCTGTTAACTACTTTAGCTCCGCCGCTTAAGTCCTGTAGTAGCCCGTTCATGTCTGTGGCATCACCCTTGACTGTCTTGAAGATTTCTGTTGGTTATATCGCTCCTATAATCAGAATTTTGTTCCGGGGCTCCACCCCCGGAAATCCCCGCGACCTGACCGCGCAGGTCGATTCGCGTGCGAGGGCGCAACATTGAGCTTTCACATTTGCCATCTCCACTTCATTCCTTGGCAATTCATTGGCATATCTGTCATGAACAAAACATCACGTATGTCAGTCATATGAAAGTGGAAAACAACAATGACTTATAGTGTTTAGCCATTATCAAAACCAAGAATACCATAGAACTCATATGACCATAGGATGATGTCGAATGACCCAAGTGACCACAGGATGACTCAAATGACCGTAGGGACACAACAGCACCATCTCGTTCTGATTCCAAATTTCGCCACTTGAACTTTAAAAGCAGCTTTAGGCTACTCGGGATTCACACATGAAACAATTTGATGTGGCACAACCAAGCGTGACACAGGATGACCCGACGACCCTCGGACCTATCCTCGCAAGCACACGAACGAGTAGTGATGGACTCGAATTTGGCGGGTTCACTCGCGCGGCACGCACTTTCGTCCGAAGGCAACTCATGGATGACCGTGAGGGTCCGGGGTGGGACCTTACAGTTCAGGGACTTGGCTATGCTCAGGCTGACCCCTTATGGGTTAGGATTCCTACATTTCGTGGGTGGCCAGCACACCATGGGCAAGGGGCAATTGACGGTTTTCTCAACTCTCTCCACGGTGGGACCCACAAGCGAGTAAAGAACGGGACCTGGCACTCACTCTGCGCCCGGTGGGCAATCAGAAATGATACTAGCTAAGCAAAGAAATAACAGGATGGGCAGCCAAATGCTCACCTTATCGGCTTGAAGAAACCGATCCCGATCGGAGATGAGGTGAGCGGGGGACGTGCGGTGCCCCGCATGTGCGTGAGAGCAGCTTGATTGGCCCTATTTTAATACATCCTGCGACGCCTTTCACTGGAGGGCCGACTTTGGAATTTGGGAATGGGAAATACGAACAACGATACCTCCACGTAGGGAGGGACTTTAGGCCGGCCAGGCGAAGGGGAGGGGGAAGCTGTGATGGGAATCAAGCCTTCGGCCTTCACAGCCTCGCTCACTATCTGCACAGTCTGGGACCAGCAACTTGTTGGAGGCGGTGCTCTCTGCTCGGATCCCTGATGAAGATGAGGTCGGTGCCGCAGGAAAGATGATCGCCTTGTGATGACCCAAGAAATAGAATCAGCTCGATCGACGGTCGGAAGTGCCGGGGATGGATTCTTGCGAGACTGCGCCAGTGTTTTCTTCTGCTGACCAGAGAGCTCTTGTTCGGGGATGTACTACAAACTGAGATATCAAAATGGGCCGGGACCAATTTTGTTTGAGAGAGGGACGGCCCTAGCTCAACTCCACCGAGTTTTGCCTCGTAACCCGCCCGTATGGAGAAACGGTAGCCTCCATTCTCGGCGGGGTAGAACTGGACACAGGAGCAGAAATGCTGGCTCAACTTACCGGTTCTGTAGATCGCAAATCCGGATTCGGATCAGACTGAGACTGGTTTTTTTGGAAAGAAGGGCGCCTCAGGGACACACCAGAATTGGAATGACTCTGATCAGATGATTGGGGAGTCAATACCACCCGATCTCGTGAGAGCACGCACTCAGGTCTGTCAGCTAGATAGAGGCACCTTGTCGGGGTCGATTCTCTCAGCCCCGATGCCTGATCGAGCCGAAACCAACGCCGGCACAAAGAGGACAACTTGAAGCTGGTCTCCACCAAAGGGCTGAAGCTGAGGACGCCTGATGGAGGCAAGGTGGCTTCTGTAACAGGACAGATAGTCTGTTGTTGTTGTCTGGAGGGTAGAGGAAGATAGGGAGTAAGAAGGGGGAAGAAGGGGAGGGGAAAGGGATGGGAGAAGGGGTGGGACTTGTTCCTATGTGGGGGAGAAGGTTTTTGTGAGGAGAGAGAGGGGGGCGTAGCTAGGAGGGGAATTGGGGTGGGGAAGGATGGAGGCAGCCTAGGAAGGTGGGACAAGGGGGATGGCTTGGTTTGAATTCCTTGGTCCTAAAGGGCAGGGGGCATTCAAAGGTAATCTAGGAAAATGTGGGGGGATGTGATGGGAGGGGGAAGGAAGTCTAAATTTGGGGTGGGATGTGACAGTCATGGGAAGGAAAGTCTAATTTGGAGGTGGGGATGTGATGGGAGGGGGAGGGAAGTCTACCTTGGTGGCTTGAAGTCCACCTTGGAGGCTTGATTTCCATCTTGGGGGCTAGGAAGTCTCCCTTGGGGGCTTTGAATGATGGGAGGGGGATGACTTTGATGATGTGGAGGAGAGAGAGAGGGGGGGGGGCGGCCTCTTCCTTCGGTGAAGAGAGAGCAGGGGGGCGCAAGTCACCTATGGATAGGGAGGGAATATAGAGAGATAAAGAGGGAGAGATATAGAGAGAGTGGGAGGAGAGTCACACTCCTTAAGGGGGGGAGAGGAATCACTAGCTCCACGGTGGTTCAATTTCTTTTGCATCAAAAATTTGTTACAAATGGTGGGGGTTGGGTCCTATTTATAGGCACCCCAACTTTTACAAGATCAGAATGCCCTTGGCATCCATACAAAAGACCAAGGCTATCCTAAACAATAATTATGGGTCAAACTAGGATAATAAGGCCCAATCAACATACAACAAGGGTAATTGGACTCATGACCCAATAAAGAAAATACATACATAAGACTCATAATAGAGATAACATGAGATAGTCACTAACGAGCTTCCTCATGGATATGCGGGTGACCCTAGCCACAGGGAGTGATGCAATATGTGCTCATCAAATCCCCTGGGGTGAGAAGTTCTCGACCCCGTTGAGTATGGGTCCACCTAGCTATGCTAGTGCTCCAAGATATTCAGGTCCAGGCGTAGCAAGTCCTCCCGGCTCAGCCAGGTATCCTCAATCGGAGGACGATTCTTCCACCTCACAAGATAGCGCTGGTGCACCCTATTCCTGGTGATGGTTCTCTACTCATCTAGTATCAAGTCCACCTGCTCGCGTCGGTCCCTCAGGCTGATAGGTGGATTCTTACCGATGGTGTCTCTCGTAAGGATATGTATAGGCTCAAAATGTTCACTAGGTTCCACTGCGGGGCCTTTATAGGGTGCTAGATCCGCCACATTGAAAGTCGGATGTACCCCATAACCCTCCAGTAGGTCTAGCTCATAAGCATTGTTGCCCACTTATCTCAGAACTCGAAAAGGTCCAGACCCTCGTGCCCTCAGCTTGGAGACGGCTCTAGGGAAGAGTCGCTCCACCCTCACCATCAGAAAGTCACCCGTTTTGAATTCCAAGTGGCATCAGTGAGCATCTGCCCGCTTCTTGTGAGCCTCGTTACTCTTCCCTATGTGCTTGTGAATGTCATCATGCAATTCTTTGATGTGTTGTGCAAAGGACTCGACATAGATAGACACTCTAGCATGTAGGGTAAGGGGAATGAGATCAGAGGGCTTCCTTAGCTTATAACCATGCACGACCTCAAATAGACTCTTGCCTGTTGACCTATTGACGGAGTCATTGTAGGCAAATTTGGCTTGGGGTAAGAGAAGATCCCAATTCCCAAGGTGGTCCCCTACTAAGCAATGAAGTAAATTTCCCAGGCTTCGGTTGACGACCTTAGTTTGGCCATCGGTTTGAGGGTGGTAGGCCGTGGAGAACTTGAGGAGGGTACCCATAAGTGCCAGAGGGTTTTCCCGAAGTAGTTGGTGAATTTCACATCTCGGTCAGACACGATGGTTTTAGGCAAACAATGGAGGCGGACTACCTCATCAAAGAACAAGTGAGCTACCTTAGAAGTATTTGTGGTCTTAGAACATGGGATAAAGCGTGCCTTTTTGGAGAACCTATCGACCACCACGAAGATAGAATCATGTTTGTGGAGGGTCCTAGGTAGGCCGAGGACAAAATCCATGCTCAAGTCTTGCCAAGGTCGGTCTAGGATGGGGAGAGGTGTGTAGAGACCGGTGTTTTGTCTCACCTGCTTGGTCGAGGCGCAACTGTGACACTGGCTAATAATCTTAGTGACATCCCTCTTAAGGCTTGTCCAATAGAACTACCTCTAAACTAGCTCAATGATCTTTTGGACCCCAAAGTGATTAGCAAGGCCACCACCATGTTGTTCCCAAACCAAAAAGTCCCGAAGTGAAGTTTGGGGTATACACAGCCTAGCACCCTTGAAGAGATACCTGTCCTAGAGTAAAAATACCTCATGTTCCTTGTTGGGTTGAGTGGATAGGGTGGTGTAGTGACTCCCAAAGTCGGGACAGCTCGGGTACCCCTCTTTGACTCCCTCAAACCCCGTGACCTCCACTTGGATAGTGGAGAGTAAGGCTACCCGTCTACTTAGCGCATCGGCGACGCGATTCTCACTACCTGCTTTGTACTTTAAGATACAAGTGTAGGCTTGGATTTACTCAACCCAGTGGGAATGACAGGCATTAAACTTTTGTTGGGAGTTGAGGTACTTCAATGCCTCGTGGTCTGAGAAGATCACAAACTCCTTGGGCAGTAGGTAGTGTCTCCAATGCCGAAGAGATTGGACCATAGCGTAGAATTCCTTATCATAGGTTGAGTACCTTGCTCTAGCCTCACAAAGTTTCTCACTAAAGTAGGCTACGGGATGGCCCTCTTGGCTAAAGATGCCTCCAATCCATACCTCGAAGGCGTCACAAGTGACCTCGAAGACTTTGGAGAAATCGGGGAGGCAAAGGACCGGGGCTTGAGTCATCTTCTATTTGAGTTCTTGAAATGCTTTGGAGGCTATCCTAGTCAAAACAAAGGTCCCCTTCTTGAGGCAATCTGTGATAGGGGCGGTCACGGTGCTAAATCCACGGATGAACCTTCTATAAAAGGTGGCTAGCCCATGAAAGCTTCAGGCATCATGGAGGGTGTTGGGCTCGGGCCAATCCAGGATGGCTTGGACCTTCTTAGGGTCCATGGATACCCCTTGGGCTAAGACAATGAATCCTAGGAAGGCTAGTTGGGTGGTCATGAAGTGACACTTCCCGGGATTGTCATAAAGGCTTTCCTTCTGAGTGATGACCTGTCTGAGGTGATCAAGGTGGGCCTCCCTAGATCAGCTATAGATGAGGATATCGTCAAAGTAGACGACAAGGAAGACGTCGATGAAGGGGCGGAGGACCTCAGTCATGAGGCGCATGAAAGTGCTTGGGGCATTGGAAAGCCCGAAGGGCATGACAAGCCACTCGTAAAGACCATCCTTGGTCTTAAAAACGGTCTTCCACTCATCCCTGGGTCTAATCTGAACTTGATGGTAGCCACTTTTGAGATCAATATTGGAAAACATTGTGGCTCCGACAAGCATATCTAGCATGTCATCTAGCCGGGGAATGGGAAACATGTATTTGACAGGATTTTATTGATGGCCCGACTATCCACACACATGCTCTAAGTTCCATCCTTTTTGGGGGTGAGGAGGGCCGGGACGGCACATGGGCTCTTGCTGATTCGGAGGAAACCTTTCTTGATGAGTTCCTCAATTTACCTCCTAAGTTCGGCATGCTCGGTGGGGTTGAGGTGATAGTAAGGGAGGTTGGGTAGGGTGGCTCCGGAGAAAAAGTCAATGGCATGTTGCACATCGCGCATGGGTGGTAATCTATCCAAGAGCTCATCGGGGAACACATCGGGGAACTCTTCAAGGAGGTGTTGGATTTCCACCGGATGTTGGCCCGTTGGGGTGGACTCCCCGAGACAAATGACAATGGCACACACTTGAGCCCCTTGATCGATTTCTTTCTCTAGCTCTTGCTTGTGAATTAGGTGTAGGCTCCTAGTAGTTCCAAGGATCAAGCTTGTGCTAGGAATCGAGGGGGTGGGGTTTGACGAGGGAGTGGGTTAGGTTGGGGTGGATGTAGGGGTGGTGGGCCCTTCTAGGGAGGGCGGTCCCCTTTTCGAAAGGGAATGGGGAGGTGAAGGGTTGAGTTGGATTCTCTTCCCCTCATGGGTGAAAATGTAAGTTTTTGTCCTCCCAAGGAAGGTGGCATCCACATCATATATCCAGGGTTGTCCTAGAAGTATGCTCCCTACTTCCATGGGTAAAATGTCACACCAAACTTGGCCAAGGTAGGATTGGAATAGAATGGGAACAAGGCAACGAGTGCCAATGAGTACCGAGGTGGTATCAATCCAAGCTACCCGATATGGATTAGGGTGTGGGGAGATGGTTAGGCCTAGAAGAGTGACGGTGTCGGGTGATACCACATTCACACTACTCCCATTGTCTAAGATGACCTTCTAGACATGATTTCCTATCCGAATGAAGGTGTGGAAGATAGTGGTTCTACGCCAATCTTGTTCTTGGGCCTGAGCGAGGGTCAGAAGATGGGAGGCATTGTTCTTGGTTGTACTCAAGGTAGTGGGTCTCATACTCCTCCTCCCACTGAGGGGGGGGGGCTCATGCACCTCAACCTCTTCCTTAATCGCAACTTGGGGTGAAGGGTTGGTCTCCTCTATGAGCAAGCTAGATGCTCCCTTGGTAGGACATTGATTGGCGAAGTGCCCATAGCTGAGGCACCTAAAGCATTGTTGTCCACTATTGTGGCTAGGGGAAAGAGTGAGAGGGGGAGTCGCTCCTGGGTTGGCTCGAGTGGGGGTGATGTTGGACGGAACACTCAGAGGCCGGGTTGGAGGGATCCCACTAGGAGGGGCTGTTCGGATGGGAGGAGTCCCATTGGGATTAGGAAGGAGGCCCCGTTGAGGGGGTGGTGTGTTAATTCGCGGAGCCATGGGTTTGGGGTCCGTCACCCGAGGAGGAGCAAGTCGGGAGTAACGAGAGAATTTTTCGGCGTCCTGGGCTATTTGGTAGGCATGCTCTAAGGTGGTCACATCACACATGCAGAGCTCCTTTTTGACATGGAATTGGAGCCCATTACTAAACCGGGATAGCGTGATGCCGTGGTCCTCTTGAACCCCGCATTTTAGAAGATAATAATCAAACTTCTCGATGTACTCCGTCACAGTCTTCCCCTCTTGGGTTAGACTTTGCCATTCATCTAAAGGGTTTGGTAGTAGGAAGGGAGAACATATTTGATCCTGAGTTGCTCTTTCATTTCATCCCATGTAGCGATGGGAGCCTACCTTCTAACTGCTCTCAATCCCTCAATATTCAACCAATGGGTCTTGGCTAACTTAGTGAGCTGCATTTTGGCTAGCCGGATTCTCCTCTCTTCGGACATGGGGTACCAATCAAAGTATTGGTCCATGGACCCCTCCCAGTCTAGATATACACTTGGATTGTGGGATCCATCATAGGTGGGGGCGTCGACTTTCACGAGCTTCAAGAGGTGGTCGTCGGGATTGTCTCGAGGGTACCTATCATTCCTCCTAGGACGTGGATCCCTTCCATACTCGGGTGGATGGTCGAGATTTAAGTCTTCCATGGCTGGTTCCTCGTGAGGGGGGTGCCCTCCTTTCATTCGCCCTTGGTGTGGGCCCATTTCCCCTAAGTTGGCCGAGTTGGATAGTTATATCATCAAGCTGCCCAAAGATGGCGGCGAAAGCCTCCATAAAGAAGTAGACACGATCTTGGGGGCCGTGCTCATTGGCAATGGGGTTACCTTGGGGATTGGGATGCATTGAGGAGGTTGACAAAGAGGGATCGTGCTGGTAAAGGGTCCCTCTACATGTAGTCATGCAACAACGGGTTGGCTATTGATAAGTGTGTATTTTTCCTTCTTAAGTCATAATTATTCATATTTTTATGAGCTTAAATTATGATAAATATACACTTCTCACACTTATTGTTGATTGAGACTCAAATGTTTAATTTTTTAAAATTAAATAGTTTTAATAATAATTTTTATGTATTTATGCAGGCACGTAATACGAGGAAAGCTCCAAGAAAAAGAAAAAAAAAGGAAAATAAATTTATATGTGAAAATGGGCCAAAAGCCCAAGGATTTGTTCAATAAGAAACAAAAAAAAATAAATAAAAAAAATAAAAAAATAAAAAAATAAATTCATTTGATAGACCTTAATAAGCTATATACATAATATCTATCTATATATATATTATGAAAATAAAAAATAATAATAATAAAAAAACAAATTTTAGATAATAAAACAAAAACATAGAAAACAAAATAAAATTATTTGATATTTATTTGGATTTTTCTAAAGCTATTTACAATATATATATATATATATATATACTAAATATGTGTGTGTGTGTTTAAATGTGTGTGTGCGTGTGTTTTAAACAGGAGGCGGAGGCGGGATTCGATCCCGCCACCTCGCAGGAGGGCGTGCAGGCGCGGTCAACACCGCGCGCTTCACGCGCGGTCGTGGCGAAGGGGGCGGGCGGGGCTCAGAGGCGGGGGTCGTGGCGCGCGAAGGCGGGGGGGGGCAGACGCGGGCGCACGCGCCCGCGTGCGACACGCGGGTGGCTGGATGGAGGCGGGCGCACGGCGGGCCCACGGCAGGCCGCCTACCCGGCCTAACCCGGTCGGCGCAACGCGCCGGCAGAGAGAGAAAGTGAGAGAAAGAGAGAAAGAGAAGGAAAAGAAGGCCAAAAAAAATACCAGAAAAATCCGAAAAAAATCAGAAAAAAATGACAAAGTGTGCAGCACATTCCAGCCTACCCATAGGCCGAACCAACATGATGAGAAGGGCGATTACAGGATTTACTCAACGTCCGGGAGAGCAAATTCATGAATCATGGGCCAGACTGAAGGATTTAATAGGTCAATGTCCACATCATGGGTTGCCCAAATGGCAAATTATATTTGCATTTTATGAGAGGTTATCCGATTATGATAGGCAAATGGTGGATATATATTGTGGAGGGGCATTTTTGAGCAAAAGTGAAGATGAGGCGTATGATCTATTTGAGATTTTGAGTGAAAATTCGATAAATCGTGCCTCCATCTCATCTCATCAGCAACTCGTAGGACATGTCAAACAAGCGGAAAACCCAACCCACACTGGCATGGAAGTCTGTGAATTCTGTGCCAGTCTCACTCACCATGTGAGTCAGTGTCCTACTATAGCCCGACTCTCTCCAGTCATCCAAGCACAGATCCAAAATGCCCTAGGATTCTCTCAGCCCAAGCCTGCTACATTTTCAGATTACAATCTTGGCTGGAGTAATCACACAAATTTGTCTTGGATGGATCCACCATTTCAAGCCCATATGTCTGAATTTTCACCCCAAGAAGGCCACAGGCGGCCCCTATGTCCTCAACTTCAGCTCAACTCATCTCACCCAGATTTCGGACTCCACATTGATACTAGGGGTGATTCACCGGGCCACTACTTTGAACCTCAAATCATGTACTCTCAGTCTACTTATCAACCCTCTCCTTCAACATTACACCAACCCCCTCAATATGTGAACGATGATGACGATGACAGTCTTCTGCCTGTCATTTTGGCTCAAGATATCACTATTGAGAGTGAGGGGGTGTGTGCACGTAATACCATGATAAAGGAAGGAAAGGAAGTAGGGGGTGAATTGACGGATAATGATGCTCATGATGATGATCATATCACCTCATGTTTTGAGATTGAGAATACTACGGTAAAGGATAATGGCCCAAACAACTCAATTGAGGAAATGAATCAAGAGGAGGATTATGTTGTAAGTAATAAAATTGTTGATTTAATGGAACCAAATTCTGAATATCCTCCTTCTCTGGAAGAACATGATGATGGGGCCTTATTAGAAAAGTTTACGTTTCATCTACCGACCCCATTTCTGAAAAATTTGAGTGATAATTCTCAGTTGAGTACAGAGTGTGATGAGTGGCCCGTCTTCGAGAACTTCACATTTGATATGACCTCTGATGAAAGGGCCGGGCTAGAATCATTTACATTTTCTCCATCCACCCCATTGTTGGACAATTTGGTTAACAATCCTCAGATGAGTGAGGGGTATGATGACAGGGTTTCATTAGAAAATTTTAAATTTGATCTAACCCCTGAGGCCTATCCAATGACATCTGAATCTGTGGATGAGTTAGTGCTTCCTTCTACTTTTCCCCTTGCAGTTGAGCCTCTCCAATTTGAGATTCTCGGACCTGAGGAGGATGTGCCAACCACATTCATCTTCAAGTTACCTTCCTCTCAGGAAGATAAATTGATCAATGCTCTTAAAGTTCATGAGGCTGTTACTGAAAGAAACGTGGCTAAGGATGACAATCCTGTTCCTAAGCTACCAGGCCCTAAACAAGTATCCATGAAGGAAGCCGTACCTGAAAAGCTCGTTAGAAAGGACGATATAGTACAAGGGGACCCCTGGGTAGATACTCCTACAAAGCTTGTCAGGAGGGACTATAGGATAAGGAAAAATTTCAATAAAGTGCGCAACCCGCATATTTCTAGCCCTAATCCATACATGATTATTCTTGTCTTCCAATGGCAAAAAGGCTGGAGTTTATCAGAGGACAAGATCACGTGGTGGCTCATTCTGAATGCCACGCGTTGGTTAATGATCTACCCGGTGTCTGGCTGACGACATAAAACTTAGCGCTTCTTGGGAGGCAACCCAAATCTTTCATAGTTTGGTGTGAGAATAAATGGCTTCTTGGGAGGCAACCCAAGTTTTTATTATGGTTTTGTGTTTATTTTACAGGTTTGAATAAAGGATAAGTTGGGGGGAGAGAGCTGATTACTTACTCTGTTTCTCCGATTTTCAAAGCCAAATACCGCCTCTCAACACGCCAAAGCTGTCGAAGTACACATCAGGTTGTCCCGTTCTTTAACAAGCTATCATGTTTACATTGTTCTATTATTCTCTATTGTTTATGTCATTGAGGACAATGTCATTTAAGTTGGGGGGACAGCACATCATGTTGCACATTCTACATTCATATATACAACCTCTAAACTTTTTGTCCAAACTTTTCGCCCAAAATTTTCGCCCAAAATTCTAACTATCCCTAACAACTCACTCATTTCCATTACAAATGAAGGCCCTTTATATAGGGCAACACATAACGCCCCCTCTCATGTGAAACAACTCAATTGCACCTAATTTTGCCTAAATTGGTAGGCTGGAATGTGCTGCACACTTTGTCATTTTTTTCTGATTTTTTTCAGATTTTTCTGGTATTTTTTTTGGCCTTCTTTTCCTTCTCTTTCTCTCTTTCTCTCACTTTCTCTCTCTGTCGGCGCGTTGCGCCAACCGGGTTAGGCCGGGTAGGCGGCCTGCGGTGGGCCCGCCGTGCGCCCGCCTCCATCCAGCCGCCCGCGTGTCGCACGTGGGCGCGTGCGCCAGCGTCTCCCCCCCGCCTTCGCGCGCCACGACCCCCGCCGCTGAGCCCCGCCCGCCCCCTTCGCCACGACCGCGCGTGAAGCGCGCGGTGTTGACCGCGCCTGCACGCCCTCCTGCGAGGTGGCGGGATCGAATCCTGCCTCCGCCTCCTGTTTAAAACACACGCACACACACATTTAAACACACACACACATATTTAGTATATATATATATATATATATAAGAGTTATATATATATATTGATATATATATTGTAAATAGTTTTAGAAAAATCCAAATAAATATCAAATAATTTTATTTTGTTTTCTATGTTTTTGTTTTGTTTTCTAAAATTTGTTTTATTATTATTATTATTTTTGATTTGTATAATATATATATAGATAGATATTATGTATATAGCTTATTAAGGTCTATCAAATGAATTTATTTTTTTATTTGGAAAGACTGTCTGATATTCCGCCACCTCGCCACACAAAGGGCCCACGGCAGGCCGCCTACCCGGCCTAACCCGGTCGGCGCAACGCGCCGGCAGAGAGAGAAAGTGAGAGAAAGAGAGAAAGAGAAGGAAAAGAAGGCCAAAAAAAATACCAGAAAAATCCGAAAAAAATGGCAAAGTGTGCAGCACATTCCAGCCTACCAATTTAGGCAAAATTAGGTGCAATTGAGTTGTTTCACATGAGAGGGGGTGCTATGTGTTGCCCTATATAAAGGGCCTTCATTTGTAATGGAAATGAGTGAGTTGTTAGGGATAGTTAGAAGGAGAGATAGCATAGAGATTTTCCATTGTATTCTTGAAGTTCTTCATTGTAAGTCTTAGTAGAGCTCCATAGGAGGGTTGGATCTTGATGTTTTACAAGCTTTTGGTGTCACCTTTGTAAGTTGATTTGATATTAATGCAAGGTTCTTTTTAAGCATTCAGTCTATTCTTGGTTCAATTACTTATTGTTGTGATCCCCATTTCAAATTCTTGTCTTCATGAAAGTTGTTCATTTTCAAGTGTTCTTTAACTTCTCGGTTTAGCATTTCTTCAAAGTCATCCAAATTCATAGAGTTAATACCCATTTTCTTAAGTGTTGTCCTGTGCATTTACTGTTCATCCGTGGTGATACCTTCTTCCATTTCTTCATTTTGAAGTCTTTCTAGTCCTCAAATAACTCTGCGTTCTTCATAAGAGTTGTTCCTCTCTTGTAGATCTAAGTTTTATTCTTCTTGCACTTTGTCAAATTCCTCTTCGTTTGAGCTCTAGAATTAAGTTTTCAATGTGCTATTTTTCTGTCAATTACTGTTCATCCGAACCAATAGGTCATAGTTTTTCAAGTTTTTCCTTATCTTACTTTCATTTTCCGTTTCTGTGTTCTTCATAAAAGTTCTTCATCATTTCATTCTCTACAACTTTCATGTTTTCCATTTCTTCTAATTCTATCTAGATTTCACGTTATTCTTTTCCTTCCAACCCCATGTTTTCAACAAAATTCTGATGTATTTTCAAGTTATGTTTGTTTCTATTTACATTTCTTCATAAGTTCTTCAATCACACCCGAAGCGATAAGTCATCTTCGAATCATCTCACGGCGTCGACTTCCAAGGCGGAGCGATCTTCATCAAAGGCTCGGCGTGGAAACGACGGCATTCTTCAATCAATTGGCTAAATTTCTTTTACTTTTCTCTTGATATTTAAAGTTGTAATTTCATTCCACTTAGTGATAATCGCACTCTATGAACAAAATTTGTGTTTTCAAGTATAAGGGTATTTCCAACTTGAGCTAAAATCAAATATTCTCTCCCCGTGGGATCGACCCGTATTCACCACTGTACTCGTATTTTCAAAATCATTCGAGTGAGTGAGTACGGTTATAAATTTTAAAATTTGTGTGGCACGGCATTTTTAAACGACGACTGTCGAGCGCATCAAATTTTTGGCGCCGTTGCCGGGGAGTGAATTATGTTGATAGTTGGATATTCTTGTGTTTGGTGTATATATGTGAATATTAATTTTGCTCTTTTTACTTGTGCAGGAAAAAGAAAAATTTCGCAAATCAAAGAAAGAGGAAAATCGGACCTACAATCCTCAGAAAATGAAGCGTCGATGAAAGCCCGGAAGCATCGCTAAAGGGCCGAAAACAGTGAAACAAGTTCTATCTTTCTACTTTCTGAAAAATCTTTACAAAAATCTGAAAATTTCTTGAAAACTCTATAAAAATCATAAAACAATCAAAACAAAAGAAATTTTTTGTGCTGGTTAGATAGGTTCATTAATTAAAAACAAAAAAAAATACTTGCATCAAAAATCAAAAAAAAAATTACATTTCAAGATTAGAAACCACACAACATGTTCTAGGTCATGCATCATTTAGTATAGAATTTTTTCTTTGTTTAATTCCTGTATTGCATTTGGAAGATTGCGAGGGGCAAGGTACGTTCTACTCACCATATTCTGGCATTCATTTTGCATAAAGAACCCCTTGTTTGAAATTGTGGTGTGTATTTTCATTTCAAAATACTTTAAGGGCAACACCCCTAATAACATAAGGTGGGGATTTCATCACCCTCCCTTAGCCCACAAACCACACTACCCTTGCATATCTGCATGACCTACGCCATAAATAAAAGTCAGTAAACGTTGGCCCTAGGATCACACTGTGGTTCTTGTGTTATTTGGGTTTACTCTCATATGAAAACCGGTGCCTAGGGCAAGACGGTCGGATGGCAAACGTCTTAAGCGGGTTAGTGGTTTGGCATAATTAGGTACCTACGAAAGTAGGGGGAACCTCCCACTTCCCCACCCCTTACCTGGCTGGTGGTCATATTGAGGGTAAACTTAAGTCTCACGTTAATCACTTTGTGAAACCCTACTTGTAGGTCTGAGTCACATCTAGGTCATTAGGATAATTTGTGATAACTTGTGTGTGTTTGCATAAAAATTTTCAAAAAAATAAAACCACAAATCCACGCCTATGCAAGAGCACTTTTATCCTTCTACTTACAAGCCCTCGACCTGTATTCAACTCCCTGACATTCTCGTCGATCAATATGAGATTCGTCCAAGTCTCATCCAGATGCTCCCATCTTTTTATGGGAATCTCAATGAAAATCCTTATAGGCATCTAGATGATTTTCTAGAAATTTGCTCCCTAATCAAAATTCAGAATTTTAATGATGATGCCCTTAAGTTGATCTTATTTCCATTCTCATTGAAAGATAAAGCAAAATGTTGGTTAAGGAGTTTTGGAAAAACTATCAGGACTTGGGAAGATATGCAGTTAAAATTTTTGAACAAATTTTACCCCATAGGCTGAACCAACATGATGAGAAGGGCGATTACAGGATTTACTCAATGTCTGGGAGAGCAAATTCATGAATCATGGGCCAGATTGAAAGATTTAATAGGTCAATGTCCACATCATGGGTTGCCCAAATGGCAAATTATATTTGCATTTTATGAGGGGTTATCCGATTATGATAGGCAAATGGTGGATATATATTGTGGAGGGGCATTTTTGAGCAAAAGTGAAGATGAGGCGTATGATCTATTTGAGATTTTGAGTGAAAATTCGATCAATCGTGCCTCCATCTCATCTCATCTCATCAGCAACTCGTAGGACATGTCAAACAGGCAAACAACCCAACCCACACTGGCATGGAAGTCTGTGACTTCTGTGCCAGTCTTACTCACCATGTGAGTCAGTGTCCTACTATAGCCCGACTCTCTCCAGTCATCCAGGCACAGATCCAAAATGCCCTAGGATTCTCTCAGCCCAAGCCTGCTACATTTTCAGATTACAATCTTGGCTGGAGTAATCACACAAATTTGCCTTGGATGGATCCACCATTTCAAGCCCATATGTCTGAATTTTCACCCCAAGAAGGCCACGGGCGGCCCCTATGTCCTCAACTTCAGCTCAACTCATCTCACCCAGATTTCGGACTCCACATTGATACTAGGGGTGATTCACCGGGCCACTACTTTGAACCTCAACTCATGTACTCTCAGTCTACTTATCAACCCTCTCCTTCAACATTACACCAACCCCCTCAATATGTGAACGATGATGACGATGACAGTCTTCTGTCTGTCATTTTGGCTCAAGATATCACTATTGAGAGTGAGGGGGTGTGTGCACGTAATACCATGATAAAGGAAGGAAAGGAAGTAGGGGGTGAATTGACGGATAATGATGCTCATGATGATGCTCATATCACCTCATGTTTTGAGATTGAGAATACTACGGTAAAGGATAATGGCCCAAACAACTCCATTGAGGAAATGAATCAATAGGAGGATTACGTTGTAAGTCATAAAATTGTTGATTTAATGGAACCAAATTCTGCATATCCTCCTTCTCTGGAAGAACATGATGATGGGGCCTTATTAGAAAAGTTTACGTTTCATCTACCGACCCCATTTCTGAAAAATTTGAGTGATAATTCTCAGTTGAGTACGGAGTGTGATGAGTGGCCCGTCTTCGAGAACTTCACATTTGATATGACCTCTGATGAAAGGGCCGGGCTAGAATCATTTACATTTCCTCCATCCACCCCATTGTTGGACAATTTGGTTAACAATCCTCAGTTGAGTGAGGGGTATGATGACAGGGTTTCATTAGAAAATTTTAAATTTGATCTAACCCCTGAGACCTATCCAATGACATCTGAATCTGTGGATGAGTTAGTGCTTCCTTCTACTTTTCCCCTTGCAGTTGAGCCTCTCCAATTTGAGATTCTCGGACCTGAGGAGGATGTGCCAACCACATTCATCTTCAAGTTACCTTCCTCTCAGGAAGATAAATTGATCAATGCTCTTAAAGTTCATGAGGCTGTTACTGAAAGAAACGTGGCTAAGGATGACAATCCTGTTCCTCAGCTACCATGCCCTAAACAAGTATCCATGAAGGAAGTCGTACCTGAAAAGCTCGTCAGAAAGGACGATATAGTACAAGGGGACCCCTGGGTAGATACTCCTACAAAGCTTGTCAGGAGGGACTATAGGATAAGGAAAAATTTCAATAAAGTGCGCAACCCGCATATTTCTAGCCCTAATCCATACATGATTACTCTTGTCTTCCAATGGCAAAAAGGCTGGAGTTTATCAGAGGACAAGATCACGTGGTGGCTCATTCTGAATGCCACGCGTTGGTTAATGATCTACCTGGTGTCTGGCTGACGACATAAAACTTAGCGCTTCTTGGGAGGCAACCCAAACCTTTCATAGTTTCGTGTGAGAATAAATGGCTTCTTGGGAGGCAACCCAAGTTTTTATTATGGTTTTGTGTTTATTTTACAGGTTTGAATAAAGGATAAGTTGGGGGGAGAGAGCTGATTGCTTACTCTGTTTCTCCGATTTTCAAAGCCCAATACCGCCTCTCAACACGCCAAAGCTGTCGAAGTACACATCAGGTTGTCCCGTTCTTTAACAAGCTATCATGTTTACATTGTTCTATTATTCTCTATTGTTTATGTCATTGAGGATAATGTCATTTAAGCTGGGGGGACAGGACATCATGTTGCACATTCTACATTCATATATACAACCTCTAAACTTTTCGCCCAAACTTTTTTTTAACCCTTACCCTTACAGTACATCCCCAGTTAGAGTTTCTTGATTCATGTCTCATGAAAAGTGATTCTGAAAAGAAAAGACTAGGGAAAAGGATGATGGATAATTTATTTAATCTAGCCATGGAAAACTGATTTAAGAATCTCTTTAAAGTTCATGTGCACTTTAGAAAAATACAATCACTTTACACGCTAATGAAACAAGAAGGACAAGCCTTCTGCTATTTTAGAAAGACTGTCTGATATTCTGCACTTTCTGAAGAAGAGATCTTTTAGAAGCTTTCTGCCATACAAAAGTATGAGAAAAAAAAACACACATCATGAAAAATACTCCGATTCTGAGTAACCGGGCCTACTTCACCGAAGACGTGTTGAGGTTCGCATCAAAAGGAAAAGGGAACTTTGATCTGTGGAACCGGGCCTACTTCACCTAAGACGTGTTGAGGTTCGCGTAAAACAGTGAAGGGTAGTGCGGCATCATGTGTGTAAAGAAAAAAAAAGAGAAACAGAAAAAAAAAGAAAATATAGTGATCCCAAAAGGGACATAGCAATAAGGCAGACAAAAAAACTGTTATGCTTAATTCTCTAAGTAAGAAGTGCAGAATTGAAAGGTATTTGTTCGGAATATCAACTGGAGGATGCAATTGTCTCTACTGTGGACTTAGCATTACACGTGCACAAGTGCTACTGAATTTTGATTAGATTCTTGATCATGTATCTGAATTTCTGACATAAGGCTAGTATGTGATAATAATTCCATATTCCTAATCTTTAGTTAACTCTATGAAAGATAATCTGGAAATGAAGCATGAATATCTTTAAACTCTTGTTAGTCCTCAAATTTTCATTATGTGCATTGCTAAGGGACTAGCAATGAGTAAGTTGGGGGGTGTGATAAGTGTGTATTTTTCCTTCTTAAGTCATAATTATTCATATTTTTATGAGCTAAATTATGATAAATATACACTTCTCACACTTATTGTTGATTGAGACTCAAATGTTTAATTTTTTGAAATTAAATAGTTTTAATAATGATTTTTATGTATTTATGCAAGCACGTAATACGAGGAAAGCTCCAAGAAAAAGAAAAAAAAGGAAAATAAATTTATATGTGAAAATGGGCCAAAAGCCCAAGGATTTGTTCAATAAGAAACAAAAAATAAATAAATAAATAAAATAAAAAAATAAATTCATTTGATAGACCTTAATAAGCTATATACATAATATCTATCTATATATATATTATGAAAATCAAAAAAAAATAATAATAAAACAAATTTTAGAAAATAAAACAAAAACATAGAAAACAAAATAAAATTATTTGATATTTATTTGGATTTTTCTAAAGCTATTTACAATATATATATCAATATATATATAACTCTTATATATATATATATATATATATATATATATATATATATACTAAATATGTGTGTGTGTGTTTAAATGTGTGTGTGCGTGTGTTTTAAACAGGAGGCGGAGGCGGGATTCGATCCCGCCACCTTGCAGGAGGGCGTGCAGGCGCGGTCAACACCGCGCGCTTCACGCGCGATCGTGGCGAAGGGGGCAGGCGGGGCTCAGCGGCGGGGGTCGTGGCGCGCGAAGGCGGGGGGAGACGCGGGCGGCTGGATGGAGGCGGGCGCACGACGGGCCCACGGCAGGCCGCCTACCCGGCCTAACCCGGTCGGCGCAACGCGCCGGCAGAGAGAGAAAGTGAGAGAAAGAGAAGGAAAAGAAGGCCAAAAAAAATACCAGAAAAATCCGAAAAAAATCAGAAAAAAATGACAAAGTGTGCAGCACATTCCAGCCTACCAATTTAGGTAAAATTAGGTGCAATTGAGTTGTTTCACATGAGAGGGGGTGTTATGTGTTGCCCTATATAAAGGGCCTTCATTTGTAATGGAAATGAGTGAGTTGTTAGGGATAGTTAGAAGAAGAGATAGCATAGAGATTTTCCATTGTATTCTTGAAGTTCTTCATTGTAAGTCTTAGTAGAGCTCCATAGGAGGGTTGGATCTTGATGTTTTACAAGCTTTTGGTGTCACCTTTGTAAGTTGATTTGATATTAATGCAAGGTTCTTTTTAAGCATTCAGTCTATTCTTGGTTCAATTACTTATTGTTGTGATCTCCATTTCAAATTCTTGTCTTCATGAAAGTTGTTCATTTTCAAGTGTTCTTTAACTTCTCGGTTTAGCATTTCTTCTAATTCGTCCAAATTCATAGAGTTAATACCCATTTTCTTAAGTGCTGTCCTGTGCATTTACTGTTCATCCGTGGTGATACCTTCTTCCATTTCTTCATTTTGAAGTCTTTCTAGTCCTCAAATAACTCTACGTTCTTCATAAGCGTTGTTCCTCTCTTGTAGATCTAAGTTTTATTCTTCTTGCACTTTGTCAAATTCCTCTTCGTTTGAGCTCTAGAATTAAGTTTTCAAGGTGCTATTTTTCTGTCAATTACTGTTCATCCGAACCAATAGGTCAAAATTTTTCAAGTTTTTCCTTATCTTACTTTCATTTTCTGTTTCTGTGTTCTTCATAAAAGTTCTTCATCTTTTCATTCTCTACAACTTTCATGTTTTCCATTTCTTCTAATTCCATCTAGATTTCACGTTATTCTTTTCCTTCCAACCCCATGTTTTCAAAAAAATTCTGATGTATTTTCAAGTTATGTTTGTTTCTATTTACATTTCTTCATAAGTTCTTCAATCACACCCGAAGCGGTAAGTCATCTTCGAATCATCTCATGGCATCGACTTCCAAGGCGGAGCGATCTTCATCAAAGGCTCGGTGTGGAAACGACGGCATTCTTCAATCAATTGGCTAAATTTCTTTTACTTTTCTCTTGATATTTAAAGTTGTAATTTCATTCCACTTAGTGATAATCGCACTCCATGAACAAAATTTATGTTTTCAAGCATAAGGGTATTTCCAACTTGAGCTAAAATCAAATATTCTCTCCCCGTGGGATCGACCCATATTCACCACTGTACTCGTATTTTCAAAATCATTCGAGTGAGTGAGTGCGGTTATAAATTTTGAAATTTGTGTGGCACGGTATTTTTAAACGACGACTGTCGAGCGCATCAGCTATGCACAGGTGTGAGCCTATTTGTGACCTAATGCAAGGGTGCCCTAGGACTAGGCTTGTGAGAACAAGCCTACAACTTGCTCTGATACCACTTGATGTGGAACATCCAAGCATGACACGGGATGACCCGATGACCCTCATACCTATCTTTGCAAGCACATAGACGAGTAGTGATGGACTCGAATTTGGCAGGTTCACTCACGCGGCGCGCACTTTCGTCCGAAGGCAACTCGTGGATGACCGTGAGGGTCCGGGGCGGTACCTTACGGTTCGGGGACTCGGCTATGCTCAGGCTGACCCTTTATGGGTTGGGATTCCCACGTTTCGTGGGTGGCCAGCACACCGTGGGCGTGGGGTAATTGATGGCTCTCTCAACTCTCTTTGTGGTGGGACCCACAAGCGAGTAAGGAACGGGACCGGGCACTCACTCTCCGCCTGACGGACAATCAGAAATGATACTAGCTAAGCAAATAAATAATAGTAGGGGCAACCAAACACTCACCTTATCGACTTGAAGAAACCGATCTCGATCGGAGACGAGGCAAGCGGGGGATGTGCGGTACCCCACACGTGCATCGGAGCAGCTTGATCGGCCATGTTTTAATACATCCTGCAACGCCTCTCATTGGAGGTCCGAATTTGGAATTGGGGAATGGGAAATATGAACAACGGTACCTCCACGCAGGGAGGGGCTTTAGGCCAGCTAGGCGAAGGGGAGGGGGAAGTGGTGACGGGAATCAAGCCTTCGGCCTTCACAGCCTCGCGCACTGTCTGCACAGTCTGGGACTAACAACTTGTTGGAGGTGGTGCTCTCTGCTCGAATCCCTGATGAAGATGAGGTCGGTGCCACTGGAAAGATGATCGCCTTGTGACGACCCAGGAAATAGAATCAGCTAGATCGGCGGTCGGAAGTGCTGGGGACGGCGATTCTTGCGATACTACGCTGGTGCTATCTCCTACTAACCAGAGAGCTCTTGTTCAGGGATGTACTACCAACTGAGATATCGAAATGGGCATGGACCAATTTTGTTTGAGATAACGACTGCCCTAGCTCGACTCCACAGAGTTTTGCCTCGTAACCCGCCCGTATGGAGAAACGACAGCCTCTATTCTCGATGGGGTAGAACTGGCCGTAGGAGCAGAAACGCTGGCTCGACCTACCGGTGCTGTAGATCGCAGATCCGGAGTCCGATCGGACTGAGACCAATTTTTCTACGAAGAAGGGTGCCTCAGGGATACACCAGAATTGGAATGACTCCGATCAGATGATAGGGGATTCGATACCACCCTATCTCGCGAGGGCACGTAGTCAGGTCTGTCAGTTGGATAGAGGCGCCTCGTCGGGGTCGGTGCTCTAAGCCCCGATGCCAGATCGAGCCAAAACCAATGCTGGCACGAAGAGGATGACTTGAAGCTGGTCTCCACTAAAGGGCTAAAGCTGAGGATGCTAGATGGAGGCGGGGTGGCTTCTGCAACAGGGCAGATAGTCTGCTACTGCTATTGTCTGGAGGGCAGGGGAAGATAGGGAGTGAGAAGGGGGAAGAAGGGGAGGGGAAAGGGATGTGATGCGGGACGGACCCGACTCGACTCCAATTGGATATGCGACCCTTGGACTCTAAGTAAGCTCGCGATCGCCCCTAACGAGGGAAGCGTACGGACGTGCACGGTTGAGAAACCGACAGTAAGCTAGGGTAGTCAGACTCTCTCGTCGTGCCCGAATCGGGTCACGGGACGGTCTCGCTCTCTCTCGCAGCATCGGTGAATAACAATATATGGTGAGCTAATTACCCTATCATGCCCTCTAGCAGCGGCATAAACAAGTATATACGAATAAAGCAAATGCCGAGTATGGAAGCGAACAAGATACCTCCACGCGCCGGGCGTGGGGAAGACGATCCCGACTGATCTCGTACTCTCGGAACAATAAATTACATAAATTACAGTAATGACTTTACTGTCCACTCCACGCAGGGAAGTAAGGGACTACACGGTGGGACCCGGGAGTAGCAGGTTTGGGTTGACGGGCAGCTTCTTGCGTAGCTTCGGCGGCACGCGTACTCACGAACGTGGGACCCACGTGCTAGTCTGCGGGGCCGTGTGGGCCCGGAGCAGCATCGTTGTGATGGAGACGTCCGGAGGGGCGCTCCCTGGGAAGGGAACACGCTGGTTCACCTCGTGGACGGCGAGTCGGCTTCGACCTCCACATGTGGAACTTACTGTCCACAGATCTGAGATCTGTTTCAGACCTGCGTGTCCCGATGAAAACTGCTGCTGCGATCGGTTCCGTTGTCGGATCGACGAGTGACTGGCGCCATTGGAAAGCTAACTCAAAATCCATCGATCTATAGCCAGAGAGAGAAATTTGACTATCCCAGATCTGGCCTTGCTCGATTTTACAAGTTGCTGTTGGGCAGAACTAGAAATCTCAGGACAGAGGTGATTTTTCCTGTGAACTGACGTTGACCGAGGTTCAAAGTTCGGATCTAGAAGTTGACCTCTTCATGCAAGTTGTAGAGGAATGAGTCAGGAAGATGGAGATATTTTTTTTAGAATTTCGTGTGGAGGTTTAATAATAAAAACGGAATTTATGGCACTGGTGGGTCGGATCTGGCCAGTAGAGGCAGAACTGATTTATGGATCTCACAGTGATTTTTAAAAATTGGTAGAGGACTTCAGAAATTCCACAACAATTCGTGGAGGATGGGGGTGATGGACAGAATCTATAATAAAATTGGTGATCCAAGAAAATAAGGGGAAAGGGGTCAAAACGTGGAAACACAGAGCTGCTGTTATAGAGATCTAAACAGAGATAGATCTGGGGGTTCCAGAAGCTAAAAAGGAAAAGAAAATTGGATGAAGCTCTGATTTCGAGAGAAATTTAGTAGAGGTGGGGGTTCACGTGGGGAACCAACCCTAAAAATCTCAGCTCCAGAAGATGTGGGAGTTGGGAGCTAAAATTATCGGAGTGAGCCTTTATCCAGCAAGACAGTAACCAGAATAGCACCTTGGAAGAACGCTCGCGGTGGCTCGATGGCGGCACGAACGGCGGCGGCGGCGGCAGAGATAGAATCCAGAGGGGGAGGGGATGAGATAGAAGGGTTCTATACCTTGGAGATTGGAAGAGGAAGAGAGAAACCAGAGGGAGAGAGGGGAGGGCGCAAGAAGCTCTTTGGCATTTCATAATTTTTTTTCTCATTAAAATTTTGTAAATGGAAAATACATGGCATTTGTATGAATTGACTCCATTGGCTTTTGACCTCCCATACCCTTAGATCTAGGGTGGGTGAAGGGCATCTTGGGGATGTCAAATCCCAATTATCCCATGTGGTCAAAGCATCTTTACATAAGCTAATCAAATTAAATCAAACTAGCGTAATAGGACAAAATAGGGGGCACCCCCTTCATGGGCCATTCTTGGGCCAAAGTTGGTCCTGTTGGGTTCGGTGCTATGTATTCAGAGGGGGGGTGAATGAATATATGCCCTTTAAAGACCTTTCGCTCAATTAAAATTTATAGACTTACCCAGTGCTGCCAATGTATAGACTTTGATGCTCAACGTCAAATGCGATGTACAGACTTGCATGAGATGCATGCTACAGTGTAGTGTGTGGACTTGCATGATACGCTCATTGAGACGGTCAATGTACAGACTTCTAAATACTATAGACAATGTATAGACTTAGTGTAGTACATGCAGCACAAGATGCAATGTACAGACTTTGTCCACGAACATGTGCATGCATGAACGATGTATAGACTCTGAAATGCAAGCAATGCAGCAATGTCTAGACTTTGGGCTTTACCCTGCAGTGTATAGACTTGTGCAGACAGAACACATGCATTCTCCAGATAATATACCAGTCACAGTCATATGCATTATCCACAGAGTATATCAGTTATAAACAATCATGTTGCTATCATTCAATGTGGTGACTCATTCATGTTGCTATCATTAAAACACCACATCATCAACAAAGCACAAGGGGCACAACAATCTCCCCCTTTTTGAGGATGGCAACATGATGAGTCCCACTGACTCGTCAAACTATTCTCCCCCTTTGACATAATCAAAAAGAAGGGAAATGGTTTGAGAGACAAATTCAGCATACAAACACAGCACATAAATTCAGAGAATGAGTCATGGTTCATTAAAATGAAGTTCTCTCTTATGACAATGAAACAGCTCTCCCCCTATCAACATGCATGATTGACTACTCTCCCCTTAACTGTAGATAAACCATAACACCCCCTGAAGCACAGGAATGGACTCAGGTTATCCAATAAATCAATATGAAATCTGCCATTTACAAAGAATCTGAATTTTGGTGAAAAGACCACAGAATCAGAATTTTTTGCAGAACAAGATGGAAGATTCCAACAGTGTGGAGAAGAGTACATCTCAGGAGTCAATCAACTGATAGTGTAGCCAAGTGGTGGGTTGAGAAATAGTCAAAGCACAATACATCTCAAGGAATCAATCAATAGCAAGATGTTAATCAGGCTGACTAAAAAGAATCTGATCATGAGAGATTTTAAAGCATCCATCACAACAATAAGTCTTAAGAAGATTAGACTCTTCTATCATAAGGGATTATGAATTTGCAGCTTAACCAATCTGATTTAATTTTGATGTATACCAAATTTGCCAAATTAAACTCAATACTCATATCTGAATCCAAGTTTTAATAAAAGTGAACCAAATAGTCAGAAAACACTCAAAAATAATCATCTTTTATCTTACACATATGATCTCAATTGCACCTTTGAAAAATACACAGGTTAGTACTGAAGTTAAACACTTTTTCAAGAACATAAGTTGACAGATTTTTCAAGATAATTTTATTTGAAGCACATTATATTTTTCCTGAGCAATTTAACTTGATCAACACCTTTTTACATGAGGCACAACAAGTCTTAGTTGAAGTGACCCAGTTACTCAGTGTGATAACTTTCATTACCTCTCACTTTGAGATCAGAGTTAGCAATATGAGTGTCTTTTTACATGAGAAGACACCTTTATCAGAGGCCAGACTCCCCAGCTACTCAACACAAATAAGCTATTGCTCTGTCAGGTTTTGTTTCACTAAATTTTTATCAGATATAACTATGGCACCTCATGACATGAGTTACTTTATTTCATTGATAAAGAACTCAGTTTCTCAGTGACCGAGTCATTGCTCTGAATTCACAATTTTTTCATTTAGTCAACATTTTTCAAATTAATGTTTAACAACAATACACACTATATGCATCTTAACCAAAGAAGCCCTGAATTCAAATTTTCAGATATCTGATGAGAGAGTCTAAGGTTTACATGACACATGTGGTTAAAGTTTATTAAACCTTATCATTCAGATATTTTCAATTCATTTAACTACAAATCTGAGAATACATTAATCTTATATCAGTCTGATTCAGTGATAATTCTTAAACCTATATGATAGAAATTTCTACAATGTTCTCAGACTGAATTGCATGACATGCAGCTTAAGTTCCTCAGATCAGAAAAATAAGTTTAGCTGACCAACAAATCAATAGTAGAACCAATTCAGAAAAAAATTCACACCAGCTGAGAAGAATGTAAAAGGTGAGTATAGGCTGGTGCAAGAGTAAATCAGCAATAGAGAAGAGCATCAGAAGAGATTTTATCATTAGACAGTAGCTGAGTCTGGAATACAGACTGATCAACTATTTTAGAGATACCAGCAGAGAATTCAGTTGAATAGCGCATAGTCAAGAGAATGAATCAGGTTACTTAAATAAAGGGAGTTCATGAGGTGAAGAAGATATGAAATAGGAATGCTCCCCCTGTCTAAGTGCAATGAATTTCTTTTTAGATTTTTTAAAATTTTATGATATGCACTATCCTACATATGCAGTATGCAACAATTCTAACAAGGAGAGCATGATGATCAATCAACGGCAAACAAGCTCCCCCTGACAAAATGCATGATGTGCAATGAATCATTTCTTTTCGAATTTTATTTTCTTCAAATTTATGATATGTAATACACTGCTCTATATGAAAACTAGACCCATGGTACTAAGCGGAGGACTCGGTCCAATGACCACCTCACACATGGCAGTAGCATCCAGACATACTCCATATGCCCTTCAGCACTGTTCCATTTAATATACCATGATGGTCATGCAAATGATATATGTAGTGCAAAGCAATCTCATTTATTTAGTGCAAATAACAACATGAGAAGAGCATCAAAAATCAACCAAGCAAAACAACAATTTCAGATAATGAAATTAAAACAGACAAATCAGCATTTTCAGATTATGAGATTTAAACAAAGTTCAGAACTGACCTGAAAGGTAGGATCCTGGGGTTTCCATTTGAGTGCCTTGGTCTGTTAACCCCTATTTATTCTTTGACCCAAGGCACACCTGTAACACTATGATCATTTTGATCCTGCAGGGACCCAAGCAGCTTTGGGTCCTGCATTTACCCTGACAGGTGTTCTAAATATTCTTTTTGCATCATCATCATCAAATTCCATTAGAAAACAATCAGACATAGAGTGTCCAAAATTTCCACAATAATAACATGAAGCCACAGACTTTTTATTTTTATTCTTCATGTTAGCAGAAACATGATGCCCATGTGCATGCACATGAGTATGAAAATTATGTGTATGAGCATGAGTATTTCTTTTATTGACATGAAAATTTTTCTTTTCATACTCAGCCAGCCTACAGTTGGCAGCTTTGTGGCCTAGCTTACCACATTCAAAGCAGTAACAATTCTTTTTCATGAATTCAATTTTCTTCTTATCAACAGCATTGGGAGTAGGAAATTTTACAGATTTAGAATTAATTCTACTTCCCTGAGCATGCCAGCAGTCTTTGACTTTGTGGCCATGCCTCCCACATTCGAAGCACCTTGGGTGCTTACCTCTTGAGCCATTAAAACCCCATGAAGGCCTAAACCAACACTCAACAGCTTTATGACCACGTTTGTTACAATTATAACAAATGATGTGTTGGTTTGAAGCATACATGTTTCTTTTGGGATGGTGATGATTATTTGAGAAAAAATTATCATGCATCATATCATCATTTTTCATCACACTGTAGTCATCCATATAATGACCATGCCTACCACAATAGTAGCAAGAGGCATCAGATTTCATAGGAGCATGGTTTCTATCATATGATTTCTTAGATGCATGCGAATGAGTACAAGAAGCATCAGATTCAGCAGAGCTAATAAATTTCAGAGTATAACCAGAATTATTCTTTACCTTCTTTGTTTGACTTTTTCTTTTCAATTTCTGATTATTCTCAACAAGTTTTGTTTGCTTTTCAATTTTCTGAGCTTAGAACTGAAAGACAGGTTTTGAAGGTGACTTCTGATTTTCATTTTGTTTTGGGGATTGCCTTGAGGTACCAGCTACATTAGAACTATGCACAAAGGTAGTATATAGCTGATTTCTGGTAGTTTCCTTAACATCAGGACTACAGCTTGTCCCCTTTCTTGGATTGTCATCCTTCATTTTCACAACAATTTTTACTTTTCTTTCATTCTTAGCAGAATTGGATGCTAATTTTTCTAGATCCTGAATCTTGTTTTCCAAAGATGTTATGTGAAGCTCAAAACTGGCTATCTCCTGTTCACTGTAATTGACACATTCACTTAAGACTTTATTTGCAGTTTTATACTTCTCAATTTCTTGTTCCAAGTTGCTTAACTTTTCAGATTTTTCATTACAAACAGCTTTTCCCTTTTCTGTGGTGAGAAGTTTTTCAGAAAAGTTAGTATTTAACCATTTCAATTTTTCAATTTCAGCTTTTAATTCAATGTTTTCTTTGGTCAGCTTCTTAACTTCAGCATCACATTTTTCATTAGTGGATATCAATTCCAGTTTCTCAATTAGTTCCTCTTCTCTTTCTTCCACTTTAATTTTCTCAGCAACCAAGTTTTTGTGATCCTCTTTAAGTGAGACTATTTGTTTGTTCAGCCATTCATTCTCACTATAAAGATCTTCATTACGTTCTCTTAGAGCTGAGCACATATGGCAGGTTAATTCAGCAGAAGAAGAATGTGAAGCCTCCCTATTGATTTCATTTATTCTACCCATGAGATTTTCAATTTTCTTTTGAAATCCTTCATTCTCAAGTTTCAGTTTATCCAATTCAGAATTAACTTGAGTCAGTTCTTGTATGTCTTTTATATGTTCATTTTTCTTCTCATTTAGCTGATTCTCAAGTTCTGATATCTTATCCAGACATGTTTGATTTTCAAGTTTTAGAGAACCATTTTGTTCCTGAAAATTCTGAACATCTAACATACATGCATCATAAGATTGTTTCAGATCTGGACAATTTTTACAATGAACTTTCAAAGTTATCTGATCACATTTCTTTTTCAATCTCTTATTCTCAGATTTCAATTGTTCACATCTATTATTAAGTTCCTCATTTATATTCCATAGGTCATCAATTGAAAGTTCTCCAGATTCAGAGCATACCTCGGATGAAGTTTCATCATTAGCATTTCTCCGATCAGCCATCAAGCATTTGCTGTGATTCCTGATTAGCTTTAGTTTTTTCAAAATGTCTTTGGCAAACCTGTAAGAGGAAATGCATTCAATTAGAGATCTGTCAATTGATTCTTTTAATAGAACTACAGCTCTATTATTGACAGAGTCTTTCAGCTTATCCTTCTTGGTCCATTTGGATTTATCCTTTGACAGTTTATATGGACCGTGAGTTATTACCTTCCACAAGTCAGGATCGGTTGTGCTTACATACCGATGCAACTTTTCCAGCCATGGGCCAAGGTCATCACCTCTGAATATCGGAGGATTAGCCATCAAAGCAGATAACAAGCAGACTCAAAGCACAAAGCAATCGACAAGAAAACACCACAACCAGATAAGCACGGCAAAGCACTAACTCAGTGATACTAAACAACGAGCACAGAAAGCACACTCTGAAATGCACCAAACACTAGCAGGATCCTCTGCAGATTGTTAGATCTGATAGATCAGAGACCCACTCTGATACCAAGTGTTGGGTTCGGTGCTATGTATTCAGAGGGGGGGTGAATGAATATATGCCCTTTAAAGACCTTTCGCCCAATTAAAATTTCGCTCAAACAAGATTTCGCTCACTCAGAACAGATTAAAACACTCTAAGAAAATTGATCAACTCTTCTGCTCAACCAGAAACCAAATACTTAGAGCGCCCCTATGCAATCATCTAGCGGAAGCACAAATAGACAAAACAAACCACAATGCACAAGGGGTTTTTAGGTGGTTCGGTCCTCCAGACCTACATCCACCCCACACTCAAACCAGAGTGTGGATTCCGCTGACTCATAGCTTGAACACCTGGGCATCACAGCTTGCCATACAACCGCTGGGCAACACAGCTTGCCGTCCGAGGAATCCTCCTCGCCCGCTGAGCAACACAGCTTGCTGTCCAGTTGAATCTACCACTGTAACCACTGGGGATTACAGCTTACCCGTCCAGAGGCAGCACCTCTGCAAACGCTGACTAACAGCTTGAAGAAAGGATAAAATGGAAAATGAAAACAAGTAGCAACAGCAACTGAAAGCTGTAAATAATGAAAGCACAAATGTGGCTCCTAAGAGCTGGCTGGCCTGGATTTGATCCACGGTCCAGTGAATGCAGATCTCTCTCGATCTCACTATCTCTCCTCTACTTCTTTCTCTTCTTCTTCTCTCGATAGCTCTCTATCTCTCTTTTCTCTCTTCTTTCTGTCTGGATCGTGGAAGCTCTCACTCTGCCTCTGCTTCAGTCGATCACGATCAGTCTCCTTCAGACAAAGGAGACTCCCTTATATAGCATCAGCAGATTAGGGCGGTCGTGTGCTCTCCACATCTCTCGCCAAGAAACCTCAGTCCACGTGGCAGCATTTCAGCACAGTGCTTCCACGTGTCATGATCAGGGAACCTCGTCCTTCCTTGGATCACGAGCCATGTCAGCAATCCTAGTATCAAATCCCTGTCAGTCAGTCGAAATAAACGTATCAGTTCAAGTGTAAACTCTGTACACACTTTGAAGATGAAATGCATTGTATAGACTTTATAAGCAGCAATTGAATAAGTGTGTACATTGAGAATCGATGTATAGACATTATGAATCAGATTTGAAGCAGTGTATAGAGTTGCTGAAGTGTAAAGCAATGTATATACTTCACATAAGCAGAGCTATGGCATTGTATAGACTTCACGTTGTGAAGCAATGTATACACGTAGCTGAAGACTGCCAGTCGATGTATTGACTTGGCTGAAGCCAAACGCTAAAGCAATGTTCAGACATTGAAGAACACAACGTGCAGCAGTGTACAGACTTAGCCAGCAGACTAGTCCGATGTACACACTTGCTCGTTGTTCAGTCTTCATGAACGATGTATGGACTTCAAGACTAATATGCACAATGTACAGTCTTTGCGAAGGTAGTGCATTATATAGACTTCAGGTGTGAAGACATTATGAATGCAAATGCAATGTTCAGACTTCAGATGAGAAGGCACTCGCTGTACATACTTGCTGAAGAGAATGCAATGTGCAGACTTTGACTCGATGTACAGACTTCACAACTAATGAATGTAATGCAATGCATAGACTATGCCTTAGAACGAATGTGCACACTTGAAGAGCATTCAGCAATGTGCAGACTTTAATGCATATGATGCAGCCAATGTATGGACTTGAGCAGTCTGCTGCTGAACAACCGATGTATAGACTTCACAGTCTGCTAAGCAAACAATGTATGGACTTGGCCGAGGCAGACTAAAGAAGCACAATGCATGAGCAAGCCTAACGGATGTACAGACTTCCTGAAGTGAAGAAGTTGAGTGTATAGACTAGACAACAAAAGGGCTGTACAGACTTGATCAATGCAAAGGCAATCGGGTGTATAGACATTCACAATGTGCAGGCTTGTCAAAAGAAGCTCTGTACAACCTTGATCAGATCAAGACAACTAAATATATGGACTTCCAATGTGTAGACTTTGTCTATTAGTCCATTGTACAGACTTGAACTAAAGACCAATGTATGGACTTCAAAACAGATGCTAAGGCCAAGAGTAGTGTATAGACTTGGTTCCGTGAAAGCTACAGTGTAGTAAGATGTACAGACTTCCTATATGAAGACAATGGCTGTACAGACTTGGCCAACCAATCCGATGTAAAGACTTGAGGCATGGAGGCCAATGTACAGACTTGGAAAGTTAAGACCGTTATACAGACTTCACCTCGTGCCAGCTACAGTGAAGGAATGTATAGACTTCACCAAGACACTGCATGAACAATATGATGCGATGTACAGACTTGGGGTTCCACTATGGATGTATAGACTTGAGCAAGACCGATGTATAGACTTTGGAGCTCAAAGGCAATGAATGTATAGACATGGTCTCAAACGAATGTACAGACTTCAGAGGATGCAGACTCTGTATAGACTCTGAGGTCCAAAGGCAATGTACAGACTTTGCTTTAGAAACGATTGTATAGACTTGGCAGCTTGACCCACTGTACAGACTTGGAAGATTGAACCAATGTATGGACTTGGGGTTCTGAACGTAGGTAAAGACTGGGAATGTATAGACTTACCCAGTGCTGCCAATGTATAGACTTTGATGCTCAACGTCAAATGCGATGTACAGACTTGCATGAGATGCATGCTACAGTGTAGTGTGTGGACTTGCATGATACGCTCATTGAGACGGTCAATGTACAGACTTCTAAATACTATAGACAATGTATAGACTTAGTGTAGTACATGCAGCACAAGATGCAATGTACAGACTTTGTCCACGAACATGTGCATGCATGAACGATGTATAGACTCTGAAATGCAAGCAATGCAGCAATGTCTAGACTTTGGGCTTTACCCTGCAGTGTATAGACTTGTGCAGACAGAACACATGCATTCTCCAGATAATATACCAGTCACAATCATATGCATTATCCACAGAGTATATCAGTTATAAACAATCATGTTGCTATCATTCAATGTGGTGACTCATTCATGTTGCTATCATTAAAACACCACATCATCAACAAAGCACAAGGGGCACAACAGGTCCAAGGCCATCCACAACCCCATGAACCCATGATAGTCTATGGACTTTCCAATCTAGATAGCCCATGAGAGGGAAAAGCCAAATTGGGCCTTAAGTGGCTTTAAGGTCCATAATAAAGGTCTTAAGGTCCAATATGATATAACCCCCATAATGGACCTAATAAATGAAAGCCACTAATGGACTCTACATGGAATGTGGCCCAATGGCTTATTAAAAGCCTTAAAAAGGAGCCCAAATAAAAAAAAATCAACAAACACACTAATACAAGCTAATACAAACCATAATACACACTAATAAAAGTCATTAGCCTTTGATGCCCGCATCAATTCTCCTCGGGTGGGAGGAACTCGACCCCGTCGAGTAAGGGGTGCGACTGCTCGAGTAGCTCCGGCGAATCCGTCACCGTACCAAGTAGCGCGGGTACGCTCCACTCCAAGTAGTCGTAACCTGCTCATTCCATATATACTCGATATGCGCATGCTGCTATGGGAAGAGGCTAGTGGTGGAACACTCCGGGGTGGGGTCGCTCTCAAGAGGGGGAGGCGGCTCGAAGACTCACTAGGAATCACCGCTGGGTCCCTATAGGCGACTAGATCCGGGGCATAGATATAGAACTGATCCCATACTCCTCTAGCAAGTCCACTCGCCTCTCACTCATAAGAGACCGACAACGAGCTTACACAAGACACATGCAGACTCACCATGTACTAACACACGTATGCAAACCATACAAACAAGCCACACAAAACAAACCACACAAAGAAGAAACAAACTGACTCATGCATGACCCTAGACTTAATACAATGATATCAACCCCACTAGGTGACCATCATCCAAGTGCCGCATCCTGAGTGTCGGCAGGTTCCTCCAGACCTTCTTCATAGTACTCATCAGCTAGTTCCGACTCGGCCTCGTAACTGATAGATACAAGCCCAGAAGGCGAGGTTTCTCCTACCCCTAGGGCTAGAGTGGTACGAGTGGGACATTGGTTGGCAAAGTGGCCAAACCCATGACAGTGGAAACATTGTAGCCGTGACCTACTGGCCTCTCCGATAAGAGGGCCCTTACCCTTATCCTCTCGACGGGTAGGGGGTGTGGGCAACAGGGGTGGGGGTGTAGGTGCCGTGGGCAACAAGGGTGGGGGTGCCGGTGCCAGAGGATGGGCAATGGGTGCTGGGGGCGGGCAACGGGTGCCGGTGGTTGGGATGAAGGTAAATCCCGGGGTGGGGGAGGGCGAGGCCTTGGAGCGAAATGCTCATGACGGGCGGGCTCCTGAGATTGAGCCATGGGGGCCGGCAGATGTGGGCCTAGAGAGTTATGGGGCTCGATAGTAAGAAGAGGGGTGGGACCCGGCCGATGGCTAGACTCGAACTCTCCCTCAAATTGCTCCAGCTCGAGAGCACCTTGATATGCCTCTTCCAACGTTTTGGTATTGCGGCGGAAAAGCTCATACTGGTAGTGTGACTGTAAACCACGACGAAAGCGGGAAACGAGCATGGTGCTCTCCTCCGTGACTCCACATCGCAGAAAGTACTCATCAAATTCAGCGATGTACTTGGAGACAGACCGGTCTCCCTGGCTGAGACTCTGCCACCTATTGATGAGTCGCTGGCAGTATGTGGCAGGAAGGTACTTTTGCCGAAGCTTGAACTTCATTTCACCCCATGTCTCAATCTAGGGCTCTATCCGTTGAAATAATAGTCTCTCTACATTTTTCCAATATGTTTGCTCCTGTCCCATTAGCTTCATGGTAGCGAATCGGACTCTTCGACGCTCTGACATATCGTACCAGTCGAAGTATCGATCCATGCCGGACTCCCAATCTAGATAGACTTTCGGATCCAAAGACCCGTAAAAAATGGGAGGGTCCGCTCGCACGGTCTTAAGGACCCTATCGTCCTCCTCATCCCTCTGTGGCTGGAGTCCACGACGGCGTTGACCATACCCCTCATAGGTGTTATCGGACCCATAGTCCTCAAGACCAAGGTCACAGAGCGGTAGTTCGGGGGCCCGAGGAGGGGCGGGCAGAGGAGCCTATGCTGGCTGAGGAGCATGTGCGGGCGGGTCCTGGGCCACAAGGGCGGGCTGGGCCTGGGATATGGGAATGGCTTGGCCTTGGGCAGCCGCTGGAGTGAGTGTGGGTGGGCTCGGGGCCACTCTAGGAGGGTCTCCGTGTGACATCCTATCCAACCGTCCGACTAGACATTGGATAGATCTGTCGGATGACTCCATCTGTTCCTCCATGGCGTTAAACCGGCCATCTATATGGTCCACGAAGCCCTTAAAGGTTGCCTCGGATTGGTCCATCCGGGCTACGAGGGCCATGATCGCCTCGTGCAAGGAGTGAAGGTCTCCCGAGATGGTATCCCGTGGGTTGGTCATAGGTGTAGGGCGATGGTATTGGGTACCTCGCCGAGTGGACATGCAACGACACAAGGACTAGGAGACACGGACTAATGCAAAGATTATGCGCCTAGACCTAGCCAATATCCGGTACGTGGCGGAGGTTTGACCAGAGGGACTTCTCGACGAGAGTGTGCAACCTTCCCGATCGGCGTAACCTAACGTTCGGGCGACACCTTTTGATATACTGGGTTATTAGGATGAAAATGTGACCCAAAACATTTTTTTTTTGTTTTAAAACAATGATGATTCTAGACTCGACTTAGACTTAGACTCCTATACTTAAATGAATGCAAATACGACACCTAGACTTAGACAATTTTTTTTTTGCATTTGTTAAGCAACGACTAATGACTACCCTAGACTCAACTGACGCTCTGATACCAAATTGTTGTGGGACGGACCCGACTTGACTCCAATTGGATATGCGACGCTTGGACTCTAAGCAAGATCGTGATCGCCCCTAACGAGGGAAGCGTACGGACGTGCACGATTGAGAAACCAGTAGTGAGCTAGGGTGGTCAGACTCTCTTGTCGTGCCCGGATCGGGTCACGGGACTGTCTCGCTCTCTCTCGCAGCAGCGGTGAATAACAATATATGGCGAGCTAATTACCCTATCATGCTCTCTAGCAGCGGCATAAACAAGTATATATGAATAAATCAAATGCCAAGTAAGAGAGTGAACATGATACCTCCACGCGCAGGGCGTGGGGAAGACGATTCCGGCCGATCTCGTACTCCCGGAACAATAAATTACATAAATTACAGCAATGACTTTACTTCCCACTCCATGCAGGTGATGCGGGACGGGACCACGGACACGACAAGCTCGCGATCGTCCCTTAACGAGGGAAGCGTCGGACGTGCGCGGTTGAGAAATCGGCAGTGAGCTAGGGTGGTCGGCTCTCTCTTTCGTGCCCGGATCGGGTCATGGGACAATAACGCTCTCTCTCGCAGCAGCGGTGATATAAATAGAAAGCGAGCTAATTACCCTATCATGCTCTCTAGCAGCGGCATAAACAAGCATATATGAAATTAAGCAAAATGCCAAGTAAGGAGCGAGGATGATACCTCCACGCGCTCGGCGTGGGGACGACGGACCCGGCCGAAACTCGTACTCCCGGAACAATAATACACAAGATTACAGCAATACAAATCGCTGCCCACTCCACGCAGGGAGGTAAAGGGCTACACAATGGGGTCCGGGAGGACCGAATTCGGGTTGACGGGCGGCTTCTCGCGTTGATTCGGCAGCACCCGAACACGTGACGGTGGGGCCCACGTGCTGTCCGGAGGGACCGTGCGGGACCCGGTGTCACCACTGTGGTGGGGACACTTGTGGAAGTGTTCCCTGGGCTGGCGGCACGCTGGTTCGCCGGCCGGAGGCCAGGCGGCTCCGTTCGGCACCGGTCGGAATGACCGGCCACGGATCTGCCGGTTCTATTTTCCGGCGCGCGCTCCGGCGAGAACGGACGCTGCGATCAGCCCCGACGTCAGAATGTGACGAAACTGGCGCCGTTGGAAAGCTGCTTCGAAGGGCTTCAACTCTCTATGATTACAGAAAAATAACAAAGCCTGCACTTCCAATTGGCGAATTTTGAAGGTTGCTGTTGTACAGTGGCTTAACTCTCAGATCTGCAGGGCTGTCCTCTGAGAACTGTCGTTGACCGCAGGGTAGATGTCCGATTCAGCTCTTGAGGTCTTCATCAAAGGTGTAGGAAATTGAGCTAGGAAGACGGTAAAACTAGTTTGGACAAGTTTGGATGTGGCTACGAATTGATAGATTTTGTCACTAACAGTGGGTCGGATCTGGAATCTGACTAAAGGCACTGTAGCAGAGATAGAACACGAATTTTGAAAAATGGATAGAGGGCAGATCAAAAATCAGGAAAAATGGTGGATGTAGGGGATGATGGACAGAACTCTCAGTAAAATTGGGAGAGTTTGAAAAATTCAAAAAGGTGGTCGGAGATGGGAAACTCAGAGCTGTTGTCACTGTAGACAGAGACAAAACAGATCTGGGAATGTAAAATGAACGAAAATGGAAAATTACTAAATGGAGGATTTTGGATGTGAAAATTTACGTGGAGGTGGGGATTCAAGGCAAGAACACACCCTCAAAAGTTTAAATCTATCTGAGCTCGTGGCGGGCAGCAAGAATTCATGAACTACACCTCTATCCAGCAAGACAGAAACTTGAAGACGGCTCCGCGGCGGCTCGAAGGCTGCACAAACGGCGGCGGCGGCGGCACAGATGAAGATCAGATGTTGAGAGGGGGAGATAGAAGATTGATACACTCTAGAACTGGAGGTTTGAGGAGAGGAAACCAAGGGGAGAGGGCTGGGGCGCAAGAGCCTTCTTGGCATTCAACAAAATTTTTGATTTTTCACCAATATTCATATGAAAATACAATCTTTTATATGATTCACATCAAATGCAATGTGAACCCTTGGATCTAGGGGTGGGGATTGAAGGGCTGGGATTGCATGCCACAAACATAAAAAAATGAATATAATATGCAAGGGGGGGCGGCCTATTGACTAGAGGGGGGGGGGTTGAATGGAAGGTTGAAATGGTAGGTGGCCTACCTTGGACAAAATGAGCCACTTGTCTACCATGTGTCCATATGACTAGCCCACCCTTCTAGATGTCCACCTAGGAAGGTTGACCAGGCCCACAAGGTGACATGGAAAAATGGGAAAGGGCTGAGGGCCCCCTTGCTGGTCCTACTGCATAATTGCATAAAAACCCACACAATCCATGGGAATGACTCCTTGGCTTATAAAGCCTTACATTTGCGTACATACTTCCCCAAGGATATAAACACAAACTAAAAGGACATAAATGCAAAAGAAAAAGTACAGGCTCGGTGTCGATTCCCATCAACTCTCCCCGGGTGGGAGGAACTCGACCCCGTCGAGTAGGGGTAGGGATGCTCGAGTATTCCGATGGATCCGTCACCGTGCCAAGTAACGCGGGTATGCTCCACTCCAAGTGACCGTCACCTACTCAGTCCATATATACTCGATATGCACGAACTGCTATGGGCTAAAGGTGAACACTCCGAATGGGGCACTCTCAAAAGGGAAGGAGGCGGCTCGAAGACTCACTAGGAATCACCGCTGAGTCCCTGTAGGTGACTAGATCCGGGTGTAGCTATAGAACCGATCCCATACTCATCGAGCGAGTCCAATCGCCTCTTACTCGTAAGAGAACGACAACGAGCTTGCACAAGACACATGCAGACTCTCAAACTTACACACAAACCATGCAAACAAACCACACAAAACAAACCACACAAGGAAAAGCACACCGACTCATATATGACCCTAGACATACCTAATGTTAGTCCGACCCGTACATGGGTGACGGCTGACCAGGACACCCGAATGTGTGCCATGCATGCATTTGACATAACCGGATGTTGACGTCATGGGGAACTCCTAGACATACTACGATGCACCAATCATGAACATTGGGCTTGGATGCGGGAAGTCCGGGAGGTGCGAGTGGTTTAGAGGGATCGGAGAAACCAAAGTCTTCCTTACCCCCGAATGATGGTTCAGACCTATGGCTATGTGGAGTTTGCTTGGCCCGAGTGGAAAAGGTGGGATAGTGAACTCCGCGGAAGAAGGGTAGTGAGTATGAAAACTCGGGAGGTTCACTAGTGAAGGGGTCAAAAGGGTCGAAGATGGTGTGACCCCATGAAGTGGGTTCCAACATGACATGGTCCCAAGTTTAGAATTCATAGTCACCGTCATACATTATGATCGGTGGGACGACGGACATGTGTAGAAAATAGGATTCCTCCCTTGGGCAAAAGGGAACGAAGTCGGACTCGGCCGGCATCGGGAGGAATAGAAGAATCTCCGTGGTGACACACCCCATGGTGCACTCGGAGGTAATGGACCCGAAGGCCGGATGGGTGAAGCTAAGACTAGCGGGTTGGTCAAAGCCTCGGGCCAGTAGGTGCGTCAACTTCCATTGCGTGTCTAATCCCATAATAAGGTCATCCAATGTATCAATATGGTGACTAGACCGAAAGGTAGTGTGGAAGGAGTTGACGGGCACTATAGGTAAGGTGGGGTCCATAGAAGGGTAAGGACGTGGGACCAAGCCATCCTTGAGCCAACTAAGAAGTGGCTCGGCTATGTATAGCATACCCGTAAGAAACACGGGTGGCTTGGGATGGACATCCTCTAAATGTGGCTCCTCGAAGGGAGGGTGGCTAGAGGGGTGGGCTCCAGGAGAGGTGGCAAGCATGAATCCGAAGGTGGAGTGGGCCACTGGGGTTGGGTGGCGGGAAAGACGAGGGTGCTCGATTGAGCCCTATCCTTAAGGATGATCTTGCCAGGTAGGTAAGGTGGGTATAAGGTGCAAGTCTTTTTGCCCCAGTCAAGATTAGCCTTTCTTTCTCCTAACCACGTTTGCCCTAAAATGATGCATGGACCAGCAAGTGTGTCGATCCTGCACCATGCACCATCGGT
This sequence comes from Amorphophallus konjac, assembly GCA_022559845.1. Classification (NCBI taxonomy): domain Eukaryota; kingdom Viridiplantae; phylum Streptophyta; class Magnoliopsida; order Alismatales; family Araceae; genus Amorphophallus; species Amorphophallus konjac. Next base: position 175,574,209 of record CM040117.1, on the reverse strand, counting down.
GTAAAGAACGGAGCCGACCTTCCTATAGAACTCAACACAAGCAAAATCACCATCAAGGACAATCTCGCCTGTCTTGGAGAGAGACTCCACGATATCAAAAGCAACCTAATTATCCGACTCCCTATCGGTGAAATGGAGTTCCGTTGTGGACCCATTAGGTAGAGTGACTTTAGAAACGATATAGGGTCGGGCTAGGAAGGTCTTGGCTTGGGCCACCAGAGATGACCACTTGGACGCATGGCCTTGGGGAACGGCCATGGATAGCGGACATGGACATGCATACACATGGAGACAAGACACTAGACCGACTAATGCAAAGGTTGGGACGCATGCATACTAAGGACAAGACACCAAGACTCGGTACGGGGCAGAGTTAATCGATCCGAAGATCACTCGCGCAAGTGTGCGGCCTTCCCGATAGGCGTAGCCTAACGTTCGGACAACACCTTTTTATATACCGACTAATGGTATGCAAATGCAACTCCTAAGACCGACTTAGACACTTAGACTTAAATGACACTCTTTTTTTTTGACACCCTAGACTCAACCTCGCTCTGATACCAAATTTATGCGGGACGGGACCACGGACATGACAAGCTCGCGATCGTCCCTTAACGAGGGAAGCGTCGGACGTGCGCGGTTGAGAAACCGGCAGTGAGCTAGGGTGGTCGGCTCTCTCTTTCGTGCCCGGATCAGGTCACGGGACGATAACGCTCTCTCTCGCAGCAGCGGTGATATAAATAGAAAGCGAGCTAATTACCCTATCATGCTCTCTAGCAGCGGCATAAACAAGCATATATGAAATTAAGCAAAATGCCAAGTAAGGAGCGAGGATGATACCTCCACGCGCTCGGCGTGGGGACGACGGACCCGGCCGAAACTCGTACTCCCGGAATAATAATACACAAGATTACAGCAATACAAATCGTTGCCCACTCCACGCAGGGAGGTAAAGGGCTACACAATGGGGTCCGGGAGGACCGAATTCGGGTTGACGGGCGGCTTCTCGCGTTGATTCGGCAGCACCCGAACACGTGACAGTGGGGCCCACGTGCTGTCCGGAGGGACCGTGCGGGACCCGGTGTCACCACTATGGTGGGGACACTTGTGGAAATGTTCCCTGGGCTGGCGGCATGCTGGTTCGCCGGTCGGAGGCCAGGTGGCTCCGTTCGGCACCGGTCGGAATGACCGGCCACGGATCTGCCGGTTCTATTTTCCGGCGCGCGCTCCGGCGAGAACGGACGCTGCGATCAGCCCCGACGTCAGAATGTGACGAAACTGGCGCCGTTGGAAAGCTGCTTTGAAGGGATTCAACTATCTATGATTACAGAAAAATAACAAAGCCTGCACTTCCAATTGGCGAATTTTTTAGGTTGCTGTTGTACAGTGGCTTAACTCTCAGATCTGCAGGGCTATCCTCTGAGAACCGTCGTTGACCGTAGGGTAGATGTCCGATTCAGCTCTTGAGGTCTTCATCAAAGGTGTAGGAAATTGAGCTAGGAAGACGGTAAAACTGATTTGGACAAGTTTGGATGTGGCTTCGAATTGATAAGATTTTGTCACTAACAGTGGGTCGGATCTGGAATCTGACTAAAGGCACTGTAGCATAGATAGAACACGAATTGTGAAAAATGGATAGAGGGCAGATCAAAACTCAGGAAAAATGGTGGATGTAGGGGATGATGTACAGAACTCTCAGTAAAATTGGGAGAGTTTGAAAAATTCAAAAAGGTGGTCGGAGATGGGAAACTCAGAGCTGTTGTCACTGTAGATAGAGACAAAACAGATCTGGGAATGTAAAATGAACGAAAATGGAAAATTACTAAATGGAGAAGTTTGGACGTGAAAATTTAGGTGAAGGTGGGGATTCAAGGAAAGAATATACCCTCAAAATTTCAAATCCATCTGAGCTCGTGGCTGGCAGCAAGAAGTCACGAACTACACCTCTATCTAGCAGGACAGAAACTTGAAGACGGCTCCGCGGCGGCTCGAAGGTGGCACGAACGGCGGCGGCGGCGGCACAGATGAAGATCAGAGGTTGAGAGGGGGAGATAGAAGATTGATACACTCTAGAACTGGAGGTTTGAGGAGAGGAAACCAGGGGGAGAGGGCTGGGGCGCAAGAGCCTTCTTGGCATTCAACAAAATTTTTGATTTTTCGCCAATATTCATATGAAAATACAATCTTTTATATGATTCACATCAAATGCAATGTGAACCCTTGGATCTAGGGGTGGGGATTGAAGGGCTGGGATTGCATGCCACAAACACAAAAAAATGAATATAATATGCAAGGTGGGGCGGCCTATTGACTAGAGGGGGGGGTTGAATGGAAGGTTGAAATGGTAGGTGGCCTACCTTGGACAAAATGAGCCACTTGTCTACCATGTGTCCATATGACCAGCCCACCCTTCTAGATGTCCACCTAGGAAGGTTGACCAGGCCCACAAGGTGACATGGACCAATGGGAAAGGGCTGAGGGCCCCCTTGCTGGTCCTACTGCATAATTGCATAAAAACCCACACAATCCATGGGAATGACTCCTTGGCTTATAAAGCCTTACATTTGCGTACATACTTTCCCAAGGATATAAACACAAACTAAAAGGACATAAATTTAAAAGAAAAAGTACAGGCTCGGTGTCGATTCCCATCAGCAGGGAGGTAAGGGGCTACACGATGGGACCCGGGAGTAGCGGGTTCGGGTTGACGGGCAGCTTCTTGTGTTGCTTCGGCGGCACGCGTACTCACGAACGTGGGACCCACGTGCTGGTCTGTGGGGCCGTGTGGGCCCGGAGCGACACCGCTGTGACATGGACGTCCGGAGGGGCGCTCCCTAGGAAGGCGATGCGCTGGTTCGCCTCGTGGACGGTGAGTCGGCTCCGACCTCCACGTGTGGAACTTGCTGTCTACGGATCTGAGATCTGTTTCAGACCTGCACGTCCCGACGAAAACTGCTACTGCGATCGATTCCGATGTCGGATCGACACGAGACTGGCACTGTTGGAAAGATAACTCAAAATCCTTCGATCTATGGCCAGAGAGAGAAATTTGACTATCCCAGATCTGGCCTTGCTCTATTTTACAAGTTGCTGTTGGGCAGAACCAGAAATCTCAGGACAGAGGTGATTTTTCCTGAGAACTGACGTTGACGGAGATTCAAAGTTCGGATCTAGTAGTTGACCTCTTCATGAAAGTTGTAGAGGAATGAGTCAGGAAGATGGAGATATTTTTTGTAGAATTTCATGTGGAGGTTTAATAATAAAAATGGAATTTATGGCACTGGTGGGTCGGATCTGGACAATAGAGGCAGAACTGATTTATGGATTTGACAGTGATTATTAAAAATAGGTAGAGGACTCCAGAAATTCCATGAAAATTTGTGGAGGATGGGGGTGATTAACAGAATCCCCAATAAAATTGGTGATCCAAGAAAATAAGGGGAAGGGGGTCGAAACATGGAAACACAAAGATGCTATTACACAGATCTGAACAGAGGCAGATCTGGGGTTTCCAGAAGCTAAAAAGGAAAATAAAATTGGATGAAGCTCTGATTTCGAGAGATATTTACTGGAGGTGGGGGTTCACGTGGGAAACCAACCCTGAAAATCTCAGCTCTAGAAGATGTGAGAGTTGGGAGTTAAAATTCTCGGAGTGAGCCTCTATCCAGTAAGACAACAACTAGAACAGCACCTTGGAAGAACGCTAGCGGTGACTGGATGGCGGCACAAACGGCGGCGGCGGCAATGATAGAATCCAGAGGGGGAGGGGGATGAGATAGAAGGGTTCTATACTCTGGAGATTAGAAGAGGAAGAGAGAAACTAGAGGGAGAGAGGGGAGGGCGCAAGAAGCTCTTTGGCATTTCACAATTTTTCTTCTCATTAAAATTTTGTAAATGGAAAATACATGGCATTTGTATGAATTGACTCCAATGGCTTTTGACCTCCCATACCCTCAGATCTAGGGTGGGTGAAGGGCATCTTGGGGATGTTAAATCCCAATTATCCCATGTGGTCAAGGCATCTTTACATAAGCTAATCAAATTAAATCAAACTAGCCTAATAGGACAAAATAGGGGGCGCCCCCTTCATGGGCCATTATTGGGCCAAATTTGGTCCAAGGCCATCCACAAGCCCATGAACCCATGATAGCCTATGGACTTTCCAATCTAGATAGCCCATGAGAGGGAAAAGCCCAATTGGGCCTTAAGTGGCTTTAAGGTCCATAATGAAGGCCTTAAGGTCCAATATGATATAACCCCCATAATGGACCTAATAAATGAAAGCCACTTATGGACTCTACATGGAATGTGGCCCAATGACTTATTAAAAGTCTTACAAAGGAGTCCAAATAAAAAAAATCAACAAACACACTAATACAAGCCAATACAAACCATAATACACACTAATACAAGCCATTAGCCTTTGATGCCCCCATCAGGATGGGAGGAGGGGTGGGACTTGTTCTTGCGTGGGGGTGAAGGTTTTGGGTGAGGAGAGAGATGGGGGGGCCCAGCTAGGAGGGGAATTGGGGTGGGGAAGGATGGGGGCAGCCTAGGAAGGTGGGGGTGAAGGGGGGGGGGGCGCAAGGGACAAGGGGGGTGGCATGGTTTGAATTCCTTGGTCCTAAAGGGGAGGGGGCCTTCAAAGAGAATCTAGGAAAATGTGGAGGGATGTGATGGGAGGGGGAAGGAAGTCCAAATTGGGGGTGGGATGTGATGGGAAGGGGAAGGAAAGTCTAATTTGGAGGAGGGGATGTGATGGGAGAAGAAGGGAAGTCTACCTTGGTGGCTTTAAGTCCACCTTGGAGGCTAGATTTCCACCTTGCTGGCTAGGAACTGTCCCTTTGTGGCTTTGAATGATGGGAGGGGGGATGGCTTTGATGAGGTGGAGGAGAGAGAGAGGGGGGCGGCCTCTTCCTTGGGTGAAGAGAGAGAAGGGGGGAAAGTCACCTATGGATAGGGAGGGAACAGAGAGAGAGAGAGGGAGGAGAGTCACACTCCTTAAGGGGGGAGAGGAATCACTCTACGGTGGTTCAATTTCTTTTGCATCAAAAATTTGTTACAAATGGTGGGGGTTGGGTCCAATTTATAGGCACCCCAACATTTACAAGACCGAAATGCCCTTGGAATCCATACAAAAGACCAAGGCTATCCTAAACAATAATTATGGGCCCAACTAGGATAATAAGGCCCAATCAACATATAAGAAGGGTAATTGGACTCATGGCCCAATAAAGAAAATACATACATAAGACTCATAATAGAGATAACATGAGATAGTCGCTGACGAGCTTCCTCAAGGATGTGCTGGCGACCCTAGCCACAGGGAGTGACGCGAGATGTCCTCATCACAATTTTCATACTGTTGTTTATGTTATTGCTAAACTTTTTTTAGTAAGGTGTTTATTTCTATGCAAAAACTGTCTCTCACCAAAGAGTCATCCCTCATCAAACTTGTATTACAAATCTGCAAAGGGTAGAATATTTTTTCTACTTATTTAAGCACTTTCAACATAGATTTCATTTGGGAATATGCACATCTCTATGTCAAAGTTTAAGAGTGAAACTTATATCTGCTTCATCATTTTTTAACAGAAAAATAGAAACATTATCCAACAAATATGTAACAAAAAATGGTACATACATGAACCTGCTTCCTATATATTCAATTGGTATCTCTATGACGTAAAACCAATGACTAGTAGTGGGGGCTAGTTGGTAGTGGGAAACCGTAACAACTTTGATATTGCAGGACTTCCTCCCTATTGGGGACGGCTCATGAACATGTATTCGGCTGGTAAATGACATCCTCATTGATTTGACTGTACGTTTTGTACTCATACTACCCTCAATGTTTCGGATGCCAAAATGGATCTTGAATTCATGTTGATAGGTCACTTGTGGACATTTGAAATGGATATGATTTTACTACAATTAATTCAAGAGGAGTTGGTTGGGGGTGATTTCAGTCTATCGGATGCATGGGGTATTGTGCAAGAATCATTCAACATCAGGTCCGGACCCAATTTTCCAACGTCTCACTTGAAGCATGGGCTTGGACTCTATAAGTCATTCTACGTGATAGCCAACTCACTTGTGTGTGACAAGGGTTTCAAGTGAAATGATTACTCAAAGTAGTTAGTTGGCAATGACATATCATGGGATGCATATAACGAGGTCAGTTACATGTCGAGGATAAGCTTCCATATGATATGACCATGTGTCCATGGAATATGTGCTAATTGATTGCAATACTTTTCTGTAGTTTAATCCACTCATCTTGTGATTTAAGGAAAGGACCTTGCCATTATATACAGAAATTATACATTCCCTTCGTACGTGGGACAACTTGGGACTATAATAAAGAACTTTGAATCTTCTTTATATTATCTATGGATCCATTTCTATAGTCTATCCCCTTATGTATCCAAGGCCAATGATGTGTTTACATAGGATTTCATGTTTTTGTTTCTTAGTATTTCTGCCATTATTGTATTGTGAAAAATATGTTTGTTGTGTTAGAGAAGCATATGGCGGACCCAAAAGGCAAGGAAAGGGTGACCAATTGGACTACTAAAGAAGACAAGTTCTTATTAAAGCTCTTAATTGATGAGTACAACAAGAACAATTGCAACCAAGGAACTTTCAAGCATTATGTTTGGAAAAAGATTTTAGGACTGTTTAATCGTGAGACACGTAAGAATGCAGATGTAAACAATTTGACAAATAGATGGAAGAATTTGAAAAGGACCTACCACACGATTGAACAATTGCTCTCCCGTACGGGGTGGGGTTGGGATGACACTAAGAAGATGCCCGTGCCACCAGATGAGGGAGCGTGAGCAGAGGCCATTGCAGTATGTTGTCTAAATTTAGTGTTCATGAATTATATTCTAAGAGATATAACATTTTATTATTATTTTCCACAGTCCAATAGTGAGTATAAGAAGATATTGGGAAAGTCATTTGAGTACAAGGAGGAGATGGATCTCTTGTGCGGCAACACCATGTCAAGAGGAAGTTTGGGATGTTAAGTCTCTCCAGATGATTTTGATGATAACTAAACCCTGGTATTACAACCTAAGTAATAACTTGCTTAAACCACTCTCAAGCCATCCTTAATCAAGCAAATGCCTAAATCTACAATGTTTCAAGAAATGCCCAAGATAAGTTCAACCAACTCATAGTGATTGGAACAGGGTGTGTTCATAAAATAAATTGTTCACAGATTATGATTTATTGGCTAAATCTATAAAACTGTAGGTTTTCTAGACTAGTGGTCGACCGCCAGAAAGGGCCCGGTCAATTGGTTTTCCCAGCGTTGAAAGGTTCAATGACTATAAAATTCCGATCGATCGCCCCCTCCTGCTTGGTCGACTGCCTGCTTTGCAGCCCCTATTGTTGACTTTCTTTTCTCTACGAGGATGGAGCATCTATCTAAGGTTTTTTTAATCTCAAAGTCTCCAGACATGCCAAGATTTGTGGATCTGGTTCCTGGCTTGTTCCTTGACCATTCAGAGTTATAAAAACATCACATTGGGGTCAAAAACCCTAATCACTCAAGGAGATCCAAGGGAGGCCATCTAAGGGAGAAAGTGAGTTGCTGCAAGAACCAGAAGAGATGCGTGAACAGTACTTCATCCAGCCATTCTTCATCTATCTCCAAGTTTTTGAAGATCATCCTGAAGCCATTCAAGTGAAGATCAAGCTGAAGAGCAAGCTTCATCAAAAATCCTCTTCATCCACTAAGGGGGAGCATAAATCAAGATTTTTCTTTCGTGTTTCTTTTCTCCAATCTCTTGAGCTTCAAGTGTTGGTTCTTTGTAATCCTTAAACACTCTAGTGTGTGTGGATCTTCCTAGATCCGTGTGTGCGTGTTTGATTTCCTTCAGAATCATGTGTGTTTAGGTGTATTTACACCTTCGTGAGAGTTTCCAACTCCCTACGTGTGTGTGTTTAGATCTTGTAATCCCTTACAAGATAGTGTGTGAATCCTCACAGTCTGTGAGGGGTGGACGTAGGTTACCGTTGTTGCATCCGAACCATCTAAAAATCGTTGTCTCTTGTGTGGTTTGTTCCTTATCTTCTACCTTCAATTCTGTTCTAGGATATTAGCATATCACATCTACTGATTTCATCATTTAGATCTAGATTGATTGATCATTCTCTAATAGATCTTTGGTATATCAAAATATGGGTTCGGATTGACAAGGTTAGTCTTGTCGGGAAGATAACACCTTGCGTGAGAGAATCTTCGGATTCGCAAACTCCGCCTAGTACCAAGAGCTATTGTAGTGGTGACTTTGATAAGATCTATTTTGCTCTACATCAGATCTAAATTGATAATTACTATTTCATCATACAAACTTCAAATCGGATAAAGTTTTCTTAAAATTTGTTATCACCCAATTCACCCCCCTCTTGGGTGTCATTGATCGCGAGACTTCAATTGGTATCAGAGACAAGGCTCTATTTCTTTCAAATCTAACGATCTAGAGTCAGATGCAGATCAATGGCCAACAAGGGGATGATGCCTGAGGGTCATTCCATTCACCGCCCTTCATACTTCGATGGCTCGAATTACTCCTATTGGAAAAATAGAATGCACGTCTTTCAAAGAGCCCAAGAGTATGAGATCTGGAGGGTTGTGGACAAGGGTCCGTATAAACTCTCGGATGATGAAGAAAAATGGACACTGTGAACGTGTCACAAAGACATTAAAAAGAAAACAAATTTAAAATTTCTTTAAGGGAGAGGTATTAAGAGGAAGAGATAGATGAAGCTAAGCAATCATGATATGTGGGAACAAAAGAAAAAGAGGATAAAAGGAGCATGTGATGCTCTAAGGAGAGTGATCGCTAGAGGGTTACCTCAAAAACTAAGGGGTGATCGCATGTACCTTGTGAAGAAGCGGGTGAGAGTGTGAGTTCTTTCTTCCTCCTTCTACCGGCCGGCCGATGAAGGGGTTTTTTACTTTGGATTACCCTTGAACAAAACAAACAAACAATATGGATTAACCAAAGTGTAGTATCAATGCTCCAAAAAAATAGTACTATACAAAGTGGGCATGAACACACCTTGTGTGTTTTTTTAAAGGTGGGAGATATGTATGCTATGGATGCAACACGTAGTATGCAGAGGAAAGAACTATATGTGATTGTTCTAGCAGAGATAGCTAGAAGGAGATGTATGTGTATGATGAATAATAGAAAAAAAAAACTAAAAGAGGAATAGGGTGAGCCTTCTGCTGTTGCTGACAATAGTAAAGGAGAGGAATAAGAAAAGGTGCTTCGACTACAGTAGGAAGAAGCGCCGGCTGAAGGAAGAAAAATGCCCGTGGAGAAAAACTTACAGAAAACTGTTAAAAACACAAAAGGGGTTCCTCTCTCTTCATATGTCTGTCTCTCTCGCGCGCACATGAACCCGCGGGTATTTATAAGTCTAAAGATCCTTATTCTAATAGGATTAAAATAAGGATAGCTATCATCCAGCAAGGATCTCCCTTCCCCAGTCGAATATGGTGTTAAAATGAAGAAGGACACTTCACGGGAAGGTTGCAGGCGAAATGGAGATGGAAGCTCAAATGATGACATCATGGGGGTCGCTAATTGAAATGACGACCTCCACGTAGTCGCTAATTCTTGAGTTAATTTATAGAAATAAACGACTTTCCATATTAAAAAAATGGGAAATGACGCCTTCGCGCAATGGCGTCAATTAATCAGCGCCTTAGAAGCTGACGTCAATTCCTTGAATTTTTATTTTGAATAGAATTTGTAAAAATCAAGAAATACCAACAAATAACGCCTACATGCGCGGTCACCAATTGTTGAAATAACGACACCCATGTAGCCGTCAATTAAATGATGCCCTGTTGACGGTCGTGAATTACAAACATGATAGAAAATTTCTAAATGAATTAGAAAAACTTCATATTAAGCCAATATTGAAGTTCACTTTGGGACATCACATGGTGATATGAGATGTACTCAACATAGTGTCGATTTTAGCGTGTTTACAGCTGCCCCACCCTAATGTCTGCTTTGCAAGGGAGCGAGACAGAATAAAGCAAAAGTGCAATGAGCGGAGTGAAGTAAGAACGTACTAAAAAGTAGATGCTAAGGTGTGATGTGACATGTCTCCGACACTAAGCAATGGAAATCTTTCCATGATTCTGAATGAAACAACCTCGGATGATTACGAGAAAGGATCAATTGACTGGATGAAAGAACTAAACTAATGAACGAAATGTGCACGCGGGCATGGAAGGAAATACACCATTGGAGAGCAGTTACCGGCCAATGTGGACATGCTACAACCAAGGTGAATTTGTAGAAATAAATAAATAAAGTGAAGCGAGGTAAGAATCCAACGAACGAATGCTTTCAAGGAATCAGCCTGAGCGGCTTCAAGGAGGACACATTACTCGAATTTGAATGGAATATCTCACATCAACTCAACTTAAGAGCAAGCACCCCTCATTACTGGCTTAATATGGGGATTTTCATCATTGAAGCTTAAAGTCCTACATGATGCATGCTGGGCTAAAAGAAAATTAAAATAAACTAAAAAATAGAAAATAATCAAGGATAATATTGTTAAACCATCCAGACTTGGTCAGGAATCTAGATCTCTGAGTTGACACTAAGTCGGAGCCCGTTTATCCGCGCACCAACTTAGCAAGTGGAACCATCGTCCCAAACCTCAGATGATCCAACGGCCTATCCGTGTGATCAAGACTCCCCTGAAACTATCCTTATTTTTAATGAAGGGGAACTCAAATTCCAGGTTCATCAGAACCACAAGGTCCGTGATATGCTATATAATGTATGTATCTTATAGTAAAAATGCATACATGGAGTATACAAAGGATGGAATGATGTTACCAGACTCGAGCACCTTGAGATCTGCATAACTTGTTCTTTTCTGCGCTCAAAGATCATTAGCTCAACAGAATTTCATTAACTCAACAAGGATCATTAACTCAACAAGGATCATCAACTCAACAAGGATTATGATAATGCGTCAAGATATAGAGTGCGTAAATTCATCAAATAGCCACAAAGCCATAAAATGATTCAACTCATAAATATCAAGAAATGACGACTTCACAAAGGGGCGCTAGAAACACAAATAACGACAGCCACAATGTCGCTAATTCCTTTCAATGTTTAATTTGGAATCGGACTGGAAATGACGCCTGCATGAGAGGGTGTTAGATAAATGACGACACTAAACAGGTCGCTATTAAATAAAATGACGCCAACAGCTCCGTCGTCAATTGACTGTAAGTTTCGGCGTTTCGTTCCCTGTTTGGAAACAAAACTCCAGAGCCTATTCTAACTTAACTTACTCCATTCGTCTGCATGTCGTATCTTTAAACAATTATAGAAAGGGGCGACCTTATGCTAAACCCATCAAACTGCAAGCTGTCTGTTAGCTGACCGAAAATAGAGAATAGTAACAGAGAACATGGATTTTTCAAGATGGACAAGATGATGATGCAACGACCTTAAAAGAAATCTAAAATGGCATCTCCCATAATTTCTGAAATTGCAGGCCATATCAACGGAAGAATTGCCATGAACCAAGTAAGTATCAAGGTTTTTAGAATTAAACTTCTATTCTACCCATTTCTTCTCTTCCTCAACTCAAATTCTGATCATGCTCCCTCTCTCTTCTTATTTTCTTTCTTTAATCTTTCAGGATTATCCCAACATTTCGGGGGCAAGAAGATACACCAAGAATAAATGGCTACCCCTTCTTCTTTCTAAACTTTCTTTAGACATGAGGGCTTACCTCTCTAGATGGCACCTCCTAGGATTAGTGACCCATGCAAAACATTATGACAATGTACACTTAGATTGGGCCGCCATGGGAGCCCTCATAGCGATATGGCACCCTACCACTCATACTTTCTTATTCTCCACCTTTGAAGCAACCATACTACTTGAAGAAACGGAGATGCTCCTAGGCTTGAAGAGGATGAAGCAGAGAGATGAAGGGAAGATGGCCAACATGTCAAGAAGCATAGGTGCTCATGAGATACTATCAAGCTTGATCCCAAGCTCCAATATGGTGAACCACATCAAAGCTACAAAAGGTATCAACCTCATGAAGCTTGCGGCATGGGTCTACAAAAGAATGGATCAAGCCAAGGAGGATGAGTTAGAGAAGGTAATGAAGGCTTTTGTAATATTCTTGGTGAGAGCACTTCTTTTCCCTTCATTAGAGGATTTTCTAGAAGAAACACAATTGAGTGCTATTACTAGTATTTGGGAGGGAGAGAGAATAGGACCGGCATTGCTAGCCTATCTCTATAGTGGGCTCACCTCGGCGGCTATGGGGATGCCTTTATGTGGATCCATGCTCTTATTTTCTTGTTGGGTAGACCTCCACCTAAAGTTTGACCCATGTGAGGAAGCTCACCAAGCCTCTAGGATTTTCTCTAAAAGTCTGCTCCACTATATGACGGGCTCACTAGGATTGTGTGAGAGAGTGGTGAACCGGGTTCCAAAAGTGAAGAAGAGAGTGGAATGGAGAGAGCACCTAAAGACCATGCCTAAGAATCTCTTCACATGTGCATCGGGGTTCCTCAAGACATAAAATATCCACACAAGGCTCTCATCAGGAGTGGAACTCCGGCTAGTGGGCGCTACTGAACTCATCCTCTACAACGCTCACCGGTGCCTACCACAAATTGGGCTCCCACGCCATCACTTTGAAGAGGCATCTCACCTTCCACCCATCAAGAGGGGGGACCTTGGCTCTAATGAAGATGAGGAAGAGATCAAGGCAATTCAAGCCCTATGGAGGATCAACAAGCTACATCAACCCATGGAGAGGGTTGAAGAAGACAAAGAGCAGTGGAAAGCCTATGTAATAGCTCTTAGGGGATTGAGACCCAAAGTGGCTCATTAATGTAATGATGATTTTCTTTAATGAAATAAAGGATTTTTCCTTAATTGAGCCAAAGAAAACATTTTATATGATCAATTCTTCTAAATTCAATCAGATTCTGTCTTTCTATTCTGAGCCACGACAGGCATCAAGCCGTCAATTCCTAAAACAGCGCCTTCAACCATGTCGTCAACTACTTTAATCAATTTTAAAAAATAATAAAAAACCATGATTGGCGCCTTCGCAAGCAGGCGTTGATTAATTGACGCCCCAAACATAGGCGTTGATTCCATTATATATTTTTTCAGATATTCCCTAAATTTCATCAAAAGACGCCTTCACAAGAGTTGTGCCTTAACCAAATGATGCCTCCGTGCATTGTCGTCAATCATAAATAGTAATGAATACTTTCATCACATCAATCAAATAGATCTCATCAATGCTCTGATGACAATTCAATTTCCAATGCAATGTTAAATGACGACTGAGTGCACCGTCGTCAGATCCTGAAATAGCGCCTTGAACGTGGCCGTCAATTATACAAATGACGACATTGATTATGGCGTCAATTCTTTTCGAACGTAACGACCTTCCTTTCCATTTTTCTTCTCCTTTCCATTACTCATCTTCTTCTTCTTTCCTTCGTTCTCTGCTACTCTTCCACACCGAATCCTAACCCTTGCTTCCACCTTCCCGTCCTCTCATTCCCTAATCACAACCCTCTCTCATGGTGAGCCTTGGCAAACGACAGAGGGTGATGGCCCCCGATGTCGTTGACTTAGGCGATGATCAACCCGCCGGCGAGGAAGTTCCTCCCGCGGCAGACGGAGATGCTCCACCGGCGGAGCACAGTGGAGAAGGAGAAGAAGCAGCTGAAGAAGAAGGAGGAGAAGGAGAAGAAGAAGACCACGGAGAAGACGAAGATGGAGATGAAGAAGACGGTGAAGATGAATAAGAGAGTGATGAAGATGATGATGAGGACGATGACGAGGAAGAAGATGAAGAGGAAGAAGAAGCACCAGCAGCAGCAGTAGCTCCCCGTCCTCGCCAGCTGTTGCGAGGAGGTCTGATGGCACCGGAGCAGAGCAAGGTAGGTTTCCCTCCCCTAGCCTTTCATTTTTTCTTTATTTTCCATAGCTATCGGGGAAGGGGGAACGATGAACCAAAAAAAAACCAGACAAATGACGGCCCTTGGGGTGTTGTCAAATCAAATGACGACCTAAGGCAGGTCGTCAATTCAATTTTTTTATTTTCTAAAAATAGATAATATTGAAATAGCGCCCTGAATCATGTCGTTAATTAAAAAGCCCATTTTTATTTATCATTTCCGTTCAGCAAATCAGCATGCCATTTTATTTTAATATATATCTTTTTTTATTATTTTTATTTCGTATTTTGTGGGTTCAAAACACTGGACAAAATAACGTCCCCCATAGGGGCGTCAATTCAGCATATAACGGCCACTTGGGTGGTCGTCAATTTTTTATTTTTATGAACAAAACCAGCGAGACAGAAACACCCTCAGCAAATAACGCCCCCCACAGGGGCATCAATTCATCAAATAACGGCCACAGTGTGGTCGTCAATTTAGATAGTGAAGAGATTTTAACAGCAAATGAATTTGTTTCTATTTTGTTTGGCAGGGATTGATGCGGACTCGGATCTCATGGGTCCAAGTCTGGGCAACTTATTATGGATTACCAGACTTTTAGAGAGCTAGGATAGAGGCAATGGGGCTTGGCCCTTTCCTTAGCATTGAGCCCATTCGCCCCGACCTACCCTTGATCCAGGTTCTTAGAGAGAGGTGGGATAGGACTAGCCGGGCATTTCCGATGCTGTGGGGACATATGGTACCGAGTTTGGAGGACATTGCCCGGATCATCGGGTTGAGGGTAGATGGGGAGGCTGTCAGTGGAGTGACCCTTCCAGATTACGGGGAGTTTGCCCAGAGGTTGTTAGGGCTAGAGACTATAGCAGAGATCCCTAGGGAGTGTAGGACCATCTATCGCATAGATCTGACCATAACTATGGGATTAGGGGATTCGAGGCAGAGGCCGAGGGAGTCCCTGCAGCAGTTTTCACAGAGATTGATTGGGAGAGCCCGGGCTGCCTATTGCTAGGACCCGGCTCAAAGGGAGCGGGCGGACAGAGACTTGAGGAGATTTTTGTTCTTGATGCTCGAGAGGCTATTGCTGAGCACGAAGGGGGACATCATCAACTGCAGATTCTTGGGTATCCTCGAGGACTTAGAGGGAGTCGGCAGGTACGCATGGGGAGCCGCCCTGCTGGCGCACCTGATGGCCGATCTGTCCACAAGGACAGGTCGAGAGACTACTATCAGTGGATTCTCACCTTTTCTTCAGGTATGCATGTCCTTTTATCTATTTAAATGCTTATGAATATGATTATGCATATGATTGTTTACTGATGCAATTAATGGATGCAGGTGTGGAGCCACTTATACATGCCGATGGTCCGTTCTGATCCTCGACCCAGAGACGAGGGGGCGTTCCCATTAGCACGACATTGGTTGCCACTCGTGACTGGAGCACCGCACGCTTACGAGTTGCGTGTTCTTCGACGGGAGTTCCGTGACTACCCCTCCTCGCTGGTACGTGTGTTAAATATGATGCATTTTCTCTTATTTCTTGTTTTATGAGATATGATGAAATGATATGCATATGATATATGATGACATGATGTGAATGTAGGTGGTTTGGAGACCCTACCAGGGTATGACCGAGGAAGGTCAGCCTTGGGTCGTAGCGGGCTGACCTCACTTTGGGCGTGAGCTTTGGGTTCACTACCTAAACGAGATTGAGCTGTTACAGCTTAGGCTGGCTATGCGGACCCTCGGCCTACACCAGGAGTGGGTTGAGGTTGGAGAGCCCCGTGGGATTGGGAAGAAGACCCGCGGACGTACGAAGACGACCGACTGGAGGATTCGGCTCGCGGACCAGTACGCCGATTGGCAGCGCGGTGGGACACGGGTCACTTCCCAGACGGTGTATAGTTCAGAGTACCTCCGGCTCTACTGGGAGGTCTACGCCGGCCAACCCCAGATGAGGGTCACATGGGTATGTATGAATGTACTTTTTTTTTCTTTTCTGTAAATGATATATGTCTATTATGCAAATAATATGTAATGAATGCAAGATGCACGGGATGTGGCAACGATGGACATGCAGGTCCATCTTCACAGCTTGGAGGCTCAGCTCGCAGCCACACGGGCAGATCTGGAGACCCTAGTGAGCGTAACAATCTATATGCAAAATGATTCCTGAATTATTGATTATTAGCCACTCTCAATTTCAAAGAATGCAATGTGCCCAGCAGGGAGCGACATGGAGAGAGACAAGAGGTGCCTCTAGCTCGAGGGGGCCGAGTGCAGAGGTGCCTGCACTAGAGGAGCAGCTCGCGGGAGCGGTTGCTCGGGCCGAGGCAGCGGAGCACGACCTCACAGTGCGGGTAAGCCAACAAAATTTATTTCGAATGTTTATGAAATTGAATTTGAAACTGATACTTAATTGAATGATGCAGACCGCAGAGCTACAAGACGCGCTTTCTCTGGTTGCTCTAGCTAGCACCGAGCTTGCCATCCGCGAGCAGTGAGTCGCGGAGCTTGAGGAGGCACTGAGGCGGCGAGAGGAGCTACCCAGGGACGTGACCGACCTGAGGATCCACCTCGAGGTGGAGCGGAGGGAGCGCACCCGAGAGAGGGAGGAGTGGACCCGTGAGGGCGAGGAGCGGAGGGAGGAGCGTGCCCAAGAGAGAGAGAAGCAGATAGCATGCAAGCACGAGCTTGCGGACCTGAGAGCACAGCTAGCAGTCGTACAGGAGTGGCTACGAGTGAAAGAGGAGCACCTCCAAAGAGGCCGAGAGCGCGCGCGAGCTATGGGGCACTGTTTGCGACCTTTTTTTTTCTCTTCGTTCGCGTATCGATCAGCCATTTGACTAACTGGTAATCAACTGACTGATTGACGACGCGGGCGTGCCAGTCACATGAGTGACGATTTTATTGTGCGCTCATTCTGACCCATGTCGGGTGAATGTGAGGTTCGGTCGGGACCAGCAGTCCGCCATACCGTAAAGGTTATGGCGTTAATTACATCCCCCACGAGGAGGGAACACCTTTGATTAATTGCCGAGATATCGGGCTGTCAAAGCCAGAATAAAGGATACAAAGCATGCGAGTGATCGTGCAAGATGCTACGATTGACTACACACGATTTATTAGGGTGGACCCTGGTACATGGCGGAGGTCTTAGGCTCGAAGGCCACCTTCACGCGTAACAAAGCCCCCAATCAGGCTTAACCTGACCTTCTGGCAATGTTATTTGATATACCAAGGATGCACCTATTTAGGGATGCATTAATGTGATATGAAAGCTTGGACTAAGGCATGACGACAAGATTCGAGGCATATCAATTCAAGCTTGAACATGCTAATTTATCCAGTTTATTTGGTCGAGGGGCTTGTGTCCCTCTATGATTAACATAGGAAATCATCCCATGAGTGGGAAAAGGGTTGGAATGACGCGACGACATGATTCGGAATGAAACCGGTGCAGTGCATGCGAAGAAAGGGGCTAAAACGCTTGAAACGGCGCCCTGAAACGTAGGTAAAAGGCTTAAAATGGCGCCAGAACCGTAGGTAAAGGGGAAAACCCCTGTTAAAACGGTGCGGCTGGCTGGGGCGCGCCGGGAAGGGCGCGCCTGGAAGGGCGCGCCGGGAAGGGCGCGTCGTTTTAAGGTGTTATCGCGCATGAACGCGCCGATTTAACCCGATTTCGTGGAAACAGGAGCTTCGTTAGTTTATTCATGGATATATATATATATATATACATAAAAAAGGGGTTTTGGAGGATTTTGAGAATTCATGGAGTTGATTATTCATCGGATTGGTCCCAAGTCATCCAAAGGTCAAATCACGGGCTCGCGCGAGGTCCGGACTCGAGCGCGGCGATTGTTCCGAGTTTAAACTCGTTCGAGCCGGAATTTCGGCAGCATCTCCCCATCCCAAAGGATTATCGGGGAGATGCGGGGAATACTCACGTGGCGGAGTAAACCCCTAAAAGCCGGGTGGTGCAACGGCGGCCGGCAGACCCAAACGGATAGGAAGACCCCGAGGGCTAGCCTGCTAGGGGTACCGAGTCCGTGGGTAACAGTGAGTGAGTGAGGCGACTCGATATGGGAGCGAAAATCCCGAGGGCTAGCCTACGAGGGGCACACGACCCGAGTCACCACAACACTCGAATCGGGACGGCCGATTAGAGAAGGAAACCCCGAGGGCCAGCCTACGAGGGGCACACGCATCTCACGGCCACCACAAAGTCCATTAGGGACTGTGGATTTGAGATGTCGAGATTAACCCGTTTACTATTCACTCATTAATCCATAGGAGATTCGTCACTACTGGACGGTCCCCGGTGGACAGAGTGTTATCACAACGGAACAGTGGGGGATGTTCCCCCTCCCCGGGTTACCGATCCACACTAATGAAACAGTAGAACGGAGCAGTGAGATCATTCGCATAACCAGCAGGCCAAAACTAATGCCTGTAGATATACATACGTTCATGCATGTGCACGTTCACAAATCAAAGAAATATTCATCAAGGAATGTTCAGAAAATAATAACGGGAATGTGGGGACGCCCTTATTTCCCTCTGTTCATGGTCGGGAACAGAAAGGGTATTACGAGGGCGGCCCAGACAGGTTGAAGGAACCCACGTATTGACCCATCTTACACGGTGAAAATTCTTAGCATTCGATCAGAAGAGAAAAACACCCCCGGGGAGGGGAATCGATGTAGCCCTTGCCATAGCAGGGCATAAAGCGTCGGGAAGATGGAACAGAAGTAAGATCATTCGGCCAAAGGAATGCACAATGCTTTGCGTTCATCCTCCACGGCGCCGGCATCATTGTCGGACGCCGCTTCACCGGCTACAGGGAAGAAGAGGAAACAAAAAAAAGATCTATAAGAAAAGGAAAGCATCATTCATTCATGATATAAGCAACAGGGCAAGGAAGTGCACAGAGCATCGTTTCGGCGCCGGCGTTGTCGCCTGGCTGCCGTTTTCATTAATATAAGGGACTCGGTACAAACAGAGAGGAGGAATAGAGATCTTGGTGAAGGAGGGGAGGTCAGGCTCATATCATCGCCCCTCCCCTCATTCACTTACATTGTTTAGAGAGAACCGAAGATAGAACAAAAAGGGGGAATCCGCCGAGAGAAAACACGGGGAACCCACCTAAGTAAATGAGAAACGGATGATCTCCTTCTTCGACTCCGGGAAGCTCGGGTGGAGCAGGGTGGCGGCCGTCGAGAGGCTCAGACGGAGGTTTCTGTCGACAGAAGAAAACCCTCCGATCCCTCTCTCTGGACCCCTCTCCTCTCTTTCTAATTCTCTTTTTTTTTCTTTCGATTCCGCCCCTTCCTCTCTGCCTCTCTTCTATTGCCTTCTCCCTTTCTGGATCGGATCTCCTCTTTTTTTGGCCGAAGGCAGGCTATGTATATATAGCTTTTGTTAATCCGGCGCCCCGGGAAGGGGCGCGCCGGATTTGATGGCGCCGGGAAGAAGCCCCGGTTGGCTTTTGCGCGCCGGTTCGACGGCACCGGGGAACACCCCTATTGTTCTTGGCGTGCCGGTTTGATGGCGCCGTTTTAACCTGTTCACTTGGCGTATCCAGTCCGGTGGGCCCGGCGATGATTCCGGAAGCTCCCGTTGACTGTTCCTCTCGCCCTGGCCATCGGAGGGCCTTGACAGGGTGTTGACGAAGCTCTCGATACGACGAACGGCCTTAATCAAGACTTCGTGTGTGTCTGGTCCGAGCACACGGGTGTCCTGCTGATACAGCCTTCGGCACTGTGATTTGTGCTTCTGGCTGAGACGGACTCATGCTCGAAGCTTCCTTGCAGGATGATGTTACATCCTAGATAATTCCACCTTGAACGGTGATCAATCGGGCACTAACGGGCCCACTATGGCGAGAAGCCGAACCCGTGTCGGGTAATCGGGGCCTTCTGCTGACAGAACCTCCAGCCCCTTGTTGCGGATGGCCGAGGACATTCTTACTCCTTAGGAGAGTCATAAGGTAGACCGTCGTCCTTGGTCGGGCGACGGATGTGGGGTAGCGGCATGATGGAGTCGATGCCGGATCATTGGGCAGGCTTGATCGTGCTGCCGGTTGGTTGTGGGTTCATTTGGACTCTCCTGAGGTAAAATCCCCGGTGCTCATTTCAAGGCGACTTGGGGCCCCGTCAGCTTGAAGGGTCTTTGATAAGGTGGTCTTCATCGGCTTCTGTGCTTCAGTGGGCCGTATCATTCGTCTTTGCGGCTCGGTCGCCGAAGGATTATATTTTGAGTGCCAACAAATACCCCCCAGACATAGGCGGTGCAAGTGAGGCAGGAATGTAGCAAGGCCTATGGAGGAGCTTCGTTCGGTGACGGAGGCTCGAACGGCACTTAATTCCGGCTTCGGACGCTAATCCGGCGAGGCAGGAGATTTGTACGGCGCCATTTAAAATGGCGTGGCATTTGTTCAGGTTAAAACGCCGCGGCTAAATCCGGCACGCCCTGACCATTTTGGCATTAAAACGGCGCCGCTAAAAGCGGCGCGCAAATGTCTTAAAACGGCGCGCCCCGGGGCGCGCCGTTTTAACAGGGGTGGAGCCCCCCTATAAATGCTTTTCTTCTTCATATTTTTCTTCACAACTCCTCATTTGCGAAGATTCTTTCTCTCTCCTCCCTTTTCCTCCCTCCGCGGCGCCGAGTGGGTTCCGGGTTCGGGTGAGCCGGTGAGTTGAGTGTTATTGTGTTCGGGTTCTGAACCCATTCTTCGGGCCCCGGGAGGCTTCTCGTAGGACTTGTCCTCGGAGCTAGATCCCTCGGGTGTCCCATTCCGCCTCGGCTCAATGCCTATAGCTGCTTTTAGGGGCTGCTCCCTCTATGGACGGCTTCCGCTTCTCTTTTGGCAAGCCCTCGAGCTGAGGAGATGCTGCCGAAATTTTGTCAGGAGTCTTGATTTAATCAACTGATTTCTGACTCTTACTCGTTCTTTTTTGGACATTATTTTGCAGATAATATGGCATCTGGGTCATCTTCTTCCGCATCCCGGGTCGCCGTGACATGGGGGAATGTCCATTCCCTTGATCGGGGGCTTCGACACGTAGCCGTGGTGGCTGAGTCTTCGGACTCAGAAACCGACACCATCGACACCGGCCGTTTATTGATTCTTGACGGCAACCACTTCAGGTATGACCGAGGGGACGACATCAGACGGGACCATCCCAAAGATAAGCACCTGATGGCGTTCCTTGAGCGCTTCAACCTTGGCGGGAAGCGTGATTTAATTCTGGTCCGCAGAGCTAAAGGAGTGCTATTGGCGGAGCGAGACAGCCTGACTGAGTCAGTCACCTATGGTATGCCCATATACATCCCCGGGGAGCCCAGGAAATGGGGGGCCGTGCTCGGAGTGCAGGAATTATCCCCCGAGGCCGGGATGCTGACGAGAGCGCCGTAGTATACACCAGCTCGCTGGAATGAAACCGCCGGCCGCGTTGACAGGGAGAAGCCCGTATATGGTCTATTCCTCGCACCGCTCCATTGGGGATACCGGGACGAGCCTTTTCTTTTGGACTGCTTGGCGGTCCGGTTCAAACATCAGATTTCAGTGGGGTGGTTTGGAGAGCTCAAAGCCACCGATGCTCACGCCTTCAGACCGGGAGCGGTTGAATTTACAGACTTTGTGTTGCGGCAATACGCCCCCATCCTGGTGCACGCCGGAGTTTATCAGAGCGTATACGCTTCCCGGTATAGATACCCGATCTCCCGAGGTCTATGTTGCGGGATGATTGAAGTCTTCTGCCCAGAGTACAATACTTTCTACACTGCAGAAGGTGAGACTTCAGTGGATCTATGGAGCCTTTCTTAGCTGAGCGGCCTACCGATAGATGGAGAGCCGTATGAAGAAGTTTGCTTCCCGGACTGGCTGAAGGACCAGACGGATGGTGAAGGCAAATACTTCACGGGCTTCGCCTACCGTTATCTGATGAAGGCGTACCGCACCCTGCTGCGCCTGACACTTGACTAGCGGGAAGCGCGAAAACCTGGTGAGAAGAGACGCGTGCGGATGGGCACGTGGCTTCAATATTTCTTTAGTGGGGGGCAGCACTATGAGGACTTCCCCACAGTGGTTCCGACAGCGGTGGCGCGGAAGAAGAGGGCTCGACGCCAAGCAACATATCCTGCTGTCTCAGGGGGAGGGCGGCAGGCCGGCCCGAATCCCACGGGAGTTGACGTAGTTACACACTGCGCTGCGTATTTGACATAATGGCTTTGTTCATTCGCCCTTCCTCAAGGAGACGAGACGGTGATCAGGCCGGAGGTGATTTACCCTGCCTGTTTGATGGCTTGGGGGACGAAGCTGTCCCTGTGCCCTGTGGCTTTATGCCTCATATATAAATTGTTGGGGGATTTGCACAAGTCGCGCATCCCCAGAAATTCACGGACAGTTGGTCCCCTCCACTTTTTTAATGCCTGGGTCTATACCCTCTTTCCTGAAGCAGCTCCCCGGTCAATGCAGTCAGATCGTCCTTTGCCGCGGATGATCGAATTTGCCAGTGCCGAACCGTCCTCACTGGCGGATCAGCTTTTCGCCATCCGGGGGAAATTGACTACAGTTCCAACAGATTCCCCTGGCGTTCTACATTTCTGGAGCTTGGCTGCCAGCTCTAGCCCTCTTGTCAATCGGATGCGGCAATGTCGATTATTTGAGACAGAGGAATTTATTCATCAGCTGACCAGGTCGAAGAGCACAAGGCCCATCTTGGAGCCGGAGCTGGTTGAGTGGGCGTTGTCTATTCACCCCAGTGTTCTAGTCTTCAGGAAAAGCGGCTTGCTGTGGCTGGAGCCGTATTATCCTTTTCGTTTCAGCCGGAATTTTGGGTACGACCAGCAAATTCCTTCTTCTTCAGCCCGATTCAATCTGCCGAATAGACACCGGGCTGGTCAGACGGCTACTGATGAAGCCCGTGGATGGTGGGACTACTTCCATTGCCAAGAGGATGTATCATTCAGGGTGCCAACCCCAGCTCGTCTGCCCCGAGTGACTCCAGACTTCATCAAGTGGTGGAATGCACGAACGGGCTTTTATCAGAACTTCCGGAAGGACTACTGGCATGCAACCGAACGCCGTTTCTTAGACTCCCAGCAGGAGCCCATTCTGGATGTTGATCCAGCCTACTTGAAGAGGCTGAAATCTCGGTCCAACACTGAGGTGATGGCATATGTAGAAGCCAGGAAAGCTGCGAAGGGCAAGTCGTCCCGAGCCAACCCAAAGATGCCAGAGATCCAGAGGGATGATTATATTAAGACTCTCTGGGGGCTGTGCCGGGTTAGCAATGACCGGATTGCTCTTCAGACAATCCCCCTTCCGGTGGAAGAACCTCTTCCTAGTGTGGCGAGCTGGCGCCCAGAAGTCGACCATTTTCATCCCTATCGGACCTTCATCGGGAGGGAAGACAGGCGGGCTGACTTGTATACCAACACCCCCTGGATATTCGCCCTGCTTCATTCTCATGGGCTTTCAATTGCCGGTCCGTTAGAAGCCATTCGGAGCCATCAGCTCCTAATATCCTTCAAGTATGTCGACGGCTGGGGATTCGACCACTTGAACTTATATCATCACTTGTCCTCCTGCGGCCATGAAGATTTGGCCCAACTGACGGAGAAAAGTGAAACAATTGGTGATGTGTGCTGGCTGATCCGTGAGGCGGCTTCCCGGGACAAGGCGCCAGTATTGCTTTACTGGCCACTTAGTCCTCGATACACGGGGCTACCAGGTAATGCTTGTTTTCTTCTTCAGCCCTGAAGCTGCTTCTTCTATAGTCAGTGTGCATCTTCTTACTCATGTGTTTTTGCAGCTCGCCTTTCTATGGAAGTGACCCGACACTGTAGGGAGTTGATATCTAAGGCGCAGAAGCCTTCATATTTTAATATTCTAGAGCCGGCTCCCACCACGACACCATTACCCCCTGGGGACTCGCGGAAGCGGACCAGGTCCCAGGTCAGGGAGGCCGTCAGTAGGGCTAAGAAAGCCAAGAGGGCAGAGTCCCGTGCTACTCGGGCACGTCGGAGGAAGGCTGCTGAAGAGGAGTCCGCCGCTCCACCTCCTCGGGTTCCATCATTCTCCGAATTCGAGGCCGCATGGATGGAAAGGCCTGAGAGCGAAGGTGACTCCTTGTTCTTGTATTGGCTTATTTGCTTGTTTCGGCCGCCTGGGCTAACCATCTATCTTTTCAGTAGCTGCCGGCACTATCCCCGCCGTTGTTGGGTTGGAGGCGGCATCCGGAGCTGCTGCTGAGGAGAGAGGGGAGGAAGCCCCCTTGACCTCTGTTGAGGGTGACTTGCCTTCACCGACACCCCATCGAGAAATAGAAGGTAATTTGCAGCTCGTCCGTAGAGCTCAGTGGCATGTTGTGTTTTCAGTCAAGTCCTGACTGTTTATTGTCCTTTGACTCCAGTCGACATTCGGCCCACACTGCCCCCTGAGGTCGGTGCCTCGGCAGGGGTCGTCATCGGAGAGCGAGGGCTTCCAAGGGACCAGCCCTTAGATATTCCGCCAACGGATGCTCCCGAGGCGGAGATCGCTGAGGAGGCTCTGGATAGAGGGCCTCCTCCTAGCAGCCTAGTTCCTGCTCAGGTACTTGAGGTTCGAGAACAAGCAGAAGAGTCATCCTCTTCTGAACAGGTTGATTACGGTGGCGGCTCCGGCGATGACGAGGGGTTCCCGATGGCGGACACCGAGGCTGAGGACGCCGGGGCCTCTTCAGCTTATGAGAGCGACCTGCCAACGTTTAGCCCTCCGAGGCTATTGGGAGCCGAGCACGGGCCATCCTACCCGACTCCAGGAGAAGGGCCAGAATCTTCAGAGGCCACTTTGGGAGGCCTGAATATAGTGCCGGTTGAGGTAGGAAGTATTCTGATTCCCGCTTGCAGCACTTCTTTTAATTTTCAAGCCAGCTGGCTGATGTACATATATGGAATGCAGGCTGAGGTGGTACCGCCAGCTATAATGATCCGCATACCCCTTCCAGACGTGGATATGAGTCAGTCGGCCTTCCCACCAGTTGTGCGGCCCATTACCCTGCGACTTCCACGGACCTATGCTGCTGCAGTGGCCTTAGAGGAACCCGGTGTGACTGCCGAGGTCGGCGGCCTGCCCGAGGTTGCAGGGGCTCAAGCCCTGGTTGCCGGTGACGAGTCATTGCTGAAGCCGAGTGACCCCCCGAAAATAGAGGCAGGGGAAATTATTGCAGGCGAGGCCGATATCATTAAAGCTCTGTCGATCATAGAGGGCTCTCCTGCCTCAGCGACCGGTGAGACTACTCAGGAAGAGCAAGCGCCTTCCGTTGCCGACACGGCTGTTGTAGCCTCACCGCAACGGGCGGGCAAGGAGGTTGCCATCATGGAGGTTCCTTCAGTTGATGTAGCCATAATAGTCGGGCTGGATGTGGGCGTCATACAGACTATGCCGTCGACGTCCCTCGGGGCGGTCGACGACATCTGGGCCGAGGTAGATAGTAGGGTAGACTTTCAGCTCCCCGAGACTTCGCCACTGGGCCTACAATTTTCTGGAGACATGGTGTGGCAGTCTCTGGATAACCTCCAGCGGGCCATGTTAGCTTCTCCGGACCTGACTTATCTGCAACTGAGAAGCCTGATAGATCATCTCTCCCGATCGCTTTTAGCATTCGGCTGCCCGATGGATGATTGGACCCCGCGAGTTGTGATGTTGTTAAAACACGCCAATAGGCGGGAGTTCCTCAGTCGAGAGGTTTCTGATCAGCTGACTGCCGCGAAGCTGGAGAGGGCAGATTGCCGCACCGCCGTCAGTTCATTGAGGATGACCGTGGGACAGCTGAGAAATGTTGCCAGCAATATCTCGGAACGTCGGATGCTCCTCACGGCGCGGATGGACGAGTTGCGCTCGGAACTTGCTAAGGTCGAAGCCAAGCTGCAGGAAGGTGAGCGCCTAGAAGTCCAGACAATGGAAGAGGCTGACCTGGCTGAAGGACAACTTGCCTCACTAGATGAGAGGTTATCTCAGCTGACAGCCACCGAGGCCCGTTTGCAAGAGTTGACACGATACCCTTCGCTGGGCCTTTTAGACTTGGCAGATATCTTCCGGCGCCCTCTGCCGTGACCTTGCTTTTTCCTTTCTTTCTTTTTTTGTAATGCTCCTTTTTGCCTTCGGAGCTCATGTACCCCCGGGGGATGTCCCGGGCAAAAATGTGTTCCACCCATTCTCATTAAATGGAAATATTTCTTTTCGTCGCCATCAATCGCGACTTCTTTTCCTTCTTTCTTTTCTTTATTCTGGATGGTCACCCGAACCTAGGGATACTTGCTGATGGCGCAGGAGAGCGCTCACGCCTCCAGGGAAGGGGTGAGGTGTTCGCTCCACCGCGACGCAGGCGATCCTGGAACAGGGCCCTTGCCAGGGCGGACCATAGGTAGCGCATGCAGATGCACCTAACGAATCATGCCGCTGGTGATGAGAGGTGTGTTATGACCCTTGACACGGGTCAAATGTCGATGCCATGATGTTTTGTTGATCAGCGAGGGCGGAGGGCCCAGGTTAGAGAGTAGTCGACCGATCTTGTCGATGGTGACAAGGGTCGAAAAGGGGTAGATGGTCTTGCCGATGGTGACAAGAACCGGAAGGGGTAGCGACCGGTCTTGCCGATGGTGGCAAGGGTCGAAAAGGTAGACGGTCTTGCCGATGGTGACAAAAATCGGGTAAGGGTAGCGACCGATCTTGCCGATGGTGACAAGGGTCGAAAAGGTAGACGGTCTTGCCGATGGTGACAAAAACCGGAAGGGGTAGCGACCGATCTTGTCGATGGTGACAAGGGTCGAGAAGGTGGACGGTATTGCCGATGGTGACAAAAATCGAAAGGGGTAGCGACCGATCTTGCCGATGGTGACAAGGGTCGAAAAGGTAGACGGTATTGCCGATGGTGACAAAAACCGAAAGGGGTAGCAACCGATCTTGCCGATGGTGACAAGGGTCAAAAAGGTAGATGGTCTTGCCGATGGTGACAAAAACCGGAAGGGGTAGCGACCGATCTTGCCGATGGTGACAAGGGTCGAAAAGGTAGACGGTCTTGCCGATGGTAACAAAAATCGGGTAAGGGTAGCGACCGATCTTGCCGATGGTGACAATGGTCGAAAAGGTAGATGGTCTTGCCGATGGTGACAAAAACCGAAAGGGGTAGCGACCGATCTTGCCGATGGTGACAAGGGTCGAAAAGGTAGACGGTATTGCCGATGGTGACAAAAATTGAAAGGGGTAGCGACCGATCTTGCCGATGGTGACAAGGGTCGAAAAGGTAGATGGTCTTGCCGATGGTGACAAAAACCGGAAGGGGTAGCGACCGATGGTGACAAGGGTCGAAAAGGTAGACGGTCTTGCCGATGGTGACAAAAACCGGGTAAGGGTAGCGACCGATCTTGCCGATGGTGACAATGGTCGAAAAGGTAGATGGTCTTGCCGATGATGACAATGGTCGAAAAGGTAGATGGTCTTGCCGATGGTGACAAAAACAGGATAAGGTAGCGACCGATCTTGCCGATGGTGACAAGGGTCGAAAAGGTAGACACTGGACGTGTATAAGTGCGATATCGGATGAAGACCCTCGCCCCGACCTCGTAAATGGCCTTCAGGAGGGAGGATGGTTCATCACTATTCATCATTCATTTTTTTATTCACATTACTGACCTAAGCGCCCTTTCGGGTTTTCACCGAGGCCAGCCCCCTCTTGCTTTTGCCCGCGCGCCCTTTCGGGTTTTCACGCGGCGGGGTACCCGATTTTGCCCGCGACGCCCTTTCGGGTTTTCGCCACAGCTGGGTTACGGACATTTTTGCACTTGCCCTGGCATAGGAGCAAGTCTGGCGGGGTATCTCTATTTTTAACCCCATTTCTTTTCTTTCTTCTTTTTTTTGATTCGGGATGCGGACAAACTGGACCGCGAAGATATTGACTGGCCTTGTCAATGATGACAAGGATCGAATCCTGTTTCGATTCGTCGACACTGGTTAGACGTCGCAGCAAAGGACATGGTCTATTAATGAGGATGTAAGATCCGTGTCATGGGCAAAGATCGACCGATCTCGCCGACGATGACGAGGATCGAAAGTGGGTTTATTAGCAAGGACGGGATTGTTTAACAGGGACGTAAGGCCCAAGTTGAGAGTAGAGATCGGCCAATCTCGTCGAGGATGACGAGGGTCGAAAAGGGTTTGTTCATCGGCATATGCTATTGCCGAAACAAGGATGGGGTTGTCAACAGGGACGTAAGGTCCGAGTTGAGGGTAGAGATCGACCGATCTCGCCGATGACGACGAGGGTCGCAAA
The DNA here is from genome assembly GCA_022559845.1 of Amorphophallus konjac. Lineage (NCBI taxonomy): Eukaryota > Viridiplantae > Streptophyta > Magnoliopsida > Alismatales > Araceae > Amorphophallus > Amorphophallus konjac. Next base: position 175,545,886 of record CM040117.1, on the reverse strand, counting down.
GAGTGTGTTAAAGGATTTCTGGCGGGACTTTGATAATTGTCCCTTTCGGAGTTTTATTGGGTGGAGAATAGGAGAGGCATTTGGAAATTACCACTTTACTGACTCAAGCGCCCTTTCGGGTTTTCGCCGAAGCCAGCCCCCTCTTGCTTTTGCCCGCGCCCCCTTTCGGGTTTTCACGCGGCGAGGTACCCGATTTTGCCTGCGACGCCCTTTCGGGTTTTCGCCACAGCCGGGTTATCGCCATTTTTGCACTTGTCCCGATATAAGAACAAGTCCGGCGGGGTATCTCTATTTTTTAACCCCATTTTCTTTTATTTCCTTTTTTGATTCCGGTATAGGGTGGGCTCGGTTAGGGCAGAATGCCACTAGACCGAGGCAAAGGTAGCTTGGTTAGAGCGGAATGCCGCTACCAAAGGGGAGGTAGCTTGATTAGGGTGGAATACCACTAACCAGGGATAAGTAGCTCGATTAGGGCGGAATGCCACTAACCAAGGAAAAATAGCTCGATTAGGGCGAAATGCCGCTAATCAAGGAAAAGTAGCTCGATTAGGGCGGAATGCCGCTAACCAAGAAAAAAATAGCTCGATTAGGGCGGAATGCCACTAATCAAGGAAATGTAGTTCGATTAGGGCGGAATGCCGCTAACCAAGGAAAAGTGGCTCGATTAGGGCGGAATGCCGCTAACCAAGGAAAAGTAGCTTGATTAGGGCGGAATGCCACTAACCAAGGAAAAGTAGCTCGATTAGGGCGGAATGCCGCTAACCAAGGAAAAGTAGCTTGATTAGGACGGAATGCCGCTAACCAAGGAAAAGTAGCTCGATTAGGGCGGAATGCAGCTAACCAAGGAAAAGTAGCTCGATTAGGGCGGAATGCCACTAACCAAGGAAAAGTAGCTCGATTAGGGCGGAATGCCGCTAACCAAGGAAAAGTAGCTTGATTAGGGCGGAATGCCGCTAACCAAGGATAAGTGTGTTCCGACCGATCACTCAGGGTGTGTCGGCTGCGCTACATAATACAGCTTAATGTGTTTTCTGTTGAGGGGAGAGAATTGGATGACTCCTTTGTGGTCTACAAGGACGTAGGCACCCCCTTCATATACTCGGCGGATGATATACGGTCCGACCCAGTTTTCGACCAGCTTCCCCTTGGGGTTAGAAGCCATCACTTCTCTTCTTTTGACCATTACCAGGTCTCCTTTCTTGAATTCTCGACCCTTGACTATCTTGTCAAAAGCACGGGCCATGCGAGCTTGGTAGAGCTGGATGTTTTGCTGCGCCCGGAGGCGTTTTCCTTCGAGCTCAGCGAGCTCTTCCAATCTTCTTTCTGCATTGGTCTGCTCACCACTGACTAATCCGTGCTGGATGGCAACTCGCAATGAAGGAACTTCGAGTTCAATCGGCACTACAGCTTCCGACCCATAAACAAGGGAGAAAGGTGAACAGCCGGTTGGGGTCTTGTAGACAGTACGATAAGCCCAAAGTGCTTCGTACATCCTTTCTTCCCAATCCTTTTTATTAGACTTGACAGTCTTTGCCAGTAGTGTGCACAAGGTCTTGTTAAAGGCTTCTGCTAGTCCATTGGCTTGAGGGTTGTAGGCGGACGATGTCCTCCAGTCAATTTTGTATTTGTCGGCCAGCCGATAAATCTTCTGATTTCTAAAATGGCTACCATTGTCAGAGATGATTCGGCTGGGGATCCCGAACCAAAATATTACATTCTGCCGGAAGAATCTTGCAACTAGTTCTCCCGTCACATCTCTTAGTGCTATTGCTTCTGCCCATCTGGAGAAGTAGTCTGTAGCTGCTAAGATGTATTTACACCCTGATGAAGATGCTGGCAGTGGCCCTACCACGTCCGTGCCCCACTGAGCAAATGGCCAGCTCGGCAGGGTGGGATGCAGTGGCACCGGAGGTCTCCTTGCCACATTAGCATGTTCTTGACATTTCTGACAAGCTTTGGCAAACTTGCAGCAATCATCAAATATAGTGGGCCAATAGTAACCCAACTTCTTTATCTCAATTTTCATTTTCGGGCCAGCCTGGTGTGCTCCAGCTGATCCTGCATGGACTTCCTGCATCACCTGTCCTGCTTCTGCTGAAGACAAGCAACGGAGTAGGACTTTCCTTCGGGCATCTGCCATAATTCGGAACAAGGTCCCGCTTCTCATCTCGTAAGAATCCTTGATCCTCAGGAGCTTCATTCTCTGTTCCTTTTCTTTTGGAAGTTGCTGGTGTTGAAACCAGCGTAGGAGATGCTCTCGCCAATCGGGCTGTTGAACCCCTTCGATGACTGCTACTTCCATTTCTTGTTCGTCGATCGGGACCTCTGTCACGCTGGGGACCTGTCGGTGGTTTATCACTGTTACATTCAGGCTTGTGTCTGGCGGGACTGCCAATGAACTAGCCAGCTTAGCGAGGGCATCCGCCTGAGCATTCCGGCCTCGGTTGATGTGCTTGATGCTGATGAAGTAAAATCTTGACATCAGGCGAGTTGCCAACTGGTGATAGGGGAGGAGCTCTTGCTTTCGCACCTCAAACTCTCCCTCCAGCTGTCTTATAACTAGCATGGAGTCTCCGAATGCTTCCAGCATCTGAATTCCCATGGACAGAGCAATTTGCAACCCGATTATCAGGGCTTCATATTCTGCTTCATTGTTTGTGCATTGCTTGTTTATGGAATAGGATGTATATACCACTTCTCCTTCTGGGGATTTCAGGACTATGCCTGCTCTTGCTCTGACCCTGGCTGGCCCGGTGGCAGAGGTGTCAATTCTGGAAGCACCATCAAAGTATAGTTGCCATAAGGAGGGCCGTACTTGTACGGCTTCTAAAGTTTCATCCTCAGGAAGCTCCGGCTCCAACGGGCAATCCCCGGGCACTGGGTGCTCAGCGAAGAAGTTTGCAATGGCTTGGCCCTTGACGGCCTTGCGCGGCACGTAGGAGATGTCAAACTCCATAAGGATTACCGCCCATTTGCCCAGGCGGCCTTTGAGGGCCGGTTGAGACATAATGTACTTCAGGGGATCCTCTTTGGATACCAAGCTGATTTCATGCGACAACATATAGTGTTGGAGCTTTTTAACTGCGAAGACCAGCGCCAGACAGATCTTCTCAATATAAGTATATTTCTCTTCAGTTCTGACCAGTCTCCGACTGAGGTAATAGAGGGCTTGTTCTTTCCCTTCTTCATTATTCTGGGCCAGCATTGCCCCCAGAGAATTATGTGTAGCTGCTATATACAGTATCAATGGTTGCCCTTTCACCGGTGCGCCCAACACTGGAGGGGTTTTCAGGTAGTCTTTTAGCTTGTCGAAGGCTGCCTGGCAATCTTCATCCCAATAAAAGGGGACATCTTTCATCATCAACTTGTGAAAAGGCTGGCACCGCCCTGACAAATTGGAAATGAAACGCCGGATATAAGCCAAACGGCCCTGTAGTGATCTCAGCTCGGAGATGTTCCCTGGCGGAGGTAACCCCTGAATCACCTTGATCTTTGCGGGGTCTATCTCGATTCCCCGATATCGGATGATGAAGCCCAAGAATTTTCCGCTCGACACTCCGAACGCACATTTCATAGGGTTCATTTTTAGCTCATGCTGCCTCAGCCTCTGAAAAATAATCCGGAGGTCTTGCAGATGATCTTCTTTTCTTCTGGTTTTGACCACCAGGTCATCTATGTAGCACTCGACCTTGTGGTAGAGTAGTTCATCAAAAATTTTGGTCATTGCGCGCTGATAGGTTGCGCCAGCATTCTTTAGTCCGAATGGCATTCTCTTGTAATGATAAATGCCTTTAGGAGTTCGGAAAGCAGTATGGACTCGGTCGCGCTCCGCAATCCAAATCTGATTGTAGCCGGAAGACCCATCCATGAATGACAGGGCTTCATGGCCGGTTGTAGCATCAATCATGACCTCGGTTATTGGCACCGGGAAGTCATCTTTGGGGCAGGCTTTATTTAGATCTCGGAAGTCGACGCATATCCAGATCTGTCCATTCTTCTTTTTCACGGGGACGATATTCACCAGTCATGTGGTGTACTGGTTTTCTTCAACAAATCCCACGTCAATGAGCTTGTCGACTTCAGCACAAATTTGGGTGATGAGCTCTGGCCTCATGCGCCACGGTGGTTGCTTCACCGGCTCGGCTTCAGGGTTGATTGCCAGCTCATGTTGTGAGACAGCGGGGCTTAGACCTGGCATCTCTTTATAAGTCCAGGCGAAGCAATCCCGGTATTCTAGCAGTAGTTGAATGTACAGCTTCCGTTCTTCTGGGGACAATTGGGCACTGAGGAAGGTAGGCCTAGGGTCCTTCTCATTTCCCAGGTTGACTTCTATCAATTCATCGACTGTGGCTTGTCCTCCGTCTTCTATCTCCAGAGGTGCCGGTTGGAGGTCAACGAAGTCTGGAATGCCATCTTGAGGGTCGAGTACTTCGACTTCCTCGTCAGACACCGCCAGAGCTTCCTGAGGTTTCTTGATCTCTTGTGCTAGCGGCTGGGTGGATTGTTCTATCAGTAGATCCATTACCGTTGCAGCTTCCAAGGATGAAGGAGCAGCCTTGGTGTTTGCAGATGAGATTACAGCCATGACGGGCTGGTGACTGTTCACTGCCAGGCCCGGACAGCATGCTGATTTTACAGTAGAAGTTGAGGAAGTTTCGCCTTCTGGGACAGTTGTATCTTCCGTAGAAGTGGCTTTTTCTTCTCTGGTAGCTGGCTCCCCTTGATTGGAGTTGACCAAGGCCTCCCTGATTGGCAGAAAGGGTGTTGAAGTTGTCATTAGTAGGACCCCTGTAGAGGGAGAGACTCCTACTTCTTGAATGTCTTCGGCTTCACTGCTGCTAGTTGTATCAAATTCGGCTTGAAAGGCTGCTTCTTCAGGATGGACCTGCTCCCAGCATCGGCAAGGGATCAAGGTCTCTATTTGTTGATTCCCGGATAGAGCCAATTCAGCATGTTCGGCTTCCACCGGATATTCATCAAAGGTTGCCCCCAGAGGGCTATCTTCAGTTGGATAGAAGGCGGAGATAGTATCCACCTCGTACCGCCCACTGTAATAGTAGTCTTCCAGGGTGAAGCCCAGCCCCGGGTGTTGAGAGACGCGTCTCATTTCTTTGTCCAGATTTTTAGGATGCCACATCTTCTGGAAAGCTTCTTTGCACTTTTGAGATTGATCGGGAGGAATGTGTTGCTTCTGAAACATTATGGCCATCCGATTAGTTGTAAATGCCAGACCTTGGACAGGAACCGGCGGGTTGCTTATAACCTCGGGGAGGCTGCAATCTGTGTCTTCTCGAGTGGGATGCTCTTCAGCTGTATAGAACAGGGTGCTGGGCCCATCTTCCTGTGTCACCTCCCAAGCTTTGAAAGGTTCGACCGTGGGATCATTGAGGCCGAGGACCGGCTTGGTGAGGCCGGCCGGGACTCCGATGCGGTCGTGCTGTCGGTTGGCCTGCACTTCCTTAGCTTTGGGGTATAGTGCTGGGGGTGTTACCCTACCAACATTTCCAGGAGCTGTGATGTGGGAGACCACCTTTGGCTTGACATACCCGCGTGGCGGTGGTGGATACCAACCATCACCCGATCTATTTTTTGATGCTTCTGTGGGGCTTTCAGCTTCAGAAAACTTCCGGGGAGACCCCGTATATAGGTTGGCGTCCTCCAAGTGACATTCAAACACCTCGAATGGGTGGATATCAGCAAATATCCTCTCCTCCTTCCCCTAGAGGCTGTATTTGATGCATTGGTGGAGCGTGGAGGGCACCACCATATTTTCATGCAGCCATGGGCGGTCGAGTAGTGCTTTGTAGGAGGTGCGAGAGTCAATGACATGAAACTACACCGTTGTAGTGAAATCTGCCAGGGTCGGTGTGAACTCTGCCACTCCCATAGATACTTCACATTTTTGGTTGAAGCCAGCGATACGCATATCCCCGACTTTCTCGAGATGCACATTAAAGTGGTACCTCTCGTATATTCTATATGGCAGGATGTTGACTGCTGCACCAGGATCGACCAGAATCCGGTTCAGTTCTCTTCCGTTCAGGTGCCCTTTCATATATAGCGGCCTGTTGTGGCTGGCAGTAGGTAGTAGCATGTCTTCTGGAGAGAAGGTCATACTGGCTTCTGGTATAGCCTCAGCTATGCAGGTTTCAAAATGAGCAGGCGTTTGCAGAGCAGTGATGATCGCCTGTCGAGTTTCTTCACTTAAGGAGAGAATTTCCCAGATCGTAAATCGAGCGGGGAGCTTCTTGAGCAACTTCATTATTCGGCTCCCAGCCTGGACATTGGAGAGCTTCATCTCTTCAGCCCATCTGGGCTTGGGGAGGTTTTGATTTGTGGGTCCAGACAGACCTGCTTCATCTTCCTCGGACTCGGCACCCTCTTGGCTGGCACCGGCTGTCGGGTCTTCTTTATTAGCTGCTATAGGGCAAGCTCCATCTGCATTCGCATCCTCAGTAGATTATGCTGGCTGCGGGTGAACGGCCCCGGGTGTAGGGTTAGCATCTTGGCAGGGCTGCTTCCCTTTTGACATCTTCATAAATTCAAGGAATGAAGGGACTGCCTTGCCCCCACTCTTGTTGTATAGGCCTGACGGAGGAGGGATTTGGACTCCCTTAACTTCCGGCGGAGGTGTCTTGTAGGGTTGCTCCCCTCTGAACATAATGTTGTGATTGGGTGGTGGCTAGCGCCCCCATTTTCGGCCTGACCGAGTGGCATGTGCAGCAGTTGCGGCCTCGGCCTTGCCTCCCCCAGCATGGGGTGTGAAGCAAATTTCTTCTTCTTCCTCTTCTCCGGGTAGGTTGAAAGTGCTGACAGGGTATTGCAGGAGACGACCTGTGTTTTATGGGCCCCAACGCCCTTTCTTTTCTTCTTCTTTTGCTTTTTCTTCTTTTTAGTTTCTGCAGGTGCTTGCCCCCAGAACAGGTTGCTCTCTTGAGGTGGTACTGCTTCAGCTTCCTCCCCTTGCTTGAGTGAGAGTTGCTCCAGCTCTTGCCATGGGACGTGGTCTCGTACCAGCAGAGGTTTCAGTTCGGGCTGCACATATTCATCTAGCCCTTCAATTAAGTGTTGCAGTCGAAGGACTCCAGGATTGGTTTCCTTGATTACTGGCAGCGGAGTTTGTCTCCTCCTGTTAGGTGTATGTATTCTGACAGCTGTAGGTGGAGTGACTCATACGGGTGCTACCACTGGCGGAGCAGGCCGGGGTGTAATGCCACAGATATGTGCCCCCTCTTTTGGGCGGGGTGCCCTCTTCTTCTTGTGCTTCACAGGGATTTGCTGCCACCCCTGTTGTTCTTTCACGGGCTCCAAGAAATGGATTTTGTAGGTGCTCCGTGTGCTTGCTTCAGAGATCTCCTCAGGTAATGCCTGGTAGAGGGAGATCATGTTGATTGCTGCTGATGCGGGACGGGACCACGGACACGACAAGCTCGCGATCGTCCCTTAACGAGGGAAGCGTCGGATGTGCGCGGTTGAGAAACCGGCAATGAGCTAGGGTGGTCGGCTCTCTTTTGCACCCGGATCGGGTCACGGGACGACTTCGCTCTCTCTCGCAGCAGTGATATTATAAATTGAAGGCGAGCTAGGTATCCCTACACATGCTCTTTAGCAGCGGCATATAAAGCATATAAAGAATTAAGCTAATGCCAAGTGTAAGGGTGAAGGCGATACCTCCACGCTCTCGGCGTGGCGAAGATGGCACTCGGCCGAAGCTCGTACTCCCGGGAACTTAGTACATTATGTTTACAGCAGTACAAATAAGCCCACTCCACGCAGGGAGGTAAAGGGCGACACAAGTGGGCCCGGGAGGACCAAGTTCGGGTTGACGGGCGGTTTCGGGCAATGCTTCGGCTTCACGCGTACTCGTGCTAGTGGGGGCCCACGTATTGACCGGAGGGGTCGTGTGGGGCCTGATGACTCCTCTGTGGTGGAGACACCTGGAAAGCGTTCCCCTGGGATGGCGAGCTGCTGGAACGACCGCCGGACGCCGGGCGGCCCGCGGACGACGTTCGCAGGGAACTCGGCCACGAACCTGAAAGTTCTGTTTGTAGGCGCGCGACTCAGAGAAAACTACTGCTGCGATCAGCCCCGTCGTTGGAATGCGATGAGGTTAACGCCGTTGGAAAGCTGACTCAGAGTACTTCGACATAGGGGTCTTCAAAAAAAATAATCAGATCTGTATTTCTGATCATGTATTTTACAAGCTTGCTGGAATCTAGCCAGAACTGCAGGGGCAGGTTCTGACTTCTCTAAAGATCGACGTTGACCGGGGAGAAGACCTCCGAAGATGGAAATAATCTCTTCAGCAAAGTTGAAGATCTCTGAGAGAGGAATCCAGGACTATTTTTGGTTTTCTGATTGGAGATGAAATGGATTTTCTGGGAGTTTTTTACTAGACCTGGGTCGGATCTGGGAAACTGTGGGCAGACTGTTCTTGTGAACTTGGACGGTTTTTGTAAAATACTTGGAGGGTGAACCAAAAATTAAGAAAATTCCTGGTGGTAGAGGGATGTGGAAAGAGATCCCAGTACATTTGGGCGACCCAACAGAAATCAAAAGGTGGTTCGAATGGGGTAAACTCAGAGCTGATGAACAGTAAACAGAACCAGGACAGATCTGGAACTTGGACTTGGAAGAAAATAAAAAAATAGCTAAAGGATGAATTTTGACGTGATTTTTTTTGTGGGGATAAGGGTTCTAGAGGGGAACCAACCCTGAAATTTTGAGCTTCAGAAGACGAAGGGAGTGATAGCAGGAATTCGGAGAAGAAGGGTCTATCCCGGGTGGACAGAACACCGAAACCGTTGGCGACGACGCGTCGGCGGCGAGACGATGGCGGCGGCGATCACCGGAGTTGCTTCAGATGCTGGAGGGGATCAAGGGGGAAGGGATTACACTCTAGAAAGGGGAGAGGGGGTGGAGGAACCAGGTAGAGAGAGGGGAGGGGCGCAAATCTCACTTGGGGGCAAATGCCTTTTTTTTCTTCATTAATTCATTCAATATGAAAAATACAACCTTATATAGGATGCCAACCAAAATCAACATCAACCCTTGGATCTAGGGGTTTGGATTGAAGGGCTGGGATACAATGTGAATCACACTTTTAATACATTAGTTTAATCTAATTTGACCATGCTTATTCAACCTTGGACTAGATCCATTCAAACACCACCTAATACACAACTACCTTGCCTAATAAGACAAGGAACCTTGCGCCCCCTTCCATGCGCCAAGGCCATTCATGGGCCAAGAGCCTCCCATTAGATCATGCTAGACTTGGGCCACTCTCACTTAGATGGCCCATGAGAGAGTGGAACCCAATTTTGGCCCTAAGTGCCTTAATGACCCATTATGAAGTAACACTCTTAATGGACTCTACTAATGGCAATCTAACCTTGGACTTGACATAACAAATGGCCCATTGGCTTGATATAAGCCTTACAAGGATGGCCCAAATGAAAGAAATCAAAAATTACATACACTTCAAGCCAATACAACCCATAATACACACCAATCCAAGCCAATACACAAAATACAACTCATAAGCTCTTGATGTCCTCATCAATTCTCCCCGGGTGGGAGGAACTCGACCCCGTCGAGTAGGGGTATGGCTGCTCCGGTACTCCGGCGGATCTGTCACCGTGCTAAGTAGCGCAGGTATGCTCCACTCCAAGTGATCGGCACCTGCTCATTCCATATATACTCGATATGCGCACTGCTATGGCTAAAGGTGGTCACTCCGAAGGGGCACTCTCAAAAGGAAGGAAACAGCTCGAAGACTCACTAGGAATCACCGCTGAGTCCCTATAGGTGACTGATCCGGGTATAGATGTAGAACCGATCCCATACTCATCAAGTGAGTCGACTCGCTTCACACTCATAAGAGAACGACACGAGCTTGCATAAGACACATGCAGACTCACCATGCACTGACACATGAATGAAAATCACACAAACAATCGACTCAAAATCACCACACAAAGAAAACACACCGACTCAACTATGACCCTAGACACACCTAATGCTAGTCCGACCCGTACATGGGTGATGGCGGACCAGGACACCCGAATGTGTGCCATGCATGCATGTTATGTAATCGGAGATGGGTGGCATGAGGTACACCTAAATGTCCAAGTATGACCCAGTCATGCATGGACGGCCCTTTGGATTTGGGAGACTTGAGAGGGCTAGGAAAGCCGGGTGTGGAAGAGCTGGGTGTAGGTGTATCGTGGACGGGCTTGGTGGGTATGGAGGACCCGGCCCGTAGGAAAGGGGTATGAAAGTGGACTTCCCCGATAAGGTATGAGGGAAGTGATGGGTCATGGGGCCCACTAGAGTAGGGGTCAAATGGGTCAAAGAATGTGTGACCCCTTGTGGTGGGTTCCCACAAGTCACGGTCCCACGTGTAGAAGTTTTGAAGGTGTGGATAATCACCTTCTTGAATTGTGATGGGTGGGACGGGGACCATAGGCAAGAAGTATGATTCCTCCCTCGGACAAAAGGGTATGAATTCAGGCTCGTCCGGTAAGGGAAGGAGTAAGAGGACCTCCGTGGTGATACAACCCACGGTGCACTCAGAGGTAATAGACCCTAAGGCCGGATGAGTGAGGCTAAGACTAGTGGGTTGGTCAAAGCCTCGGGCCAAAAGGTGCGTCAACTCCCATTGTGAATCCAATCCCATGACAAGATCGTCCAATGTGTCAACATGGTGACGAGATCGAAAGGTGGTATGGAATGAGTTGACTGGCACTAAAGGTAAGGTGGGGTCCATGGACGGGAAGGGATGTGGGACCAAGCCATCCTTGAGCCATCTAAGAAGTGGCTCGGCTATGTAAAGTGCTCCCGTAAGAAACACGGGTGGCTCGGGCTTTGGTAGTTCCAACTTTGATGGTTTCGAATGAAGACTGGAGGTAGATAACAATGGAGCATCCATGGGTGGTGGAGTAGCTTGTGTCCTTTCCCACCAATCCGAAATCATTTTCTTTATTTCCTCTAAGGAGCGGGTTGGAGGAGGGACCTTGGGGTGGACTAGCTCCTTAACTCTCGGCTCGGGTGTGGGCCTCGGCTCGGTTATAAGTGGGACTTCCACTCGGTTGGAGGTGCTTGAGTGGGTTGGGATGGGAGTGCCAAGGGGAGGTTGGTTGGTGGTGCATGGGCGGGCCACTAGATTGGGGTCACTTTGGTGGGCTTGGACGGCGGTGAAGGGGTGGGATTGGGTAGAGGTGTGGCCCACTTGATTGTGGGTGAGTTGGTGGGGTTGGTGAGTGGAATGACCTCCGTGGTTGGAGGTAGGTGGGCGGGGAACGTAGGCCCTCCTAAGCACTCTCTTCATTTCCCACCATGACTCGATGGGCCTTAGATTCCTATCCTCCCTCCAATATTTGATGTCCCTCCAAGTTGCAGCGGCTTCACCAAAAAGTCGCCTTTTGGCAACATCGACTTGCATGGGCCCGTACATGATGTACACCTCGAAGTAATCATCCATAATGGCTTCCCATTCTAGATAGACACTCGGGTCATCGGACCCGTAGAAATCCCGGGTTTCGGGTCTCGTGGGGTGGTTCGGGTGGTCCTTCCATTTGAGATAGTATCGCCACCATCCAGGAGTTTGGGACTCCATGGGACACGGGAAACTAGTGGATGGCCATGCCGACACTCGGACCAAAACACTAGACACGACACTAAGTAATGCAAAGTTGGAATGCACTAACTAATGCACACTAAGGACCCTAGACGTAAACCAAGACTCGGTACGGGGCGGAGACAATCGACCCGAAGGTCACTCGCACAAGTGTGCGGCCTTCCCGATAGGCGTAACCTAACGGTTGGACAACACCTTTTTATATACCGAGTAAAGGGATGTATGCGACCCAAAAACGACTCTTTTTGTTGTTTTAAAAATGTGATGATCCTAAACACGACTTAGACCGACTAATGACTACATGACACTCTTTTTTTTTTTTGAATGCAAACACCCTAGACTCAACCTGGCTCTGATACCAAATTGATGCGGGACGGGACCACAGACACGACAAGCTCGCGATCGTCCCTTAACGAGGGAAGCGTCGGATGTGCGCGGTTGAGAAACCGGCAATGAGCTAGGGTGGTCGACTCTCTTTTGCGCCCGGATCGGGTCACGGGACGGCTTCGCTCTCTCTCGCAGCAGTGATATTATAAATTGAAGGCGAGCTAGGTATCCCTACACATGCTCTCTAGCAGCGGCATATAAAGCATATAAAGAATTAAGCTAATGCCAAGTGTAAGGGTGAAGGCGATACCTCCACGCTCTCGGCGTGGCGAAGATGGCACCCGGCCGAAGCTCGTACTCCTGGGAACTTAGTACATTATGTTTACAGCAGTACAAATAAGCCCACTCCACGCAGGGAGGTAAAGGGCGACACAAGTGGGCCCGGGAGGACCAAGTTCGGGTTGACGGGCGGTTTCGGGCAATGCTTCGGCTTCACGCGTACTCGTGCTAGTGGGGGCCCACGTATTGACCGGAGGGGTCGTGTGGGGCCTGATGACTCCTCTATGGTGGAGACACCTGGAAAGCGTTCCCCTGGGATGGCGAGCTGCTGGAACGACCGCCGGACGCCGGGCGGCCCTCGGACGACGTTCGCAGGGAACTCGGCCACGAACCTGAAAGTTCTGTTTGCAGGCGCGCACTCGGAGAAAACTGCTGCTGCGATCAGCCCCTTCGTCGGAATGCGATGAGGTTAGTGCCGTTGGAAAGCTGACTCAGAGTACTTCGACATTGGGGTCTTCAAAAAAAATAATCAGATCTGTATTTCTGATCATGTATTTTACAAGCTTGCTGGAATCTGGACAGAACTGCAGGGGCAGGTTCTGACTTCTCTGAAGATCGACGTTGACCGGGGAGAAGACCTCCGAAGATGGAAATAATCTCTTCAGCAAAGTTGAAGATCTCTGAGAGAGGAATCCAGGACTATTTTTGGTTTTCTGATTGGAGACGAAATGGATTTTCTGGGAGTTTTTTACTAGACCTGGGTCGGATCTGGGAAACTGTGGGCAGACTGTTCTTGGGAACTTGGACGGTTTTTGTAAAATACTTGGGGGGTGAACCAAAAATTAAGAAAATTCCTGGTGGTAGAGGGATGTGGAAAGAGATCCCAGTACATTTGTGCGACCCAACAGAAATCAAAAGGTGGTTCGAATGGGGTAAACTCAGAGCTGATGAACAGTAAACAGAACCAGGACAGATCTGGAACTTGGACTTGGACGAAAATAAAAAAATAGCTAAAGGAGGAATTTTGACGTGATTGTTTTTGTGGGGATAAGGGTTCTAGAGGGGAACCAACCCTGAAATTTTGAGCTTCAGAAGACGTAGGGAGTGATAGCAGGAATTCGGAGAATAAGGGTCTGTCCCGGGTGGACAGAACACCGAAACCGTTGGCGACGACGCGTCGGCGGCGAGACGATGGCGGCGGCGATCACCGGAGTTGCTTCAGATGCTGGAGGGGATCAAGGGGGAAGGGATTACACTCTAGAAAGGGGAGAGGGGGTGGAGGAACCAGGTAGAGAGAGGGGAGGGGCGCAAATCTCACTTGGGGGCAAATGCCTTTTTTTTCTTCATTAATTCATTCAATATGAAAAATACAACCTTATATAGGATGCCAACCAAACTCAACCTCAACCCTTGGATCTAGGGGTTTGGATTGAAGGGCTGGGATACAATGTGAATCACACTTTTAATACATTAGTTTAATCTAATTTGACCATGCTTATTCAACCTTGGACTAGATCCATTCAAACACCACCTAATACACAACTACCTTGCCTAATAAGACAAGGAACCTTGCGCCCCCTTCCATGGGCCAAGGCCATTCATGGGCCAAGAGCCTCCCATTAGATCATGCTAGACTTGGGCCACTCTCACTTAGATGGCCCATGAGAGAGTGGAACCCAATTTGGGCCCTAAGTGCCTTAATGACCCATTATGAAGTAACACTCTTAATGGACTCTACTAATGGCAATCTAACCTTGGACTTGACATAACAAATGGCCCATTGGCTTGATATAAGCCTTACAAGGATGGCCCAAATGAAGGAAATCAAAAATTACATACACTTCAAGCCAATACAACCCATAATACACACCAATCCAAGCCAATACACAAAATACAACTCATAAGCTCTTGATGTCCTCATCAGCTGCCCTCCTGAAAGGGGCTTCATGTGGCTGAGGAGGGTCTACTTTGTACTATCCCAGCTCTATCTCATTCTTTTTCACCATCCCTTCGATGACGTCTTTGAAAACATAGCAGTCTTCGATTGGATGTCCCAACATCTGGTGGTAGGGGCAGAATCTCGGACTGTCTTTTCTTTTCAGGTCCTCCGGCCTCCTTGGCTCGGGCAGAGTGACCATGCTGTATTCTGTTACCCAGTCGAACAGGACTCGGGTCTTGTCTTTTGAAAAGGAATAAGCTTTCTTCATTTTGTCCCTGAGCGAAGGACCTTCTTTATCATCTGGAGCTTTTGCAGGCTGCGGGGGAGCCGCTTTCTTGCCCTTCTCCTTTTGTTGCTCGAATGCCTTGATGTCAAGCGCATTCGCTTCTTTAGGTGTGGGACGCCGCTCCGCAGTCTTGCCTTTCTGGACTATGTTGGCGGCTGATGCCGGGACAGGCTTGGCTAGAAAGGCCTCTACCTCGGCCACCACATTATTCAGCCGGTCAAACGACCGTATTTCCATTCCAATCATTTTTTCCAGGATTTCCCTCCTGAGATTTTTTTTTGCATATTTGCACAGCGTCCTCCTGATGCGGGGGCCGCTTACATCTCATTCCGAGGTTCCTCCGCCTCTTGATATAGTCAAGGGTAGTCTCATCTGACCTTTGCCTTGTTGAGTAGAGTTCGGCCACCGTGACCTCCCTCTCTGTGACATGGAATCTTTCTCTGAACTTCCTCTGCATATCCGACCAGTCATTAATTGACCCGGCCGAAAGGCTGGAGTACCATTCAAATGCGAGCCCCGTCAGCGAGGACCCGAAGAATTTCAGCAGATATGACTCGTCGGTGGCCAGATCACCCATAACGGTCATATAGTAAGCAATATGTTCTTTAGGGGACCCTTTCCCGTTGAATTTGTCAAACTTAGGCGGCTTGTTGACCCTCGGGGGCAGTCGTTTAGCTGCATGGTGTTGCGGGTAGGGCACCTGATAGGCATCGAATGCGACGTAGTCGCCTTCACTTTTCTCTGCGAGCTTCAGCTCGATCATCCTTTCCACCATTATCCAGTTCACGACCGTGGGGTCGACTGGCTCCGGATAGAAGTGCGCTGGCTGCAGGTACGGGGTGACCAGGGTGGTCGCCTGTGGAGGATGCAGCAGCGGGGGTGTCGGGTGCACCTGAGGGAGCACCGGAGGTAGCAGCGGCTGAGGCTGTGGCGGCCGCTGTTGCACTGTCGCCATGCTTGGCTCTGATGGCTGGGGTAGTGTATAGAGCGGTGGAGGGTCGTCTCGACGAGCCGCTCCCCGTGATGATTCACCCTGGACTTCGGGTGGTTTAGAAGCTGATGAATGCTCAGTCTTTTCTATCAGCTGTTTCTTCAGAGAATCTATCTCCCGTTGATATTTCTGCAGTAGCATCAGAACTGATGGATCTATAGTGGTGGGGATACCCTCTGTCGTTTCCCCGGACGTACCCTCAGGCAGGATGTCGAGGAGGACGTCATCTTCTTCTTCCGTCGTCACCACATTAGCGGTCAAGACGGGGGCCTTAGCATCCCAGCGGGAATAGACCTGGGGTTGTTTCTCTTTCATCATCGTCAGAAGCCCTCTTGCTGCTTCTGTCCTGCGGGTAGTTGGCCCCGGCCGTACGGCCAATTGAGCCAGTTCTTGGGGGTCTTCAGGAAGCTCCCCATATCGGCTGGACACACCAGCCATGTTGCAAGTGAAAACCTGCATCCTTCTTCTTTGTCGATGGACCCTCCGCCTGGCTTGTTGCGGAAAGGTCAGCCTCTCGAACACAGAAACCCTTCTCCTTTCTTCCCGCTCGGGGAAGGCTTCATCGGCTTCGATCTCAAAGCCGTCATCGTATCCATTGTCGTCGACAGACGACACCATCATTCTATCTTCCATCTCTTCTTCATGTGCTGCCGATGGGCAGTAATCTTCCTCGGTGGCAATTGTTTGCATCAACCGCTGCTGTCTGAGTGAGGGGTTGCCTAAACCTCGGAAATAGCTTCTGACTAAGCAGGTCATTTCTTCTCGACCCCGTTCTGGGTGTAGTACGGGGGATAGTGGTTGGCCTCCCGTAGGAGGAATGTAGGCCAGTCGAGCTCTGTCAGCTGGCTGTTGGAATCTTCGCCCCGTGGCAGGGACGTTGGCTTGACGGGCTGCAGCCCGGAAACTTCTGTGGCGCAGAGGCTCCGCAACCACCTCTTCTTCCATCTTCGGGGGTAGGCCCCTTTCTCTTATCACCTCTGCATCGTCATTCACAGGATGGCGGCGGATGGGTGTCAGCTGGTGGACAGGTCGGGTCCGTTTGGGAACCCACACCTGTTTGAACTTCCTCGGCTTGAGTGCCGGGTTTCCTTGGCCATGGTGGCCGGCTTCTTCCATTTCTGCCCTCCTTCTAGCAAGGGCTTGATATGTGTTGTGGACAGGAACGTTGGGGATGACTCGGTCCGGGGTCACCCGTGCCGTGCGTCCGTTGAGGAAGACGCGCATGCCTCCAACCAGCATTGATTTTCCAGACTGAGACACAGTTTCGGTGATCACAGTAGCGTTCCTGCGGACCTGGCAACGCTGACGTCCTCCAGGGTGTTTGTTGGCGACAGCGGGGTGCGTCCCACGTACAACGTGGTGCACCATACAGCTAGCGGCCGTGGCCGGATTCTTGAGCAAGTCGTCGCAGCGGGGAACCTTCAGAGGCTCCACCTCCTCCATAGTTTGCTTGGCAGGTTCTGGCGCTTCGACTTCCAGGATGTCGACGAAGGCCAAACCCAGAAAGTTGGGGAAGCCTACGGCGGGAGGGAAGCTGCAGAATTCCATGGGCACCGCCAGGTACCCTTGCGCATGTCCGGCGACGATCGAAGGACCGAAGTCGGCACCAGCTATTCCATGAGTTGTCATTGTTTGCCTACAAAGACAAACAGGGAAATAATCAGTAGTCTTTGAAAGGGCTTCGAAGCCCGGATATCTCGGCAAAGAGATGAAAGGTGACACTGGTCCCACCGGGCGTGCCAGACTTGTTTGCGACCTTTTTTTTTCTCTTCGTTCGCGTATCGATCAGCCATTTGACTAACTGGTAATCAACTGACTGATTGACGACGCGGGCGTGCCAGTCACATGAGTGATGATTTTATTGTGCGCTCATTCTGACCCATGTCGGGTGAATGTGAGGTTCGGTCAGGACCAGCAGTCCGCCATACCGTAAAGGTTATGGCGTTAATTACATCCCCCACGAGGAGGGAACACCTTTGATTAATTACCGAGATATCGGGCTGTCAAAGCCAGAATAAAGGATACAAAGCATGCGAGTGATCGTGCAAGATGCTACGATTGACTACACACGATTTATTAGGGTGGACCCTGGTACATGGCGGAGGACTTAGGCTCGAAGGCCACCTTCACGCGTAACAAAGCCCCCAATCAGGCGTAACCTGACCTTCTGGCAATGTTATTTGATATACCAAGGATGCACCTATTTAGGCATGCATTAATGCGATATGAAAGGTTGGACTAAGGCATGACGACAAGATTCGAGGCATATCAATTCAAGCTTGAACATGCTAATTTATCCAATTTATTTGGTCGAGGGGCTTGTGTCCCTCTATGATTAGCATAGGAAATCATCCCATGAGTGGGAAAAGGGTTGGAATGACGCGACGACACGATTCGGAACGAAACCAGTGCAGTGCATGCGAAGAAAGGGGCTAAAACGCTTGAAACGGCGCCCTGAAACATAGGTAAAAGGCTTAAAACGGCACAAGAACCGTAGGTAAAGGGGAAAACCCCTGTTAAAACGGCGCGGCTGGCTGGGGCGCGCCGGGAAGGGCGCGCCGGAAAGGGCGCGTCGGGAAGGGTGCGCCGTTTTAAGGTGTTATCGCGCATGAACGCGCCGATTTAACCCGATTTCGTGGAAACATGAGCTTTGTTAGTTTATTCATGGATATATATATATATATATATACATAAAAAGGGGGTTTTGGAGGATTTTAAGAATTCATTGAGTTGATTATTCATCGGATTGGTCCCAAGTCATCCAAAGGTCAAATCACAGGCTCGCGCGAGATCCGGACTCGAGTGCGGCGATTGTTCCGAGTTTAAACATGTTCGAGCCAGAATTTCGGCAGCATCTCCCCATCCCAAAGGATTATTGGGGAGACGCGGGGAATACTCACGTGGCGGAGTAAACCCCTAAAAGCCGGGTGGCTCAACGGCGGCCGGCAGACCCAAACGGATAGGAAGACCCCGAGGGCTAGCCTGCTAGGGGTACCGAGTCCGTGGGTAACAGTGAGTGAGTGAGGCGACTCGATATGAGAGCGAAAACCCTGAGGGCTAGCCTACGAGGGGCACGCGACCCGAGTCACCACAACACTCGAATCGGGACGACCGATTAGAGAAGGAAACCCCGAGGGCCAGCCTACGAGGGGCACACGCATCTCACGGCCACCACAAAGTCCATTAGGGACTGTGGATTTGAGATGTCAAGATTAACCCGTTTACTATTCACTCATTAATCCATAAGAGATTCGTCACTACTGGACGGTCCCCGGTGGACAGAGTGTTATCACAACGGAACAGTGGGGGATGTTCCCCCTCCCCGAGTTACCGATCCACACTAATGAAACAGTAGAACGGAGCAGTGAGATCATTCGCATAACCAGCAGGCCAAAACTAATGCCTGTAGTTATACATACGTTCATGCATGTGCACGCTCACAAATCAAAGAAATATTCATCAAGGAATGTTCAGAAAATAATAACGGGAATGTGGGGACGCCCTTATTTCCCTCTGTTCATGGTCGGGAACAGAAAGGGTATTACGAGGGCGGCCCAGACAGGTTGAAGGAACCCACGTATTGACCCATCTTACACGGTGAAAATTCTTAGCATTCGATCAGAAGAGAAAAACACCCCCGGGGAGGGGAATCGATGTAGCCCTTGCCATAGCAGGGCATAAAGCGTCGGGAAGACGGAACAGAAGTAAGATCATTCGGCCAAAGGAATGCACAATGCTTTGCGTTCATCCTCCACGGCGCCGGCATCATTGTCGGACGCCGCTTCACCGGCTACAGGGAAGAAGAGGAAACAAAAAAAAGATCTATAGGAAAAGGAAAGCTGTATTCATTCATGATATAAGCAACAGGGCAAGGAAGTGCACAGAGCATCGTTTCGGCGCCGATGTTGTCGCCCGGCTGCCGTTTTCATTAATATAAGGGACTCGGTACAAACAGAGAGGAGGAATAGAGATCTTGGTGAAGGAGGGGAGGTCAGGCTCATATCATCGCCCCTCCCCTCATTCACTTACATTGTTTAGAGAGAACCGAAGATAGAATAAAAAGTGGGAATCCGCTGAGAGAAAACACGGGGAACCCACCTAAGTAAATGAGAAATGGATGATCTCCTTCTTCGACTCCGGGAAGCTCGGGTGGAGCAGGGTGGCGGCCGTCGAGAGGCTCAGATGGAGGTTTCTGTCGACAGAAGAAAACCCTCCGATCCCTCTCTCTAGACCCCTCTCCTCTCTTTCTAATTCTCTTTTTTTTTCTTTCGATTACGCCCCTTCCTCTCTGCCTCTCTTCTATTGCCTTCTCCCTTTCTAGATCGGATCTCCTCTTTTTTTGGCCGAAGGCAGGCTGTGTATATATAGCTTTTGTTAATCCGGCGCCTCGGGAAGGGGCGCGCCGGATTTGATGGAGCCGAGAAGAAGCCCCGATTGGCTTTTGTGCGCCGGTTCGACGGCGCCGGGGAACACATCCCCTATTGTTCTTGGCGCGCCGGTTTGACGGCGCCGTTTTAACCTGTTCACTTGGCGTATCCAGTCCGGTGGGCCCGGCGATGATTCCCGAAGCTCCCGTTGACTGTTCCTCTTGCCCTGGCCATCGGAGGGCCTTGACGGGGTGTTGACGAAGCTCTCAATATGACGAACGGCCTTAATCAAGACTTCGTGTGTGTCTGGTCCGAGCACACGGGTGTCCTGCTGATACAGCCTTCGGCACTGTGATTTGTGCTTCTGGCTGAGACGGACTCGTGCTTGAAGCTTCCTTGCAGGATGACGTTACATCCTAGACAATTCCACCTTGAACGGTGATCAATCGGCCACTAACGGGCCCACTATGGCGAGAAGCCGAACCCGTGTCGGGTAATCGGGGCCTTCTGCTGACAGAACCTCCGGCCCCTTGTTGCGGATGGCCGAGGACCTTCTTCCTCCTTAGGAGAGTCATAAGGTAGACCGTCGTCCTTGGTCGGGCGACGGATGTGGGGTAGCGGCATGACGGAGTCGATGCCGGATCATTGGGCAGGCTTGATCGCGCTGCCGGTTGGTTGTGGGTTCGTTTCGACTCTCCTGAGGTAAAATCCCCGGTGCTCATTTCAAGGTGACTTGGGGCACCGTCAGCTTGAAGGGTCTTTGATAAGGTGGTCTTCATCGGCTTCTGTGCTTCAGTGGGCCGTATCATTCGTCTTTGCGGCTCGGTCGCCGAAGGATTATATTTTGAGTGCCAATAGGCACTCCAGCGCCTTCGCCAGCATGACATATCTAGCCAGTTCCTCGACCCGACAGAGGAACGAGGCAGAGGAGCAGGCTCGAGCTCCAAGGCTTCCCGGGGGTCCATGCTCCCTCCACGGACTCGTCACCAGAACGAGGGTGAGGTAGAGAGCAGGAGAGAGTGTTGTGCCCCTGTGGTCATTTGAGTCATATGGTGGTCACTTGGGTCATTCGACATCATCCTGTGGTCATTTGAGTTATTTGATATTCTTGGTTTTGATAATGGCTAAACACTATAAGTCATTGTTGTTTTCTACTCTCATATGACTGACATACGTGATGTTTTATTCATAACAGATATGCCAATGAATGGACAAGGAATTGAGTAGAGATGGAAAAAGTGAAAGCTCAATGATTGCGCCCTCGTACGCGGATCGATCTGCGCGGTCAGGTCGCGGGGATCGACCTGCCCAGTCAGGTCGCGGGGGTCAAGGGGGCAGCACCCCTTGTGGGGGTTTCCGGGGACGGAGCCCCCGGAACAAAATTTTGATTGAAGACTCGATAATAAAACTTCAAGACAGTCAAGGTTGATGCCACAAATGAGAACGGACTGCTAAAGGACTCAAGCGACTGAGCTAAAGGGGTTAACGGACTGAACCGGGAAGACCCGGGGTCTGCCCAGCTGGCGGTCAACCGGCAGAATAGGGGCGATCGACCGCCCTAGCCAGCACCTCCCAATCTGCACGAGTCTCAGTGGCGGTCGATCGAAAATTTCAGGGACCATCCGTCTACAGCGTTTCTCAGTAGCGGTCGACCGCCAACTTCTACAGGTCGACCGCCAACCCCGAGCCTTCAATGTTGACTTTGTTTTCCACTTCGAGAAGGGCCCCTTTCCTTGTATTTGTTTAACCCCAAAGTCACCCAATCTCCCATAGATTATGGATCTGGTCTGGGGGATGTCCAAGGACCATTCAAAGTCTATAAAACCAATACAAGAGTGTTGGAAACCCCAAGGCTAAGAGGGGAGATCAAAGGAGGCTGCAAGGGTGTGTTCAAGGGAGAGGAGTTCAAGTACTGTAGCCATGAACAGTACTCCGGGAAGAAGTTCTTCATCAAATCCTCAAGTGATTGAAGCTACTTCAAGAAGAGATCAACCCCAAGCCAAGTGAAGATAAAGATGCAACCATCATCCTCTTCCTCATCTCAAGGTGATCCATAGAAGCTCATTCTCAAGGGAGATTAAATCTGTATCCTTCATCTTCTTCATCAACTCAAGGTGATCCAAGGAAGACCATGTCACAAAGAAGAAGATACCATTGAAGAATCAGATTCAAGCTTCAGCAATCTCAGACAAGATCTTTTCTCTTTGAGCATATTCTATATCTTGTTTGAGTGTTTTCATATCTTGTTCTTTTTCATTTCATTCAAACATTTGAAACTGAAGATCATCTCTACCGGTGGTTAGTAGGAAGGTAATTGGAAGTTGTCCGATCTGCGGTGTTGACGTCCCTACCTGTAGTTAGTAGGAAGGCAATCAGAGGTCTTTCCGATTTGCGGTTCAGTGCGTGGCACTAGTGGAGCCTCACCGAATTTGGTAAGGGGTGGACGTAGGACTGGGGATTCAGTCCGAACCACCTTAAAATCTTTTGTGTTGTGGTTTGTTTATGTGATTACTTCGTTCTAGATGCATGCTTAGGTTCAAATCGATATATTAGTTGCGCATCTTGCCAAGCGAATCATAGTGTTCTTCGATAAGTTAGTTATATTCTGCTGCGATTTATTTTATCTAGCTATATAGAGGGTTGCATTGCGAAAAGAGAGACAGATCTATTCACCCCTCCCCTCTAGATCTGCTGTCCACTACTCAACAGAGAGGAGGGTGGAGGCGAGAGCTAGAGAGAGACCTGTACTCCTCCACCTTCATACTTTGTACTCAGATATTTATATATATATATATAAGATTTTGATGTTACTTGAGTTTGTTGACTTGAGCACTCGTGTACTTATTTTTCTTTCCCTCTTCCCCTGTGCCTGTAGTTCACACTTAAACAAACAGATTAATTCATCCGTTCGGCTTGACCCCTTGCTCAATAAATAAGGGGTTGTCATTATTTTGACCTTGACGAAGGGTCAAGGAGTCAAGCCTTTAATTAACTAAGGCAAATACCAATGATATAGGAGAATGCAACACGCAAGCAAGCATATGCAAACTTAGAATAAAAGAATGCACACACAAGAATGCTACCAAGCACATGACATGGCAAAAAAGAAAAGCAGTGGGCTTATTAGCAATTTTTTCTTCTTATTTCTTTTTTTCTTTTTTTTTCATTTTTCTTCTTTTTTTTCTTTTCAAAATGACGGCTTCATAAAAGCCGTTAATTATATAATTGACGTCCACGATCACAGGCGTTGATTGGAAAACTATTTTTTTATTTTATTTTCTATTCAAAATGATGACATATACAACGTCGCGAATCAAGTAAATGACGCCCCCTCACACTGGTGTGAATTGAAAAATCATTTTTTTTTATGTTTTTACTTATTTCGAAAATGACGATAGGATGACTGACGCTAGTTATTAAAAAGACGCCCTCGTATGAAGGTGTTAATTAAAAAAACATTCTTTTTTATCATGAGGCTTAGCATGGCACAAAAAGAACTTGAAACCTTACACAATCACCATCTTAAATTCATCAATCGTTCTTACATGATTTAAACAAAAGGTCAACATGCTTAGTGACTTGTGTTTTTACTCATACCTGTTGACACCCGTTTTATGACCGATAAGTTGGGTCATCTCCTTGTTCATTCTATATGATGCTCCGAGTTTTTCCCTTTTGTTGAGCCATCTTGATCAGTTTGAGGTTTATTTCATGGGTTCTAGTTCCTTGGTTGGGTATGGTTCCTTGATTCCTTGCATTGGATGAAGATTAGCAAGCTTTTATCTCATTTGGATCCTTATTGTCTCTAACGGTCTATACCAGGCACGTTACATTCCTCTGACGCATCAGCCCTTGGCCGTTACATCTTGAAGAGTTCTTGAGTATAAGGCTTCTTTTCCAACGCTTATCCTTTGGCTATCCGTTGACTCTGACGGTCTATCGTGTGACCGTTATATTCCTCTGACGCGTCTTCCCTAGACCGTTACATTCTTCAAGAGTCTAACACTTTTGAACTTCTCCCGTTGATCTTATCTTCTTAAAAGATAAGGTTGTGTGATGGTCTACTCCTGGAGCGTTACATGCCTGTGACGGTCTGTCGTGCAGCCGTTACATCAAACAGAGAGTCCTGGCAGGTCTGGCCTTTTCTCTGCTACTCCGTGGCCGAGTTAAGAGTTTGATCTTGTGATTTCTCTTCCAAATCTGATCCTCAGAACCTTCTGTTTGTTTCTATGGACTCTTGGGAGTGTTATCTTTAAGAGTTTGCTAAGAATCATCCTCTTTTTTAGCTGGATTATCCTCTGCTCGACCGGAGAGTTTGAGGGCCTATAAATAGAACCCTTGACTTCATGGCCTGAGGGGGAGAAATATGGAGTTTGCATTGAAGTGTTGCCGCATTCAGAAGCCATATCCAACCAAGAAGAGTTGTCTTTCACGTCCATCTGCTTCTCAGTCAAGGGAGTATTCGTTGTTTTGAGTGTTTAGTTCCATCATTGGCATATTTGTGTTCTTCCTTTTCTCTTTTCATCATAGCATTGTCCCACTCCTTATTTCACGTTCTTTCACGTTCTTCCACATATTTCAATCATCGAAACATCCTTCCTATCTTTTAAAACACCCAGAGGGGTTAAAAAACCAAACTCCCCGGTATTCCCCTTTCCTTTTGAATGATATCAAGTTCATTTGATTATTGATACTACGTTGTTTGAAAGGCTAATTTGGGGTTGTTTCTTGTGTTCTACGTTCTTTGGCATGTTTATAGAGTTCATTAGACAAGGCCCAAGCTTTCTAGCCGACTAGAAAGTTTGGAGTTTAAAGGATTCACAAGCTTGTTCTACAGACACTCTAACGGTGTTCATCAGACGCGTCAGGTTCCTCTAGCGGTCTGTCGGGCGACCGTCACACTTCCTGTGACGCGTAGGTTCTGGACCGTTACATCCAGCAGAGCTGCAGTTTCCTATTGGTTTCTCTCTCCCGTGGGCGGGTGCATCATCCTCCTATTCTAAGGTATTAATCAGGTCTTTGGCTTGTTTTTACCTTAGTGGCGATCACGTTCTTTCTTGGTATTGGGCATTGATTTTCCCTCTCCCACATCTTATTTCCTTTTGCTTGTTCCACCCACGCAGTGTGTTTTCATTTATCCCTTTGCTCCATGCTCCAGCGTGTGTTTTTCTTTTCCTTCCTTAGTTTAGTTTGATTGAGATAGCATTGCCCATGCTAGAGCTGGTTCTGATTGCCTAGGTTCATGGTTTACATGTTCATGGGTTGATTGAGATCATCGTTATTTGCTCTTCATATTCATCTTCATATTATATCATACTTATCTATTCTTCTTTGCAAACTACAAAGAAACAAATCAACAGTTTTTTTGGCGATCACGGTGGGACATCTTGTGCCAATCGTGTCTTGATCTCTGTTTAAACCTGCCATCATTTCCTTGTTTGGTTTTCCCCGGATTTCCCTTTTATTTCCTATTGTTTCTGGTTCTCTGACTCCTCTGACGGTCCTGCATCCCTGCGTTACACGCATCTGACGGTCTCGTCTTCGACCGTCACATTCTTCTGACGCAGGGGTTATAGACTGTTACACTCCAGATAGGTACGCATCCCGAGGTGCATTTTATTTTCGCAGTTGCTGCTATGATCTTTGTGCTTGGGTGTTATCTGGTTTCCTCCCTTGTTGGTTTACATACTTATATCATTTTGTGCATGATTGTTTGTTAGATCCTAGGTTAGAATTTGCATGCACTCCGGTGCACATAAGTTCATTCATACTTTCATACATTAGGTTGCATTTTCCCACCTTGGTGTGCGGACCTCTCGTCTCCATATTCCTTGGGGCTGACTAGGAAATTGCATCAGGGACCTCCATAAGTCCCCGTGAGCCGTGGATTCCCACACGGACACCGGGCTGGTTGTACCTTTCCACCCCTTAGGCTTGCATTTTGCATGAGTGTGAGGGAGTTAACCTTAGTCAAGCCAAAGTTTGGACCTTATTCCCATAGGATTCCTATCTTGAGGGAATTATTATTAATTCAAATCATTAAAAGGTCTATTAAAATCCCTAAAATATTTCCCATCATATCAACTTGTTTGACTTGGGTGAAAACTCTCACATCGCATTGTTTGTGTTGTTTGGGCTCGTCTAAGCCCATTAGTGGTTTTTGTGTTGCATTCTTTCATCATCCACATGTTTTGTTGTCATTAGGCCCATTTAGCTTAGCCTATTTTGTGTGTCCATTGTCTAGTCTATGGTCCCGTGGTCCGTTGTCCATTCATCTTTGCATTAGTGGGTCAGTCCCCTCTTGTCCTCGAGCCCGTTAAGCCATTGCTTCCCCACTTGTATTCTCCTTGATATCCTTGTATTAAGTCTCCATTTGCCCTCATGGAGCATCATTCCAACCCCTTGTATCATTCTTTTTCCTATTCCCGTGTGGAATCCTCTTCCCACGCGGGCCCATCTTCCCGTGGTCCCTCTGATCCCTCCGAGGAATAGGCTAATCTCATGGCCCATCTTTCAAGCCTTGTTCGCCAAATGGACCCGGCCTAGGCCCAATGTCTTATTGCATCTCATCTTCATGGGCCTCCTTCTCTTAATGGGCCATCTTCTCTCATTAATGGGCCTCATCATCTTAATGGGCCCCATTCTCTTAATGGGCCTTATTCTATTAATGGGCCTCATTCTTCTACCCATGTTGCTC
Organism: Amorphophallus konjac; assembly: GCA_022559845.1. Classification (NCBI taxonomy): domain Eukaryota; kingdom Viridiplantae; phylum Streptophyta; class Magnoliopsida; order Alismatales; family Araceae; genus Amorphophallus; species Amorphophallus konjac. The sequence continues at coordinate 175,519,359 of CM040117.1, read as the reverse complement.
CTGGCCCATTCAACCCATATTCCAACGTCTCTTCCAGGCCCACCTATCCTTCTACTCCCGGAATGGGCCCTTCTTCTTCTCAGCCCGGATCCTCTTATCCAGCCCAATACCATGCTCTTGGTCCTAATTCACATTCTCTTGCTCAAGCTAGCCCATATTCTTCTCTCCCTACCAAGGAGATGATTGTTCAAACCCAATGCCAACTTGATGAGCTTCAACGTCAGATCGATCCTAAATCCTCTTTAAGTGTTCCATTCGCTTTCCAAGGTCTTCGGCTCCCACCTCCATCACAAATTCCCACATATCGTTGTTATAGTGGAGTCGGTGACCAGTATGTGCACTTGAAGGAGTTTGTTTATGAGTCGGCCCAATTTCGACATGACCAACACTTGATGACTTATCTGTTTGGTCTATCATTGGAAGGCCCGGCTCGGGATTGGTTCTTCTCTCTTCCGCAAGGGCAAGTTGCGAATTTTCAAGCTGTACAAGAGGGATTTATTCAACAGTTTCAAGACCAGGTTGGGCCCAAGTACTATATTGTGGATCTGGCCCATGAGATGATGAAGCCCGAAGAGGAGTTATCTACCTTTGCCGATGGTTGGCATCGCCTTGCCGTGCAAGTCCCAGGGCACATTCCGGAGGGAGAGCAAATCAAGATGCTGATATCCAATGCAACGCCTGAATATCGGTTCATCTTAGCCCTCAACGACATTACCTCCTGACAACAATTATACAGCCGAGCCCGCTTCATTCGCCAACAAATCCAAGATTCCCTTGACCCCGAGTCTCCACCATCCACCTCCACATATCAACCTTCACCCTCCACGTGTCAACCCTACGCTCCCATGAGTCATCCCGCCATGAGTCAGCCTTCCGCCGCATACCCCTCCACGAGTCAACCTCTCGCCTCTACATACCCATACGCCTCCGCATATCAACCTTCCATGAGTCAGCCTCCTGCGTCCACATACTCGTCTCCATCTCCACTTCCGGTCAAGGGAGCACCACATCCTGAGCAAGTAGATGCCGTCTACATACCCCCTCACTCCGTTCCACATATGCCTTCACCAGAGCCCTCCACCACTAGCCACGCACTCTTGCCTACGCAACCTCCACTTCTATCTCCACAAACTTATTCACCATTACATATCCCTTGGCATCCACCTTGCCCGAAGCAGGCTCCTCACCTTCTCATTGCCAGAGTGTTTCACCGATATCTTTCGGGCTTTGATGGCGGCTCACGCGTTGCCGCCCTCCCAGGTTGTGCCTTGCCGACCCACGGTCGGGGATATGCTCTAGTTCTGTTATTTCCACCGCTAGCAGGGGCATTTGGTTGAGGACTGCCTTGAGTTCCGAGATTATGTTTATGATCTGGAAGCTAAGAAAAGGATTGATTGGGCCGCTATTCACAAAGTTATTTTACATCTTCGCAGCCAACAGCAACAGCAGGCACTGCCCAAGCAGCCGTCTCCATCCCTACAAGGTCAGGGGCACCCCTGTGGTTCTTTATCTAGCAATGCACCTGCTCCATCGCCTGCTCCGTTATCTACCCCATCTTTGCCACCTCCTACACCGTCTCCATCACCTCTACCAACCAAGGCTCTTGCTCAAGCTAGTGCCTCCACTGCCTCCGCTTCCTCCATTGCCACCACCGCTTCCACTCCCAACACCGCTCGACATGTTGTATCGATACGTCGACGGTGGACACCACGACCTTCCCCTTTGCCTACATCACCTTCTCCACCTCCATCTCCATCACCATCTCTATTGAATATTCCATCACTTCCACCATCTCCGCCGCCTTTGCCATCCCCTTCATCATCTTCACCTGAGCCTGAGCAAGCTCAACCTCCGCCTTCACCTTCACCCACAACCCCTTTTTCTCCACCTAAACACACCATCTCCATTAAACCTTCCATGCCTTCTAAGCCTTTTACATCCATTTCTTCATCTACTTCCACCCCACGGAGCGGGTGTGCACTCTCTTTGGTGCCCCTCTGATGCGGGACAAGACCACGGACACGACTTGAATGAGGAATGCAGTCCTCGGACTCTAGGTGAGCTCGTGATTGTCCCTTAACAAGGGAAGCGTCAGACATGCACGGTTGAGAAATCGGCAAGAGCTAGGGTGGTCAATTCTCTTTTGTGCCCGGATCGGGTCACGGGACGGTCACGCTCTCTCTCTCGCAGCAGCGGTGAAATAAATATTACGAGCTAACGGCCCTACACATGCTCTCTAGCAACGGCATATAAAGCATATATGGAAATAAGCGAAATGCCGAGTGTAAGAGCGAATACGATACCTCCACGCTCTCGACGTGGGGAAGACGGACCCGGCCGAACTCGTACTCCCGGGACGGTTAACACACAAATGTTACAGCAAGGAATCACTGCCCACTCCACGCAGGGAGGTAAAGGGCTACATAAATGGGCCCGGGAGGACCGATTCCGGGTTGACGGGCGGCTTCACGCGTAGCTTCGGCCGCACCCGTGCTCGCAACCGTGGGGCCCACGTGCTGTCCGGAGGGGCCGTGTGGGACCCGGTGGCACCGCTGTAGTGGGGACACTTGGGGAAGTGCTCCCCGAGATGGCGGCACGCTAGTTCCCCGGCCGGAGGCCGGGCGGCTCCGATCGGCACCGGTCGGAATAACCGGCCACGGATCTGCCGGTTCTGTTTTCAGGCGCGCGCTCCGGCGAGAACGGATGCTGCAATCAGCCCCGATGTCGGATCGACACGAAACTGGCGCCGTTGGAAAGCTAACTCAAAATACTTCGATCTAGGACCAGAGAGAAAAAATGAAGTGCTCCAGATCTGGCCTTGACCTAATTTCCAAGCTGCTGTTGTGCAGTGGCCAAAATCTCAGAATATCAGAGGAGTTGTCTGAGAACTACCGTTGACCGTCAGGAAGACGTCCAATTCAGCTTCTGAGTTCTTCACCACAGTTGTATGAATTTGAACAAGGAAAACGGAAATAATTTTTATGAAAGGATTGGTGGAGGCTGTGATTTGTTAGGATTTTTGTACTGGAAGGTGGTCGGATCTGGACACTAGTTGACAGTACTATAGTTGGATTAGAACACGATTTTTATAAAATAGGTGGAAAGCTGATAAAAAATAAGGACAAATCATGGAGTGAGGGGACGGTGGGTAGAACATCCAATAAAACTGGGGGTTCTTAGAAAAATCAAAAAGATGTTCGGAGGGTGGAATTACAGGGGTGCTGTCACACAGATCTGAAACTGGACAGAACTGGGAGACAGAAATACACGAAATTGGGAAAATAGTAAATGATGGAATTTGGATGGGATGTTTTTTGTGGATGTGGGGATTGAAGATAGAAACACACCATAAAATGTTCAGACCAAGAAGATGTCGTGGCTGATAGCAGGAATTCCGAGAAGGAGCTTCTGCCCAGGGTGGACAGAACACCGAAGTCGTCTTCGCGGCGACTCGAAGGCGGCAGGAACGGCGGCGACGGCACCGGAGATGAACTCAGAGATTGAGGGGGAGGAGATAGAAATGTTCCACTCTAGAATTGGGGGTTGGAGGAGATGAACACCAAAGGAGAGAGGGCTGGGGCGCAAGAGGCTCTTGGCATTTCAACAAATTTTCTATTCTTCATTAATTTCCAAATGGAAAATACAACCTTTTATATGCTATACATCAAACATAACCTCAACCATTAGATCTAGGGATGGGGAATGGATGGATGGGATTAAGTGTGATCAACACACAAAAAATATAAAATAATCTAAGTGGAATGGGGCGCCCCCTTGACTAGATGAAAGGGGTTGAATGGGTAGGTAGCCCACCTTGGAAAATATTAACCACTTGTCTCCCATGTGGTCAATTGGCATTCCAACATTCTAGATGGCCACCTAGGATGGTTGACCAGCCCTACATGGTCTAGGTGGACCAATGGGAAAGGGGTGAGGGCTCCCTTGCTGGGGCCTACTAGAATTTTGCATATAAACCCACTAAGACTTACAATTACGTACCCATATAACACAAGGGTATACATACAAATATGAAAGGACATAAATGCAAACAAAATGCAGACGGACTTGCCTCGATGTCCCCATCAATTCTCCCCGGGTGGGAGGAACTCGACCCTGTCGAGTAGGGGTATGAATGCTCAAGTACTCCGGCGGATCCGTCACCGTGCCAAGTAACACGGGTATGCTACACTCCAAGTGACCGTCACCTGCTCATTCCATATATACTCGATATGCGCAAGCTGCTATGGGCTAGAGGTGAACATTCCGAATGGGGCACTCTCAAAAGGGGAGGTGGCGGCTCGAAGACTCACTAGGAATCACCGCTGAGTCCCTGTAGGTGACTAGATCCAGGTGTAGATATAGAACCGATCCCATACTCATCGAGCGAGTCCACTCCTCTCTTACTCATAAGAGATCGACAACGAGCTTACACAAGACTGATGTGACACCAAAATGCAGCAATATAATATGAACCCCTCGGACTTAAATGTGCAAGCAATACAACAAGTTGGCAGCGTCACACTAGCGGACTCACTCGCGTTGGCACACTCGGGTCCTTAGGTGGACCGGCGATGGTGGTGAGGGTCCGAAGTTGGACCTCGAGGCTCCAAGGATTTGACCAGCTAGGGATAGACCCCAATGGGCCAGGGATGCCCAATGTCAAGGGCGGCTGGCACGCCGAGGGCGTGGGATGTAATGTCACACTCACAACTCACCCGCGGTGGCACTTGACTAAACGGAATATTGGAACGAGCTCTCTCTCACCGCCGACGGCACATCAAGGGATAATACTAAACTAAGCAATGATAATAAACCAGCAGAGGAGAGTGGACCGAAGCTCACCTGATCGGTGTGAAGACACCGATCCCGGCCGGAGACGAGGGCGAGCGGGGAAGTGTGGGTTCCCCGCACACTGCGCCGATGAAGCTTGAATCCTGCTTAATTAGTTACATTCACTACACCTCTCACAGGAGGGTGAACTTGGGGTGGGGATTTCACTGTTACAATCAAACACTACCTCCGCACAGGGAGGGGCGCTAAGCCGGCCAGGCGAGGAGGGGAGATAAGCTCGATCGCGCCGACGGAGCACCCGGCCGAATCTGCCCGGGTCTGGGACAGCAAGAGAGGGGGTCGATGTAGTTGCCGCTGTGAGCTCTCCCGGACTCAGAACTTGATGAGACTTGCGCCAAAATGTTGCTGACGTACCCAGGTATGACTGTGATTTTTGGTGGATGGTTCCAGCATCGCCACTGGTCGGAGTGGACCCCGGAGCAGGCACTCAGCGTTCTGGTACAGACTGGTCCAGGATGTTGCAGCTGCTTGTCGAAGGTGCCATGATCACTCCCGAAGTCCGAATGAGGCGAAACCAAGTTGAGGACGTCCGTGGATGAGTCTTATTCGAGCAGCAACCAAGAACAGCACCAGAGGATGTCGGAACGGTGAGGAGGAGTCCGTTGAGTGAGGCACTTCCTGGGCAGGACATAAACAGACTATCTGCGCGCCCGGGGGAGAAAAAATGGAAAAGGCACTTCCTGATGCCGAACGGGACGGCGCTTGTTGGTGCTGGTGGAAGACTCGTGGTAGCAGCTCTCGGTCAAGTGGCGCCTCCAGAAGTTGAAGGATGTGTCCGTGAGGGCTTCTGCACTGTGGCTCTGGTCCGGATTCTGATCCTGGTTGCGCAGTCGGACGAGAACGGGCGCCACGCACTGTGCCGAAGTCGGAACGCAGCAAGACCACCTCGGTTGCGAAGAAGACTCGCAGACCTTTCCGGCGATGTATGGTGCACCTCCAGACGATGTCGGATCACTCCGGAGCAGGCTCTGCAAGTCGGGCTTCTCCTGCTGGCAGCGAACCAAGGGGGCAGAACACTCTTTGGTGATTGTGGAGGGGCCTTGGGTGGAAGGTTAATGGAGGTGTTGAATGGAGGCCTAGGGAATGGGAAGGGTTGTGTTGGGGAGAGGAAGGGGTGCTTGGGAGAAGGGATTCTCCCTTGGGAAAATGAAAGGTTGTATGGGGAAGGGGAAAGGTTGCTTGGGAAGAGGGAGAGGTGCCTAGGAGAAAGGGGTTCCACCTAGGGGTTGGAGGGGGAGTAAATGGGAGGTATGGGGAAGGGGGAGGGGTCTTAAATAGAGGTGAATAGGGAGGAGAGAGAGTGAATTTCGAAATTTAGAGAGAGAGAGAGAGAATGAGAGAGCTAGAGAGAGAGAGGGGGGTGCACTTATGCTCAAATATTCAATACTTCATTAACCTCAAATGGGGGGGATTAGGGTCCTATTTATAGGAAACCCACAATTTAACAAAAGACCCTGAGTTTTTGACTAATGACAATAAACCAAGGGGGGAAGGGGGGCGCCCATGGGCCAAGCCCACTTAATTGGGCCCAACTGACTCATTAACCACTCTAATGCCAATTAACCTAGGTAGATGACACCTTAACCTAGGGACTTGACTCAAATAAAAGGAAAATTACATAATAAGAAAATGAAAGATATATCATATGACTCAGAATAACGTGGCGAACAAGATCTAGCACTGCTGGTGATCATCAGGAGCCCCAAAGCTGTGGAGTGGTCGGAGATGTCCCCATCATACTCCTGGGGTGCGGAGAACTCGACTCCGTCGAGTATGGGTCCACTGGGGAGGTGGTCCTCTAAAGCAACTCGGGGTGAACCTCCACCTCCAAACTCAACTCTGCGTCCGCAACCAGGGGACGGTCCTTCAACCTCTCGAGGTGGCTCGGGTGCACGCTCTTGCTGGCGATGGAACCCTGCTTGCCTAGTATTGCCTCCGTGTGCACACGTCGGACTCTCAGGCTGATTTTTGGTGGCTCTCCGAGGGTGTCCCTCTCAAAGGAAGATATAGGCTCGAGACACTCACTAGGATCCACCGCGGTGCCCATATAGGGTGCCAGGTCAGCCACGTGAGAAGTGGGGAATATCCCGTAACACATTGGTAAATTCAATCCATAAGCTGTGTTGCCAAAGTCACTAGGAACAGGAAAAGGTCCAAGTCCTCGTGCCCTCGAATGGGAGGTGACCCTAAGGTAGAGCCACTCCGATGCCATCATCACCAAATCGCCTACTTGGAATTCCAAGTGGCGCTCGCGAGCTCTTGTCCGCTCTTTGTGAACCTCACCGCTCGTCAAGAATTGCTTGCGTGTATGCTCATACCATGCATTATGATGCAGTGAGTGGGTGTGAAAGTGAATAGTGTGCAAGGGTGGACCAGGGCAACCATAAATTGACCTATCATGCTTTGATACCATGTGGACCTTGATGAACTTAGGTGGACCAGGGCAACCATAGGTGGCCCTATCATGCATGGACTTCATGACAATGGTTGGGCGGTCGGGGCATCCGTAGGGGAATCTATCGCGCATGGGTATAGCAAATGCCGGGGGTCCCGGACATCCGTGAATGCTCGTAACATGCTTATGACCAATGATGAATGTGGGAGGACCTTTGGACCAGTCATGCAGCCGACTTGACATGTGGGTGTCATGTATGAAAGGACCCGACTTTCTATTCATGCCAAGTGGTGTGATGTGCCAAGACATAAGAATTCCTTTCCCATAGATGCCTTCCTTGTGTGGGGTGGTGGGGTGGCCTTTGAGCTTCCACTCAAAAGAGTCGTAGGGATCTAGGAAGGCGTGTGTCATGGAGTGGGGCACTTCATTGTTTCCTAGGTGTATTTCACCCATGGTCATGGTACCCTTGGTGTGTTCCGGGTCTTGAGAGAGGTGGGCTTGGTCTAACCTGGTTGGTTGGGGTAGGAAAAGGTTGGTGGTGAGTAAGGTGGGTGGGTATAGGAAGGGATCAAAGGGGTCAGGGTAAGGGTCACCTAGGGAGAGGAACTCTAGGTCTTCAAGGTTCCCAAATTGTGAGTCATCCTCCTCCAAGGTAATTGGGCCAAGGTCTCTGGTGGGTTGGCCAATCAAATCAATTGGAATCTCAATGGGTGGTGAGTGGGCCAAGATGGGTATCTCATCCTTGGGGAGAAAGAGGAGGATTTCACTCGTATAATGGCCACTAGTGTAGATGGAGGTGATGGAACCAATGGTGGGGTATGCTAGGAAGATGGTGCTAGACTCTGATGGTCCTATGGCTAGCATTTTGGTCAGGTGGACTTGCCATTGTAAGCAGTCCACTAGGTCCCCTAAGTCTCCCACAAGGTAGGAGGTTTGAAGTGTGGCATGGGAAGACCGGGTGGACACATTTTGGGCTTGATACCCCAAGGGTGAGAGGTAGGGTGGCAAGGTAGGAATGGTGGGGCCTCGCTTGAGCCATTGGAGTATGGACTCATTCATGGTGAGGGTGTGTGGCTCATGAGGACCCGAACTAGGAGAGGTGGGTGGAAGTGGGGGGTCTAGGATGTCCTCTATGGTGGGAGGTGGATCCGGATTGGCATCCATCTCCACTTGGGTATGTGTGTGGGATACAACTTCTAAGGATAATGGGGTAGGAAAGTCTATGGTGGGTGGAGTGATAATGGTCGGTGCATGGTACTCTCGGGGTGGTGAACATGGGTGGGCTTGGGTTGGGCTTGGTTGGGGAAGTTCTTGGGTTGGAGTTAGGGTCGGGGGTGGAAGATCGGTTGGTTGAGGAGGTTTGGATTGGGGTGCGTAGATCTTTCTAAGGTTGGCCCTCATTTCATCCCAAGATTCAATAGGTGCTTCCCCTTTAGCTTCTCTCAAACCTACAATGTTCTCCCATTCTTTCCTAGCTCGGCGCCAGAGCAAACTCTTGGCATAGTTGACTTGGATAGACTCTGACAGGGTGAACCTCCCAAAGTGTCGGTCTATGGACTTCTCCCATTCTAGATATATGCTAGGGCGGGATCCATCAAACACAAAAGCCGCTAATGGGTCTAAGGATGGCGAATAGGCTAAGTAGGAAGTGGTCATGATGAACGACTGATGAATGCAATGGCCCTAGGACAAGACTTAGTAGAGACAAGTCTAGAACTTGCTCTGATACCAATTTGATGTGAAACGAAATCCTTGGACTTAAATGTGCAAGCAATACAACAAGTTGGCAGCGTCACACTAGCGGACTCACTCGCGTTGGCACACTCGGGTCCTTAGGTGGACCGGCGATGGTGGTGAGGGTCCGAAGTTGGACCTCGAGGCTCCAAGGATTTGACCAGCTAGGGATAGACCCCAATGGGCCAGGGATGCCCAATGTCAAGGGCGGCTGGCACGCCGAGGGCGTGGGATGTAATGTCACACTCACAACTCACCCGCGGTGGCACTTGACTAAACGGAATATTGGAACGAGCTCTCTCTCACCGCCGACGGCACATCAAGGGATAATACTAAACTAAGCAATGATAATAAACCAGCAGAGGAGAGTGGACCGAAGCTCACCTGATCGGTGTGAAGACACCGATCCCGGCCGGAGACGAGGGCGAGCGGGGAAGTGTGGGTTCCCCGCACACTGCGCCGATGAAGCTTGAATCCTGCTTAATTAGTTACATTCACTACACCTCTCACAGGAGGGTGAACTTGGGGTGGGGATTTCACTGTTACAATCAAACACTACCTCCGCACAGGGAGGGGCGCTAAGCCGGCCAGGCGAGGAGGGGAGATAAGCTCGATCGCGCCGACGGAGCACCCGGCCGAATCTGCCCGGGTCTGGGACAGCAAGAGAGGGGGTCGATGTAGTCGCCGCTGTGAGCTCTCCCGGACTCAGAACTTGATGAGACTTGCGCCAAAATGTTGCTGACGTACCCAGGTATGACTGTGATTTTTGGTGGATGGTTCCAGCATCGCCACTGGTCGGAGTGGACCCCGGAGCAGGCACTCAGCGTTCTGGTACAGACTGGTCCAGGATGTTGCAGCTGCTTGTCGAAGGTGCCATGATCACTCCCGAAGTCCGAATGAGGCGAAACTAAGTTGAGGACGTCCGTGGATGAGTCTTATTCGAGCAGCAACCAAGAACAGCACCAGAGGATGTCGGAACGGTGAGGAGGAGTCCGTTGAGTGAGGCACTTCCTGGGCAGGACATAAACAGACTATCTGCGCGCCCGGGGGAGAAAAAATGGAAAAGGCACTTCCTGATGCCGAACGGGACGCCGCTTGTTGGTGCTGGTGGAAGACTCGTGGTAGCAGCTCTCGGTCAAGTGGCGCCTCCAGAAGTTGAAGGATGTGTCCGTGAGGGCTTCTGCACTGTGGCTCTGGTCCGGATTCTGATCCTGGTTGCGCAGTCGGACGAGAACGGGCGCCACGCACTGTGCCGAAGTCGGAACGCAGCAAGACCACCTCGGTTGCGAAGAAGACTCGCAGACCTTTCCGGCGATGTATGGTGCACCTCCAGACGATGTCGGATCACTCCGGAGCAGGCTCTGCAAGTCGGGCTTCTCCTGCTGGCAGCGAACCAAGGGGGCAGAACACTCTTTGGTGATTGTGGAGGGGCCTTGGGTGGAAGGTTAATGGAGGTGTTGAATGGAGGCCTAGGGAATGGGAAGGGTTGTGTTGGGGAGAGGAAGGGGTGCTTGGGAGAAGGGATTCTCCCTTGGGAAAATGAAAGGTTGTATGGGGAAGGGGAAAGGTTGCTTGGGAAGAGGGAGAGGTGCCTAGGAGAAAGGGGTTCCACCTAGGGGTTGGAGGGGGAGTAAATGGGAGGTATGGGGAAGGGGGAGGGGTCTTAAATAGAGGTGAATAGGGAGGAGAGAGAGTGAATTTCAAAATTTAGAGAGAGAGAGAGAGAGAATGAGAGAGCTAGAGAGAGAGAGGGGGGTGCACTTATGCTCAAATATTCAATACTTCATTAACCTCAAATGGGGGGGATTAGGGTCCTATTTATAGGAAACCCACAATTTAACAAAAGACCCTGAGTTTTTGACTAATGACAATAAACCAAGGGGGGAAGGGGGGCGCCCATGGGCCAAGCCCACTTAATTGGGCCCAACTGACTCATTAACCACTCTAATGCCAATTAACCTAGGTAGATGACACCTTAACCTAGGGACTTGACTCAAATAAAAGGAAAATTACATAATAAGAAAATGAAAGATATATCATATGACTCAGAATAACGTGGCGAACAAGATCTAGCACTGCTGGTGATCATCAGGAGCCCCAAAGCTGTGGAGTGGTCGGAGATGTCCCCATCAAAGACACATGCAGATAAACAAACGACACACAAACCATGCAAACAAACCACACAAGACAAACCACACGAAGAAAAGCACATTGACTCAACTATGACCCTAGACACACCTAATGTTAGTCCGACCCGTACATGGGTGACGGCGGACCAGGACACCCGAATGTGTGCCATGCATGCATTTGACGTAACCGGAGATGGGTGGCATGGGGTACACCTAAATGTCCAAGTATGGTCCAGTCATGCATGGACGGCCCCTTGGATTTAAGAGACTTGAGAGGGCTAGGAAAGCCGGGTGTGGAAGAGCCGGGTGTAGGTGTATCGTGGACGGGCTTGGTGGGTATGGAGGGCCCGGCCCGTAGGAAAGGGGTATGAACGTGGACTTCCTCGCCAAGGTAGAATGAATGTGATAGATCACTAGGCCCACTAGAGAAGGGGTCGAATGGGTCCAAGAATGTGTGACCCTTTTATTTCTCCATTACATAGTCCAATGGGTGAAATTCATGAAGGTGATGATCACCTCCATCCATCGTGGTCGATGGGACCGTGCATAGGAGATATGACTCCTCCCTCGGAAGAAAAGTAACAAAGTCGGGCTCGTCCGGTAGCAGGAGAAGTAGAAGAACCTCCGTGGTGACACAACACACGGTGCACACGGAGGTAATAGACCCTAAGGCCGGATAGGTGAAGCTACGACTAGTGGGTTGGTCGAAGCCTCAGGCCAATAAATGGGTCAACTTCCTTTGCCAACCTAAACCAAGAATAAGGTCACCCAATGTGTCAACATGGTGACGGGATCGAAATGTAGTATGGTAGGAGTTGGCGGGCACTAAAGGTAGGGTAGGGTCCATGGATGGGTAAGGGAGTGGGACCAAGCCATCTTTTAGCCAACTAAGAAGCGGCTCGGCTATGTTAGCGTCTCCGTAAGAAACACGGGTGGCTCGGGGTGAGATGGCTCCAAGCATAATGGTTCCGAATGGGGAGTGGGCCACTGGGGTTGGGTCGCTGGACATACGAGGGTGATCTTGCCGGGTAGGTAAGGTGGGTATAAGGTGCAAGTCCTCTTGCCCCAGTCAAGATTGGCTCTTCTTTCGCCTAACCACGTTTGCCCTAAAATGATGCATGGACCAGTAAGTGTGCCGATCCTGCACCAGGCGCCATCACCGTAAAGAACGGAGCCGATCTTCCTATAGAACTGGACACAAGCAAAATCACCATCGCAGACAATCTCGCTTGTCTTGGAGAGGGACTCCACGATGTCGAGAGAAACCCAATTATCCGACTCCCTATCGGTGAAATGGAGTTCCGTCGTGGACCCGTTGGGTAGAGTGGCTTTCATAATGAGAGGGGTAAAACCAAAGGCTCGGGCCATGAGGGCATTGATTTTGGCCACAAAGGTTGACCACTCGGATGTATGGTCTTGGGGAACGGCCATCGGTAGCGGACATGGACATGCATACACACGGACTAATGCCAACACAACTAATGCAAAACGATGCGCCTAGACCTAACCAATAGTCGGTACCTGGCGGAGATAACCAATCCGAAGATCACTCGTGCAAGTGTGCGACCTTCTCGATAGGCGTAGCCTAACGTTCGGACAACACCTTTTGATATACCGAGTAAAGGGATGTAAATGCAAAAAGACACTTTTTTTTGTTTTAAAACAATGATAACCCTAAACACGACTTAGATAATGACTAATGACTAGACGTAAATGACACACTTTTTTTTGACACCCTAGACTCAACCCTGCTCTGATACCAAATTGATGCGGGACGAGACCACGGACACGACTCGAATGAGGAATGCAGTCCTCGGACTCTAGGTGAGCTCGTGATTGTCCCTTAACGAGGGAAGCGTCGGACGTGCACGGTTGAGAAACCGGCAAGAGCTAGGGTGGTCAATTCTTTTTTGTGCCCGGATCGGGTCACGGGACGGTCACGCTCTCTCTCTCGCAGCAGCGGTGAAATAAATATTACGAGCTAACGGCCCTACACATGCTCTCTAGCAGTGGCATATAAAGCATATATGGAAATAAGCGAAATGCCGAGTGTAAGAGCGAATACGATACCTCCATGCTCTCGGCGTGGGGAAGACGGACCCGGCCGAACTCGTACTCCCGGGACGGTTAACACACAAATGTTACAGCAAGGAATCACTGCCCACTCCACGCAGGGATGTAAAGGGCTACACAAATGGGCCCAGGAGGACCGATTCCGGGTTGATGGGCGGCTTCACGCGTAGCTTCGGCCGCACCCGTGCTCGCAACCGTGGGGCCCACGTGCTGTCCGGAGGGGCCGTGTGGGACCCGGTGGCACCGCTGTAGTGGGGACACTTGGGGAAGTGCTCCCCGGGATGGCGGCACGCTGGTTCACCGGCCGGAGGCTGGGCGGCTCCGATCGGCACCGGTCGGAATAACCGGCCACGGATATGCCGGTTCTATTTTCAGGCGCGCGCTCCGGCGAGAACGGATGCTGCGATCAACCCCGATGTCGGTTGGTTGTGGTAAGCCACCCTCACGTGTACGTCCTGCTTAAGAGAAGCCTTTAATGAGAGGAGTAGGAACGACGATCCCTAGCCAGTAGTTCGAGCTTATCTTTTGGTGCTGCAGATTGATATTGTCAAAAATTTAAAAAAATGAGATATTGTGAAAAATCCCCAAAAAATCAGATATTGTCAAAAATCCAAAAAAAATCTGATATTGTCAAAATCCAAAAAAATGAAATTCCAAAAAATAAAATATTGTTCAAAAATAAAAAATCAAATATTTTTATAATATAAAAAAATCAAGAAATCTAAAAAATCTAAAAATATCTATCTTTTACATTGTATTTTGAGAACAGATACATAATCTGTTTGCTAAGTGTGCAGGTTGCAGGTACTCAAGCTTTCCTTGCTCTATATTTTATTCTATCTGTCTCATGTCCACATCTTTGATCTGTTCTTCCCTTCTTCAATCAAATCTCTCGATCTATTCTAAAGCTTGTGCCCTTCTCAGCTATTAGCTCGCATGATCATATTTCTATGAGAGGGCTTTACCTCATGATTATGAACCTGGCGGTTCTACTTCATTCTGATCTTGGGTTTTGATTGAATGGCGTATTTGTTTATATCCTTTGTCCCGCCGTGTCCTTGTCTCGCCGTGTTTATGTCCCACCGTATTGTCCCACACATGTTATTTTGTTCTTCACCGCATGTTGTTAGTTGTCTTGCATATGTTGTTAGTCGTCCTTTCATATCTCGTGTGTTGTCCCAACCGTATGGTCATCCCTCATGTTCTTGTCCCAACCGTGTGTTGTCTCGCTGCATTATTGTCTTGTCCAACATGTTCATCTTGCATACGTGTGGTTTGTTCATGCCATTGCATATGGGCTTGTTCGTCTTGTTGTGTTATTTTCTATTCATCATATTATGTTTTGTTGTGTTGTCGGTTGAGCGTTATGTTAGCGTCATTATGTTCATGCTTGTTTATCATGGTCATTCATATTATTGTTGTCTTATTTGAAAATTCATAAAAATCTTGAAAATCAAAAAATCCAAAAAAATGCCGCTTTGCCCGCACAGGTAAGTCAGGTATTGTATCTCGATTCCTTATCCTTTTAATGCATTACTATATGTTTTCTATGATATATTATCTCGAGAACCAGCTGGTCATTCATGTGTTCTGGGGTCTGATGTTTCTCTTAAACAAAAACGATGATGATCTAAGTGCACATGTTTAATCGTTGGATAGGCCGTTAGGTGGGAAAGATTTGGGGACGATGGTTCTATCTTGCACGTCATGGTTGCAGATGGTGTCTTCACCCTGATTTCTCCGGTCTAGCAATACTATTCTCGAGTATCTTGTTATTTTATCTTTCTTTGCATTCGTTTTAATGATTTCTTTATTTTAGCCCAGCATGCATCATGCGCATTCTTTGAGCATTCATGATCCTTCATCTGTTCAAGGCGTCTCACTGATGGTGAATTGCTGTGTTCTTGATCTCGAATGAGGAGAGTCATTCCACTCTGAATTGGAAGATTTTCTTCGATCTGTTCGCTTGATTTGATTAGCTGAAGATTCCTATCTGGAGTTTAGTCAATTGTCTTTTTCTTTTCCGTTGCCTCCGACGGCTAGCCATGTTTTCCTTTCCTTAGTTGATTAGTTCCTCCAGACTTGCGTCATTTGGTTGGCAATTTCCTTGTGATTAGTTCGAGGTTTTTCAAAAAATTCCTATCGCTTGTTGGTTGTGGACGGGTGTCGTTTGCCTTAATGCCCGCTTTTCAGTCCACTCCGCTTCACTTCCGCTTCATCTCCATGTTCAATTTTGCTTTCGCTTCACCTCCGCTCGCTCCCCTGCAAAGAGGGCGTTAAGGAGGGGTATCTGTTGACACCCTTTTTATGACCGATACGTTGGGTCATCTCCTTGTTCGTTCTATATGATGCTCTGAGTTATTCCCTTTTGTTGAGCCATCTTGATCAGTTTGAGGTTTATTTCAAGGGTACTAATTCCTTGGTTGGGTATGGTTCCTTGATTCCTTGCATTGGACGAAGCTTAGCAAGCCTTTATCTCATTTGGATCCTTATTGTCTCTAACGGTCTATACCAGGCGCGTTACATTCCTCTGATGCATCAACCCTTGGCCGTTACATCTTGAAGAGTTCTTGAGTATAAGGCTTCTTTTCCAATGCTTATCCTTTGGCTATCCGTTGACTCTGACGGTCTATCGTGTGACCGTTATATTCCTTTGACGCGTCTTCCCTAGACCGTTACATTCTTCAAGAGTCCAACACTTTTGAACTTCTCCCGTTGATCTTATCTTCTTAAAAGATAAGGTTGTGTGACGGTCTACTCCTGGAGCATTACACGCCTGTGACGGTCTGTCGTGCAGCCGTTACATCAAATAGAGAGCCCTGGCAGGTCTGGCCTTTTCTCTGCTACTGCGTGGCCAAGTTAAGAGTTTGATCTTGTGATTTCTCTTTCAAATCTGATCCTCAGAACCTTCTATTTGTTTCTATGGACTCTTGGGAGTGTTATCTTTAAGAGTTTGCTAAGAATCATCCTCCTTTTCAGCTGGATTATCCTCTGCTCGATCGGAGAGTTTAAGGGCCTATAAATAGAACCCTTGACTTCATGGCCTGAGGGGGAGAAATATGAAGTTTACGTCGAAGTGCTGCCACATTCAGGAGCCATATCCAACCAAGAAGAGTTGTCTTTCACGTCCATCTGCTTCTCAGTCAGGGGAGTATTCGTTGTTTTGAGTGTTTAGTTCCATCATTGGCATATTTGTGTTCTTCCTTTTCTCTTTTCATCATAGCATTGTCCCACTCCTTATTTCAGGTTCTTTCATGTTCTTCCACATATTTCAATCATCTAAACATCCTTCCTATCTTTTAAAACGCCCTGAGGGGTTAAAAAATCAAACTCCCCGGTATTCCTCTTTCCTTTTGAATGATATCAAGTTCATTTGATTATTGATACTACGTTATTTGAAAGGCTAATTTGGGGTTGTTTCTTGTGTTCTACGTTCTTTGGTAGGTTTACAGAGTTCATTAGACGAGGCCCAAGCTTTCTAGCCGGCTGGAAAGTTTGGAGTTTAAAGGATTCACAAGCTTGTTCTGCAGACACTCTGACGGTCTTCATCAAACGCGTCAGGTTCCTATAGCGGTCTGTCGGGCGACCGTCACACTCCCTGTGACGCGTAGGTTCTGGACCGTTCCATCCAGCAGAGCTGCAGTTTCCTATTGGTTTCTCTCTCTCATGGGCGGGTGCATCATCCTCCTATTCTAAGGTGTTAATCAGGTCTTTGGCTTGTTTTTACCTTAGTGGCGATCATGTTCTTTCTTGGTATTGGGCATTGATTTTCTCTCTCCCACATCTTATTTCCTTTTGCTTGTTCCACCCACGCGGTGTGTTTTCATTTATCCCTTTGCTCCACGCTTCGGCGTGTGTTTTTCTTTTCCTTCCTTAGTTTAGTTTGATTGAGATAGCATTGCCCATGCTAGAGCTGGTTCTGATTCCCTAGGTTCATGGTTTACATGTTCATGGGTTGATTGAGATCATCATTTTTTGCTCTTCATATTCATCTTCATAGTATATCATACTTATCTATTCTTCTTTGCGAACAACAATAAAAACAACAAAGAAACAAATCAACAATACCCTCTTGCGACCCATCCTTCTTAGTCGGTCTTTGCCATCCTTTGAGCTTAAAACATACCATAAAGGGGGAAATGAAGAATAAATTGAGGAAGCTCATGAGAGGTTTCGGAGAACTGGGAAGCTTCCCTCCCCTACCCTAGTGCCTGTTGGTGTTCGGTCTTTGGCTTAGAAAAATTTTGTTACATTTTACCCTTATTCATGCATGCTTACGACCATGGTTTTCCCTGCGGGGACTTTACCCTCTTATCATGCTTTTCTTTGTAACTTTACACTTTTTTTTTCTTTCTTTTAAACCTAATTGTACTTGAGCTTTTTACGGCATGTTGTTCCCTTTTGGGCCCTGACTTCCACCTACTAGGGCGGCGGGTAGGTTTGGTTAGCACTCCTTGACTCGTACTCCCTCTCGTGAACCGAAGAGAACAGAATAGGTGAAGTTTTTACACCCTTAGTTTGGCTCTGACTTTCCTCAAATTTTGAACCGCTTGAGTTTAAGAGCAAAATGTGTAGTGCATGTAGGTGTTGACCCCAAGTTAAACCGTTAAAACTGAAGGATGAATTAGGGATTTTGATTTTTCAGGTTCCGCGGCCTATGCACCATGCCAGCCTGCAACTTTCTTTTCTTTTCTCTCTTTTTTTCTTTTCTTTTTTTCTTCTTTTTTCTTCTTCTTCTTTTTTTTGACTCTCTTTTTTTCTTTTTTTTTGACTCTCTTTTTTTTCTTTTCTTTTTTCTTCTTTTTTTGACTCTCTTTTTTCTTTTTTTTAAGACTTAAGGGTAATACTTTTTCAGATATAAACCATTCCAAGGGTAAGCCAGTTCTTCCCCTTCGGCGTTAACCAATTTATAAGCATTGCTAGGATAAACTTCTTTTATTACGTAGGGCCCTTCCCAATTTGGTTGGAGTTTTGAACGAGGTCCTCCTGGTTTTACAAAAAATCTTTTGATTATCATTTCTCCAACTTTAAATTTTCTCTCAATTACTTTCTTTTGATAAAAACGTGAAAGCCTATTTTGATAAACGTGCGCGTGCTCGACGGTGGCCAACCGTTTCTCATCCAAGAGTTCCAACTGAGCAAGGAGAGATTCACGACGTTCATCAATAGAGAACTCCTTATCCAATTGTACTCTAAGAGAAGGAATAAGAATCTCATAAGGGACTACTGCCTCCATTCCATAAGTGAGGGTGAAAGGGGTTTGTCGAGTGGGAGTACGAATGGAAGTGCGGTAGGCCCAAAGAGCTTCTACCAGCTTTTCTGACCAATCTGCAAATTTATTAGCCTCACACGTTTTCTTAATGATTTTGATCAAAGTTTTATTTGTTGCCTCTGCTTGGCCATTGCCCTGCAGATAATAAGGAGATGAATGATGCAATGTAATGTTATACCTATTGCAGAGGTCCTGAAGCTCCTGAGAGATGAATTGCGGTCCATTATCGGTGACGATGGTATTTGGGATGCCGAACCTTGCAATGATATTCTTCATGATGAACTTGCAGACGGTTGACGCTTTGATATCTGCGTATGCTTCCGCTTCCACCCACTTGGTGAAGTACTCCGTGGCCGTGAGTATAAATGATTTTGGTTTTATGAGGAGGTTTGAATCACCAAGAGGTCCAATGATATTGAAAGCCCACATGGAGAAAGGCCATGGGGAGGATATAGGATGGAGTGAAAAAGCAGGAGAGTGAATTTTATCGATGTGCAGTTGGCACTTGACACACCTTCGGAGATAGATAGAACAATCCTCTTCTAGAGTGGGCCAATAGAAGCCTAATCTAAGGATTTTCTTAGCTAGCATCTGGTTGTTGACATGACCACCACATACTCCTGAATGCGCCTCTTCCACGACCTTCCAAAACTCATCATCGTCGAGACATCTAAGCAAAACTCCAGTGAGACCTCTTCTATAGAGCATACCTCTAACCAAGGTATATCTCTGAGCCACTCTTCTAATGGCTTTTTTTTCTTCAGCCGTGGCCTCTTCAGGATAAGATTGATCTTGGCAATACTTAGCAATTTCATAATACCACGGCTTCTCTTCATCATCCATTTCTTCCTCTAGATCTAACAACATGATCTCCTTGTTCTCAATGATTCCTCCCTCCTTAACCTTCTTGAGCACCTCCTCCTTAATACTAAGTAATGCTGGATCTTTAATAGCAGGAGCGAGACGCTTTTGAACAATAATCGAGTGGAAGTCCCTTTTAGGGAGGAAAACCAAAGAGGAAGCAAGGGAAGCGAGAGCATCATCTAGAATGTTCTGATCTCGAGGAACATGGATGAAGATTAATTTGGTGAAAAGCTTGGCATAAGCAGAAGCCAATTCTTGATAGGGTTTAAGTTTAGGATTGAGCGTACGACATTTGGTAAGCACTTGGCGAAGAATAAGCTGACTATCACCTACAATCGATAATTGGGTAACACCGAATTGATGATAGGCCTGCAGCCCAGCCAAAAGAGCCTTATACTCAGCTATATTATTTGTAACTAGAAATGCGAGCTAAGAGGCAAGCGGAATAGTGATACCCTCAGGTGATAGGAGAACAATGCCAATCCCCTTTCCTTGTGAATTCCGAGCTCCATCAAAATGTAACGTCCACATCGAATCGAACTGATAGACGGACATTAGTTCCTCATCTGGAAACTCCGAGCGAACAGGGTCGAATCTAGGGAGGCGGTGATGAGCAAGATGTTCTGCTATGGCATAGCTTTTAATCGCTTTCTACTAAATGTAGATGATATCAAACTGAGAAAGAAAGCTTTGCCATCGTGCTAATCGGTCAGTGAGGATAGATTTTTCAAGGAGGAATTTGATCGGATTCATGCGAGCAATAAGATGAACCTCGTAAGCTAAGAAATAATGCTTCAACTTCTGCACTACCAAGACTAAAGTTGCATAAGTCCTCTCCATGGCTGATTATCTCTGCTCACAAGGGTTGAGAAGCTTAGACAAGTAGTAGGCTGCCCTCTATTTTCCTTCTTCATCCACTTGCGCAAGGACAGCACCTACAGAGTCATCCAGGATAGAAATATAAAGAACAAGTGGTTTACCTGGAACTGGCGGCCTCAGGACAGGAGGATTGGCCAAATAATCCTTTAGTCCATCAAAAGCTGCCTGACACTTGTCATCCCAATCAAATTTGACTCCCGGTTTAGTAAGCTCGTAAAACGGCCTACACCTTTGTGAATATTGGGAGACAAACCGGCGAATGAACTGCAACCTCCCGATCAATCCTCGAACTTCCTTCAAATTCTTGGGAGGAGGCATATCTCTTATTGCCCTTGCCTTGTTGGGATCAATCTCATTGCCCCTTTTGCTAACTATGAATCCAAGAAATTTTCCTGATGAAACACCAAACACGCACTTCTTGGGGTTCATCTTCAACTGATACTCCCGTGTTCTTTGCAAAACCTTGGCTAGAATGCCAGGATGCTCAATCCTTGTCCTCGACTTCACTACCAAATCATCCACATACACCTCTATAAGAATATGGATCATGTCATGAAAAATAGCCATCATGGCCCTTTGGTAGGTGGCTCCGGCGTTCTTGAGCCCAAACGGTATGACCACATAACAATAAGTGTCCCAAGGTGTAGCGAATGAGGTTTTATCATGATCCTCTTCAGCCAAGCGGATCTGATTGTAACCAGAGAAGCCATCCATAAAAGAGAGGGTCTCATACCCTGCCGTATTATCAATTAACACGTCTATGTGAGGGAGGGGGAAATCATCTTTAGGACACACACGGTTAAGGTCTCGGAAGTCTATGCAAATTATAACTCTTCAGTCCTTTTTCATAACCGGGACAATGTTAGCCACCCAATTAGGATAGAGGATGACTCTAATAAATCTGGCCTTATGAAGCTTGTCGACCTCTTCTTTCATCTTTAATGCCATGTGCGGGTGGAAGCGTTTTAACCGTTGTTTGACCGGTACAGATCCTGGCTTAAGTGTGAGACGGTGTTCGACAAGCGCAGGGTCCAGACCTGGCATATCCTCGTAACTCCATGCAAACGTGTATTTATAATCTCGAAGAACTTGAATGAGCGCGTCTTCTTCGGAAGGCGGCAAGTTTTTGCTGATGAGGACAATCCTAGGATTTTCCTCGGTACCCAGATTAATCTCTTTGGTGGGTTCTTCTACTGAGGCTGATGGTTCATCGAATCTCCTCATACCACTAGCAAAAGCATCAGCCTCGTCCTCATATTCTTCGTAATCTTCATCCCCCTCTTTAATAGATCATTCATAATCTCATAAACCCCAAACCCTTCATCGGTAGAGCACACATCCTCACATTCTAAATCTGGTAGGAGTATCGGATCCTCTAGAAACTCGGGAAGAGCTAAACATGCTCGGCATCTTCTAGCTAGATCTAGCAAGGACCTATGGGGAATTTGCTTACCCTTGGCTTTCTTATGAGTAGCTACCCCAAGACTCTTAGAAGAGGAGGAGGGAGAAGAATAAGATGACAAGCTAGACGAACTATCCTGACCTAGGGAAGGAGAAAGGGAAGAAGAGGAAGATGCGGCGGGTACAGGAGAAGATACAGGAGGAGCCTCCTCATCGGAGGAGAATAGGAGGTCTGCTAATGAACCTTGAAAGAGTGGCCCTTAGATCGGGGCACACTCTTGAGCAAGATAAGAGGTCTCTTCAATAGAGATGGAAGATTGGAAAGTTTGAATTTTGGCATTTTTTTTCATTTTCAAGGGTAAAGCAATAAGAGGAAGGAATAGAGGGCGGTGTTGAGATTGAAAGATTGGAGAAGGATTGGATGAGTGATTGCCTCTGTGGGGGCGCAATGGAGAGCTGAGAAAATTGCTCGAGGAGCAAAGGAGGAATTGAAGAAACTTGAAAGGAATCCGGAGAAAGAGTAATTAAGACTGTGGACGGTCTGGGAATACTAGGGAACAACAGCTTGGAGCACCAGAAGGTGCCAAGTGATGGGTGTACGGAATTAAGAGAGAAAAGGCCGGCCCACAGCCTATCCACAGTGAAACCTTCTTCGAACGGCACATCTGGCTCCCCAGTATCTGTATAGTTGCTTAACAATTACCTCCTATCAGTAATCACTGCCAGCTTTTCTATATGTTCATGAATAAGCGGTGGCCATTCCGGATTAGTCGACATGAATAGACGGCTTAGAGCAATGGTAATGTCATTCATATCAAACCATCTATACCAGTCACATTCCGGGTCATCCATTTTTTTCTTTTGTCTAGCCTCAAAGACTCTAGAGCTTTATATGTGACCAATGGTGCTATGTGGCGAGCAAACTAACGTGAGCGCACGTCTTGATAATCCAGCATGGAAGTAACTAATGTGGTCTGCTCATCATATTGAGTACCCCCTTTCACAAAGTGTGTTTGCAGGGTCCATGTGAGGGGCTGCCGATCTGTCTTGAGGGTGGAGGTCATAACAGCCCATGGCTCTTCATTATCTTTACCAAATTTTTCTTTGCCCGGCCCTTTGTATCCTAGGCCACCTCGGGGAATCAGCTTCTGATGCTTAACAGGCTTGAGTTTTCCCTGGAGGTTAGCACCTAGGCCTTTGCCGATTCTGTACCCCATTTTCATTAAGATACTCCACCCTGGGGTATTCATCATATTCTTCTTTTTCTTCCCCTTGGAGGGTAGGGGTGATATCAAAGCTACTGCAGGAGTTGTGACTGGAGGCCTTAGCAAATCCTGCTGCGGATCGGCAAGGTCTAACACTGACAACAAAGGCCTATTGGCTGGCCATATGGAAGGTACTGATGTTGCTGAGTGTATATCTTCTGACGGCAAAATAGGCATACTTGTAACTTTGATGATGCGCCCTTTGTGTGGAAACTTTACGCATTGATGATTAGTAGAGGGCACAGCATCAAGTTCTTGGATGTAAGGGCGGCCCAAAATGCCATTGAAAGTTAGATCCATGTCCAGGATGTGAAAATCTGCTGTGATCGAGATTGGACCCAGCCCAACCTTTAAAGTAATCATGCCCAAAGGCGGCTTCTTTGTATTATCATAAGCCGTCATTGTAATGGTGGATGGCCGAATCTGACTGTCCGGAATGCCACACATCTTCAGAGTGCTTGGTGGCAACACATTAATGGACGCTCTCGTGTCCACCAAGCATTGTTTAACTGCCACCTTGTTAATGTCAACTGTGATGCATAAAGCATATTTCCTTGCTGGCTTCGGGGCTAACTCATGCTCATGGAAAACAATAGCTGGCTGACTACATGCTAGTGTCAAAACTGATGTAATCTGTTCAGTCGGAATGTCCTCATTAACCATCACCTTCTGTAAATATTCTTTCAAAGCTTGCTGGTGAATAGTGGATCTCTTTATCAGCTCTAAAATGGAAATCCTTGCCGGGGTCTTGTCTAAATGCTTTAGCAAGTCATATTATGTGCCTGGTATAGATTCTTGTTCTTGCTCCTATTCTTCTTGCCCCTGTGTGGGCTCTAGCTCCCTTTGCGGAAATACACGATAGAACATCCGTCCACTGCGGAGCACCATGGTTTGTGATGATCCCGCCTATGTCGGGTTGTGTTGTGGCGGTGGATTGATGGAAGAGGAAGATGGGATGTTGGGGTTAGTGGATGTTGGAGGGGTGACCAAAGGAGGAGTCTTTATGAGGAGCCTTGTTGGCTGAGGGATAGTAGTAACGGGAGGAATAGGGGGTGCCTGAACAGCTGAGGGAGGTGTAGACCGAATGAGGAGCGGTCTAGATAACAATGAGGGATTTTCAGGTTGCAGTGTGGGAATTCTTACTGGTGGAGGATTGGTGGTAGCGGAGGGATTAGGTGTTGGTGGGGTGAGAATGAGGAGTGGCCTAGATGGCGAAGGCGAAGAGTTGATGATTGGAGGGGGAGTTTGTTGCGTTATGGAAGATGGTGGAGGGCGGACGAGAAGAGGTCTAGTTGGTAAGGGATTAGTGATAGTGGGGGGAATTTGATTAGGGGTGCGTAAAAGGGGATGTGATGGTTGGTGAGAAGGAATTGGAGTGAGAGGCGTTAGTAAGAGACAGGGTGGTTGGGTTGGAGTTTGATTTAAAGCCCCGACAGAGGCATTCTCTTCATGCCACCCTTGTCCTCTTTCCACTTCATGGAAGGAAGTGACATGGCTTACTTGCTGATTCGGAGGGTGCTCCGGTAGTGGATTATGGATGATCCCCATGTCCGGTTGAGGTGCGGGAGCTTGCTGCTGTGGAGGAGGAGGTTGAACTTGCTACTGAGGCGACTGTTGAGCCTGCTGCTGCCGAGGAGGTCTTCTAGCTTTCAAAGTGGAAATGAACTGCCTCATTTCGTCCCAATTAATACTGCCCTGATCATTCAAGTCATAGATATAATCTTTAAAATGGAAGCAATGATCTATGTTGTGACCAGGCTGTCGGTGGAAAACACAATACCGAGAGGTGTCCACATTAGCAGGCCAAGCCGTTCTTTCTTTTGGCAAGGTGAGCAGATTGGCGGCCATGAGTGCGTTAAAGATATCGGGAAGGCTCTCGGGTAATGGAGGGTATTGGGCCCTTTTGGGGCCTGGTGGTCTTCTTGGCTACTGGGGGCCATAGTTGGCGGGTGGTGGCACTTGGTGGTATTGCTGAGGAACTGGTGGGTTTGGGTGGACGGCTTGATTTTGTGGAGGAGGATGGAAGGGTCGTGGGGGAATATTTATCTGGGGAGTGGAATTAAAGAAGGGGCGTTGTTGTGGAGGTTGTGGAGGTCTTGGGTTAGGGTGGCGGAAAGGTGCGGGGTTGCCAACCACGCCCACCTGCTCATTAGTTACAGTGCCCTCGGTTGTGCCACCACTATTGCTAACATTAGTGTTCTTCCTGACCAGCCTTGGTTTCTGTTCAAACATACCCATGATGGGCGAATCTTTCATTTGGGTCTGTATGTACCTAGCTCTCTCATAGAGCTCTTCCATAGTGCTCAGCCTATTCATGGCTAGAATATGACGGAATTGTGGAGTAGAATTTGATATAATCATTTTGACTTGTTCCGTCTCTGAAAGTGTGTCTTTTAATTTCTCGGCCATACCCCTCCATCTATCGGCAAACAGGATGAAGTCCTCCTCGGGCTTCATTTTCTCAGCAACAAGATCCGTGACTGACAAAGACGGACCCACACGGTCCTTATATTTCTGTAGGAATTTCCACTGAACAATATCAAAATCGCTGGCTTCAGCCGGCTCCAATGAATAGAACCATTCGACTGTCGGACCATCTAGAGACCTTCTAAATAAATAGGCTAGAGAGATTTTGTTGTCCTGCCAAAATAAAGTCTCATACATAAAATCTTTCAAATGAATGAACACGTTACCCGTTCCATTGTATCGCCGGAAATTTGACATCTCGGAAGGGGGCAAGTGAAAGACTGGAAAAGTGGGGAGAGCAATCTTCGGAGCATTCTTCGGTGCTGTGACTTTCTTAAGCTACTCCTCCATACTAGCTATCTTCTGGAGGAGTATGGTGTTGGTGTCGGACTCGACCAGGGCCGGATTAGAAGGGAGCGGATTTGGCATAGGCCTCCTTAAGATTTAGGGAGGTGGAGGATATTGGGGCCTCACCACTGAATGGCTTGCCGGTTGAGCTGGCGTAGCCATGTTAGGAGTTGGTGGACGTGAAAGAATTTTTTGTGAGACCGCCTAGTCATTAAGAGATGGACGGCCACCCGCGGCCTAAGGAGGGTTTGAAGATGAAGGGACAAATTTCCCTTTTAAAGCGGCCTAGACCGCCTGACATTGAGAATCGTCCAATTGAGACAAAGCATGAATCAAATCATTAAGATTAAAAGATGGGACAGTATCCCTAGATGTGTTTTGTGTGGTAGGTTGAGCTTGGGAGGAAGGCTCAACCTCTTGAGAAGTGGTATCAACCACATGGACTTGTGAATAATAAGCATGAGAGGGAGCATAGTTTCCCTCATAGTGGGTAGAATCTTGAGGAGGAACCTCATAGGACGGGTCAAATTGACCCTCCTCATAACCATCATAAAAATACCCATAGTTGGCCATGTTAATGATTTTACCTGAACGAAGTTGCATGTTTAAGGAGAGGAAAATAATTCAAACCAACAAGTATAAGTGAGAGATAAACACCCAATCACACAAATTGTTCACTCAAGTTGTAATGAACCCAAGATTTTAAGGTTTTTCTTTTTTTTGAGATTAAAGTGGATTTTTAAATGTGTGATTAATTCTCGCTCTTCAATGTGGGTCCTAGTTTCAAGTTTTGAGTGTAATCTCCAGTTCAACTTCTTTCTCTCTCCTCACCAACATATGGGTTAACTAAACTCCGGGTGCTTCAAATGGTATAACCGGCCCGGCGTCCGTGAGGGAATCCACTGGTGCGGGGACTTACGGAGGTCTTGGAAGAGGAATTTTCAGTCCAAAGAGATGGAATGCTCAATGGAGGGTCCTTCCAATTTCAAGAAAAATGTGTGGGATCCTAGGAGTGTAGAGAGAGGAGGTCTCTCAACCAAATGCCCTAGAATGCGAGCTAATGCAGGAAGATCAATCAATGATAATCAGATAAACAATATATGCAGCCAACAGGTGAATATAACCGTAACAAGCAAGTTTCTGTAAAAATAGAATCAAATGGCAACCTGATAGAAGTCACTGTTTCAGTAAAGCGCGACCATGTGACAGCCGCTAATCACTATAAACTGTGGGAAAGAGTGAACAACAAAGTGAAATAGCGCCTTTGTATGAGGCGCTGATTAAGAAAATAACGCCTCTGTTGAGGGGCGTCAAATATCAGTGAACAGTAACCGGAGTGGGGGAAATAATAGCATTTGAGAAATGACGCCTTGGAATTAGGTGTTAAATAGATGAATGACGTCTCTGTGGAGGGGCGTCAAATATCAGTGAACAGTGATCAGAAATAGTGAAGAAAATCAATAACAATCACAAAATGACGCCTTGGTATGAGGCATTGAATTCAAGAATGACGCCTCTGTGGAGGGGCGTTGATCATAAAAATGATGAAAATGTTGAAAAATAAATGCAAACAGTGCCTCCGTAAGCGGTCGCTGAATGTTGAAATAGCGGCTGTAGGGCAGTCGCTAATCAGTTCCAGAGAACCAGAATCAATGAAACTAGTAGAAATCAAATTTTCTATCTTAAAAATGTTATGGACAGTTCAAAAGTTGGCTGATCCAGTGGGAGATGTGCACGTGGTGCACAAGGGGAGTGTGCTACGTGGAGCACTAAGGACGGACACACGTGAGTGCCAAAGGAGGGGCACGCGAGGGTGCCAAAGGGAGGGGCACACGTGGGTGCCAATGGAGGGGTAATCAAAATAAAAACATCAAGGGTCTCACTGTGATCGCCAATTTGTGAACGTGTCACAAAGACATTAAAAAGAAAAAAAAATAAAATTTCTTTAAGAGAGAGGTATTAAGAAGAAGAGATAGATGAAGCTAAGCAATCATGATATGTGGGAACAAAAGAAAAAGAGGATAAAAGGAGCATGTGATGCTCTAAGGAGAGTGGTCGCCAGAGGGGTTACGTCAAAAACTAAGGGGTGATCGCATGTACCTTGTAAGGAAACGGGTGAGAGTGTGAGTTCTTCCTTCCTCCTTTTACCGGCCGGTCGATGAAGGGGTTTTTTACTTTGGATTACCCTTGAACAAAACAAACAAACAATATGGATTAGCCAAAGTGTAGTATCAATGCTCCAATAAAATAGAACTACGCAAAGTGGGCATGAACACACCTTGTGTGTGTTTTTAAACCCCTAAGAGGAGGTGGGAGATATGTATGCTATGGATGCAACACGTAGTATGCAGAGGAAAGAACTATATGTGATTGTTCTAGCAGAGATAGCTAGAAGGAGATGTATGTGTATGATGAATAATAGAAAAAAAAACTAAAACAGGAATAGGGTGAGCCTTCTGCTGTTGCTGACAGCAGTAAAAGAGAGGAATAAGAAAAGGTGCTTCGGCCGCAGCAGGAAGAAGCGCTGGCTGAAGGAAGAAGAACGCCCATGGAGAAAAACCTGCAAAAAACTGTTAAAAACACAAAAGGGGTTCCTCTCTCTTCGTATGTCTGTCTCTCTCGCGTGCGCATGAACCCACGGGTATTTATAAGGCCAAAGATCCTTATTCTAATAAGATTAAAACAAGGATAGCTATCATCCAGCAAGGATCTCCCTTCCCCAGTCGAATATGGTGTTAAAATGAAGAAGGACGCTTCACGGGAAGGTTGCAGGCGAAACAGAGATGGAAGCTCAAATGACAACATCATGGGGGTCACTAATTGAAATGACGACCTCCACGTAGTCGCTAATTCATGGGTTAATTTATATAAATAAATGACTTTCCATATTAAAAAATGGGAAAAGACGCCTTCGCGCAATGGCGTTAATTAATCAGCGCCTTAGAAGCTGACGTCAATTCCTTGAATTTTTATTTTAAATGGAATTTGTAAAAATCAAGAAATACCAAGAAATAATGCCTGCATGCGCGGTCACCAATTGTTGAAATAATGACACCCATGTAGCCGCCAATTAAATGATGGCCTACTGACGGTCGTGAATTACAAACATGATAGAAAAATTCTAACTGAATTAGAAAAACTTCATATTAAGCCAATATTGAAGTCCACTTTGGGGCATCACGTGGTGATATGAGATTTACTCAACATAGTGTCGATTTTAGCGTGTCTACAGACACCTGAGAAAATTAAGAAATGCACTATAAATTTTAATGCTATGAATATTATGCAATGTGCTATACATCCTAATGAGTTTTCTCGTGTATCCATGTGCAGTTCAGCGAAAGAGATGTGGGACAAGTTGCGGCTCATATATGAGGGAACCTCAGAGGTCAAGGAGACCAAGGCCAATCTACTTGTCAGAGACTATGTGCTATTCAAAATAAAATCTGAAGAAACCATCTCAGAAGTGTTCGCGAGGTTAACTGAGATCACAAATGGTCTCAAAAGTCTTGGGAAGGAGTACACAAACTCCGATCTTGTGAGGAAGGTTTTGAGATCACTTTTACCAGCATGGCACACTATGGCCACTGTTATTGAAGACTTAAAAATTTTATCCACTCTCTCTCTCTAGATGAGCTCATAGGGTCACTCATGACCTATGAGATAAACATGAGGAGAACAGTCGAGGAAGAAATGAAGAAGAAGAAAGTGGTGGGATTGAAAACTCACCAATCTGATGATGACTTCCAAGAAGAAGAATCAAGTGAGGGAAGCAATGAAGAAGAAGACTTGACCATGATAACTCGTCAAGTAAAGAGATTTTTAAGAAAGAAGAGAAACTTCCAAGGTAATTTCAGAAAGGGGCAAAGGAAGCCCGTTCAAACCAAGGGCGAGCCGAGCAAGCCCAATAATCTCATTTGTTATGAATGCAAGAAGCCCGGGCACATGAGAGTAGAGTGTCCAGATCTAAAGAGGAAATTCAAGAAGGACAAGCTCAAGAAACCCCAAGCAATGGTCGCCACATGGAGCGACGAAGAGGACGAACCATTCGACGAGGAGATCCAAGAGCTAATGGAGAGCTTGTGTCTCATGACACATGAAGATGATTCAACGGAGGTAAATTCTGACCCTGACTTTATTTCAAATGAACAATGGGAGTCAGGATATGAAAAATTGTATACAAAATACAGAAAAATCAGATCTGAAAATAAAGCTCTCAAAAAGAAGATTGATGATTTAACACATGAGGATATTTATGTGAAGTTTGAGAAATTGGAACCGGAATGGTTCGAGTTAACTGAAGAAAAAAAAAATTTGTTACAAACAATCTTAGCCAGTGAGAAAAATCAAGAAGAATTGATGTGCAAATTATCTGAAATTGAAAAAGGTTTTGAAAAATTGAAAAATGAAGAAGAGGTTCTGAAACTCACAAATTCAGAACTTGAAAAGAAAAACGTGCGGTTAGTTGAAAAAGTGGCTGAACTTCAGTCCACTCTATCTAGGTTTGTCAAAGGCAAACAAAACTTAGACAATTTGTTGGGAGTCAAGGTTAACTTCCAAAAGGAAGGATTGGGATACATTCCCCAAAGCAAAAAATCCTTTGAGCATAAGATCACTACATCCTATGTTCATGAAAAAGATAACAACAATGCTTCATGTTCTCACTCCAAGCCAAAACATGTTCAACCTAAACCACGTCAATTCCAAAAAAGATTTTCAAATGTCAATTGCCTTCATTGCGGTAGATTTGGACATGTTATTGTCAATTGTTGGTTCAAACAAAACAATCAAAGAAATCATGCCATTTGGACTAGAAAAAGATATGCACAGAACTGGACTAACTCCTACGGACCCAAATTGGTTTGGGTACCAAAAATAATTGGATGAGAATGTTGTTTCTTGTAGATATGTCTTGAAGCCAGGGGAGCAAATGGTACCTAGACAGCGGCTATTCAAGGCATATGACAGGGGACAAGAAGGTGTTCGCTACACTGTAAGACAAGGATGGAGGTTCAGTTGCTTTTGGAGGCAAAGACAAAGGTAAAATCATTGGGATCGGTAACATAGGTAAGAATTATGAAAGCTTGATTGAAAATGTTCTGTTAGTGAAAGGCTTGAATCACAATCTGCTAAGCATAAGCCAATTGTGCGACAAGGGCTTTAAAATTATTTTTGATGAAACTCACTGCCTTGTTATGAATAAAATCTCTAATGAAGTCAGATTCATCGGTAAAAGGAACAATAATGTGTATACAATTGATCTTGATAGTCCGCGGACTTCACCATGTTTCGAATCCGCAGTCTCATCAGGGCTTCGACATTTCGTATCAGAATTGAAACAGGTATGAAATTTCAGGAATTATATACGAAGGAATCGGGAATAACTGAAGAACTAAAGAAAAAGAAATATAATTATGTCCACTAACAAAAGGTGTTGGAAGAAAAAACTAAAGCAAATGAAAGAAGCATAGAAGGAGTTATTAGTGTAATATCCTTTAATTTCTTCTGGAGTTCATATCTTTTCTCGGCCAATCTAGGGATTTATGCTAGTATTCTTCAATAATTATTCTAACATGCTCTTCGTGTTCTTCTGTGGAATTTGAAAAAAATAGAAGTATTTTTTGAAGATATTGTAATGACTTTTATATATTTTGTTGGATTTAATTTTCATTTCTAAAAATCCCCTTAAACTCTGGGAAAAGCAGAAACCTATAGCTTTTGCCGGTGATGATGTGTGCTTGGTAGCAAACAAGAATGATAATGCATGGCTATGGCACCGAAGGCTAGGTCATGCTAGTTTTGGAGTAATATCCAAATTGTCTAGACATGACTTGGTTAATGGGTTGCCTAAATTAAAATTTGAAAGTGATAAGATATGTGAGGCTTGCACAAAAGGTAAGCAAACATGTATCTCTTTTATAAATAAAAATATTGTTTCTACCGCTAGGCCTCTAGAACTGCTGCACCTTGACCTTTTTGGTCCGACTAGGACATCCAGCTTAGGAGGTAAATCTTATAGATTTGTAATTGTTGATGATTACTCCAGATTTACATGGGTGTTATTTTTAGCCCATAAAAATGATGCCCTGATGGAGTTTCAAGTGTTTTGAAGGAAAATCCAGAATGATAAAGGGTACTTCATCACCACAATTCAGAGTGGTCATGGTGGTGAATTTAAAAGTTATAATTTCAGCAGCTTCTACCAAGAGCAAGGATACACACACAATTTCTCATCACCTAGGACACCTCAACAAAATGGAGTGGAGAGGAAAAATAGAACCTTGATAGATATGGCACGGACCATGTTAAGTGAGAACTCCCTACCTAGATATTTTTAGGCCGAGGCTGTAAGTACAACATGCTACATCATCAATAGGGCAATGGTAAGGCCCATTTTGAAGAAAACCCCATATGAGCTCTACAAGGGTAAGAAGCCAAACATTTCCTATCTTAAACCTTTTTGATGCCCTTGCTATGTTTTGAATAATGGTAAGTCAAACCTAGGAAAGCTTGATGAGAAAAGTGACAAAGGAAATTTTATAGGTTGTGCACTTAACTCTAGAGCTTACATATAATTTAATAAAAGGACTTTAGTCGTTGAAAAAAGTCCTCATGTTATTTTTGATGAGTCTGAATTGAAACTGACAAATCAATATATTCCAATTTTGGATGCAGATGAAGCTCCTGAATGTCCAAATGATGCTAAGGCTACGGATGAACAAGTAGAAGGGATCTCCGGCAAGGTTGAAAAGAATGAAGATCACCAATTGAAACACTTCAAGAATAGCGAGGGCAACACCCAGATTTGCCAAATTTCTCTGCATTCTTGAAAGATCACCCCGCTGAAAACATCATAGGTAATCCTGGAGATGGGGTAAGAATTAGGTCTTCATTAAGGCAAGTATAAGAAGAGGATTTGATGGCCTTAATTTCACAAGAAGAGCCTACGAATATCCATGATGCTCTTCAAAATGAATCTGGATTCAGGCAATGCATGAAGAGCTACACCAATTCTAAAGGAACAAAGTGTGGACTCTCGTGCCGCGTCCTAAGGATCTGTTCGCGACCTTTTCTTTCTTTCGCGGGTCGATCGACCAACTGACTAACTAGTAGTCAAATGATCAATTAACGACGCGGGCGTGCCAGTTACATGAGTGACGACTTTATGATGCGCTCATTCTGACCCATGTTGGGCGAATGTGAGGTTCGGTCGGGACCAGCAGTCCGCCATACCATAAAGGCTATGGCGTTAATTACATCCCCCATGAGGAGGGAACACCTTTGATTAATTGCCGAGATAGCGAGCTGTCGAAGCCGAATTAAAAAGAGCTACATGACGATCATGACGAAAGCATGCAGGATGCATACATTTATCATACAGAAGATGCTTGATTCATGGGATTATGGATCCTCGATACGTGGCGGAGGACATAGGTCTGAAGACCACCGTCGCGCATAGCGAAGACTTCCGACCAGATGTAATCCGATTTTCTGTCGACGCCATTTAATGTACCCGAGGATCTATGCATGCATGCACACATAATGTTCATGACTATATTAAGCATGATGATAGAATCATGGAAGCACATGATGATCAACCACGTTTATTACTCCCCATCAAGGAGAGGGAAGGCAACACAAATATGATAGCGGAAGCAAAGTGCTGACGGACATGGTAATGAAGATATGATAAAAGTATAGTTCGGGCTCACTTGGCCCCTCCCTTATTCAATTTATTACCCATTGTGATTTATTAACGCCAACCCCGAGGGATGAGATCCGCTCGGGGGTAAATGAGCGATTAAAGCAACAAGAGGTTTCAAAATCGGCGCGACCATGTAAGGATAGCTTATACGGCGCGATAAAGCGTAGGTATAGCGGCTAATACGGCGCGGCCATCATGGATGTTAACACGGCGCGAAGACTTTGGGGCGCGCCGGTTTAGGGTGCGCCGGAAAGGCGCAAAGGAAAACTTTTTGATTATGAGTCTAGCGTTAATCCGGTGCGGGGGGGTACCGCACCGGATTAGAGCGCGCCGGCTAAGGCCGCGCCGTTCAGCTTATTTTTTGATAAATTTTGCAACCACTTGAGTTTGTTAAGTTCATTTTGAGAATTGTGAAGCTATTTGAGGCCAATTGTTTGTTAAATTGAAGTCCATAACCCTCCAAGAATGACGTGATAAGCCAGTGCGAGGCTCCTACTCGAGCACCGGGATAATTGGGTCCAGAATGAGTATTTCGTTACAGTTTATTCATTATTAATTTGTCCAAAATTGGACAGCATCTCCCCGGAACCTGAAGAGTTGCAGGGGAGAAGCGGGGTCATGCTCACCTATGGAACAAGCCCCTAAACCGCCGGTCTACACGAAGGTAGCCAGCAAACCCCATTGGATAGGATACCCCGAGGACTAGCCTGCTAGGGGCACCAAGGTTCCATAGGGGGAAGAAACGGAGAGATGAAGCCATTGACGATGGGAACAGCACCCCGAGGGCTAGCCTGCGAAGGGTGGATGACCCACAGTGTATGACTTATCCCTTATAGGGACTGACCATTAGGAAGATGAAACTCCGAGGGCTAGCCTGCGAGGAGCACATATCCCCGGCCTTCATTGGGTCCTGAATTGTTGGGGGCGAGCTCGTTGAGCCAAGACCCCTCTGTTGCTATCTGCTGTGGGCTCAGGCAGAAACGCCTGCCATCGAGGGGTAGGGTTCTTAGTTGCCCAGCAGTTCCGTGAAGCCACGGGGGGAATGTTCCCCTCCCCAGGTGATCGAGACGATGAGAAAACCTCGAAACCATTCAGATGATGATGAATAGGGGTGGTAAATGCATAAGTGAGACGGGCCCGTGGCAGGGGCATATGCTCGAACGATTAGAAAGCGACGCTCAGGGGAGGGACCCTGCACATGATGGAGAGAGGCACGCGCAGAAGCACGGCTCCATCCGAGAAGAAAAGGGGATGCGAGAACCCTTGAATCAAACATGAAGATGAGCGAAAGAGAACCCCCCGGGGAGGGGTATTTCTGTAGCCCACGATGACTCGGGGCATACTAGGTACTTCAGGGAAAGCAGAACCAGAGAACGATGCAAAGAAAGCCTTATACGCATGCATTCGCATACATAAGAAAGGGGAGGTGAAGATCATTCATTCGACCCGTTAATCCCAACATTCAGCATATATATATATATATATTACAATCCCAGAAATGGGAATGGCTCAACATTTACATAATCAGAACATGGCACCAGCACCATTGCTCGGTCGCCGTTCGCCGGTAGCAGAGGCAAGGGGATATGCAGAGCACAACAGCGGAGAAAGAAATAAAAGAAAATCACATGGAGGGGGGGAGGAGAATCGGCTCATATCATCGCCGCTCCTTCCCCCCCCCCCTCGCTTACATTCGATAGGCAGAAACTTCAAAAGAAGGAATCTACAGAAAGCGGAAAGAGGACCGGCACCGGCGCCCACCTGTTCCTGGAACAGGGTATCGGGGAGGAGGAAGACGACCGGCGGAAGCTTCTATGAAGGAACCCTACTCCCTCTCTGTGTCCTCCCTCTTTTTTCTTCTCAGGTCTCGATCTATCTCTCCCCTTTTTCTTCTTCTCGAACAACCATCTATATATAGGGGCATGAGTTCGAATGTTAAACCGGCGTGGGATTGGCGCGCCGGGAAGAGACTTCATCAGCCTATCGCGCCGGGGTTGGAGCCATCCGATAGGGTGACTTGCGCGCCGGAATAGCCAGGCGTCGAAGGGGATTTAGCGCGCCGGGATCAGGGGCATCGAATGAGGGGCGCGCCGGTTTAAGGCGCGCCGGGCTAATGCTCCTCGTGCGCTTCAAGCCAGTCGATGAGTCCGGGGATGATTCCGAGAGTCACCGTGAACATTATCTCGCCAATGCCCCTCAAAACCTTGGCGGGATGTCTTATCGAAGCTCCCAGGTTGACGTACGGCCGTTCCTGAGACTCCAGATAGCTTTGATTTGATCGTATGGGCTTTCCGCCGACACGGCCTTTGGCTCTACGATCCATGCTGTTGGTCTGGCCTGGCTCGTACCCAGAGCTCTCTAGGGGGTTGGATAACACCAGAGATAGTTCCGCCTGCGCTGGGCGATGTTGACGCCTTGAAAATGAACAAGGGTGAAAGCACAGTTGAAAAGAGGATCAGACCAACAGTGATAGGCCAATGATGAAGTCTGCCAACCTTTTACCCGGCTGAAGCCTTTGTCGGCCAAACCGATACCCGGTGCCGATATTATTCAGACGACAACACTAATAAAGTAGCAGTCACTCGACTGATGGGACCTCCCAGCACACTTTTACTAAGAGCTATGTTACTGTTACATCCAAGAGCCCACAGATGACATGTCAGCACAGGCCAGATGTCGGCTTATTGACAGATGTGATAAAAGATAAGGATGAAGCCGGTGCCGGCAGATGAAGATTGTAAAGGCTTTTGCAAAGTCAAAACACAAGAAGAATCGTATCCACAGACTATACACCCGGCTGAAGTCTTTCCAGACTAAAGCTGATGTCCGAGCTCGTCACCATTCAAGTGACGATATCGATAAGATAATACCCGGTTTTGTCACCATTCAGATGGCAATACTAATGAAACCCCCTGTCTACGGACTGATGAAACCCCTATCTGCAGACTGATGAAAATCTATGAAATAGAAGCTATGTCACCACTAGATGGCCTTCCTCCGTTCTGGAAGATATACTGGAAGAACTAAGAGAGGTCGAAGTGCATATGAAGTTTAAAAGTCCTGAATGGGCCTACCGAATGAGCTCTAGAGAATGGCGCCGAGAGACCCTCACCAAGGCCCAAAAGCCCATATGAGGGGGGGGGGGGGCGCCGGGAAGCCATGCCCTTTGGCGCCGGGAGGCCTCCCCGATTGAAAGAGGCGCGCCGGGAAGCTGCCTTCTTCATGCCGTGATGAAGCCTGCCGAGAGGGGGGGAACGGGTATAAAATCCCCTCCCTTTGAACAAAAAAAAAGAGAGGAGAGACACACAAGAAAACACAGAACAGAAGAACAAAAAGAGAGAAGAGAAAAAGAAAAGGAGAGCTCCAGAAGGAGAGACTCGAAGAAGCAAAGGAATATCTGAGAAGAGACGAAGGAGCAGAAGCTCAAGGTGGGCAGCCGGGGAGGGAGAGGAGTCAATGCTCCACCCTCCCCCCCCTTTCATCTTCTTTGTTTCTGTTTTCTTCTTTATGTAACCATGCGAGTCTTATCTCGATTCATCGGTGATAACTGGGATATCCCGGCCGCCATTCATCTCCCTTTCCTCCATTCCCTCTATGTGGCTGGGGTGAGTCCCGGAATGATGTGATTGTATGAAATGCTCCAGTGGCCCGTTTGGGCGCTAGGCGATTGAAGTATTTGCCCGCTATCTCTCCGTCTGCTGCTATGCTTTTCCTCTATATGTTTTCATTTTAAGTCCAACTGAAGTGCGTCCGATTCCCCGGTGGGTCTTCGGGCTCAATTGTCTGCAGTAGAATAAATGTCGTTCTAAATGAGCCGATGTCCCTCTCCGATTCATCATCGTTTGCATAAAGTTTCACAGACTTGCCCTAGGGCCAGAGACAGACCATCTCTTGGCTTCTGGGACAGTCTGCTACCGATATTGGCAGTAACTCCGAGGGTTTGCTCGAGATCCTCTTCTCACAGGAGTAAGTAAGCTGCTTCAACAAATTAATACCGATGGTTTCTAATCCGGCTCCAGTCCGAACAATTACATCAGGGTCGCCCCTGGGGTCAGAGATGGCCATCTCTTGGCTCCCAGGCGACCAAAGATGCCAGCAAATGAGCCCCTGAGGGTCAATAATAATATGACGATTCAGAACCCCATCCTGCAGTGGTTCCTTCGATTCCCCTTTGAACCCAGCCCATCTTTGGCAAATCAAACCCATATCTATGTAATCTCTCGCTTACACTCTAAATCCAGCCTCAATCCGAGCCAGAAATCTCATAAAATTCCCAAACAGAGCATCGTTTCAACTCTGTAAACCATGAAATCCTGTAGCAATTCCACCCTCTCGGCGTGCAAAATTCCCCGCCGAGAACTACGCTGCCGAGAAACCTCCCTCTTCAGCAAACCGACAAAAATCTCTCCAGGCCACTTCCACGTGAACCCCCCAGCTCTTGGCTTCCCGGCACCACCTGCCCGGCATGGTAATGGGCGCGCCGTGAAGCCCCTGGCCGAGACCTTCCCCCCTTGCCTTTGGCCTCTCGGCGCCAGCCTTCCAGCGCGGTGAGGAGCGCGCCGAGAGGCTCCACGCCAGGAGCCTCCCTTCTTCCTTCTTTTGCATTTAAACCCATGCCGAGAGCACCCCCTCTGGTCAATTTAAACCCGTGCCGAGAGCCCTCCTTGGCCAACCCGTAAACTCATGCCGAGAACCCCTTGGCCAACCTATAATCTCACGCCGAGAGCCATCTTCTTGCTAATGAAAACCATGCTGAGAGCCTCTCCTTCGTCCACTCCTTTGGCCTCTTCGTCCATTTATTCTGGGGCGTTCGTGAGTCGTCATATGCACCCCAGGGGATAAATTAACTGGGGATTGACCTCCCCTACATTCTGAGGTCCCTAACAGGATTAACATGCCACCCCGTGGGTCTGACGAACCTTGTCTCTACATGAGTTTCGTCAGTCTCCGAGAAGGGGAATAGTGACCGATGCCAGAGACATGGATAGTCTCTTCGAGCCTTAGTGCTCACTCATTTTCCGGCTTTCATCCCGGCACTCCGTGGATGTCAGCCTATACCATTCTCTGGCAAATGCTCGGTCCAGGGGAGGTGCTGCCAAAATTCTCTCATGAAGATGAAAGTCGACATCAGGTTGTCCCCCGGGCTCTGCGTGATAATGGTGACAGGGTTTCCCTCGACCCTAGTCTTCCTAAATCCCTCTTCTATCCTGATGCTCCTGTAAAGCCCAAATCTAATCCAGCTCAGATTTGATGAACTGATCCACTTTGACTTCACAGAACCTATCTGGCTTGTCCTGCATCGCCAAGAAACCCAAAGCAGAGCCTCCGGAACCCCTTTCGGGTCATCACGGCGCCAGAACACCAACACTCTCTCGGCGCCATGGCTCCCGGCGTGGCCCTGGGCGCGCCGGGAACCCTCACGCTGAGAAAAACCCCCCTGGCCCTCTTGTCAGCGC
Source organism: Amorphophallus konjac (assembly GCA_022559845.1). Classification (NCBI taxonomy): domain Eukaryota; kingdom Viridiplantae; phylum Streptophyta; class Magnoliopsida; order Alismatales; family Araceae; genus Amorphophallus; species Amorphophallus konjac. The sequence continues at coordinate 175,480,521 of CM040117.1, read as the reverse complement.
ACCGAGAGCTCCTCCTCCTCTTCAGCTGTGCCGAGATCCTCTTCCCCATCCCTTCAACCAGGCCGAGAATACTCCTGGCCATCTCCCCTTCGCGCCGAGAAGCTCTCCAGTTGGCACGTCGGGAACCCCGGCCATTTTGCCTTCGCGCCGGGAACCTATGTACACTTGAACTGCATTGATGAGTAACCCCTTTAGCTCGGGAGGACTCTGCCATTGCATGAGTTCCGCCGGCTTCTATAGGGGATATCAAACATTGCCCCATGGCATATATATATACATATGGGTGGGAGGTCTGGCCTCTCTCTTTCTCCCGGCTTTCATCCCGACACTCCGTGGGTGATAGCCTATTTCTCCCTGGGCATAATCCAGATTAAGGAGAAATGCTGTCGAAATACCGATCGATGCTTTAAACCCCATCATGGTCACGGCTCAGTCTACCTGTGACTGAGATCCTCCTTCCCCCCTAAGCCCGGTCTTTGAATCGCTGACCTAACGATATCATCTGTTTCTATGGTTGATGTTGTTATCTTGCCCGCCTTCCTAGCTTCGGTATGAAATTCCATTTGTGCACATGAATATATGTTTGCCTCTCGAGGCCTCCTACCTTTAGCGTTTAATCAAGGGTTGTCCTCCTTAGGGGGGATGTAATTAACGTCATAGCCTTTATGGTATGGCGGACTTCCGGTCCCGACTCGGACTTCACAATCGACTGATCAAGTCAGATCGAGCGCACAATGAAATCGTCACTTCGGTGACTGGCACGCCAATAAATCAATGAACCAAGAAAATAAAATAAAACATAAGGATTAAAATAATAAAGAGAAAAAATGTGTCAAACAAGTCTGGCACGCCCGGTGGGACCTGGGACAAGTTATGAGGGCTTTTATCAGGATAGACGTAGGGCCTATACTGAGTGGGTCTAATCGTCGATCGGGCAAGGCGCCGGTCGATTGACGAGGAGTTTTATGGCGGGAGGTGAGGCTTTCTTTGGGATTACCACATTACTGACTCAAGTGCCCTTTCGGGTTTTCACCGGAGTCAGCCCCCTCTTGCTTTTGCTCACGCGCCCTTTTGGGTTTTCACGTGGCGGGGTACCCGATTTTGCCTGCAGTGCCCTTTCGGGTTTTCACCACAGCCGGGTTTTTGGCCATTTTTTGCCCTTGTTCAGAATATCTGAACAAGACTGGCGGGGTATCACTATTTTTAACCCCATTTTTCTTTTCTTTTCTTCTTTTTTTTTTAAATTTGGTATGCGAGCTGAGAGAGAGGGCAGCTTGGGCAGGGCGAGATGCCACTGAACCAGGGAGAGGGTAGCTTGATCAGGGCGGAGTGCCATTGACCAAGATGAAGTGGCCTGATTAGGGCGGAGTGCCGCTAACCGAGGAATGGGTAGCTCGGCTAGGGCGGAGTGCCGCTAAACCAAGAAATGAGGTAGCTCGGCTAGGGCGGAGTGCCGCTAGACCAAGAAAGAGGTAGCTTGGTTAGGGCGGAGTGCCGCTAGACCAAGAAGGAGGTAGCTTGGCTAGGGCGGAATGCCACTAGACCAAGAAAGAAGGGTAGCTCGGTTAGGGCGGAGTGCCACTAACCCAAGAAAAGGGTAGCTTGGTTAGGGCGGAGTGCCATTAGACCAAGGAGGAGGTAGCTTGGTTAGGGCGGAGTGCCACTAGACTAAGGAGAAGGGTAGCTCGGTTAGGACGGAGTGCCGCTAGACCAAGGAAAATGGTAGCTCGGTTAGGACGGAGTGCCGCTAGACCAAGGAAGAGGTAGCTCGGTTAGGACGGGGTGCCGCTAGACCAAGGAAAAGGGTAGCTCGGTTAGGACGGAGTGCCGCTAGACCAAGGAAGAGGTAGCTTTTTGCCCGATTACTCGGGGAATATTGGTTGGGCAGCATGATACAGCTTTAGGTGTCTACCGTTGAGTGGTGAGAATTGGATTTCCCCTCGATGGTTAACAACCATGTAGGCCCCTCCTTCGTAGACCCTATGTATCACATAAGGACCCTCCCAATTAAGATTTAGCTTTCCTTTAGGGTTGGACGCCATGACTTCTCTTTTCTTGACCATGACAAGGTCACCTTTCTTAAATTCTCGTCCTTTTACGAGTTTGTTGAATGCAGTGGCCATGCGGGCCTGATACATCTGGATATTCTTCTGAGCTTGGAGGCGCTTCCCTTCCAATTCAGCCAATTCTTGTAATCTTCTTTCTGCATTGGTTTGTTCGCCATGGGCCAGGTCATATTGGACAGCCACTCTGAGTGACGGGACTTCCAGCTCTAGTGGAACTACTGCCTCTGAGCCGTATACTAGTGAGTATGGCGAGCACCCTGTAGGTGTCTTGAAGACAGTGCGGTACGCCCACAGAGCTTCATACATCTTTTCTTCCCAGTCCTTCTTATTAGAACTGACGACTTTAGCCAGCAAGGTGCATAAAGTTTTATTGAAGGCTTCTGCCAATCCATTTGCCTGTGGATTGTAAGGAGTGGAAGTCCTCCATTCGATCTTATACTTTTCGGCGAGCCGATAGATCTTTTGATTTCTGAAATGACTTCCATTATCAGATATCATCCGGCTGGGGATCCCAAACCGGAAGATAATGTTCTGTTTGATGAATCTGGCGACCAGTTCACCAGTCACTTCTCGTAATGCTATAGCTTCCGCCCATCGGGAGAAGTAATCTGTTATTGCCAGTATGTACTTATGTCCGGTCGATGAGGTCGGTAGTGGGCCGACTACATCAGTTCCCCATTGTGCAAACGGCCAGCTAGGGACTGTAGGGTGCAGAACGGCAGGTGGCCTTCTAGGCACAACAGCATGCTCCTGACATTTCTGGCATGACTTTGCAAACTTGCAACAGTCTTCAAACATATTGGGCCAATAGTAGCCCAGCTTCTTGATTTCTATCTTCATCTTAGGGCCAGCTTGATGAGCACATGCCGTCCCAGCATGTATTTCTTTCATTGCTTGCCAAGCTTCCTCAGTAGACAGGCAGCGGAGCAAAATCTTCTTGCGTGCATCTGCCATTATTCGGAACAGAGTTCCATTTCTGAATTCATAAGAATCTTTGATCCTTAGAAGTTTCATCTTTTCTTCTCTTTTCTGCGACAGCTGTTGGTGTAAAAACCATTGTAGCAGGTGTTGTCTCCAATCAGATGCCTGTTCTGTACTGATCGTGGCGACTTCATTTTCTTCGGGGCAGCCTTCTAGCATGCTGGGGACTTGCCGCCGGTTTATAACAAGAATGTTCAGTGTCTCATCTGGTGGGACTGCTATTGAGCTGGCTAGCTTTGCCAGTGCATCAGCTTGGGCATTATGTCCACGGCCCACATGCTTGAGCTCAATATGATAGAATTTCGCCATGAGGCGCACAGCTTTTTGGTGGTAGGGGTTCAACTCCGGCTTTCGCAGTTCGAACTCCCCTTGGATTTGCTTTATTATCAACATTGAATCCCCGAATACCTGAAGCATCTGGATACCCATGTTGAGGCTTATACATAGCCCGATTATCAGAGCTTCATATTCGGCTTCATTATTGGTGCAGGGCTTGTTTATAGAACAGGAAGTATGCACAACCTCCCCTTCTGGTGATCTTAGAACAATACCGGCTCCGGCCCGTATTCTGGTCTTTCCATCGGAGTCCGTCTCTGTTCTAGATGCTCCATCAAAGAATAGCTGCCACATAGTTGACTGAGCCTGGTAGGCTTCCAGTGTCTCATCATCGGGTAACTCAGTCCCCAACATATCATTCTCTGGCACAGGATGCTCTGCGAAGAAATCGGCCACGGCCTGTCCTTTTATTGCCCTCTGGGGTATATATGTGATATCGAATTCCATCAGAATTACTGCCCATTTGCCCAACCGGCCTTTCAGTACTGGCTGAGTCAGTATGTATTTGAGTGGATCTACTGCAGATATCAATCTGATTTCATGTGACAGCATATAGTGCCGGAGCTTTTTAACGGCAAAGACTAGTGCCAAGCATGTCTTTTCTATATAGGTGTAGCTTTCTTCAGTTCTAATCAGCCTCCGACTCAGGTAGTATAGAGCCTGCTCTTTACCTTCTTCATTTATCTGTGCTAGCATTGCCCCCAGGGAATAGTGTGTGGCTGCAATGTACAGTATCAGGGGTCTGCCCTTAATAGGTGCCCCCAGCACTGGAGGGGTCTTGAGATATTCTTTCAGCTTCTCAAAGGCTTCCTGACAGCCATCGTCCCAGAGGAACGGTACATCTTTCATCATGAGCTTGTGAAAAGGGTGGCATCTCCCCGACAGATTTGATATGAATCGTCAGATATAGGCCAAACGCCCTTGTGGAGATCTCAGCTCGTGGAGATTCCTTGGTGGAGGGAGCTCCTGGATAGCTTTAATCTTGGATAGGTCGATCTCAATGCCCCTATGACGGACGATGAACCCAAGGAATTTTCCACTGGACACGCTGAAGGCACATTTCATAGGATTCATCTTGAGTTCATATTTGCGCAGCCTCTGGAACACTATCCTCAGGTCTTGCAGATGATCTTCTCTTCTGCTGGTTTTCACCACCAGGTCATCAATGTAGCATTCTACTTTCTTGATGAGCAAATCATCAAAGATCTTTGTCATAGCTCTTTGATAGGTAGCGCCGGCATTCTTAAGGCCGAACGGCATTCTTTTATAATGAAATACCCCCTTCGGGGTGCGGAATGCAGTGTGCACTCTGTCTTCTTCAGCAATCCAGATCTGGTTGTATCCAGATGACCCATCCATGAATGACAGGGCTTCATGGCCAGTGGTTGCATCGATCATGACTTCAGTGATCGGCACTGGGAAATCATCTTTCGGGCAAGCCTTATTCAGGTCCCTGAAATCTACACATATTCTGATCTACCCATTTTTCTTCTTCACGGGTACTATATTGGCCAGCCATGTAGTATACAGGTTCTCTTCAACAAAGCCCACATCAATCAGCTTATCAACCTCTTTGTTAATCTGATTTATCAGTTCGGGGCGCATTCTCCTGGAAGGCTGCTTCACAGTGCTTGCCTCTAGGTTTATCGCCAATCGGTGCTGTGCCACATCGGAACTCAGTCCTGGCATTTCATCATATGTCCATGCGAAGCAGTCTCAGAATTCTTTCAAAAACTGAATATACTGTTCTTTGACAGCTGGCTCCAGCAGTGCACTGAGGAATGTCAGCCTTGGCTCATCTGCTGACCCCAGATTTACTTCTATCAGCTCATCGACGGTGGCTTGGCCTCCGTCTTCAACTTCGGGTGGGGCTTCTTGTAAATCAATAAAGCCTCCCGGGATATAATCTTCTTCATTCTCATGATTTTCTGTTTCATCATATTGGTCATCAGCGGATGCAGGTGCATCATATAGGGCCAATATTACTGGATTCTGTTCAGTCTGCCCCGAGGACGTGACTGGCTCAGCGAAAAACTTCGAAGTGGAGTCTTCCGTGCTTAGAGGCTCTTCTGATGTGGGCTCCCCTGAGAGGTCATCATTATGTAGAGCTCGGAATTCTTCTAGAATGCGCCCAAACTCCAGGCACTCCTGCAGCTCTCTGGCTACTTGATCTTCATCCGGGGTTCCCGTATCAAATTTCGCTTCATCCTGGAACAGATCCTCCTTGCAAGATAGATCCTCCCAGTACCAATCTCTCTTTGTCTCGTCAGGTGTCCCCGTCCCCGGCTGATTGTCTGGGACTTCATTGTACACTACGGACTGATAAATGATTTCTTCATCTTCCAAAGGGTATTGGTCATAGTCCATCCCGGGGGAATCTTCATGCTGGTAGAAGGCAGAGATAACATATACCTCAGCTTCATAGTATTCTTGCAGGGTATAACCCAGTCCCGGGTGCTGTGTGATCTTCCTCAGTTCTTTATTATCTCGAGGTGGATCCCATTGCTCCTTGAATGCTTTCTTCTGGGCTACAGACTGTATCGATGGCATTTGCATCTTGGAGAACATCTGCGAAAGCCGTTGGGTAGTGTACTCCAGGCCTGTAATTGGCACCATCCGGTTTGCGGTTTCTTCAGGGACCATGCAATCTTGATCATCTTCTTCGACTGCCTCCCCGGTGTAGAATATGATAGGAGGCTCGCAGAAGCGAGGGATTTCCATAGTCTTCAGTGGCAGCACCGTCTAGTATTCTATGCTGGCTATGGGCTTGACTAGACCCTGAGGAACTTCCACCTGTGTGTATTTTTCTTTCATTTTTTCTTCAGTATCATCTGGGTGTATGCCAGGAGGAGTGATCCGAGCAAAATCACCAGCATAAGAGATGTGAGATACTCCATGCTTTTTAATGTAGCCTTTTGGCGGCGGCGGAGACCAGTTTCTTGTCTTCGTCGCCGACTTTTTCTGGCTGACCACAGCTTCTTTTCCTTTATCCTTTTGTGACACCTCTGTTGAGTACGGACTGAATAGATCTAGAGGGGGGGTGAATAGATCTATTCCCTTTTTCAATTTATAAGCCAAAGATCGACTAGACCTTAAGCAAACTATGGGTTGCAAAGATAAAACTGATAACTACAGCGACAGCAAGCAATAAGAAGAGCACACACCACAAGCAAAACCACAAGACAGGATTTTTAGGTGGTTCAGTCTCTTCCCGAGACTTACGTCCACCCCTCGCTCAACTTGAGCAAGGCTTCACTAAATGAGAACTCCTGATCTCAACCAACACACCGCTGATACACAGCTTCTTCCTGCTGACACACAGCTTGTACCCGCTGCCTCACAGCTTGACACTTGATGTAATGAAAAGAACAAAAGACGCAACAGGACTGAACAAGAGCTTTTGAATCAAAGAAAAAGAGTTCAGCCTGGGACTGCAGGTAACAGGAATAGACTCCCTGTGGAACTTCCAGATGATTGCCTTCAGCTGCGACGCTGCTGGAGTCTTGCTTGCCTTGAGTCAGTCTTCCTTCTGCAGCAATGAAGATGCCTTCGGTCTTGTGCAGTCTTTGTGGTTTCTGAAGAGCCACTCCTTCTTTCCTCTTTCAGAGTATCTTCGTGGGTGTATTCTTTCTTTTTCTTCTACTCTGTGTTCCACACCCCGCTCTCTGTCATCTTTACCTTTTGTACCAGTTCTTTTCAAAGCATAGGTTTTTCCCGCGCAGATTCGTAATTGAGCGCACATCCATTGGATTATCGGCTAGAAAACAAGGAGAAGATTTACCCGAAAGATTTGACTAAGTTTGACTTCACTGGTCGACAAGCAACCTTTGACACTTCTTCTGATTTGTTGACTTCACTTGTACTTCAGTATACCTGAAATTACCTGAACTATCAGAAGTGACTTGAACTATCAGATTTGTATTGAATTAGTTAAACACATCTTTTGTCATCATCAAATTGTCATGAGTTCATTACTTAACATTGAAGGAGCAATTAAACATATCCTTTGTCATCATCAAAACTAAGGGATGCACAACATTCTCCCCCTTTTTGATGATGAAAACCATGAGTCATTGTGACAATCAACAGATTATAAAATTCATTTGATATTTCATTCAAGACTATCATAACACAGATTTTAGCCAGACCATTCATTTGATGTGCCGTTTGATGTGCCTTACAAAAGCATCATAACACTAGTTACATGAAAGACTCAAAAAGGAGAAAGACACATAGTCTTGACCTCTAGACACACCTAGACACACAATGACACATAAGACCCTATCTCCCCCTTTGTCAACAACAAAAAGAGGAGTATGTAGATTATCACTCTGAGGAGGACGAAGAACTCTCGGGCTTCACTTGCTCTGCCATCCGATCGAGCTTGTCAACGATGTGAGCATAAGACAGCCTGAGCTTCTGGATCTCTGATATAGTATCGTGGTGATACTGTTTACTCTGCTGGGTGGTGAACTCAATGCGAGTGCCCATTTCTGCTGACACTTCAGCTAAAGTACCAACCAGTCTGTTAAACCGAGAGCTAGCATGTTCTTAGTGTTCCTGTTGTTTTATGAACCTGGTCTCCATCTGCTGTTCTAGTCTCTAAACTCGCAGCTCCAAGCGCCCGGTGGCAGCATTCATACTCTCTTGAAAGGATTGGAATTGAGTGGTGAGAGAGGACAGCTGAGATGCTATCTGGAGAAGCACTCCTTGAGACTCAGTGGTGGAGGTGAAAGGAGGTGGTGGAGCAGAAGTAGACGGAGCGGAGGTAAATGGAACAGAAGTAGCTGGAACATGAGTGGCTGCAGTGCCTGGTTGCCATGGCACTATGACGAGTGAAGGTGAAGGATGGGTAGCAGTGGTTGTAGTAGTGGGAGTGTGAGTGGGAATCACCACAGTTGCAGGGGTTACAGCAGGGCTGACATGAATTGGTGTCTGTGGTGGAGAAGAGGGTGGCAACGGTGCATTGGATTTACCCTTGGATGGTAGGGTGCGTTGGACTTGATCTCCTACCTTCTTATAGCCCAAAAAGGTGGTCACGTAATGAAAAGAGTATACGTGCCATTTGGGAATGACAACACGCTGAGCGTGAGGAATGGGTATATTTGCTGTTTCCAGAATGGCAGTTATGTGGGCAGCATATGGAAGAGAGTTTAGAGGATAATGCAAAATGGTGTGGAACGTGTTCAGCATGAGCTTGGGAAGGCGAATGGGTTGGCGAGTGATGAGGCCATGGAGAAGAAATAAGTGAAGGTGACTTACATGTTCCCTGGCGCCTCCTCTCGGTTGGATTATGGTAGTAAGAAGATGATGGAGTAATCGATGAAGAGGAGGGAAGGTGTTGGCATTGATGGATTTGGGAAGGACCTCAGGGGCTGGTTGGCCAGTGACCACGGCATATGCTGATCTGAAGTCAAAGTCCTCAGGATTGAAGACAGCACCATGTCTGGAAAGTTTCAGCGCCTTGTGGAGTAACTTGACGTCGAGGCTGACGACGACCCTTTGAACTACTGTATAGACCTGGCCATCCACTACTTGCGGGTTGTGGTAGAATTCTTGCACAAGTTGTGGGGAATACTGAGTATGTGCGGAGACAAACTCTGTCTAGCCTTGGGTGTCCAAAATTTCCAGCAACTCTGGGAACATCTCCATCAGTCGCTGATCAGAAATATCTACTCTTTTCGGCAGCATGATGTTCCGAGGCTTGAGAACTCCAGAGACTGGATGGACGTTGGGTACTTCTGAAGCTGCCAACTTTCCGCCCGATCCAGCCGTATTCTCCGTTGTCGACATCCGAGGGGTCGATGGCGGACCCTGCGTGGCCTTCTGCTTGGAATGCTTGGACGGCTTTGATGCTTCGGCAGGGGCCTCATCCCTTGCTCTCTTGGAGGACCTCATGGTGGAAGGATGCGAAAGAGGGATGCACAAGGGAGCAGAGGGGAATTGGAAACGGAAGAGTACCGTGAAAGGTGAAAACGGCGAAGTAGCAAGGTGGTGAATACCTAGGGACCCAGTCTGTTCAATTTATAGGGGCAGGATATCAGTGGGTAAGACCTGGGTCATAAATCCTAGGGTTGTGGAACCAGCGCAATGATGAAAACGAAGGGACATGATTAAATCAGCCGAATTAAATTTGGGGAATTTAATGAAGTGTACGCCCTTTCCTTAATGAAGCATTTATTTAACCTATCCACCCTTAGCAGAGACCACCTTGTAAACAAGTAGAGTGGGCCTAGTGGTTCACTTGAATTTGAAGTATTGCACCAATAAGCTTACGCCCCATATCTAATTTCCTCCACATGACTTCTTAAACTTATAATAGATTTCATGAGATGATTTTAATAGCTGTGCTTGCTGAACAGTGTTTTCAACTTTTCTTTGCATGCCATACCTTTGGTCAACCATTTTCCTCTGCCTTTTAGATAATTTTGAGTTTTTCCTTTTGGAATCAGTTTGAAAGCTGTGGTCAGGTTTATCACATGCTTTTCTACACGAGGAGACACGCTTTTTACACGCCAGAAACCTCAGCTACTTAGCATGCCTAACCATTCCACTTTTAACTGGGACACACCTTTTATCCGTGAGGATATACGTTTATCAGACGCCAATATCCCCAGTTACTCAGTATGCCCAATCTCAATAATTTTTGATAGTAGCAGAGATAGATTGATTCTTCATGACACACATGCCTCTCACTTATTTTTCATCCATTTTTATTTAAAATGGGAGGCAGTAGTTTCTCAGAGTCCAATCCATTGCTCTACCATGAAGACAGAGTTATGGCGTATTCCACGTGCATTCATGCTATATTTTTGGATTTATGATAACTGTTCAGCACGGGCACAGGTAGAGAAACCGACTTACTACTAACAATCATAAGTCTTCAAAATCATGTGACAGAATCATAGTTATGGTTTTAATCTATTGAAGTAGTACAGTTCAAATCCTCATGACTACACTCAACCTCTACTCTTATTGATTACATTGGTGATTTTATTGGAAGATATGGTTAGGTTATTCAATGTTTTATCAAAGAATGAGTTTACACTTTTTCTCCCCCTCAATTTGTGAATCCATGCTGAAATAAAAAATAATGTTGGCCAGGATGAGATAGAAAGACACAGGGAATGGAACGTATGGATGATGAGGAGTGAGTGAAGATGAATCTGAGCCCAAACAGTTTAAATAATTCAGAAGATTCCCTACCATAACTAGTGTCAACCAGGAGCCTGTCTAAAGTGGACATTTGCTTCCGTACAGATCCATTGTCGACCATGGGACTGTCTATTGTCGACATCTGCGTAGTCACAGAACCAAACAGTTTCCTGTCTTGATGCCTTGGTCGACCAATGCCCTGTCGTTGGTCGACCACCAGAGTTAACCAGTAGCAGTGCCAGGAATTTGCAGAATGTTGCTTGAGTAACAGCCGACACCAGAGCTTCCAAACACAACCAGTACCAGAGATCTAACTGACATATCTAATTATAGAAATGACAGAAAGCTATACAGAGAACACATGAATATGTGCATTTCAAGAATTTTCAGGAGATATTCTACATATCCCCAACTCCCTTCTTAGAGTTGAAAACCTGTCATTGTTAAGGGGTTTAGTGAAAATATCTGCCAATTGTTTTTCAGTTTCTACAAATTGAAGCATGAAATTTCCTTTGGATACCTCATCTCTCAGAAAATGATGACGGATCTCAATGTGTTTTGTCCTAGAGTGTTGAATGGGGTTTTTAGACAAGTTAATAGCACTAGTGTTGTCACATAAAATGGGTGAACAGCCAAGATCTACATTGTAGTCTTGGAGTTGATGTTTTATCCACATAACTTGTGTACCACAACTCCCTACTGCGACATATTCAGCCTCAGCAGTGGAGAGTGCCACAGAGTGCTGCTTCTTAGAAGCCCATGAAATTAAACACCCACCTAAGAATTGACAATAACCACTAGTACTCTTCCTATCAATTTTGCAACCAGCATAATCAGCATCCGAATATGAAATCAGATCTACTTTGCAATATGTCGGATACCACAAACCCAATTCTTGGGTGCCGGCAAGGTATCGAAAGATACGCTTGACAGCTCCTAAATGTGATTCCCTAGGACTAGACTGATATCTAGCACACATGCATACACTAAACTGAATATCTGACCTTGATGCAGTTAAGTATAGCAGGGATCCGATCATACCTCTGTATTTCTTGGCATCTACCATGTTACCTTTTACATCTGCTTCCAAAGTTGCATTTGTCCCCATGGGTGACTCGATTGGCTTGCAGCTTTCCATGCCAAATTTCTTCAACATCTCTTTTATGTACTTGGATTGATTTATAAAGTATCCTTCTCTGCATTGTGAGATCTGCAATCCAAGAAAGAATTGTAAATCACCCATTAGGCTCATTTCAAACTCGTTGGTCATTAAATTTGTAAATTCAGTACACAAAGAGGTTTCAGTAGATCCAAACACAATATCATCCACATAGATTTGTACAATCAGTATATCCTTACCTTGGGTCTTGGAAAATAATGTTTGATCAATTTTACCTCTTGTGTATCCCTTTTTAGTGAGGAAGGAGCTCAACCTTTCGTACCAAGCCCGAGGAGCCTGCTTTAATCCATACAAAGCTTTATGCAATTTGAAAACATGATTAGTAAGTTCATCATTTTCAAAACCAGGGGGTTGTTCCACATAGACCTCTTCTTTTATAATACCATTTAGAAATGCACTTTTTACATCCATTTGTTGTAGTTTAATTCCATGAGATGCTGCAAAGGCTAACAATATCCTGATGGCTTCTAATCTAGCAACTGGAGCATATAATTCTTCAAAGTCAACCCCAAATTCCTGGTTGTACCCTTTAGCCACCAGCCGAGCCTTGTTTCTCATTACAACCCCTTCTTCATTCAACTTGTTTTTATATACCCATTTGGTTCCAATTACAGGGTGAGATGTAGGTCTAGGGACAAGTCTCCACACCTGATTTCTTTCAAATTGATTTAGTTCTTCATGCATAGCATTTATCCATGATTCATCTTGTAAAGCTTCCTCTACAGACTTGGGCTCTATTTGGGACACAAGGGCAAGTTGATCTAGTTCATTAATGGCCTTGAGTTGAGATCTAGTCTTCCTAGGATCATGAATTCCACCAATAATGTTATCCAAGGGATGATCTCTAAGAAGTCTTAAGTTTTCAAGATTGTTACCTGAGTTGACCTCTCCTTCGGTTTGATCATTAGAATTACCTTGATTTCTTTCTTGATTCAGTTCTTCTTCATTCTCCATCGATTTTTCTTTGCCATCCAGAAATTCCCCATCTTCTTCTTCCTTGCTGACCTGTTCATTTTTGCCAAAATCATTGATTTCATCAAATGAAATATGAGGGGATTCTTCAACCACTTGATCTTTGGTGTTAAATACCCTATAAGCTCTTGATCGGTCAGAATAGCCCAAGAATATTCATGAGTCACTCTTAGGTTCAAATTTGTCCAAGACTTTCTTATCATTGTTATGAATGAAACATCTTTCACCAAAGATTCTAAAATGAGCTAGGGATGATTTTTTACCTTTGAACATTTCATATGGAGTTTTTGCACTAGACGGTCTTACCATTGCCCGGTTTACAATGTAGCATGCTGTGTTGACCGCTTCTGCCCAAAATTTATTTGGAAGATTAGCTTCAACCAACATGGTTCTAGCCATCTCGACAAGAGTGCGGTTCCTTCTCTCCATAACCCCATTTTGCTCCGGTGTCCTTGGTGAGGAGAATCTGTGGGTTATGCCCTTGTTTCTGCAGAATACATCAAAATCAGAATTTTCAAACTCCCCCCCATGGTCAGATATGATTGAACACACTTTGGACTTACCATCCTGCTTCATTCTTTTGTAAAATTCTTGAAACTCATAAAAAGCATCATTTTATGTGATGAGAACATTACCTATGTAAATCTGGAAAAGTCATCAACTAGAACATAACCATATTTCTTACCACTAAGACTAGCAGTTCTTGTTGGGCCAAAAAGGTCCATGTGCACAAGTTCTAGGGGTCTTGATGACTGACTTTCAGTTCTACCTTTGAATGATTTTCTTGTTTGCTTTCCTTGGGTACATGCTTCACATACTTTGACATTTTGAGCAAACGAAATTTCAGGCATACCAAGAACCATTTTATTTTTCACAAGTTTGTGCAACACCCTATAGCTAACATGCCCTAGTCTTCGGTGCCACAACCAGGTCAAGTTCTCCTTCTTGGCGGTTAGGCACAAGTTGGAGTGGGCTGGATCATCTAAGTCTATCATGTAGACATTATTTACCCTCTTGCCCATAAACTTGACTGCTTCTGAATTTGGCTCAATAATTCTGCAGATCTTGGAGTCAAACACCACTTTATGGCCTTTGTCGCATAATTGACTGATGCTCAATAAGTTATATTCCAGCCCATCCACTAATAATACATTCTCAATGCAGCTTGAGGGTTTCTTACTTATCTCGCCTATCCCAATGATTTTGCCTTTATTATTTCCTCCAAACGTCACATATCCTCCATCTTTTGCACTCAGCTGGGAGAACTTGGTCTTGTCTCCCGTCATGTGTCTTGAGCAACCACTATCTAAATACCACTTGTTGTGCATGGCTGCCAGACATTCCTGCATCACAAATTACACAGAAACTTTTGGACCCAAATAGTACCCGGGTCCAAGATAGCTTGTGAAATCATGAAACTGCTGTAACAACACCTTAGGAACCCAAATTTTGTTAGAACAGTTTGTCTTTTCATTTATGAACTTGTTCAGGTTGTGTCTATTCTGAGTCCACTCTCTTAAGTTCCAATTTCCATTCTGTTTCAGCTGAGAAAATTTGTGGGTTCTGTTTGCGTGTCTGGTCATGGTCGACATCTGGTAAGTCTGTGGTCGACCATAGTTTCTCCAGATACCAGTATCTGTTCTGGTTGAGCCTCTGGTCGACAGAGGAGGGGTCTGTTGTCGACCAGCTTGTTTCCAGACACCTTGTTTTACAGGTTTATGTTTATTAACATGATTTAATGCTTTGTTTGTCTGGTTACTTCTGTGAATTTGAACTTCTCGTCTGATATGACTGTTGTTTTTAAACTGATGTGGATTATCCATTTTCCCTTTAGAATTCCTCTCTTCCAAGGTGACATTAATCTGTTTAGAGGAGCTTTCAGCTATATCCTTTTGTTTGTTTTGATATAAGTTTATCAAGGGGCCTTTTCCTTTAGAGTCAGCTATTTTATTTAAAGTTTTTATTTGGAATTCCTTTTTAGCCGTTGGGTTGTACCCTAACCCCTCTTTCTGAAAATTTACTTTTATTCCCAACACAGCGTTCAAGTTTTCTTGACCCTTAGTCATTTTTTCCAATGTTTCCTGTTTGTATTTCAGTTCACTTTGGATTCTTTCTATTTCTTTCAGAAGTTGACTGTTTTCTTCCTTGAGTGAGTTGTTTCTTTCTTGAGTTAGCTTAGTTTCCTGTTCATATTCTTGAGTCTTTAATTTTAACTCGTCAATTGTGTTTTTCAGTACTTCATTTTCTTCTAATAGCCCTTTGACGTTTTCTTCATCTATCTCGCGTTGATTCAGTTTATTTTGCAAGGTGGTGATCTCCAATTCTAGTTCAGTTCTGTTGGCAATTGAGTTGCTGTCATTATTGAACTGATTAACCTTCTTCTTCAAACTTTTATTTTCCCTTCTTATTCTTTCATATGTATCAAGTAAATCTGAATAGGCTTCTTCCCAATCTGAGCTAGAAAAGTCTTGAAAAGGGGAGGTTACCTCAAGATCGTTGCTGTCTCCTTTGGCCATTAGACATGTGTTTCCTTCTTCTTCCTCGGAAGTTGTTTCCTCTTCGCTGCTTTCTTCCTCCTCGCTCCATGTGCTGATCATTGCCTTTGGTTTCTTATTTTTCCATTTGAAGCTTGATTTCTTAGGAGCCTCTGGACATTCAGCCTTCATGTGTCCTGGTTTTCTGCAGTTGTAGCAGACAAGTTTGTTAGATGAGGCTTTAGTTTTGTCAGACTTAAACTGGGGTGACCTTCTTACCATGCCCTTCGGATTTCTAAATCCCTTACCTTCCTTCCGCAGAAACTTTCTGAACTTTCTTGTTAGCATGGCAAGCTCACCAGTTTCCTCACCTGTGCTAGATGAGTCATCAGTGTCACATAATTCAGAGGTGCCTATTTTAGTTTTCAGAGCTAGCTGTTTCTTTTTCTTGCCCTCGTCTTCCTTTCTTTTTAGATTGACCTCATAGGCCATTAGGGAACCTACTAGTTCATCCACAGTCATAGTAGTGAGGTTCTTTGAGTCCTCAATGACTGTGGCCTTGGTATGCCACATAGGAGTGAGGGACCTTAAAATTTTTCTCACTAGCTCTTGCTCCTTGTAGGTTTTCCCTAGACTCTTTAAGCTATTTGTTAGTTGTACTAGTCTAGCATACATATCAGAAATGTTTTCATCAGTTTTCATTCTAAACATTTCATATTCTGAGACTAACATATTTGTTTTTGACTCCCTTACCTCTGACGTACCTTCATAGATGACTTCGAGTCGATCCCACATCTCCTTGGCTGTTGCACATTGTGAGACTCTTGAGAACTCTGTGGGATGAAGTGCGCATTGCATTACGTTCATAGCTCCCCAGTTGATGGTTGATTTTCTGACCTGTTCTCTGGTCCAGGTATCCTCGTCTTCGGGCAGATCATAGGGTCCGCGGCTCACTACTCTCCACATCTCATGATCTTGTGCTCTCAAGAACACCTGCATACGATTTTTCCAGTATGAGTAATCATTTCCATCAAAGTATGGTGGTCTAGTCACTGAGTGTCCCTCAGCCATTAGACTTCTAGAGTTCAGTCCGCTAGGTCTCTCCTGGTTGTTAGACCACATTTTCGGAGAGTCTAGCTCTGATACCACGTGTTGAGTACGGACTGAATAGATCTAGAGGGGGGGTGAATAGATCTATTCCCTTTTTCAATTTATAAGCCAAAGATCGACTAGACCTTAAGCAAACTATGGGTTGCAAAGATAAAACTGATAACTACAGCGACAGCAAGCAATAAGAAGAGCACACACCACAAGCAAAACCACAAGACAGGATTTTTAGGTGGTTCAGTCTCTTCCCGAGACTTACGTCCACCCCTCGCTCAACTTGAGCAAGACTTCACTAAATGAGAACTCCTGATCTCAACCAACACACCGCTGATACACAGCTTCTTCCCGCTGACACACAGCTTGTACCCGCTGCCTCACAGCTTGACACTTGATGTAATGAAAAGAACAAAAGACGCAACAGGACTGAACAAGAGCTTTTGAATCAAAGAAAAAGAGTTCAGCATGGGACTGCAGGTAACAGGAATAGACTCCCTGTGGAACTTCCAGACGATTGCCTTCAGCTGCGACGTTGCTGGAGTCTTGCTTGCCTTGAGTCAGTCTTCCTTCTGCAGCAATGAAGATGCCTTCGGTCTTGTGCAGTCTTTGTGGTTTCTGAAGAGCCACTCCTTCTTTCCTCTTTCAGAGTATCTTCGTGGGTGTATTCTTTCTTTTTCTTCTACTCTGTGTTCCACACCCCACTCTCTGTCATCTTTACCTTTTGTACCAGTTCTTTTCAAAGCATAGGTTTTTCCTGCGCAGATTCGTAATTGAGCGCACATCCATTGGATTATCGGCTAGAAAATAGGGAGAAGATTTACCCGAAAGATTTGACTAAGTTTGACTGGTTCTTTCCAAGATTCTCTCCTTAAATCCAGTGTGAAATCTTATCATCTGAACCGCCCAACAACCTGCAGCAACAACCTGCAGGTTTCTCTCAACAGAAACTGAATTCGGTTAGAGTTCGGTTCTGGACGTTGTATCGCTTGTGGTCGACAACGACCCTGTCGCTGGTCGACAAGAAGCAATGTCCAGATGACTGGTAGTTCAGGCTGATGCTCTGTCTGTTCCGTGGTCGACAACGAGCAGGGCTTTGGTCGACAACCAAAGCACGTACAGAAGGAGAATGACTTGAGCTGTGTTTGGTTGGATTCGTTGGTCGACAATGACCACTTCACTGGTCGACAAGCAACCTTTGACACTTCTTCTGATTTGTTGACTTCACTTGTACTTCAGTATACCTGAAATTACCTGAACTATCAGAAGTGACTTGAACTATCAGATTTGCATTGAATTAGTTAAACACATCTTTTGTCATCATCAAATTGTCACGAGTTCATTACTTAACATTGAAGGAGCAATTAAACATATCCTTTGTCATCATCAAAACTAAGGGATGCACAACAACCTCAGTGTAGTAGGATGCATCGAGCATATGGCACTCGAACACTTCGAAGGGATGTAGGTCTGCAAACACCCTTTCTTCTTTTCCTTCATGGCAGTATTTTATTCATTGGTGTAGTGTGGATGGCACTATCTGATATTCGTGCAGCCACGGTCTTCCCAACAGGGCCTTATACGTGGTGTTGGAGTCGATTACATAGAATCGTACCACGGTAGTGAGGTCGCCCAGTGTGAGGTTGAAATCAGCCACCCCCAGAGGTGTTTCACATTTCTGATTGAACCCTGCAATCTTCATATCTTTGACCTTGGTAAGCTGCAGGTCAAAGTAGTATTTCTGATAGATGCGATAGGGAAGGATATTTACAGCAGCCCGGGATCTATCAGTATCCTGCTCAGCGATTGACAGTTCAGGGAGCCCCTCATATACAGCGGTCTGTTGTGACCGATATTTGGGATTAGCATATCATCTTCCGTGAAGGTGACCGATGGCCCAGCATTCACTTCTGCCAGGAGTGCTTCACATTGTGCCGGAGACTGCAGGGCATCCACGATTGCTTGGCGAGCTTCTTCGCTCAGAGAGAGAATTTCCCAGATGGAGAATCTGGTAGGGAGCTTCTTCAGCATTTTCATGACTCGACTGCTCACCCGGACATTAGATAGTCTCATCTCCTCTGCCCATCGGGGTCTTGGAGGTTCATGTGGTGCCTGTGGCCTTTGCTGCCCAGTCCCAATTTCATCTTCTTCATCGGTCTCCCGGAAGGCTTCTTCTGTAGCGACTGCCCTTGGTTTTGCTAGAGGGTTACTTTCTTCATTTTCTTCATGCTGTTTCTGCTTTCTAGCTGCTGTCTGCTGGCATTTATTGCTTTTAGCTGGAGCAGTATGAGCCGGTTGCTCATTCTCTAAGCTGGACAGGAACTCCAGGAATGAAGGGGCTTCATCTGCCTTCTTTTTGTCTTGGTACAGACTGGCAGGGGGAGGAACCTGGGCACCTCGTATCTCTGGTTCCGGGATTTGATAGGGTTGCTCCCCTCTGAACATAATATTATGGTTGGCTGGTGGTGGGCGCCCCCATCTTCTCACAGAACGTGTTGCATGGGCCGAGGTGGAGGCTTCGGCATGGTTAGCTTCTAGCGGGGCGTCGGATGCTTCTGGCTCATCATCCTCCCCGGGCAAGGAAAAGTGTACCGTCAGAGTGTTACATTATACTGTCGTGACCTTCTTTCCCTTCTTGGACTTGGGTCGTCTCCTCTTCTTCTGGGAATTTGGCTTTGCTAGCTCCTGCCCCCAGAAGGGTTCATTCTCAGATTTTTCTTGTTCTGCCTCTGGCTGCTCTTTGATTTTCAATTCTTCGAGCTGTTCCCAGAGTATACAGTCTTTCATCAGCAAATGCTTGGGCTTCTTCTGCTCGTACTCATCAAGCTCATTAATATATTGTTGCAGACGCCTGGCTGCAGGGCTTACTTCTTTATGTGTAGGGAGGGGAGTTTGTTTCCTCCGGTTGTGAGTAGGGATCCGGATGACTGGTCCAGTCTCAGTTGTATGCCATATTGGCTTTATCGGAGGCAGCTCGGGCCTTGGGGTAACACCCCGGATAACTGCTCCGCTGGTACTGGCTGCAGGAGTCTTCTTTCTGCTTTTTATGGGTATCATCTGCCATCCTTCCTGATCTTTCTGTGGGGTGAGGAAGCAAGCTTCATAGGTGTGCTTGGTGCATTCTTCAACGGCTTCCTTGGGCAGCTGTTGGTAGACTGAGATCATATTGGTAGCCATTCTCCAGGGTGGAGGCTCATGTGGATGGGGCGGCTTTACCTGGTAATCTCCCAGCTGCAGCTCACCTTTCTTGACCATTCCTTCCATGATATCTTTGAAGACGTAACAATCTTCAATTGCGTGCCCCAGCGCACGGTGAAATGGACAGAACAGCGGATCATCTTTCTTTGTTGCATCTGCTGGTCTTTTGGGTTCAGGCAATGTTACCTTATTGAACTTGTATGCCCAGTTGAACAGTGCGGCCGTCTTATCTTTTGGGAAGGAATATGCTTTTCTCATCTTGTCTCTCAGAGAGACTTTATCTTTTCTTTCTGCTGTATCTGCCAGTGGGGGAGCTTCATCTGCCCCTTTCTTCCCCTTCTGTTGCTCGAAGGTTCTGAAATCGACAGTGTTGGCCTCAGAGTGTGATGGCCGTTGCTCATTGGATTTTCCCTTCGGCACGGTGGGGACATTGGCGGTCGGACGCTTGGACAAGAACGTCTCGACTTCTGCCACTATATTGTTCAGTCGGTCAAATGTTCTGACATCTGCACCGATCATTTTTTCTAGCACCTCCCTCCTGAGGCTCTGCTTGCATATCTGCACCGCATCTTCTTGATGAGGAGGTCTTCGGCATCTCATGGCTAAGTTCCTCCACCTTTTGATGTAGTCCAGTGCAGTTTCATCTTGCTTCTGCCTGGTTGCATATAGCTCTGCTATCGTGATTTCCCTTTCCATGACATGAAATCTGTCGCGGAATTTTCTCTGCATATCAGGCCAATCAACCACTGACCCAGCTGGCAGGCTTGAGTACCATTCAAAGGCCAACCCAGTGAGGGATGAGCCAAAGAACTTGAGCAGATAAGCTTCATCGACTGCTAGGTCGCCCATGATTGTAGTGTAGTAGGCTATATGCTCCCTAGGGGAGCCTTGGCCATTAAATTTCTTGAACTTCGGCGGCTTACTGACGCCTGGGGGTAGTCTCTTGGCAGCATACTGGGGAGGATACGGTACCTTGTACACATCATAGGTACCAGCATCACCACCAGTCTTTTCTGACAGCTTCATTTCCACAATTCTTTCAATCATCTGCTTGTGGGCTACAGCTGGATCTATGTCTTCTGGAAAGAAGTGAGCTTGTTGTTGGCTGTGAGGAGTTGTCATCACAGTGGCGCGCAAGATGGGCGCGGTAGGCTGTGTCTGAGACACAGAGGGCTGAGCTGCTGTTTGCTGTGGAATAGGTTGGCTCGGTGTTTTGCCCTTATCAGCTAGGAGAGGGTTAGCTGGGATAGCCGTCTCTGCTGAGCTGGATGTCTGCCCCGCAGGTTCAGCTTGCTTTGAGACTGATGTAGCTTCATGTCTCTCATTGAGCTGCCTTCGGAGAGCACTGATCTCCTGCTGGTATCTTCTGAACATCATTTGGACCATAGGATCCAAGGCTGATTGGATTTGCATATCTTCAGAAGTCCCTTCAGTAAGGGGGGAGGTCTCGGCAAGGGGCTTCCCGGCGCGCCCATTACCGCGCCGGGAAGGTGGTGCCGGGAAGCTAAGAGCTGGGGGGTTCACGTGGAAGTGGCCTGAAGAGATTTTTGTCGGTTTGCTGAAGAGGGAGGCCTCTCGGTAGCGTAGTTCTCGGCGGGGAAATTATCGCGCCAAGAAGGTAAAAAGGTTAAGGATTTCAGGGCTTGATTACGGCACTCTGTTTTGGGAATTTTCTCAGATTCTAGCTCGGATTGAGACCGGATTTGGAGTACAGGATGGGGTTTCATGGATGCTTCTATTAGAAGGATGCCAAGGGAATTAGAAGGTGGAATCAACAGGGGGAATTGAGACCATCGCCCAGATCCTGTGGAGAGCTTTATCTGTTTGATGCAGGCCGTCTGGGGGGAATCAAGAGATGACTGTCTCTGATCCCCCGGACGAGCCCTAATGGCATCTAAAACTGGCAACGGAGGAACCCTCAGCATCGAGACTCCAGACCCTAATCATTCAAGAGTTAGAATGGAGGGTTGAGAGATCGAGATCCGCTTGCTAGAACCTCGTGGGATGGCGTTCGTCTACAGAGTAAACGTATCCTCGTGCAGCCAGCAGTTCAGGGAAACCAAGAGATTGATGTCTCTGGTTCCGGAACAGCACAAGGGGCCTTGAGGGCCTTGAGAGAAACTCATACATATGCGATGAATTTGCCATCGAGACGGGAGGGGAGAAGAAGACAGAACCCAGTAGCCCATTGGATAGGGATAGGGGTCCTATCTACGCTCCTCTGAAGAACAGATTTGTAGAGAGACTCTGAAACCGGGAACGTATAAACTATCGGACATTTAGGATAAAAGACAGATATATATACATGGAGGGACAAAGAGAAGGGCTTCAATTGCCCATTTCATTTCATCTCATAATCATTGCTTACATCAACTGCGAGGCTAAAGCCAAAGAACAGAAGAAAGGGGGGACAGGGGGAAGCGAGGAGAGCACCCTCGACATCATCTGAATAATCAAGCACGAAGACACATACTATTACATACGGAGGCAGATCAAGAAGACAGCAAACATGGGGGGGGAGGGTGGAGCATTGACTCCTCTCCCTCCCCCGAGCAGCCCACCTGGGGTGTTCTTTTTCTTCTGCTTCTTCTCTCAAGCTTCTTCTCTTTTCTTTCAGCAGAGGCTCTCTTTCTCTCCTTTCCTTTTTTTCTTTCTGGCTATCCTTTCGATCTCTCCCTTTTTTCTTCTACTGTCGCCCCGTATCGCTCTGCGAAGGAGTGGGTTTTATAGACCTGTTCACATCAATGGCCCTCGGCGTGCCTGCATCATTGGTTCCCGGCGCGCCCATTCGAGGGGCTTCCCGGCGCCCATCCTTTGGAGGGGCTTCCCGGCGTGAGGGGCATCTCGGCGCGACATCCTTTGGAGGGGCTTCCCGGCGCACTCCCTTAGAGGAGCTTCCCGGTGCGCCCGCTGCCATGTGGAGGTTCTCGGCGCGAGGGGCATCAAGCCCATCCTTAATAGCACATTAACAGGCCCATTCTTTTATTTGGCCTTGTTAATTCCTTTGATTGCATCAGCACTGACGAGGGCTGACTCATCGGCTGACATATCTTTTCGGCTGGGCTTCTTTCTTGCTCGTTCGGGGATGGCCCCGAGTATCTTCCGAGATCTTGTGTCTCGTTTCAGTGGTTCTCTATTAGAGCCGGCCGTCTCTTCTTTTCTTCTTTTCTTCTTCTATTCCTGAAAACAAGATAACAGAAATAAGACATTTTGTCAGAAATAAAGGTATTTTAGGGTTATTATTATTGTTTCATCGCTGCCATTATTATTATCTTTATTTTAGGCGTCAACAAATGCCCCCCACCCGTAGGTGGCGCGAATGAGGGACAAGTGAGCGGGACCTGCGGGTGCAACCCCCATCTGAGAACGCGTCTTTTTATTCTTCATTCATGCGAACATGTAGGCACTTATTGATCACACGCATATCTAGATGTATATAGGATAGCTCCCTTGTTTTAGGGATAGGATGAGGATGGCATCCATGATTCATGGACGGAGTGCAGCTCACGAAGCACAACTAAGGGAGATGCGCATACGTAAAGGGGATGCCGCGTAGAACGCATGCATAGCATAAATCACAATCCACACCCATGACTATTCCTCCATAGCGTGAAAGTGCAATCATATAGGTAGTGAACCCTAGTCATAGGGACGTGCAGACGCTCTAAGTAACACTAGAGGATTGGCTTATCACCTACGCACACATTCAGGGTTCTCGATTTTTTGGTAGTTTTGCACACCCCCCTTGTTGATTCTTGATTTGAGATTTCACTGTTCGGCGTGAGTTTCCTCATATGTCTCAATGGGGATTCCCGGCTACTAAGATTCATCCCTTTATTGGCAGTGTTTTTTATAGACTTCACCATTTGGCACGAGTCTCCTCATGTGTCTTAATGGGGATTCCCGGCTATTAGGATTAGTCCTTTTGTTCATAGTGGCATAATGGATTTCACCGTTCGGCGCGAGTTTCCTCATATGTCTCAATGGGGATTCCCGGCTACTAGGATTCGTCCTAGTATTATTCACAGTGACATAATGGATTTCACCGTTCGGCGCGAGTCTCCTCATATGGCTCAATGGGGATTCCCGGCTACTAGGATTCGTCCTAGTATTATTCACAGTGACATAATGGATTTCACCGTTCGGTGCGAGTCTCCTCATATGTCTCAATGGGGATTCCCGGCTACTAGGATTAGTCCTTTTGTTCATAGTGGTATAATAGATTTTACCGTTCGGCGCGAGTCTCCTCATATGTCTCAATGGGGATTCCCGACTACTTGGATTCATCCTAGTATTATTCAGAGTATTATCATGGACTTCGCCGTTCAACGCGAGTCTCCTCATGTGTCTCAATGGGGATTCCCGGCTACTAGGATTAGTCCTTTTGTTCATATATTATTATTTTTTCTTTTTTCTTTTTTGGGGGTGGGTAGGTGGCTTTTCCCTCACGGTCACCCTTTATGCGAGTGTACAGATTTAAGCATCCAAGAAGTGTTAAGAAGAATTTAAGATGTCCCTATGACTAAGGACCATAGCTCATACCGTGTGTGAAGTGTGGGAGTTTCGTCTATGGTGTATTCTGCGAATTGCGCACGCAACGTAAACACGACTCTTTCCCCTGGCCGCATGCACTCACCGGGAATCGACTTTTCATTTCTTAGTATGTGACGTGGCGCACACAGTCGTAGAATCTGGATGGCGTTATTTTAGCAAGGGAATGCGGTCATAGAAATTTGAAGGAAGGTGTATTAATACTATACTTCAGGCAGACACACACGCAAAACATGCAAGCAAGCAAACCATGTTATTATTATTTTTTTTTCTTTTATTTTTTTTTATTTTGTTTGTTTTGTTTATATTTTTTTTATCTCTTTTTTTGTTATGTTTTCTTTCTTTTCTTTTTTTTTCTTTTGTTTCTTTCTTCTTCTCTCTTTCTTTCCTTTCTTTTTCTTTTTCTTTCTATTCTTCTTTTCTCTTCTTCCTCTTCTTCTTCTTTTTTCTTGTTTTCTCATCTCCCCCTTTTTTTTCTTTTTTTTATCTCCTTTCTTTTTTTTTTCATCTCTCTTTTTTCTTCTTTTCTCATCTTCTTCTTCTTTTTCCTCTTTTTCTTTTATCTTTAGAACTCAATGAATACATCCTTAGGTCGACTTTCTTATAAGTGGGCGACCGATGCCATGGTGACAGGGAGAAGTTGTCACATGTTGTGACGAATCCCTGGAGGGACTAAGGGCTGGCGTGGAACCAATGGGTCTTTTTGTTCATTGGTTAGGATAACAATTCCAAGCCAATGGTAGGATATTTGTTGTCTTAGCCTGAAGGTTATGATGTTGGGTGACTTGGCTTAGACATATGGTCGTGACACCAAGGCAGAATTTTTAAACGGCTTAGGCAAATTGCCATGACGCTATACAGCTTGGCTTAGGCGGAAGGCCGTGACGCCAAGGTAGGATATTTAAACGGCTTAGACGTATGGTCGTGACGCCGTACATCTTGGCTTAGGCGGAAGGCCATGACGCCAAGGTAGGATATTTAACGGCTTAGACGTATGGTCGTGACGCCGTACAGCTTGGCTTAGGCGAAAGGCCATGACGCCAAGGTAGGATATTTAACGGCTTAGACGTATGGTCATGATGCCGTACATCTTGGTTTAGGCGGAAGGCCATGACGCCAAGGTAGGATATTTAACGGCTTAGACGTATGGTCGTGACGCCGTAAATCTTGGTTTAGGCGGAAGGCCATGACGCCAAGGTAGGATATTTAACGGCTTAGACATATGGTCGTGACGCCGTACAGCTTGGCTTAGGCGAAAGGCCATGACGCCAAGGTAGGATATTTAACGGCCTAGACGTATAGTCATGATGCCGTACAGCTTGGCTTAGGCGAAAGGCCATGACGCCAAGGTAGGATATTTAACGGCCTAGACGGATAGTCATGATGCCGTACAGCTTGGCTTAGGCGAAAGGCCATGACGCCAAGGTAGGATAGTAGGTTTCATCATTTTACTGGATTTATACTGATGTAAAGAAGTCCATAAGTTTCATCAGAATAGACGTAAGGTCTAATCTGGGTAAGTTTCATCCTTTTTTTTTATCACAGGTGGGACATGAGGGTATATACGGGTTTCATCGTCAATGGGACTTAAGGAAACACATGAGTTTCATCAGAAAAGATGTAAGGTTTATCCTGGACAGGTTTCATAGTTGAACAGGCAATGCGCCGGTCAATCAACGGGAGGGTTTCATCGTCGGTGGCACATATAGAAACATGCGGGTTTTGTCAGGATAGACGTAAGGTCTATTCCAGATAGGTTTCATGTCAGTCCAGACGGGTGGTCTGGGTCAAAGGTGAAAGTTTCTTGTTGACTGACTGGACGAAAGGTCCAAGCCAGAGGCAGAAGGGTTTCTTTTTTTTATTGACTGACTGGACAAAAGGTCCGAGCCAGAGGTAGAAGGGTCTCTTCATTCATCGATTGGACGGAAGGCCCGTGCCGCAGATAAAATATTAATGTCGACCCGACGGGACATCAGAGTCAACAAACCTTGCTTGGACGGTATGTACAGAACAAGGGCAGACGTAAAACATCATTGTCGTATTGATGCCGTGTCAAAATGGCTAACCTGGAAGAGACAAAGGGTCTGGGCTAGGGCAGAGGTAGCTGTTGACTTGACAGAATTGTCAAAGTCAACCAACTTAGCAAGGGCGTGAGGCCATAAGCCAAGGGAGGAATATAGGATAGGTGTTGACTCGACGTCCTGTCGAAACCAACGAACTCGGCAGAGGCGTGAGGCCTAAGCCAAGGGCAAAATATAGAATAGGTGTTGACTCGACGTCTTGTCGAAGTCAACGAACTTGGCAAGGGCGGGAGGCCAAAGCCAAGGGCAGAATATAGGATAGGTGTTGACTCGACATCCTGTCGAAACCAACGAACTTGGCAGAGGCGTGAGGCCTAAGCCAAGGGCAGAATATAGAATAGGTGTTGACTCGACGTCTTGTTGAAGTCAACCAGCTTGGCAAGGGCATGAGGCCATAAGCCAAGGGAGGAATATAGGATAGGTGTTGACTCGACGTCCCGTCGAAACCAACGAACTTGGCAGAGGCGTGAGGCCTAAGCCAAGGGAGGAATATAGGATAGGTGTTGACTCGACGCCTTGTCGAAGTCAACCAGCTTGGCAAGGGCGTGAGGCCATAAGCCAAGGGAGGAATATAGGATAGGTGTTGACTCGACGTCCTGTCGAAATCAACGAACTCGGCAGAGGCGTGAGGCCTAAGCCAAGGGCAGAATATAGAATAGGTGTTGACTCGACGTCTTGTCGAAGTCAACGAACTTGGCAAGGGCGGGAGGCCAAAGCCAAGGGCAGAATATATGATAGGTGTTGACTCGACGTCCTGTCAAAACCAACGAACTTGGCAGAGGAGTGAGGCCTAAGCCAAGGGTAGAATATAGAATAGGTGTTGACTCGATGTCTTGTCGAAGTCAACCAGCTTGGCAAGGGCGTGAGGCCATAAGCCAAAGGAGGAATATAGGATAGGTGTTGACTCGACGCCTTGTCGAAGTCAACCAGCTTGGCAAGGGCGTGAGGCCATAAGCCAAGGGAGGAATATAGGATAAGTGTTGACTCGACGTCCTGTCAAGGTCAACGAGCCCTTACCCTGATAGAAGGTTTAAGGTAAGGGTAAATCAGATGATAAACGCACTAGAGGCCCAGACCCAGGGCTAAGTGTTGATGTTGATCTGACGAAAAGTCAGATTCAATGAACCTTGCTCAGACGGAAGGTCTAATGCCAAGTGAAGGAATCTTTTGTTGGTTCATTTATTTGAGTTTATTAAGTTTATTGAGTTTGTTGAGATGTTTGTTTATTCATCATTTTTATTGGGCCTCTTGGGCTTGTTGAGTTCATTGAGGCTTATTTCTCTTCTTTTTTTTATTAGGTTTGTTTGGTTTATTGAGCTCATTAGTCGACTGAATTTATCAGGATTTATTTGGTTTGATGATGTTTGTTGAGCTCATTGGATTGATTATTATTATTTTATTATTTTATTATTTTTTTTGTTTGTTTGTTTATTTATTTATTTATTTTTTATTTATTTATTTGATTTTTTAAATTTTTTTAAATTTTAATTTATTATTTATTTATTTTTTTTAACTTGGCCCAGTGGGACAAAAGGGTTTTATAGACCCAGACGGGTGGGATAAACTAGCTTGGCTAGGACGGAGTGTCTCAAGCCAATGAAAGGGGCTTTATGGGGATAGTCCGGTGAGACTGGTGGGATTATTTTCAGAGCTCGACAAGGGCGGAGTACCTCGTGTCAAGGGACCGGTTTGTATGAGCCCAAGTTGGGCAGGGGGACTGAGACAGCAGTAGTGGAAAGTCCCATTGGGCCAATGCAGCGGGTGTTGAGATATTTGGTGTAATTGTTGGCTGAATGCCGGAAGCTAATGAAGATGTGTTGGCCGGGGCCCAGGACCCGTATCAAGGGTAGATGGTCAATCCCGATGGGACAAATGGGAGATATCCCTATAGGATGGGAAGATGACGATGCGCCATGCATCCCAGTGGGCCATTTTATGTTAATAATAATAAAATCATCCCAGTCCCCATAAACGGGACGGACATTTTGTTCTCCCTTGTTACCTCGGGGCTCGTCCCCCTTCTCTTTTTTTTTATTGACCAAGGCGGGGATGTAGGAGAGCGCCCACCTCCTCAGGGAGGGGATGAGTAGTTCGCTCCACCACATAAGCCCCATAATGGTAGTTATATTTAGTACAAATTAGGATATAGAGGGAGTGTCGGTTCCCTCAATAGATACGGCCATCATGATCTTTTCATTTCTCTCTCTTTTTTTTGTGTGTGCCTGCCCCCAGAACAGGCTCTCTCTTTTTCTCTTCTTCTCTTTTTTATTATTTTTTTTTCTATTTTTTTTTACAACCCTTCGAGCTGTGAGATAACGCTCAAATGCTGGCTTTTAGCCGAGTTTGCGGGGGATAGCAAGGCCAGTGACGCCACGCGAGACTGCTTGCCTGAAGACGGGTTTTTGGTGAGGGCGTGGCGGATCCACCTTATATTCGCCCATTTGCAGTTCACCTTTCTTGATCGGGCCTTCGATGATGTCCTTGAACACGTAGCAATCCTCGATAGGATGTCCCGCTACTTGGTGATACGGACAAAAGCACGAGTTATCTTTTCTTGCGGAGTTACTTGATCTCTTTGGCTCCGGAAGCACAACTTTACCGCATTCTAGGGCCCACTCAAAGAGAGCTGAGGTCATATCTTTTGTAAATGAATAGGGCCTCATCATTTTACCCCTTAACGAGGACCCTTGTGTCTCCGGCTTGGTAGAAGTGATACAAGCAGTCTCTGCTTTTTCCTTCTTCTGTCGCTCGAAGGCTTCAAAGCTCGGAATGCAAACTTCTTGTGCCGGCTGCTTATCGGCTGGTTTGTAGTTTTGACCCAAGCTCGTGGAGGATGGGCAAATCCTTGCAATGACCGCTTCAGCTTCAGTTGCGAAGTCATTTAGACTTTCAAAGGTCGCGACTTCGAAGTCAATGACCCATCGTAGAATCTCTAATTTCATATTCTCTTTACAGATTTGGACAGATTCACTGTAACTTGGTGGGTGCCTACACCTTTCACGCAGGCTCCTCCATCTGCTTATGTAGTCCCTGACGGACCCCTGACGGACTCATTATCATTTTGTTTGGTCATTTACAGCTCGGCCTTAGTGACTTCTTCTTTGGCCATCTTTGTATCCATTGTTTGCTCTGCTTTGGTCTTATCCCTTGTGGCTGGACCCACTGATCTTGAATGTAGGGTAGTTGGCGGCATATGAGGCCTCATCGATGCCTTTGTCGGATACATTTTAGTTGCCCCCTGACTTGCCCAAGGGAGTGTGTGTTGGGATGATTGAGGGAGGATGCCCCCTGAATGATCATGTGTTGTTCGGGGCATTGATGACCGCGCTGAAGCTTCAGATGAGCTAGAACTGTCTTGCGATGCCTCGCATTGATGCCTCGGCAGTGGTGACGTATGTGGCTTTATGTTCATTTCATTCAGTTGCCCTTGTAGCATTTCAATCTCCTGCTGCTTCTGGTGGAGTAGTGCCATTATTGTAGGGTCTTGTAGGAAGGGACTGGGAGCTCTACTGCCCCCTGCCTCTGATTTGTGCAGAATGGATTTCCTCTCGCCATCATTGCTGGCCATAGGTAGCTTCTTTGGGACAAACCCCCTCTGTTCTATGCCTCTGGGCGGAGGAGGAATATGGCACTGAGCCTCCTTATTAGCTGGTGAGTGCTGCTTTGGCATCCTTCCAGACCTGATAGACTGAAGAGAAGCAGAAGCATTGGCTGGAACTACTTCCTTCGGCACAAAGCAAATTTCTTCATCTTTTTCATCAACGGTTTGGGCCTCACTAGAGGATGCTGACAATGTGTTGCAGGAGAAAATAAGATTCCTCCTTTCAGTATTTATATTCTTATTTCTCTTTCCCTTCATGGTCGGCCCTGCCCCCACAGTGGGTTATTTGATGCATTCAGCTTTCTGCTTTTCTTCAGCTCTTTCTGTTAATTGGTGAGACTCGCTGCCTATTTGAGGGGTAGGCTTCTTGAGCAGCATAGGCTGATTCTTTGGCTGCTCATGGTTACCAGGCTCATGTGTAATGGCTTGTAGCTGTGGGCTAACTCTTCATGTGCCCACAATGGGGTTTGTCTCTTCTTACTGTCCATTGGCCTTTTAATGATTGTTGGTAGAGTGGGACGGGCCATAACTCCGTAAACCAGGGCTTTTGGAGGTAAGCGAGGTACCAGTCTTATTTTCCTTCCCGTTGACACGGCTTGCCAATTTCTTTGTTCTTTTTCATGCTTAGGAATATTGTCTTCATAGGTGTGCCGGCTACAAGCCTCTGGCATTTCTTCAAGCAATTGTTGACATATAGATATCATATTGACTGACGCCCTTGGCACAGACATTTCATGCGGGTGTGGGGGATCAACTTTGTATTCCCCTATTTGTAGCTTACGCCTTTTTATTAAGCCTTGGACGATGTCCTTGAATATTTGACAGTCTTCAATAGGATGTCCGAGGATCTGGTGGTAAGGGTAGAAATTCGGATCATCTCTTCTCCTGGCATCATCAGGCCTCTTTGGCTTTGGCAGGATGACCTTGTCATGTTTGACAGCCCACTCAAACAATGTTCGAGTCTTGTCTCTTGAGAAGGCATAGGACTTCTTTTCTTTATTCCGATGTGGAGGCATTTCTTGACATTGAGCAGGCCTATTTAGAGGAGAATGGTGCACCCATTTCTGCCTTTTTGCCGTGATGCTAATAGCATGTACAGCTTTCAACATCGGCCTCTTATTAATTTGTTTAGCCTGATGGCTTGAGTTGATAGAAACTAATGGATATCTTGCACAGAAGTCTTCAATCTCTGTTGCAATATTAATCAACCGGTCAAAAGACCAGACTTCCGCTCCAATTAACTTTTCCAGGACTTATTTCTTCAGATTTTGTTTACACATCTGTACTGCATCTTCTAGATGTGGAGAGTGCCGGCATCTCATACTAAGATCCCTCCATCTTTTGATATATTCTGCAGCAGCTTCATTATCTTCTTGCTTGGTTGCCAACAGCTCAGCCACGGTCACCCTTGCCTCTGTGACATGGAATCTTTCTATGAATTTCTGCTGCATATCCGGCCAGTTGTTGACAGATCCAGCCGGCAAGCTATCATACCATTCAAAAGCATGTCCCGTTAGAGAACACCCAAAGAACTTCAATAGGTATGACTCATCTGTCGCCAAGTCACCCAGGACTGTTACATAGTGTGCAATGTGTTCCTTCGGGGAGCCCTGCCCATTGAATTTGTCAAACTTAGGAATTTTATTGATGCTAGGCGGCAATCTCTTAGTAACATGGTAGGCCGGATATGGCACTTTATACATGTCAAAGGGGGCGCAATTAGCACTACCCCTTTTGGCTAGCCTCTCTTCAACCATCTTTTCACCATTGATTTATTCACCACGACTGGCAGTGCTGATTCAGGACAGAGGTGGGTGGGCTGCATTTCTTGTGTGGCTGGAGTTGCAACATGAGATGGCGGAGGTTTTGACAAGGGAACCTGCCGTTGCATTTGAAGAAGCTTCAGTTGTGCTGGCTGGAGCGACTGGAAATGATCCTGGGAAACAACCCAACTCTGACCGTCAGTTTGCAGAACAGTCTGTGAAAGAGCAGTCGAGGGGTTAAACCCTCCCAGCGATAGGTCAGTTTGTGCCCCCGGTTGCTTGGGTGCCACATCCTGTTCAGTCTTCTCTTTTAGTTGCTTCTTCAGCAGTTCTACCTCCCGCTGATATCTTTGCATGGCTATTAGGATGGTAGGGTCCATAGCTATTTTGCTGGTAATGGTCTCAAGTGTTTCACCAAAGCCGCATCCGGACAGGGGCACCCCTTCTTCTTCAGATGCCATTATTTTGGTGCTGAGAGTAGTGTTGTTTTCATCGGTAGCCTGTTTGACCTTAGAGGTCTGCAGTAACCCAGCTTCATTTTTGCTTTGTCCTGTCACAAGATCTTCTCTTTCGGTAACCTTGGCTAGTTCTTCTTGCCCATTTAGCAGGGCGTCATGCCTGTCCATCACTCCTGTCATATTACACGCGAGGACTTGCATTCTTCTTTCATGCTTTTTAACTCTCCTTCGGGACTGGCGAGGGAAAGTTGGCCCTTCATTTGTCAGAACTCTTTTCATTTCTTCCCTCTGTGAAAGACTTTCAAAACTCCTGAACTCAGCTTGCTTTTTCTCTTTATCTATCCCAACAGGTGATATCTTATCTTTTTCTTCTCTTTCAGCCTTGACAGCATGGAGTGACCTTTGTCGGCCTATGACAGGACTTCCAAGGCCATGGAAGTATTCCCATACCCTCTTAACCATCCCCTCTTGACTGTACTCTGAAGAGATAGCAGGAGGCATCGTCCAGTCTTGGGCGGGTGGCATGTATGCTAATCGTGTCAGCTTGGCAACTTGGTTGAGATTCTTTGAGTTCTTGGAAATATCAGCCTGTCTTGTACAGACCCTGGCAGTGAGTGGAGGAGTTGTGACTATGACTTCTTCCTCATTCATGACTTTATTATCCCTTCTCTTGGGGGCATCAGCAAAACTGTTATAATTTTGTAGGGTTGACATGACACTCCGGGTCTTCTTGGGAACCCACATTTGCTTGCGTCTTGGCAATTTTGAGGTTGGCTTCTCTTGCTTGCTATCATCATTGTTTGCCCTCCGGCTAGCCAGCACTTGGAAAGCATTATGGGTAGGAATGGTCGGGATGACCTGATCTGGCAGAGCTCTGGCATTGCGGCCGTTGAAGAAGATCTGGACGCCCCCAATCATCATGGACTTCCCAGATGTAGAAAGTCGACATTGGGAAGCGGCAGAGGCTCTTCCTCTTCTGAAGTTCTTTTTGCTACCCCCAGTGGGCCCCTTCTCATGCGCTTCAATCGGGCTGGTAGCATGGTGAACATAACAGCTCACGGTCACTGGATTCTTGAGCAGGGATTTCCTGATCTTATCCTCGCTTTGACAAGAAGCAGCTTTATCATCCTTCAGCTCTACAGGCTTCGGACTTTCTTTGCTCAGAATATCCACGGACACAACTCCCAGGAAGTTGGGGCAGCCAACAACCGGAGGAAAGTCACCAAAAGTGGTGGGCGAAGCAGAGGATGCGCTTCTTTTCGCCTCGTGATGGACGAAGTAGGGCACGACCTCCGGAGCATCCTTCATCACCTGGCTTATCTTGGGGCCGATAGCTTGCGGCGAAGTCTCGACAATAGTTTCGGCTCTTGGTTGTCGATCTCGAGCAGATCAATGAAGATGAGGCCTAGGCAGTTAGGCATCCCGACAGCAGGCGGCATCGATCCGAACGACAGAGGTACCGCCAGGTAGCTTTCTTGAACATGCGCATCGACCGGTTGCTGGTCAAAGCATACAGACACGATTCCAGCCGTCATTGTAGCTTCCTGGAAATAAAGAAAGCGCACAGAATCAGAAATTTGAGGGGGGCCCGCTGGGCCTCCTATTTTTGGCGTAGAGATGAAGGGAGACTTAGTCCCACCGGGCGTGCCAGACTTATGGAACGCGGATTTTATCTTATTTATTTTATTTATTTATTGATTGATTTATTGGCGTGCCAGTCACATGTGTGACGATTTCATTGTGCGCTCGATCTGACTTGGTCAGTCGATTGTGAGTGATCACGTCTGGACCAGAAGTCCGTCATACCATAAAGGTTATGACGTTAATTACGCCCTTCCTAAGAAGGACAACCCTTGATTAAACGCCAAAAATAGGAGGCCTCAAGAGGCAAACATATATTCATGTGCGCAAATGGAACTTCATACCGGAGCCAGGGAGGCGGGCAAGATAATAACATCAACCATAGATACAGATGATATCGTTAAGTCAGCGGTTCAAAGATCGGGCTTAGGGGGGAAGGGAAAATTTCAGTCACAGGTAGACTGGGCCGTGGCCATGATGGGGGTTCAAAGCATCGATCGATATTTCGACAGCATTTCCCCTTTATCTAGATTATGCCCAGGGGGAAATAGACTATCACCCACGGAGTGCCGGGATGAAAGTCGAAAGAGAGAAGTGCTGAACTCCCCGAACCGCATATCTGCCATGGGGCAATGTTTGATATTCCCTGTAGAAGCCGGCAGAACTCATGCAGTGGCAGAGCCCTCCCGAGCTAAAGGGGTTATTCATGAACCCGATGCGGGACGACGGAAAGTGAGCGAACGCTCAATGTTGCGCCCTCGCACGTGGATCGACCTGCGCGGTCAGGTCGCGGGGATCGACCTGCCTGGTCAGGTCGCGGGGGTCAAGGGGGCAGCGCCCCTTGCGGGGGTTTCCGGGGGCGGAGCCCTCGGAACAAAATTTGGATTGAAGGCTCAGTAATAAAATATTTGAGTAGGTTATGAGTGCAGTTCAAGGGTGCATAGGTTCTCGGCGCGAAGGCAAGATGGCCAAGGCTCCTGGCGCAGGAAGGAGGGTTCCCGGCGCGCTAAGGGATGGGGTTCTCGGCTTGGCAGAATGGGCAAGGGGGCTTCCCGGCGCGCCAAGGGATGGGGTTCTCGGCTTGGCAGAATGGGCAAGGGGGCTTCCCGGTGCGCCAAGGGATGGGGTTCTCGGCGCAAGAAATCATGCGCCGAGAGCTGCTCGTGACTTTTACTATTTGTGGCGCCGGGAGCCAAGATGATGCCGAGATGGTCTCTAAGGGTTTACGGAACCCTGCTTTTGGGTTTCTCGACTATCCGGGCCATGGTGAATGGGTTCTTTTGGGATCAAAGTGGATCAGTTCATCAAATCTGAGCTGGATTAGATTTGGGCTTTACAGGAGCGTCGGGATAGAAAAGGAATTTGGGAAGTCTAGGGTCGAGGGAAACCCTGTCACCATTATCATGCGGAGCCCGGGGGACAACCTGATGTCTACTTTCATCTTCCTGAGGGAATTTTGGCAGCACCTCCCCAGGACCTAGCATTTGCCGGAGAGTGGTATAGGCTGACATCCACGGAGTGCCGGGATGAAAGCCGAAAAATGAGTGAGCACTAAGGCTCGAAGAGACTATCCATGTCTCTGGCATCGGTCACTATTCCCCTTCTCGGAGACTGGCGAAACTCATGTAGAGACAGGGTTCGTCAGATCCACGGGGTGGCATGTGAATCCTGTTAGGGACCTCAGAATGTAGGGGAGGTCAATCCCCAGTTAATTTATCCCCTGGGGTACGTATGATGACTCACGAACGCCCCAGAATAAATGGACGAAGATGCCAAAGGAGTGGACAGAGGAGAGGCTCTCAGCATGGTTTTTTTATTGGCAAGAAGATGGCTCCCGGCGCGAGATTATAGGTTGGCCAAGGGGCTCTCGGCATGGGTTTACAGGTTGGCCAAGGAGGGCTCTCGGCACGGGTTTAAATTGGCCAGAGGGGGTGCTCTCGGCATAGGTTTAAATTGGCCAGAGGGGGGGGGTCTCGGCATGGCTCCAAATGCAAAAGAAGAGAGGAGGGAGGCTCCCGGCGTGGAGCCTCTCCGCGCGCTCCTCACCGCGCCGGGAGGCTGGCGCCGAAAGGCCAAAGGCAAGGGGGGAGGTCTCGGCCAGGGGCTTCCCGGCGCGCCCATTACCGCGCCGGGAAGGTGGTGCCGGGAAGCTGAGAGCTGGGGGGTTCACGTGGAAGTGGCCTGAAGAGATTTTTGTCGATTTGCTGAAGAGGGAGGCCTCTCGGCAGCGTAGTTCTCGGCGGGGAAATTATCGCGCCGAGAAGGTAAAAAGGTTAAGGATTTCAGGGCTTGATTACGGCACTCTGTTTTGGGAATTTTCTCAGATTCTAGCTCGGATTGAGACCGGATTTGGAGTACAGGATGGGGTTTCATGGATGCTTCTATTAGAAGGATGCCAAGGGAATTAGAAGGTGGAATCAACAGGGGGAATTGAGACCATCGCCCAGATCCTGTGGAGAGCTTTATCTGTTTGATGCAGGCCGTCTGGGGGGGAATCAAGAGATGACTGTCTCTGATCCCCCGGACGAGCCCTAATGGCATCTAAAACCGGCAACGGAGGAACCCTCAGCATCGAGACTCCAGACCCTAATCATTCAAGAGTTAGAATGGAGGGTTGAGAGATCGAGATCCGCTTGCTAGAACCTCGTGGGATGGCGTTCGTCTACAGAGTAACGTATCCTCGTGCAGCCAGCAGTTCAGGGAAGCCAAGAGATTGATGTCTCTGGTTCCTGAACAGCACGAGGGGCATTGAGGGTCTTGAGAGAAACTCATACATATACGATGAATTTGCCATCGGGACAGGAGGGGAGAAGAAGACAGAACCCAGTAGCCCATTGGATAGGGGTAGGGGTCCTATCTACGCTCCTCTGAAGAACAGATTTGTAGAGAGACTCTGAAACCGGGAACGTATAAACTATCGGACATTTAGGATAAAAGACAGATATATATACATGGAGGGACAAAGAGAAGGGCTTCAATTGCCCATTTCATTTCATCTCATAATCATTGCTTACATCAACTGCGAGGCTAAAGCCGAAGAACAGAAGAAAGGGGGGACAGGGGGAAGCGAGGAGAGCACCCTCGACATCATCTGAATAATCAAGCATGAAGACACATACTATTACATACGGAGGCAGATCAAGAAGACAGCAAACATGGGGGGGGGGGGGGGGGGGGGGGGTGGGTGGAGCATTGACTCCTCTCCCTCCCCCGAGCAGCCCACTTGGGGTGTTCTTTTTCTTCTGCTTCTTCTCTCAGGCTTCTTCTCTTTTCTTTCAGCGGAGGCTCTCTTTCTCTCCTTTCCTTTTTTTCTTTCTGGCTATCCTTTCGATCTCTCCCTTTTTTCTTCTACTGCCGCCCCGTATCGCTCTGCGAAGGAGTGGGTTTTATAGACCCTGTTCACATCAATGGCCCTCGGCGTGCCTGCATCATTGGTTCCCGGCGCGCCCATTCGAGGGGCTTCCCGGCGCCCATCCTTTGGAGGGGCTTCCCGGCGTGAGGGGCATCTCGGCGCGACATCCTTTGGAGGGGCTTCCCGGCGCACTCCCTTAGAGGAGCTTCCCGGCGCGCCCGCTGCCATGGGGAGGTTCTCGGCGCGAGGGGCATCAAGCCCATCCTTAATAGCACATTAACAGGCCCATTCTTTTATTTGGCCTTGTTAATTCCTTTGATTGCATCAGCACTGACGAGGGCTGACTCATCGGCTGACATATCTTGTCGGCTGGGCTTCTTTCTTGCTCGTTCGGGGATGGCCCCGAGTATCTTCCGAGATCTTGTGTCTCGTTTCAGTGGTTCTCTATTAGAGCCGACTGTCTCTTCTTTACTTCTTTTCTTCTTCTATTCCTGAAAACAAGATAACAGAAATAAGACATTTTGTCAGAAATAAAGGTATTTTAGGGTTATTATTATTGTTTCATCGCTGCCATTATTATTATCTTTATTTTAGGCGTCAACAGGCGATCATTCGGCCACTAACAGGCCCATCTTGGCGGGAAGTCGTGCCCATGCCGGGCGATCGGGATCTTCCGCCGACAGAGCTTTCGGTCTTCCATTTTGGAAAGCCAGGGGGGAACTCCTTTGTCTTCAGGAGAGCCTTTCATGAGGTGGGTAGCCACCGGGTTGACCGCTGTCCTTGATCGGACAACGGGTGTAGTGTATGCGGCATGATAGAGTCGATGCCGGTTCATTGGGCAGGCTTGGTCGCACTGCCGGTTGGTTGTGAGTTTGTCTCGGCTCTCCTGAGGTGAAGTCCCCGTGTCCATACGGAGTGACTCGAGGCTCTGGCAACCTGAGAAATCTTTGATATGTTTATCTTTATCGGCTTCCATGCTTCGGTGGGCCGGGTCATTCGTCCTTATGGCTTCGTCGCCGATGATCATATTTTGGGTGCCAACAAATGCCCCCCAGACGTGGGTGTTGTGCGCGAGGCACGAGTGTAGCAGGGTTGACGGATGAATTCCACCAGGCCTGACCTCCTCTTCGGTTGACAGAAGCTTTGAATGGCCCTTAATTTGGCACAAATGTTAGTCCGGCGCCATTTACATTTTAACCCGACGCGCACATGGCCCTTGGGCTTTTTAATCCGGCACGGTCCCGGGCATTTCTGAGGGTTGATAGTTTGGCAGCAGTTGCGGACTTTCAGCCATTAGAAGTCACACAACAGTCAGCTCCGGAGAAGGGTGGCCCCTCTGAAATAGAAGCCGGAGAGATAGTCGAAGAACAGACGTCCTTGGCTCTTGATATTCCTGTTGCACCTCCATCCCAGGGGGCAGGCAAGGAAATTGTTATCATTGATGCTCCAGCCACCGTATCGGCCAGCGCTGTTGTTCCCCATAGCAGTGGACTGCAGCTCATGCCGTCGTCATCTTCGGGGACGGGCGACGATATCTGGTCCACTGTGGATAGCAGAGTGGAATTTGAACTACCCGAGACATCGCCGCTTGGTCTCCAGTCTTCAAGTGACCTTGTGTGACAGTTTCTAGGGACTCTTCAACAGACCATAACGGCTAGCAGGGATTTAACTTATGTTCAGCTAAGGGGCTTGATAGAGCATCTTTCCCGATCGCTGTTGGCCTTTGGTTGCCCTATGGACGATTGGACTCCGCGGGTAGTCATGCTCCTGAAGTATGTAAACAAGAGGGAATTTCTAGGCCGGGAAGTAGCTGACCAGCTGGCGGCCATATCATTGAAGCGGGCTGAAAGCTGAACGACCCTCATTTCTCTGCAAGAGACTACAGCTAGGATGAGGGATGAAGCCAAGGCCTCTTTACAACATCGAAGCTTCCTGACGGCTCGGATGGCGGCATTACAGGCCGAACTTTCAAGGGTAGAGGCCGAACTTGAAGAAGTAGATCGCCTGGGAGTCCAGAAGGCGGAGGATGCAGAGATGGCCAAGGGACAAGCTGCTTCCCTCGAGGAGAAGCTATCTGAGCTGGAGGCCACCGAGTTCCGATTGTAAGAACTGACCCGCCATCCTTCCCTGGGTATTCCTACGCTGGAGGACATCTTCCGACGCCCTCTGCCGTAGTCTTTTTTCTCTTTATTTGCTCCCTTTTTGACGCACTTCATGTACTCCGGGGGATGGCCCGTGTAACATGTACCTTTTACTTCATAGTAATGGAAAATCTCCATCGTGCTTTTTGAATGAAGACTCCATCTTGTCATTATTCTTTTCTCTTCCATTCGCCCGTTGTTTCTAATCCGAGTGTATGAGTCACTAGGGCAGGAGAGCGCTCACGCCTTCAGCAAAGGGGTGAGATGTTCGCTCCACCGCGCCGTGACTTTTCTCTAGACTAACAACTGCCTATGCCAGCCGAGAGTCCGGGGGACTCAAGAGGGTATATCAAAACTGGCGGGTAAGCGGTCCTGCCGAGGATGGCAAGACCCGAGAATGGGTAGTGACCGGTCCTGTCGATGATGACGAAGGTCGAAAAAGGGTAGACGGTCTTGACGATGATGACAAGAACCGGACTAGGGTAGCGACCGATCTTGCTGATAGTGACAAGGGTCGAAAAGGGTAGACGGTCTTACCGATGGTGACAAAAATCGGGTAGAGTAGCGATCGATCTTGCCGATGGTGACAAGGGTCGAAGAGGGTAGACGGTCTTGCCGATGGTGACAAAAATCGGGTAGGGTAGCGACCGATCTTGCCGATGGTGACAAGGGTCGAAAAGGGTAGACGGTCTTGTCGATGGTGACAAAAACCAGATAGGGTAGCGACCGATCTTGCCGATGGTGACAGGGGTCAAAAAGGGTAGACGGTCTTGCCGATGGTGACAAAAACTAGATAGGGTAGCGACCGATCTTGCCGATGGTGACAAGGGTCGAAAAGGGTAGACGGTCTTGCTGATGGTGGCAAAAACCGGATAGGGTAGCGACCGATCTTGCCGATGGTGACCAGGGTCGAAAAGGGTAGACGGTCTTGCCGATGGTGACAAAAACCGGATAGGGTAGCGACCGATCTTGCCGATGGTGACGAGGGTCGAAAAGGGTAGACGGTCTTGCCGATGGTGACAAAAACTGGATAGGGTAGCGATCGATCTTGCCGATGGTGACAAGGGTCGAAAAGGGTAGACGGTCTTGCCGATGGTGACAAAAACCGGATAGGGTAGCGACCGATCTTGTCGATGGTGACAAGGGTCGAAAAGGGTAGACGGTCTTGCCGATGGTGACAAAAACCGGGTAGGGTAGCGACCGATCTTGCCGATGGTGACAAGGGTCGAAAAGGGTAGACGGTCTTGCCGATGGTGACAAAAATCGGATAGGGTAGCGACCGATCTTGCCGATGGTGACAAGGGTCGAAAAGGGTAGACGGTCTTGCCGATGGTGACAAAAATCGGATAGGGTAGCGACTGATCTTGCCGATGGTGACAAGGGTCGAAAAGGGTAGACGGTCTTGCCGATGGTGACGAAAACCGGATAGGGTAGCGACCGATCTTGCCGATAGTGACAAGGGTCGAAAAGGGTAGACGGTCTTGCCGATGGTGACAAAAACTGGGTAGGGTAGCGACCGATCTTGCCGATGGTGACAAGGGTTGAAAAGGGTAGACGGTCTTGCCGATGGTGAAAAAAACCGGATAGGGTAGCGACCGATCTTGCTGATGGTGACAAGGGTCGAAAAGGGTAGACGGTCTTGCCGATGGTGACAAAAATCGGATAGGGTAGCGACCGATCTTGCCGATGGTGACAAGGGTCGAAAAGGGTAGATGGTCTTGTCGATGGTGACAAAAACCGGATAGGGTAGCGACCGATCTTGCCGATGGTGACAAGGGTCGAGGAGGGTAGACAATAGATGTATATAGGCGGGATATCGGATGAAAATTCCCCGTCGACCTCATAAGGGGTCTTCCAGACAGAGCATGAATCATCACTATTCATCATTCAATTTTTTATTCACATTACTGACTTAAGCGCCCTTTCGGGTTTTCACCGAGGCCAGCCCCCTCTTGCTTTTGCTCGCGCGCCCTTTCGGGTTTTCACGCGGCGGGGCACCCGATTTTACCTGCGACGCCCTTTCGGGTTTTCGCCACAGCTGGGTTATAGCCATTTTTGCACTTGTCCTGATATAGGAACAAGTCTGGCGGGGTATCTCTATTGTTAACCCCATTTTCTTTTCTTTCTTTCTTTTTTCTTGAATTCGGTATGCAGAAGAACTGGACCGCGAAAATATTGACTGGCCTTGTCGATGATGACAAGGATTGGACCCTGCTTCAGTCTGTTGACACTGGTTAGATATTGAAGCAAAGGATACGGTCTATTAACAAGGATGTAAGATCTGAGCTAAGGGTAAAGATCGACCGGTCTCGCCGATGATGATGAGGGTCGAACGTGGGTTTATTCATCGGCATGGGCCACATGTCGAGGCAAAGGTAGGGTTATTAACGGGGACGGAAAGTCCAAGTTAAGGGTAGAGATAGACCGATCTCGCCGATGATGACGAGGGTCGACCATGGGTTTATTCATCAACATGGGTCACATGCCGAAGCATAGATGGGATTATCAACAGGGACGTAAGGTCCAAGTTAAGGGTAGAGATCGACCGATCTCGCCGATGATGACGAGGGTCGAATGTGGGTTTGTTAAAGGATTTCCGGTGGGACTTTGATGGTTGTCCCTTTCGGAGTTTCATTGGGTGGAGAATAGGAGAGGAATTTAGAAATTACCACTTTACTGACTCAAGCGCCCTTTCGGGTTTTCGCCGGAGCCAGCCCCCTCTTGCTTTTGCCCGCGCGCCCTTTCAGGTTTTCATGCGGCGGGGTACCCGATTTTGCCTGCAGCGCCCCTTCGGGTTTTCACCACAGCTGGGTTATAGCCATTTTTGCACTTGTCCTAATATAGGAGCAAGTCTGGCGGGGTATCTCTATTTTTAACCCCATTTTTTTTATTTTTTTTATTTGTATAGGGTGGCAGGTCGAAGTGTAATGTTCGACGCCTGGTCGACAGTGGATGGCCCGTAGTGGCAACAATGTGAGAATGCCAGCTAGAACACAAAGCCTTTAGCCGACTCGGGTTTATTCGTTAACGGGAAGATAATGCTAACGCAAGGAAGGGCTTTCGTGCCAATCCGAACGTAAGGCTCGTAATGGCGGTGTGGCATATTCTTTTGGAAGCTTGATCAGGGCGGAATGCCACTAGACCAAGGAGAGGGTAGCTTGATCAGGGCGGAATGCCACTGGACCAAAGGGAAGGGTAGCTCGGTCAGGGCGGAATGCCACTGGACCAAGGAAAGGCAGCTCGGCTAGGGTGGAGTGCCACTAAACCAAGGAGAAGGGTAGCTCGGTTAGGGCGGAGTGCCACTAAACTAAGGAGAAGAGTAGCTTGTTTAGGGTGGAGTGCCACTAAACCACGGAAGGTAGCTTGGTTAGGGTGAAGTGCCACTAAACCAAGGAGAGGGTAGCTCGGTTAGGGCGGAGTGCCACTAAACCAAGGAGAAGAGTAGCTCGGTTAGGGCGGAGTGCCACTAAACCAAGGAGAAGAGTAGCTCGGTTAGGGCGGAGTGCCACTAAATCCAGGAAAGGGTAGCTTGGTTAGGGCGAAGTGCCACTAAACCAAGGAGGAGGGTAGCTCGGTTAGGGCGGAGTGCCACTAAACTAAGGAGGAGGGTAGCTCGGTTAGGGCGGAGTGCCTCTAAACCAAGGAAAAGGTAGCTCGGTTAGGGCGGAGTGCCACTAAACCAAGGAAAAGGTAGCTCGGTTAGGGCGGAGTGCCACTAAACCAAGGGGAAAAATTGTTCGGTTAGGGCAGAGTGCCACTAAACCAAGGAGAAGAGTAGCTCGATCAGGGCAGAATGCCACTAGACCAAGGGAAGGTAGCTTGATCAGGGCGAGATGCCACTAAACCAAGAAAAGGGTAGCTTGATCAGGGTGAGATGCCACTAAACCAAGAAAAAGTAGCTCGGTTAGGGCGAAATGCCACTAATCCAAGGAAAAGGTTGCTTGGTTAGGGCAGAGTGCCACTAAACCAAGGAAAAGGGTAGCTTGGTTAGGACGAAGTGCCACTAAACTAAGGAAAAGGTAACTCGGTTAGGGCGGAATGCCACTAAACCGAAGAGAGGTATCTCGGTTAGGGAGGAGTGTCACTAGAGCAAGGGAAGGTAGCTCGGTTAGGGCGGAGTGCCACTAAACCAAGGGGAAGAGTAGCTTGTTTAGGGCGGAGTGCCACTAAACCAAGGAGAAGAGTAGCTCGGTTAGGGCGGAGTGCCACTAAACCAAGGAGAAGAGTAGCTTGTTTAGGGCGGAGTGCCACTAAACCAAGGAGAAGAGTAGCTCGATCAGGGCAGAATGCCACTAGACCAAGGGAAGGTAGCTTGATCAGGGTGAGATGCCACTAAACCAAGAAAAAGGTAGCTTGATCAGGGCGAGATGCCACTAAACCAAGGAGAAGAGTAGCTCGGTTAAGGCGGAGTGCCACTAAACCAAGGAGAGGTAGCTCGGTTAGGGTGGAGTGCCACTAAACCCAGGAAAGGGTAGCTTGGTTAGGGTGAAGTGCCACTAAACCAAGGAAA
The DNA here is from genome assembly GCA_022559845.1 of Amorphophallus konjac. Lineage (NCBI taxonomy): Eukaryota > Viridiplantae > Streptophyta > Magnoliopsida > Alismatales > Araceae > Amorphophallus > Amorphophallus konjac. The sequence continues at coordinate 175,437,020 of CM040117.1, read as the reverse complement.
AGTTAGCTCCGACCGATCACTCGGGACATGTCGGCTGCGCTGCATGATACAGCTTAATGTGTTTTCCGTTGAGGGGAGAGGACTAAATGACTCCTTTATGGTCTACAAGGACGTAGGCACCCCCTTCATATACTCAGCGGATGATATACGGCCCGACCCAGTTTTCGACCAGCTTCCCTTTGGGGTTGGAGGCCATCACTTCTTTTCTTTTGACCATTACCAGGTCTCCTTTCTTGAATTCTCGACCCTTGACTAGCTTGTCAAAAGCACGGGCCATGCGAGCTTGGTAGAGTTGGATGTTTTGCTGTGCCCGGAGGCGTTTTCCTTCGAGCTCAGCGAGCTCCTCCAATCTTCTTACTGCATTGGTCTGGTCACCACTGACTAGTCCGTGCTGGATGGCAACTAGCAATGAAGGAACTTCAAGTTCAATGGGCACTACAGCTTCCGACCCATAGACGAGGGAGAAAGGTGAACAGCCGGTTGGGGTCTTGTAGACACTACGATAGGCCCAAAGTGCTTCGTACATCCTTTCTTCCCAATCTTTTTTATTAGACTTGACAGTCTTTGCCAGCAATGTACATAATGTCTTATTAAAGGCTTCTGCGAGTCCATTGGCCTGAGGGTTGTAGGGGGACGATGTCCTCCAGTCGATTTTGTATTTGTCGGCCAGCCGATAAACCTTCTGGTTCCTAAAACGACTGCCATTATTAGAGATGATTCGGCTAGGGATCCCGAACCGAAATATTACATTCTGCCGGAAGAACCTTGCAACTAGTTCTCCCGTCACATCTCTTAGTGCTATTGCCTCCGCCCATCTGGAGAAGTAGTCTGTAGCTGCTAAGATGTATCTGCACCCTGATGAAGATGCTGGTAGCGGCCCTACTACGTCCGTGCCCCACTGAGCAAATGGCCAGCTTGGTAGGGTGGGATGCAATGGCACTGGAGGTCTCCTTGCCACATTAGCGTGTTCTTGACACTTCTAATAAGCTTTGGCAAACCTGCAGCAATCATCAAATATAGTGGGCCAATAGTAACCCAGTTTCTTTATCTAAATTTTCATCTTCGGGCCAGCCTGGTGTGCTCCAGCTGATCCTGCATGGACCTCCTGCATCACCTGTCCCGCTTCTGCTGAAGACAAGCAACGGAGTAGGACTTTCCTTCGGGCATCTGCCATAATTCGGAACAAGGTCCCGCTTCGCATCTCGTAAGAATCCTTGATCCTCAGGAGCTTCATCCTCTGTTCCTTTTCTTTTGGAAGTTGTTGGTGTTGAAACCAGTGTAGGAGATGCTCTCGCCAATCGGGCCGCTGAACCCCTTCGATGACTGCTACTACCATTTCTTGTTCGTCGGCCAGGACCCCTGTTACGCTGGCGACCTGTCGGTAGTTGATCACTGTTATATTCAGGCTTGTGTCTAGCGGGACTGCCAATGAACTGGCCAGCTCAGTGAGGGCGTCTGCCTGAGCATTTCGACCTCGATTGATGTGCTTGATGCTGATGAAGTAAAAGCTTGACATCAGGCGAGTTGCCAACTGGTGATAGGGGAGGAGCTCTTGCTTTCGCACATCGAACTCTCCTTCCAGCTGTTTTATAACTAGCATGGAGTCTCCGAATGCTTCCAGCATCTGAATTCCCATGGATAGAGCAATTTGCAACCCGATTATCAGGGCTTCATATTCCGCTTCATTGTTTGTGCATTGCTTGTTTATGGAACAGGATGTATGCACCACTTCTCCTTTTGGGGATTTCAGGACTATGCCTGCTCCTGCCCTGACTCTGGCTGATCCAGTGGCAGAGGCGTCAATTCTGGAAGCGCCATCGAAGTATAGCTGCCATAAGGCGGGTTTTACTTGAACGGCTTCTAGGGTTTCATCTTCAGGAAGCTCCGGCTCCAACGGGCAATCCCCGGGCACTGGGTGCTCAGCGAAGAAGTCTGCAATAGCTTGGCCCTTGACGGCCTTGCGTGGCACGTAGGAGATATCAAACTCCATAAGGATTACCTCCCATTTACCCAGGCGGCCTTTGAGTGCCGGTTGAGACATGATGTACTTCAGGGGATCCTCTTTGGACACCAAGCTGATTTCATGCGACAACATATAGTCTCGGAGCTTCTAAACTGCGAAGACCAGCGCCAGACAGATCTTCTCAATATAAGTATATTTCTCTTCAGTTCTGACCAGTCTCCGACTGAGGTAATAGAGGGCTTGCTCTTTCCCTTCTTCATTATTCTGGGCCAGCATTGCCCCCAGAGAATTATGTGTAGCTGCTATATACAGTATCAATGGTCGTCCTTTCGCCGGTGCGCCCAGCACTGGAGGAGTTTTCAGATAGTCTTTCAGCTTGTCAAAGGCCGTCTGGCAATCTTCATCCCAATAAAAGGGAACCTCTTTCATCATCAACTTGTGAAAAGGCTGACATCGCCCTGACAAATTGGAAATGAACCGCCGGATATAAGCTAAGCGGCCCTGTAGTGATCTCAGCTCGGAGATGTTCCTTGGCGGAGGTAACTCTTGAATTGCCTTGATCTTTGCGGGGTCTATCTCGATTCCCCGATATCGGACGATGAAATCCAGGAATTTTCTGCTCGACACTCCGAACGCATATTTCATGGGGTTCATCTTTAGCTCATGCAGCCTCAGCCTCTGAAAGACAATCCGGAGGTCTTGCAGATGATCTTCTTTTCTTTTGGTCTTGACCACCAAGTCATCTATGTAGTGATGCGGGACGAGACCACGGACACGATAAGCTCGTGACTGTCCCTTAACGAGGGAAGCGTCGGATGTGCGCGGTTGAGAAACCGGCTGTGAGCTAGGGTGGTCGGCTCTCACTTGTGCCCGGATCGGGTCACGGGACGGTAACGCTCTCTCTCGCAGCAGCGGTGATATAAAAAGAAAGCGAGCTAATTACCCTATCATGCTCTCTAGCAGTGGCATAAGCAAGTATATATGAAAATTAAGCAAAATGTCAAGTAAGGGAGCGAATGCGATACCTCCACGCGCTCGGCGTGGGGAAGACGGACCCGGCCGAAGTCGTACTCCCGGAACAATTATACACGGATATTACAGAAATGCAACTCGCTGCCCACTCCACGCAGGGAGGTAAAGGGCTACACAATAGGATCCGGGAGGACCGAATTCGGGTTGATGGGCGGCTTCTCACGTTGATTCGGCAACACTCGAACACGTGACGGTGGGGCCTACGTGCTGTCCGGAGGGGCCGTGTGGGACCCGGTGGCACCGCTGTAGTGGTGGATGCCCGGAGGGTCGCTCCTTGAGATGGCGGCACGCTGGTTCGCCGGCCGGAGGCCCGGCGGCTCCGTTCGGCACCGGTCGGGAAAACCCGATCGGAAATCTGCCGGTTCTGTATTTCGGCGCGCGCTCCGGCGAGAATGGGCGCTGCGATCAGCCCCGATGTCGGATCAACACAGGACTGGCGCCGTTGGAAAGCTAGCTTGAAGTTCTTAAACCTAGACCCAAAGATCTGGCCTGGATCTACTCGAATCTTGACTTATGGAATTTTCAATCGCCTGTTGTATAGTAACTGAAGACTCAGGCTTGCAGAGAACTTGACTGTGGATTGCCTTTGACCGCAAGGTAGACGTTTGAATCTGGGGTTGGGTTCTTCTAAAAAGTTGTGGGAAATTGAGTTGGGAAGACAGAAAAATTGGTTTGGACACGTTTGGATATGTCTATGATTTTCTGTGATTTGTTTACTGGACAAAGGTCGGATCTGGGATCTGACTGAAAGTACTATAGCTCAGGTAGAACATGAATTTTTAAAAATAGGTAGAAGGATGATAAAATTTTTAGAAAAATTGTGATGGTAGGGGACGATGGAAAGAACACCCAGTTAAATTGGGAGGTCTAACATAAATTAAAAGGGTGGTCTAAGGTGGAGAGCTTAGGGCTACTGTCACTGTAGATAGTGACAGAACAGATCTGAGATTGAGAGTTGAACGAAATGGTAAAGATATAAAACGGTGGCTTTTGAACCTGAATTTTTTTGTGGAGAATGGGATAGAAGATAGAAACCAACTCTCAAAATTTCAAATCGATCTGAGCTCGTGGCTTGCTTCAGAAATTTACGAACTGCACCTCTGTCCAGCAGGATAGAAACTTGATGACGATTCCACGGCGGCTCGAAGGCGGCACGAACGGCGGCGGCGGCGGCACCGACGATCACCGGAGGTTGAGAGGGGATGAAGGAAGATAAAATCACTCTAGATCTGGGGGTTTGAGGAGAGGAAACCAGGGGGAGAGAGGGAGAGAGGGCACACCCTTCTTGCTTCAAGCAATTTTCACATAATTTCTTCATTAATATCTAATGACACTATACATAGGCTTATATAGAAAATGGCAAGGGGTGGGGGTTGAGAATTTCGTGGGAAATAAGTCATTTTCTTCCCCCATGTGGTCAAAACTCAAAAAAAATAAATTACATATGAATGGAGCACTCCTTTGACTAGGTAGGTAAGGTAGGTGGCCAACCTTTGAAATTTTAACCCCTTTGTCTCCCATGTGGTCAATTAGCATTCAAACCTTCTAGATGGCCACCTAGGATGGTTGACCAGCCCCACATGGATGAGGTGGACCAATGGGGAAGGGGAGGGGGCCCCCTAACTGGACCTACTACAAAGCCTTACAATTGTACATATACTTTCCCAAGGATATAAAAGTAAATAAAAGGACTCAAATGTAAAAATAAAAGTTAATGCTCGGCGTCGATTCCCATCAACTCTCCCCGGGTGGGAGGAACTCGACCCCGTCGAGTAGGGGTATGGATGCTCGAGTACTCCGGCGGATCCGTCACCATGCCGAGTAGCGCAGGTATGCTCCACTCCAAGTGACCATCACCTGCTCAATCCATATATACTCGATATGCACAAGCTGCTACGGGCTAGAGGTGGACACTCCGGGTGGGGCACTCTCAAAAGGGAAGGAAGCAGCTCGAAGTCTCACTAGGAATCACCGCTGAGTCCATGTAGGTGACTGATCCGGGTATAGATGTAGAACCGATCCCATACTCATCGAGTGAGTCTACTCGCTTTCACACTCATAAGGGACTGACATCGACGAGCTTGCACACGACATATGCAGACTCACCATGCACTAACACACATATGCAAACCACACAAATAAGAAACCGACTCATACATGACTCTAGACACACCTATTGTTAGTCCGACCCGTACATAGGTGACGGCGGACCAGGACACCCGAATGTGTGCCATGCATGCATGTTATGTAACCGGAGATGGGTGGTATGGGGAACACCTAAACATCCAAGTATGACCCAGTCATGCATGGACGGCCCTTTGGATTTGGGGGACTTGAGAGGGCTAGGAGGGCCGAATGTTGTTGTATCGTGGACGGGCTTGGTGGGTGTAAATGACCCGGCCCGTGGGGTAGGAGTGTGATAGTGGACTCCCTTGAAGAAATGAACTATATAAGGTGGGTCATGGGGTCCACTAAGGAATGGGTCAAAGGGATCGAAGAAGGTATGACCCCTTGTGGTGGGCTCCCCCAAGTCACGGTCCCACGTGTAGAAGTTTTGAAGGTGTGGATAGTCACCTTCTTGCATTGTGATGGGTGGGACGGGGACCGTAAGCAAGAAGTATGATTCCTCCCTCGGACAAAAGGGTATGGATTCGGGCTCGGCCGGTAAGGGAAGGAGTAAGAGGATCTCCGTGGTGACACAACCCACGGTGCACTCGGAGGTAATGGACCCATAGGCCGGATGGGTGAAGCTAAGACTAGCGGGTTGGTCGAAGCCTCGGGCCAATAAATGTGTAAAGGTCAACTGCCGGTCTAACCCTTTAAGAAGGTCGTCCAATGTGTCCACATAGTGACGAGACCGGAAGGTGGTATGAAATGAGTTGCTTGACACTAGTGGTAGTGTGGGGTCCATTGATGGGAAGGGAGGTGGGACCAAGCCATCCTTGAGCCAACTAAGAAGCGGCTCGGCTATGAAAAGCGTACCCGTTAGAAATACGGGTGGCTCGGGCCTTGGTGGTTCCAAATGAGAGGATTCCGAATCAAATTCGGAAATAGAGATGGATGACATTGGAACTCTCTCGAGTGGTGAAGGCCATGGTGTAGGCGGCTGGGAGGTGGATGCTTGTCGAAAGCCACCATACCGAGAAAAGTGTGACTCAAATGGTTCGACCACTAGAGCGACCGAATAGGATTCCGCTAGAGAGAATGCATTGCGGATAAGACATTCCAATTGGAAGTGAAGGCGCAAACCTCTCCGGAACTGAAATGCGGCCGTGTTGCTCTCCTCTCCCAAGCCATGTTCCAACCAATACTTATGATATGCCCGAATGTACTCGGACACGGACCTATCACCTTGGACGGGTCGACATGGGTTGGCCATAGTTGCCAAAATACGGGAATGGATCCCTAGGAATGGATATGCAAGGCCATTTGGGCAAGACACTAGACACGACCCTAAGTAATGCAAAGTTGGAATGCATGCACACTAAGGACCCTAGACGTAAACCAAGACTCGGTACGTGGCGGAGATAATTGACCCGAAGGTCACTCGCGAAAGTGTGCGGCCTTCCCGATAGGCGTAGCCTAACGTTCGGACAACACCTTTTGATATACCGAGTAAAGGGATGTAAATACAAAAAGACACTTTTTTTTGTTTTGAAACAATGATGACCCTAAACATGACTTAGACAATGACTAATGACTAGACGTAAATGACACTTTTTTTTTGTGAATGCAAACACCCTAGACTCAACCTGGCTCTGATACCAAATTGATGTGGGACGAGACCACGGACACGATAAGCTCGTGACTGTCCCTTAACGAGGGAAGCGTCGGATGTGCGCGGTTGAGAAACCGGCTGTGAGCTAGGGTGGTCGGCTCTCACTTGTGCCCGGATCGGGTCACGGGACGGTAACGCTCTCTCTCGCAGCAGCGGTGATATAAAAAGAAAGCGAGCTAATTACCCTATCATGCTCTCTAGCAGTGGCATAAGCAAGTATATATGAAAATTAAGCAAAATGCCAAGTAAGGGAGCGAATGCGATACCTCCACGCGCTCGGCGTGGGGAAGACGGACCCGGCCGAAGTCGTACTCCCGGAACAATTATACACGGATATTACAGAAATGCAACTCAATGCCCACTCCACGCAGGGAGGTAAAGGGCTACACAATGGGATCTGGGAGGACCGAATTCGGGTTGACGGGCGGCTTCTCACGTTGATTCGGCAACACCCGAACACGTGACGGTGGGGCCTACGTGCTGTCCGGAGGGGCCGTGTGGGACCCGGTGGCACCGCTGTAGTGGTGGATGCCCGGAGGGTCGCTCCTTGAGATGGCGGCACGCTGGTTCGCCGGCCGGAGGCCCGGCGGCACCGTTCGGCACCGGTCGGGAAAACCCGATCGGAAATCTGCCGGTTCTGTATTTCGGCGCGCTCCAACGATAATGGGCGCTGCGATCAGCCCCGATGTCGGATCGACACGAGACTGGCGCTGTTGGAAAGCTAGCTTGAAGTTCTTCAACCTAGGCCCAAAGATCTGGCCTGGATATGCTCGGATCTTGACTTATGGAATTTTCAATCGCCTATTGTACAGTAACTGAAGACTCAGTCTTGCAGATAACTTGACTGTGGATTGCCTTTGACCGCAAGGTAGACATTCGAATCGGGGGTTGGGTTCTTCTGAAAAGTTGTGGGCAATTGAGTTGGGAAGACATAAAAATTAGTTTGGACACGTTTGGATATGTTTATGATTTTCTGTGATTTGTTTACTGGACGAAGGTCGGATCTGGGATCTGACTGAAAGTACTGTAGCTCCGGTAGAACATGAATTTTTAAAAATAGGTAGAAGGATGCTAAACATTTAAGAAAAATTGTGGGGTAGGGGACGATGGACAAAACACCCAGTTAAATTGGGAGGTCTAACATAAATCAAAAGGGTGGTCGAAGGTGGAGAAATCAAGGCTACTATCACTGTAGACAGTGACAGAATAGATCTGAGATTGAGAGTTGAACGAAATGGTAAAGATATGAAACGGTGGCTTTTGAACCTGGATTTTTTTGTGGAGAATGGGATAGAAGATAGGAACCAACCCTCAAAATTTCAAATCGATCTGAGCTCGTGGCTTGCTTCATAAATTTATGAACTGCACCTCTATCCAGCAAGACAGAAACTTGATGACGATTCCACGGCGGCTCGAAGGCGGCACGAACGGCGGCAGCGGCGGCACCGACGATCACCGGAGGTTGAGAGGGGATGAAGGAAGATAAAATCACTCTAGATCTGGGGGTTTGAGGAGAGGAAACCAGGGGGAGAGAGGGAGAGAGGGCACACCCTTCTTGCTTCAAGCAATTTTCACATAATTTCTTCATTAATTTCTAATGACACTATACATAGGCTTATATAGAAAATGGCAAGGGGTGGGAGGCTGAGAATTTCGTGGGAAATAAGTCATTTTCTTCCCCCATGTGGTCAAAACTCAAAAAAAATAAATTACATATGAATGGAGCACTCCTTTGACTAGGTAGGTAAGGTAGGTGGCCAACCTTTGAAATTTTAACCCCTTTGTCTCCCATGTGGTCAATTAGCATTCAAACCTTCTAGATGACCACCTAGGATGGTTGACCAGCCCCACATGGATGAGGTGGACCAATGGGGAAGGGGAGGGGACCCCCTAACTGGACCTACTACACATTTGCACAAAAACCCACACAATCCTAGGGAATGACACATTGGCTTACAAAGCCTTACAATTGTACATATACTTTCCCAAGGATATAAAAGTAAATAAAAGGACTCAAATGTAAAAATAAAAGTTAATGCTCGGCGTCGATTCCCATCATGTAGCATTCGACCTTGTGGTAGAGCAACTCGTCAAAGATTTTGGTCATTGCGCGCTGATAGGTCGCGCCAGCATTTTTCAGTCCGAACGGCATTCTCTTGTAATGATAAATGCCTTTAGGAGTTCGGAAAGCAGTATGGACTTGGTCAGGCTCCGCGATCCAAATCTCATTGTAACCGGAAGACCCATCCATGAATGACAGGGCTTCATGGCCGGTTGTAGCATCAATCATGACCTCGGTTATTGGCACCGGGAAGTCATCTTTGGGGCAGGCTTTATTTAGATCTCGGAAGTCGACACATATCCGGATCTGTCCATTCTTCTTCTTCACGGGGACGATATTCGCCAGCCATGTAGTGTACTAGTTTTCTTCAACAAATCCCACGTCAATGAGCTTGTCGACTTCAGCACAAATTTGGGTGATGAGCTCTGGCCTCATGCGCCGCGGTGGTTGCTTCACTGGCTCGGCCTCAGGGCTGATTGTTAGCTCATGTTGTGAGACAGCGGGGCTTAGACCTGGCATCTCTTTGTAAGTCCAGGTGAAGCAATCCCGGTATTCTAGCAGCAGCTGGATGTACAGCTCCCGTTCTTCTGGGGACAGTTGGGCGGCCTAGGGTCCTCCTCATTTCCCAAGTTGACTTCTATTAGTTCATCGACTGTGGCCTGGCCTCCGTCTTCTATCTCCGGAGGTGCCGGTTGGAGGTCGACGAAGTCCGGAACACCATCTTGAGGGTCGAGCACTTCGACTTCCTCATCGGACATCACCAGAGCTTCCTGAGGTTTCTTGGTTTCTTGTGCCAGCGGCTGAGTGGATTTTTCTATTAGCAAATCCATTTCCGTTGCAGCTTCCAAAGATGAGAGAGCAGTCTTGGTGTTTGTGGATGAGGTTGCAGCCATAACAGACTGGTAGCTGTTTACTGCCAGACTCGGACACCATACTGGTTTTATAGCAGAAGCTGAGGAAGTCTCGCCTTCTGGGACAGTTGTATCTTCCGCAGAAGCGGCTTTTTCTTTCCTGGTAGCTGGCTCCCCTTGATTGGAGTTGACCAAGGCTTCCCTGATTGGCAGAAAGGGTGTTGAAGTTGTCATTAGTAGGACCCCTGTGGAGGGAGAGACTCCTACTTCTTGAATGTCTTCGGCTTCGCTGCTGCTAGCCGTATCAAATTCGGCTTGAAAGGCCGCTTCTTCAGGATGAACTTGCTCCCAGCATCGGCAAGGGGCCGAGGTTTCTACTTCTTGATTCCCAGACCGAGCCAGTTCAAGATATTCGGCTTCCACCGGATACTCATCAAAGGTTGCCCCCAGAGGGCTATCTTCAGTAGGATAGAAGGCGGAGATAGTATCCACCTCATACCGCCCACTGTAATAATATTCCTCCAGGGTGAAGCCCAACCCTGGATGCTGAGAGACACGTCTCATTTCCTTATCTAGATTTGTAGGATACCACATCTTCTGGAAAGCTTCTTTGCACTTTTGAGACTGGTCGGGAGGAAGGTGTTGCTTCTGAAACATTCTGGCCATCCGATCGGTCGTGAACGCCAGACCTTGGACAGGAACCCGCGGGTTGGCTAGATCTTCAGGGAGGCTGCAGTCTGTGTCTTCCCGAGTGGGATGCTCCTCAGCTGTATAGAACAAGCTGGTGGGCCCATCTTCCTGTGTCACCTCCCAAGCTTTGAAAGGTTCGACAATGGGGTCGTTGAGGCCGAGGATTGGCTTGGTGAGGCCGGTCGGGACTCCGATGCGGTCGCGCTGTCGATTGACCTGCACTTCCTTAGCTTTGGGATATAATGCTGGGGGTGTTACCCTGACGACGTCTCCAAAAGCTGTGATGTGGGAGACCACCTTCGGCTTGACATATCCGCGTAGCGGTGGTGGATACCAACCGTCACCCGATCTATTCTTCGAGGCCCCTATGGGGGCTTTAGCTTCAGAAACCTTCCGGGGAGGCCCCGTATATAGGTTGGCGTCTGCCAAGTGACATTCAAATACCTCGAACGGGTGGAGATCAGCAAATATCCTCTCCTCCTTCCCTTGGAGGCTGTATTTGATGCATTGGTGGAGCGTGGAGGGCACCACCATATTCTCATGCAGCCATGGGCGGCCGAGCAGCGCCTTGTAGGAGGTGCGAGAGTCAATGACATGAAACTGCACCGTTGTAGTGAAATCTACCAGGGTCAGCGTGAACTCTGCCACTCCCATAGATACCTCACATTTTTTGTTGAAGCCAGCGATACGCATATCCCCGACTTTCTTGAGATGCACATTAAAGTGGTGCCTCTCGTATATTCTGTATGGCAGGATGTTGACTGCTGCACCAGGATCAATCAGGATCCGATTCAGTTCTCTTCCATTCAGGTGCCCTTTCATGTATAGCGGCCTGTTGTGGTTGGCAGTAGGTAGTAGCATGTTTTCCGGAGAGAAGGTCACACTGGCTTCTGGTATAGCATCGGCTATGCAGGCTTCAAAATGAGCAGGCGTCTGCAGAGCAGTGATGATCGCCTGTCGAGTTTCTTCACTCAAAGAGAGAATTTCCCAGATCGTAAATCGAGCGGGGAGCTTTTTGAGCAACTTCATTATTCGGCTCCCAGCCCGGACATTGGAGAGCTTCATCTCTTCAGCCCATCTGGGCTTGGGGAGGTTTTGATTTGTGGGTCAAGACGGACCTGCTTCATCTTCCTCGGGCTCGGCATCCTCTTGGCTGGCACCGGCTGGCGGGTCTTCTTTATTAGTTGTTGTAGGGCAAGCTCCATCTGCATTTACATCCTCAGTAGATTGCACTGGCTGCGGGTGAATGGCCCCGGGTGTAGGGTTAGCCTCTTGACAGGGCTGTTTCCCCTTTGACATTTTCATAAATTCAAGGAATGAAGGGACTGCCTTGCCCCCACTCTTGTTGTATAGGCCTGACGGAGGAGGGATTTGGACTCCCTTGACTTCCGGCGGGGGTGTCTTGTAGGGTTGCTCCCCTCTGAACATGATGTTGTGGTTGGGTGGTGGCTGGCGCCCCCATTTTCGGCCCGACCGAGTGGCATGTGCAGCAGTTGCGGCCTCGGCTTTGCCTCCCCCAGCATGGGGTGTGAAGCAAATTTCTTCTTCCTCCTCTTCTCCGGGTAGGTTGAAGAGTGCTGATAGGGTATTGCAGGAGACAACCTGTGCTTTATTGGCCCCAGCGGCCTTTGTTTTCTTCTTCTTTTGCTTTCTCTTCTTTTTGGTTTCTGCGGGTGCCTGCCCCCAGAACAGGCTGCCCTCTTCAGGGGGTGCTACTTCAGCTTCCTCCACCTGTTTGAGTGAGAGTTGTTCCAGCTCTTGCCATGGGACGTGGTCCCGTACCAGCAGAGGTTTCAATTCGGGCTGCACATATTCATCTAGCCCTTGATGTGACACGACCTAGGGGGTTCTTCATATGATCAAATGACCCTTGGACCTAGCAAGCAACCAACGCACGAACCGGTGACTTTACTCGGGCGGACTCACCCGCTAAGCGCACTCTTGTGCCCGTAGGCAAACCGGTGATAGTGGTGAGGGTCCGGGATGGGCCCTTGCTGCTCCGAGGGTTGGCTAGCTTAGGATTGGACCTCTCAAGGGTCCTAGGATGTCCACTCTCATAGACGGCCAGCACGCCGAGGGCGTGGGTATTAACGGTTCACTCACAACTCACCCGCGGTAATCATTCATTCACAAGCAAATTTGAGTTCGGGCACTCCACTTACCACCGACGGCACTAAGATACAATACTACTCAAGCAAGGAAATTTCAGCAAAGAGGAGTGTGCAGTGGCTCACCTAGTTGGTGTGAAGACACCGATCCCGGTCGGAGACGAGGGCGAGCGAGGAAGCGTGGGCTTACCCGCACGCCGCGCCGGAGAAGCTTCAACCTGAAATTGTAAATTACATGCACTACACCCCATGCAAGGGGGGGGGGGGGTTCTTGGGGTGGGGATTAAGGTGTTACAATCAAAACTACCACCACGCAGGGTGGGGCCTTCAGCCGGCCAAGCGGGGTGGGGAAAATAAGGTAAAGAATGTCGGTTGAGTGTGGATGCCGAATCTGCCGGTTATCTGCGAACAGGGACAGTGGGGCGGTGTAATGACCGTAGATCCTTCTCACGAATTTTTCTGATAGCAAGACTGGTGGCAAAAGCTTCGTAACAGGTACAGGAACGCTTCAGATTTTTGTGAATTTCTTCTGAGAGCGTGGCTGACCGGAGCAGAGGTTGGAACAGGACATGAGGTTTTCTGATCCACAGTTGCAGACTTCTGGCAGCAGGTTGCAGAGGACACCACGCACTCTCCCGAACTCCGATCAGCACGAAACCGGTGGTGACGTCTTTGTGGTCAAAGTAGCTTTCAGCAGAAGGTAACGGGGCTGCAATCAGAGGTCGAGGGCGGTCGGTGTACCCTGAAGAGTTGGCACTGGTCGGAGTAGACAGCAGGAGACAGAACTGGAGAGCTCGGGGGAGAAAATTCGTAACTCCTTTCTCCGGCAGCCGAATGAGGTTCTGTTTCTTGATCTTGGAAGAAGACTAGCAGAGGAAGAACTTTGATGAAGGGGCTTCAGCCTGAATCCACTAGGGTTCGTCGTGGCAGAGTGATCTCTCAGGTTCTGATGCTTGGCAGGGAGGGTTCCGCGCAGTCGTGGAAGAACGGAGTTCCTGGACAGCCCCGATCTCCGATGAAGACGAAACCACTTTGGTGTCGAAGAGGACATGCAGATGCTTCCACGGATGTATCTTGGGCCTTCAGAATCGCCCGGAGGAAGCCGTGGTCACCTCTGCAAGTCGGTACTCTTCTTCTGATCTGCAACTGAAACTGTAGGTTGAAGATGACGGGGGGGGAATGGGGTATGTGGGAGGGGAAATGGGGGTGGATGAGTGTAGGAGTGACCCCTGGTTGTAAGGGGGTCTTGGAGGGGGTGTTCCAAGGTGTGTATGAGGGAGAATGGGGTCTAGAAGGTGGTGTTTGCAGTGGGTGAGAGGGGAGCTACGAATTTGGGATGGGTGGGGGAAGAGAGAAGGAGAGATCTTTCTCCAAAATTTGAAAATGGACTAATGTGGTTAGTGGGGCTTTGGGAATGGGAAGAGTTGTGTTGGGGAAGGGAATGGGTGCTTGGGGTAGTGGGAAGGGTGCTTGGGGAAGTGGGTGGGGTAGTTGGGGGTTGGGAGGTGGAGCTAGGATTGGTGGAAGCTCCCTTGGGACTAGGGGGTGGAGTAATGGTGGCTTGGGGAAGTGGAGGGTCTTAAATGAGGTGGGTAGCTAGTGGAGGTGGTTGGGGAAGGGAGGAGAGAGAAGCAAATTCGGAATTGGGTGTTGAGGAGAGAGAAAGTGGAGTGAAAAAGAGAGATTAAGAGAGGGAAGGGTGGGGAATCTCTCCCCTAGGGCATCTCACCCAAGAAATGTTGGAATCACTCCACTAAACTAAGCTTTGGACTCTCAAATGGCATTTTTCATTGATTGATTCATTGATTGATTTAGTTCAAATGGAGGAAATGGGGTCCTATATATAGGAAACCCACATTTCTACAAAAGACCCTGACAAAAGCCTCATTGACAAATAACCGAAGGGGTAGGAGAGCTCATTGGGCCAAGCCCAAAGAAATGGGCCCAATTAGCACATTACACACTCTAATGACACTCAAACATAGGAAAATAAATGCTAGACCTAGGGAAATGACTCAAATAAAATGAAAATTACATCAATGACTCAAATAAAAATTACATAGGACTCAAAATTGAATGACTAGACCATGCCTGATGAAATAGGAGGTGATGTTCTCATCAGCCCTTCAATCAGGTGCTGTAGTCGAAGGACCCCAGGATTGGTTTCCTTGATTACTGGTAGCGGCGTCTGTCTCCTCCTGTTAGGTGTATGTATTCTGATGGCTGTAGGTGGAGTGACCCATACGGGTGCTACCACTGGCGGAGCAGGCCGGGGTGTAACGCCACAGATATGTGCCCCCTCTTTCGGGCGAGGTGCCCTCTTCTTCTTGTGCTTTACAGGGATCTGCTGCCACCCCTGCTGTTCTTTCACGGGCTCCAAAAAATGGATTTCGTAGGTGCTCCGTGTGCTTACTTCAGAGATCTCCTCAGGTAATGCCTGGTAGAGGGAGACCATGTTGACTGCTGCTCTCCTGGGAGGAGCTTCATGTGGCTGAGGAGGGTCTACTTTGTACTCTCCCAGCTCTATTTCATTCTTCTTTACCACTCCTTCGATGATGTCTTTGAAAACATAACAGTCTTCGATTGGATGTCCCAACATCTGGTGGTAGGGGCAGAATCTTGGAGTGTCTTTTCTTTTCAGGTCCTCCGGTCTTCTTGGCTCAGGCAGGGTGACCGCGCCGTATTCTATTACCCAGTCGAACAGGACTCGGGTCTTGTCCTTTGGAAAGGAGTAGGCTTTCTTCATCTTGTCAGTGAAGGACCTTCTTTGTCATCCGGAGCTTTTGCAGGCTACGGGGGAGCCGCCTTCTTGCCTTTCTCCTCCTGCTGTTCGAATGCCTTGATATCAAGCGCATTCGCTTCTTTAGGTGTGGGGCGCCGTTCCGCAGCCTTGCCTTTCTGGGCTGTGCTGGCAGCTGACGCCGGGACAGGCTTGGCTAGGAAAGCCTCCACTTCGGCCACCACATTATTCAGCCGGTCGAACGATCGTATTTCCATTCCAATCATCTTCTCCAGGACCTCCCTCCTGAGATTTTGTTTGCATATTTGTACCGCGTCCTCCTGATGCGGGGGCCGCTTGCATCTCATTCCGAGGTTCCTCCACCTCTTGATGTAATCAAGGGCTGTCTCATCTACCCTTTGTTTTGTTGAGTAGAGTTCGGCCACTGTGACCTCCCTCTCTGTGACATGGAATCTTTCTCTGAACTTTCTCTGCATATCCGACCAATCACTGATTGACCTGGCCGAGAGGCTAGAGTACCATTCAAATGCGAGCCCTGTCATCGAGGACCCGAAGAACTTCAGCAAATATGACTCGTCGGTGGCCAGATCACCCATAACGGTCATGTAATATGCAATATGTGTTGTGCCCCTTGTGCTTTGTTGATGATGTGGTGTTTTAATGATAGCAACATGAATGAGTCACCACATTGTCTTGAATATGTCTGATCTATTCTGTGGGAGATTGCATGAGTATGCCATGTCTGAATTGTGAAGAATGCATGTGTATGCTTGAGTCATGCTGTGATAAATTGGTTTGTGCTTGATTTCTGTTCTGTGCATTGCTTCTCTGCTGATATGTTCATGTTGTAGTTCATCAAGTCTATACATCCGTCTCACTGTTCACATGCATCAAGTATGTACAGCGTCCGTCTTAGCCAGCGTCTTATGCTGCATCTTAAGGCTTCAAGTCTATACATTGGACCGTGGTTCATCAAGTCTATACATTGCTGAGCCATTCGACAAGTCTGTAAATTGGCTTCAATTCTTCATGATGTGACACCACCTATGGACCTATTTTGCAAGCATTCAAGTTTGAGCGGTGGACTCACACTAGCGAGCTCACCCGTATGGCGCACACTAGTGCCCGATGGCGACTAGGCGATGTTGGAGATGGTCCGAGGCGGGACCTTGAGGCTCTAAAGGTTGGCTAGCTTGGGGAGAACCCCAAATGGGCCTAGGATGCCCAAATCATGGGCGGCCAACACACCAAGGGTGTGGGTTAAGTGGATTCACTCTCAACTTGCCCGCGGTGGTCACTCACGGTACTAGCAATTTGGGCCGAGCTCTCACTCTCCATCCGACGAAGCAATAGCAATAATACTAAGCTAAGCAAGTGATTGAACCAGTCAAGAGAGGGACCGAGGCTCACCTAGCCGGCGTGAAGACGCCGACTCCGGCCGGACACGGGGGCGAGCGGGGAGGCGAGGGTATGCACCCCCACACCGCGTCGAGGGAGCTTCAACCTGAAATTGAAAGATTACACCACTACTCCTCTCGCAGAAGGGGGGGATCTCGGGGTGGGGGTTAATGTATTACAACCAAACACTACCTCCTTGCAGGGAGGGGCTGTAAGCCGGCCAGGCGGGGTGGGGGAATTGGGCAAGAAATCCCAACTTTCGAGTTCCGCCGGTTCTGCCAGTCTGCAGATTCACTGGATAGGGGGTCGGTGTTGACGCCGCCACGGGCTCCAGGGGACTCCGATCCCGATGATACTGGTCCCAAAAGTTTCCTAGCTGCCGGAGGAAGACGCCTGAATTTTTGGAGGATCTCTGGAATTCTGTGCTGATCGTGGCAGAGCCTAGAACAGGACCCCTCTGTCTGCCTCGGATGGAAACAGAAAAGATGCAGTTGGTTGCATAAGGTGCTGTGGGCTCTCCTGAACTCCGATTGAGACGAGACTAGCGGTGACGCTTCCGTGGTCAGAGTAGCTTTGAGCAGGAGCTGACGGAGTTGCAATCGGAGGTCTGAGAAGAGAGCAGTCGTCGGATGAGTGGGTGCAGGTCGAACCTGGATCCGCAGGAGCAGTATCCGCACTTGGACGAGAAAAATGGGAACTAGGGGTTCTGGAAGCCGATTGATGCCTTGCCTTTTGGAGATGAAAGAGGACTCAGAGGAGAAGATTTTTGATGAATAACTCCTGCCCTGATTCCCAGGAGGTTGGCCGCTGTAGAGCTTCAACTCCGGCTCAGGTGCTCTGCTAGGGAAGCTGCGCACAGTCGGGGGAGAAATGCTCTCACGGCCAGCTCGGAGCTTGGATCCAGACGAAACCACCACCGTTGCGAAGATGACTCGAAGATGCTTCCAACGGTACCTCTTGGGCCTTCAGATTCGCAGGGAGGAGGACGTGGTGGCCGCTTCAAGCTACGGCCAACCTGCTGCCTGCAACCAGAGCTTGACCTGCAAAAGAAATGGGTATGAATGGAGGGGTGGTGGTGGGGGGGCGACCTTGGCTGGGTTTGGGGTTGGATTTGGGCGACCAAGGGAGCTAAGGGGGTGGGAGATGGGAGGGAAATTCGAAATTGGGCTTTGGGAGAAGCTAATTTAGCATTGGGAAGGTGGTGGGATGCTTTGGGAAGGAGAGTGGGGTAGTTGGGGGTTGGGAGGTGGGGTGTGGATTGGAGGATGCCACCTTGGGGTTGGGGGGGGAGTTAAATGAGTGTATGGGGAAGGGGAGGGGTCTTAATGAGGGGTGAATGGGGAGGAGAGAGAAAATTCTGAAAATTGGGGTGGAGGGAGAGAGAGAGAGGGGGGGGACCCCTTAGAGAGAGAGAGTGAGAGAGAGGGAGATCTAGTGGGATTTGGAAGTGGATTTCAATTTTCATTCAATTGTTCATTACTTCAAAATGAGGGGAATGGGGTCCTATATATAGGCAACCCACATTTCTACAAAAGTCCCTGACATTTGACTCAATGACAAATAACCGAAGGGATAGGGGTGCCCTTGGGCCAAGCCCAATGAATTGGGCCCACTAGCCTAACAAACCAACCTAATGACACAATACTTAGGAAAATGACTCACTAACCTAGGTACATGACTCAAATAAAGGGAAAATTACATGATATTGACTCAAAGAAAATGTGAAGATTACATGACTAGACTCAAAAATACATGACTAACATAATGGCGCTTGCCGACGAACAATCCGAGTCCGGAGAAAATGTGGAGGGGCAAGGGATGCCCTCATCATACCCCCGGGGTGGGGAAAACTCGACCCCGTCGAGTATGGGTCCACCAGGGAAGTAGTACATCGAACTGCGGCTCTGGGCGATCCATGATCTCCATACTCAACCCGCGACCATAGTCGGGGAACGACGCTTCAGCTCGACAAAGTGGCTCGGTCATAGCCTCATGCTGGCGATGGGATCTTGCTTGCCTAGTATTGCCGCCGTGTGCTCACGTCGGGCTCTCAGGCTATTTTGTGGTGGCACTCCGAAGGTGTCTCTCGCAAGGATAGGTGTAAGCTCAAGGCACTCACTAGGATCCACCGCGGTGCCCTTAGAGGGTGCTGGATCCGCCACATGAGAAATGGGGAGAATCCGAAAACCCTTTTGAAAGTTCAACCCATAAGCCGGGTTGCCAAAGCCACTCGAAACTTGGCAAGGTCCAAGTCCTCGTGCCCTCAATTTGGAGGTGACCCCAGGGTAGAGCCACTCCAAAGTCATCATCGTCAAGTTACCAACTTGGAATTTCAAGTGGCGCTCACGAGTTTTTGCTCACTTATTGTGAATCTCACCGCTTGTTGCTTGATATTTGCTTGGATGCATATGCCATGCTTTATGATGCGGTGTGAGTGGACAATGTATGGTATGCAAAGGTGGTCCGGGGCAGCCACATGTAGATCGATCATGCTTTGATGCCATGAAGACTGTGACAGACTCAGGGGGGCCGGGACATCCATAGATGAACCTTTTATGCATGGGTATGACAAATGGCGGGGGACCCGGACATCCATGTATGCTCCTCTCATGCTTAAGACTCATGATGAATGAAGGTGGGCCAATACATCCAAATACGGTCCACTTATGCTTCCTACTTGACATGTGGGTGATGTAAATGAATGTACCCGACTTATGAATCATGCCAAGTGGTATTGTATGCCAAGACTTATGCACTCTTGTGACAAAGATGTCTCCTAGGTGTGGGCTTTTTGACTTCCATTGGAATGGGTCAAAGGGGTCTAGGAAGGTGGATATCATGAAATGGGGCACTTCCTCGATCCCTGGGTGTATACCACCCAAAGTCATGGCTCCCATGGTATAACCCGGGTCTGGGATGGGGTGGATTGGATCAAACATGGTGGGTTGGGGTAGGGAAAGGTAGGTGGTGGTTAAGGTGGTTGGGTCACACGGGTTCCTTGACTCCCATTGGAATGGATCATAGGGATCATAAAATGGGTTACCAAGGGAGAGGAGCTCCATGTCTTCAAGGTCCTCCAAAGGTGCTAAGTCATTCCTCTCCATGATAATTGGGCCAATGTTCTTGGTGAGTGGGTCGGCCACAAGGGGAGGGCTTGGCTTTCTACACGCTGTAAGAAGCTCCAAATTGAGGAGAAGGTCGGGCTCATCGGGTGTGGGGAGGAATAGAAGGAGGTCGCTAGTGTAGCAACCAATGGTGCAAACCGAGGTGATAGACCCTATGCATAGGTGTAGGAGGTCAAGGCTCTTAGGTTGTTCGGCCATAGGGGTCAACATGCTAGTGAACTCAATTTGCCATGCTAAGCCCTTAAGAAGATCTTCTAAGGTTTCCACTTGGTAGGATGTTTGGATTATGGTGTGATAGGAGGAGAAGGGTACAATGGGAAGGTTTTGCTCCATGGGAGGGTAAACATAGGACATGGTAGGGTGAATTGGTCTCTCCTTTAGCCATCTAGCTAGGGGCCCATCTATGATTATGGTGCTATTTGTGAAGGCTTGTGGCTCTTGGGGGTCCAAGCTATGTGGAGGGGACATTTGTGATTCTTCCTCACCATAGGTATGAACTTGGGTTTCCTCAAGGATGGGGATGGGTTCCGGAATGGCATCTACTCCCATGTGGATGGTTGTGGTCTCCTTTCTCAAGGGAATGGGAAGGTCTATTGAGGGTGGGGTGATGATGGTTGGTGCATGGTGTACCCGGGGTGGTGGGTAATGGGAAACTTGGTTTTGGATAGGGAGGGGAAGTAGTGGAAGCCTAGGACTTGGGACTTTTGGGGTAGGGAGTGGGAGATGGGTTGGTTGGGGTGGCTTGGGTTGGTTGGTCTTGGGGGGAGTGTCCCTTTTAGGGGACAAGGGAGGGGTAGTGGTGGGGACCAAGGGGGCTTGTGGGGTATGGGTTTGGTGGGAGCTTTTAGATTGGAGGGTGGTGGCCGTCATGGGCCTAGGTGGAGGGGTGGACACGGTGTCCACTTGGTTTTTAATGGTGAGGGTTGGATGAGTGGTGGTCACCATGGAGGGAATTGGGTCGGTTAGGGGTCTCTTGCCCTTGGGATCGTTTGGGGTGGAAGTGGGGGCTAAAGGGGCTTGACTAGTGTAGGTTAGGGAAGGGGGTTTTGGTTGGGGTGTGGGGGCCCTCATGGGGTTAGGTGGGGAGGTGGAGGCCTTGGACACTTGGGTTCTAGTGGTAAGGGTTTGGACGGGTGGGGTTGGAGGAGTGGGAGTGCTCCTCGAGTTTTGGTAACCCGGGTAGGAGGGAGGAGGTCGGGGAGTGTAGACTTTCCTAAGTTCGGCTCTCATGTTCTCCCATGTGTTAATAGGCTCTAGCCTCATAACCCTCCTAAATTGTTCAATGAACTTCCACCTATCCTCGGCATGGTACACAAGTCGACTCTTGGCAAGGTAGATTTTCATGGGTTCAGTCATTGGATTCCTCTTAAAGTATTTGTCCATGTTTTCCTCCCACTCTAAATATGCACTAGGGTGGTATCCGTTAAAGATAAGGTCCTCAAATAGGACTTTGTCCAAAGGGGTGTCAATCGGACCTTTGCGGAGGGCCGAGTGAGATAGATGTGACTTACATGAAGTAGCCATGCTAGTGGACAAAAGAGATGCAACCGAAGACTCTAAATGCATATGAGCGTCCTAGGACCAACTTGATAGAGACAAGTTGTGAACTTGCTCTGATACCACTTGATGTGACACCACCTATGGACCTATTTTGCAAGCATTCAAGTTTGAGCGGCGGACTCACACTAGCGAGCTCACCCGTATGGCGCACACTAGTGCCCGATGGCGACTAGGCGATGTTGGAGAGGGTCCGAGGCGGGACCTTGAGGCTCTAAAGGTTGGCTAGCTTGGGGAGAACCCCAAATGGGCCTAGGATGCCCAAATCATGGGCGGCCAACACACCAAGGGTGTGGGTTAAGTGGATTCACTCTCAACTTGCCCGCGGTGGTCACTCACGGTACTAGCAATTTGGGCCGAGCTCTCACTCTCCATCCGACGAAGCAATAGCAATAATACTAAGCTAAGCAAGTGATTAAACCAGTCAAGAGAGGGACCGAGGCTCACCTAGCCGGCGTGAAGACGCCGACTCCGGCCGGAGACGGGGGCGAGCGGGGAGGCGAGGGTATGCACCCCCACGCCGCGTCGAGGGAGCTTCAACCTGAAATTGAAAGATTACACCACTACTCCTCTCGCAGGAGGGGGGGATCTCGGGGTGGGGGTTAATGTATTACAACCAAACACTACCTCCTCGCAGGGAGGGGCTGTAAGCCGGCCAGGCGGGGTGGGGGAATTGGGCAAGAAATCCCAACTTCCGAGTTCCGCCGGTTCTGCCAGTCTGCAGATTCACTGGATAGGGGGTCGGTGTTGACGCCGCCACGGGCTCCAGGGGACTCCGATCCCGATGATACTGGTCCCAAAAGTTTCCTAGCTGCCGGAGGAAGACGCCTGAATTTTTGGAGGATCTCTGGAATTCTGTGCTGATCGTGGCAGAGCCTGGAACAGGACCCCTCTGTCTGCCTCGGATGGAAACAGAAAAGATGCAGTTGGTTGCAGAAGGTGCTGTGGGCTCTCCTGAACTCCGATTGAGGCGAGACTGGCGGTGACGCTTCCGTGGTCGGAGTAGCTTTGAGCAGGAGCTGACGGAGTTGCAATCGGAGGTCGGAGAAGAGAGCAGTCGTCAGATGAGTGGGTGCAGGTCGAACCTGGATCCGCAGGAGCAGTCTGCGCACTTGGACGAGGAAAATGGGAACTAGGGGTTCTGGAAGCCGATTGATGCCCTGCCTTTTGGAGATGAAAGAGGACTCAGAGGAGAAGATTTTTGATGAAGAACTCCTGCCCTGATTCCCAGGAGGTTGGCCGCTGTAGAGCTTCAACTCCGGCTCAGGTGCTCTGCTAGGGAAGCTGCGCACAGTCGGGGGAGAAATGCTCTCACGGCCAGCTCGGAGCTTGGATCCAGACGAAACCACCACCGTTGCGAAGATGACTCGAAGACGCTTCCAACGGTACCTCTTGGGCCTTCAGATTCGCAGGGAGGAGGACGTGGTGGCCGCTTCAAGCTACGGCCAACCTGCTGCCTGCAACCAGAGCTTGACCTGCAAAAGAAATGGGTATGAATGGAGGGGTGGTGGTGGGGGGGCGACCTTGGCTGGGTTTGGGGTTGGATTTGGGCGACCAAGGGAGCTAAGGGGGTGGGAGATGGGAGGGAAATTCGAAATTGGGCTTTGGGAGAAGCTAATTTAGCATTGGGAAGGTGGTGGGATGCTTTGGGAAGGAGAGTGGGGTAGTTGGGGGTTGGGAGGTGGGGTGTGGATTGGAGGATGCCACCTTGGGGTTGGGGGGGTAGTTAAATGAGTGTATGGGGAAGGGGATGGGTCTTAATGAGGGGTGAATGGGGAGGAGAGAGAAAATTCCGAAAATTGGGGTGGAGGGAGAGAGAGAGAGGGGGGGGACCCCTTAGAGAGAGAGAGTGAGAGAGAGGGAGATCTAGTGGGATTTGGAAGTGGATTTCAATTTTCATTCAATTGTTCATTACTTCAAAATGAGGGGAATGGGGTCCTATATATAGGCAATTCACATTTCTACAAAAGTCCCTGACATTTGACTCAATGACAAATAACTGAAGGGATAGGGGTGCCCTTGGGCCAAGCCCAATGAATTGGGCCCACTAGCCTAACAAACCAACCTAATGACACAATACTTAGGAAAATGACTCACTAACCTAGGTACATGACTCAAATAAAGGAAAAATTACATGATATTGACTCAAAGAAAATGTGAAGATTACATGACTAGACTCAAAAATACATGACTAACATAATGGCGCTTGCCGACGAACAATCCGAGTCCGGAGAAAATGTGGAGGGGCAAGGGATGCCCTCATCACTTCAAGTCTATACATTGGGGTCGGCTCTGCAAGTCTGTACACTGGTCGAGCATTCAAGTCTGAACATTCACAAAGTCCATACATCGACATTGTAGCTTGCATAGTTCAAGTCTGCACATTGGGATTTCACGTGAAGTCTACACATTGATCTCCACTTGAAGTCTTCATTGGCTAAGGGTCTTCAAGTCCATAAACAGTCGTCTGATGCATATTGATTGAAGTCTGTACAACATGCCTTGTTGTTCATAGCTTCCTTGTTTTGTGACTTCCCTAGTGTTTTGATGATGAGCATCACTATGTTAAATATTGTCATTTTAATCAGATATCTGGCGTAATGTTATGCATTTGAAATTTCCATGATTAACAGGAAAACTGCTATGAGGTAGTACCTTGTATGTCCGTACTGTTCCTTTCATATTTCGTGTTGTTTGTGTTCACTACACTTCGTGTTGTCCTTTTGTACGTCGTGTTGTTCCAACTATGGTTGTTGATTGTCTTCGTGCTGGTTACTGAAGCAGCTCGATTTGTTCTGATGTACTTCGAGTCATTTTCCTGTGAACCTCGTGTCGTTTCTTTAGTATTTAGTTGCTCATCTTGAGTCATCTTATTTTTGCTCTTGTGTTCTCGTGTCATTTACTGTAGTTACTCGAGTCATTTTCCTGCTTTCACTGTTTTATTACGTGTCGTTGTAGTCGTTCCTGTCTTATGTCTTCGTGTTGTTTTTCCTAGACCCCGTGTCCTTTTTGCTTTGTGACCACACTTCGTGTAGGGTTCTGTTTTTGTCTTCGAGTTGGTTTCAGTCCGTGTCATTTCCTTCTCACCTCATGTTGTTCTCATCTGACCTCGTGTCATTCTCTCTTTATTTCGTGCTGTAGTCATCGTGTGTATCTCGTGTCGTTCTCAGTATAGTGCACCTTTTGTTGTTCCTACACACCTCGTGCAGCTTTAGCTTGAGTGTCAACCGACTTATTTCAGGTATATATATATAGAGAGAGAACCCTGAGTATTAATGGTTTTAATCTCTTTGCAGAAGAAGAAGAAGGATTCTGGTTTCAGGATCAAATCCGAGCCAGGTTGCTCTATTGTAAGAGTGGGCACGTGATACGAGGCTGGCATCTGGCACGTGATCTGAGATGCAGAGGAGTCTCCACGTGGACTGAAGCATTTGGGCGGGAATCGTGGATAGCACACGCCGCCCTAATCTGCTGCTGCTATATATATGTGTCTTCTTCCTCAGAAGAAGTGTGGGTGTGCAGGGGCAGAGAGTGACTGAAGTAGAAGCAGCCAGAGCTAAGAGAAGAAGTGCAGAAGAGAAAGAAGAGATAGAGAAAGCTGAGAGCCAGATCGAGAGAGCAGAAGAAGAAAAAGAAAGAGAGGCAGTGAGATAGAGAGGTTGAGAAGAAGAAGAAGTAAGTGAGAAGAAGAAGAAGAAAAGAGAGTTCGTGCCGGGAGAAAGAGAGAAGCAGTAGAAGAAGTTCCTGCTGGACCATGGATCAAATCCAGGCCAGTCAGCTCCTGCGAGAGCCACATTTGATTTTATCTTTTCAGCTTTCTGTTGCTGGGTTTTTTTTTTCCTTTGAACTATTCACTTGCTGTATTTCCGATTCTCTGTAGAGAGGTCGGGGTCCCTCCTGTTGGTTCAGGAGAAGGGAGATTGCTATCTCCGGTTGCAAGTAGCTGGGTGCTACTTGTGTGTTCCCTCTGGTTAGAGGAAGGGAGGCTCGTCCTCCGGTTCTGGGCTTGTTGGTTTCAAGTCCAGGGGTCCCTCCCGTTGGGAGGAAGAGAGGTCCGAGACCTCTGGTTTGCAGGTGACTTAGTGTCTCTTGTGTTTCCCTCTGGGGCTCAGAGGAAGAGAGACTTGGGTCTCTAGGTTCCCCTCCGGTTTGGAGGAAGGGAGGTTTGGTCCTCCGGTTCTGGGCTTGTGGGTAGCAAGTCCAGGGGTTCCCTCCAGGTCTGGAGGAAGAGAGACCGTGTGTCTCTGGTTTCCAAGTGACTGGGAGTCACTTGGGGTGTCCCTCCGGTTGGGAGGAAGAGGGGAGGTTGTTCCCCTGGTCAAGCTGTTTGGAAGCAGTTGTTGCAGACTGAGTCTGCTGTGCTAATGTTACTAGTGGAGGCCTCACTCCGGTTTGGAGTGAGGGGTGGACGTAGGTCTGTTGACCGAACCACCTAAAATCCTGGTGTCCCTTGTGGTTTGATCTTCTTATATGTTCACTTAATTGCTGCGCATTAGATGTTTGCTTAGGATCGTTTAAGGGCTTCTTGAGTTGTTGTCTTGCTTTGATCCTTCTAGGTTTCCTCAGTTTATTTCTGCAACAGTTTTAATTCCGTATAACTGAGATTTAGAGTTTCTAATTAGGCTATATTTGTAGAGGGATACATTCACCCCCCTTTGTATCCGGGCCTTACATTCTATCAATATGCTCTTTAGGGGACGCCTTCCCGTTGAATTTGTCAAACTTAGGCGGCTTGTTGACCCAAGGGGAAAGTCGTTTAGCCGCATGGTGTTGCGGGTAGGGCACCCGATAGCATCAAATGCGACGTAGTCGCCTTCACTTTTCTCTGCGAGCTTCAGCTCGATCATCCTCTCCACCATCATCCGGTTCACGACCGTGGGGTCAACCGGTTCTGGATAGAAGTGCGCCAGCTGCAAGTATGGGGTGACCAGGGTGGTCGCCTGTGGAGGATGCAGCAGCGGGGGTGTCGAGTGCACCTGAGGGAGCACCGGAGGTAGCAGCGGCTGAGGCTGTGGCGGCCGCTATTGTGCTGTCGCCATGCTTGGCTCTGACGGTTGGGGCAGTGTATAGAGCGGTGGAGGGTCGTCGCGACGAGCCGCTCCCCGGGATGACTCACCCTAGACTTCGGGTGGTTTAGAGGCCGATGAGTGTTCAGTTTTTTCCATCAGCTGCTTCTTCAGAGAGTCTATCTCTCGTTGATATTTTTGTAGTAGCATCAGAACTGATGGGTCTATGGTGGTGGGGATACCCTCTGTTGTCTCCCTGGACGTACCCTCAGGCAGGATGTCGAGGAGGACGTCGTCTTCTTCTTCCGCCGTCACCACATTAGCGGTCAAGACGGGGGCCTTGTCATCCCAGTGAGGATAGACCTGGGACTGTTTCCCTTTAACCATCATCAGAAGCTCTCTTGCTGCTTCTGTTCTGCAGGTAGTCGGCCCCAGCCGTGCGGCCAATTGAGCCAATTCTTGGGGGTCTTCAGGAAGCTCCCCATATTGGTTAGACGTACCAGCCATGTTGCAGGTGAAAACCTGCATCCTTCTCTTTTGTTGATAGACCCTCCTTCTAGCATGCTGCGGGAAGGTCAGTCTTTCAAACACAGAGATCCTTCTCCTTTCTTCCCGCTCGGGGAAAACTTCATCGGCTTCGATCTCGAAGCCGTCATTATATCCATTGTCGTCGACTGACGACACCGTCATTCTATCTCCCATATTTCCTTCATCTGCCATTGATGGGCAGTAGTCTTCCTCAATGGCGACTATCTGCATCAGTCGCTGCTGTCCGAGTGAGGGGTTGCCTAAGCCTCGAAAATAATTTCTGACCAAGCAAGTCATCTCTTCTCGACCCCGCTCTTGATGTAGGACGGGGGGTGATTGTCGACCTCCAGCAGGAGGGATATAGGCCAGCCGAGCTCTGTCGGCCGGCTGTTGGAATCTTCGTCCCGCAGTAGGGACATTGGCTTGACGGGCCGCAGCCCGAAAACTTCTGTGGTGCGGAGGATCCGCAACCACCTCTTCTTCCTTCTTCGGGGGCAAGCCCCTTTCTCTTCTCACTTCCGCCTCATTGTTCACAAGACGACGGCAGATGGGTGTTAGCTGGTGGGCAGGTCGGGTTCGCTTGGGAACCCACACCTGTTTAAACTTCCTCGGCCTGGGTGCCGGGCTTCCTTGGCCACAGTGGCCGGCTTCTTCTATTTTTGCCCTCCTTCCGGCGAGGGCCTGATAGGCATTGTGGACAGGAATGTTGGGGATGACTCGGTCCGGGGTCACCCATGCAGTGCGTCCGTTGAGGAAGACACGCATACCTCCAACTAGCATAGATTTCCCGGACTGAGACAGAGTTCCGGTGATTACAGCAGCATTCTTGCGGGCCTGGCGACGCTGGCGTCCTCCAGGGTGTTTGTTGATGACTTTGGGGTGGGTCCCACGTATGACGTGGTGCACCAGACAGTTAGCAGCTGGGGCCGGACTTTCAGACAAGTCTTTAAAGCAGGGAACCTTCAGAGGCTCCATTTTCTCTACAGCTTCCTTGACAGGTTCTGGGGCTTCGACCTCCAGCATATCTACAAAGGCTAACCCCAAAAAGTTGGGGAAGCCCACAGCGGCAGGGAAGCTGCCGAATTCCATGGGTACCGCCAGGTACCCTTGCGCGTGTCCAGCGACAATCGAAAGATCGAAGTCAACGCCAGCTATCTCGTTGATCGTCATTGATCTGCCTGCAAAGACAAACGAAGTAGTAATCAGTAGCCTTTGAGAGGGCTTCGAAGCCCGAATATCCCAGCAAAGAGATGAAAGGTGACACTGGTCCCACCGGGCGTGCCAGACTTGTTCGCGACCTTTTCTTTCTTTCGCAGGTCGATCGACCAACTAACTAACTGGTAGTCAAATGATCAATTAACGACGCGGGCGTGCCAGTCACATGAGTGACAACTTTATGATGCGCTCATTCTGACCCATGTCGGGCGAATGTGAGGTTCGGTCGGGACCAGCTGTCCGCCATACCATAAAGGCTATGGCGTTAATTATATCCCCCACGAGGAGGGAACACCTTTGATTAATTGCCGAGATAGCGGGCTGTCGAAGCTGAATTAAAAAGAGCTACATGACGATCATGACGAAAGCATGCAGGATGCATACATTTATCGTGCAGAAGATGCATAATTCATGGGATTATGGATCCTCGGTACGTGGCGGAGGACATAGGTCCGAAGACCACCGTCGCGCATAGCGAAGACTTCCGACCAGACGTAATCCAATTTTCTGTCGACGCCATTTAATGTACCCGAGGATCTATGCATGCATGCACACATAATGTTCATGACTATATTAAGCATGATGATAGAATCATGGAAGCAAATGATGATCAACCACGTTTATTACTCCCCATCAAGGAGAGGGAAGGCAACACAAATATGATAGCGGAAGCAAAGTGCTGACGGACATGGTAATGAAGATATGATAAAAGTATAGTTCGGGCTCACTTGGCCCCTCCCTTATTCAATTTATTACCCATTGTGATTTATTAACGCCAACCCCGAGGGACGAGATCCACTCGGGGGCAAATGAGCGATTAAAGCAACAAGAGGTTTCAAAACCGGCGCGACCATGTAAGGATAGCTTATACGGTGTGATAAAGCGTAGGTATAGCGGCTAATACGGCGCGGCCATCATGGATGTTAACACGGCGTGAAGACTTTGGGGCGCGTCGGTTTAGGGCGCGCCGGAAAGGCGCAAAGGAAAACTTTTTGATTATGAGTCTAGCGTTAATCCGGCGCGGGGGGGGGTACCGCGCCGGATTATGAGGCCGCGCTGTTCAGCTTATTTTTTGATAAATTTTGCAACCACTTGAGTTTGTTAAGTTCATTTTGAGAATTGTGAAGCTATTTGAGGCCAATTGTTTGTTAAATTGAAGTCCAGAACCCTCCAAGAATGACGTGATAAGCCAGTGCGAGGCTCCTACTCGAGCACCGGGATAATTGGGTCCAGAATGAGTATTTCGTTACAGTTTATTCATTATTAATCTGTCCAAAATTGGACAGCATCTCCCCTGAACCTGAAGAGTTACAGGGGAGAAGCGGGGTCATGCTCACCTATGGAACAAGCCCCTAAACCGCCGGTCTACACGAAGGCAGCCAGCAAACCCCATTGGATAGGATACCCCGAGGACTAGCCTGCTAGGGGCACCAAGGTTCCATAGGGGGAAGAAATGGAGAGATGAAGCCATTGATGATGGGAACAGCACCCCGAGGGCTAGCCTGCGAAGGGTGGATGACCCACAGTGTATGACTTATCCCTTATAGGGACTGACCATTAGGAAGATGAAACTCCGAGGGCTAGCCTGCGAGGAGCACATATCTCCGGCCTTCATTGGGTCCTGAATTGTTGGGGGCGAGCTCGTTGAGCCAAGACCCCTCTGTTGCCATCTGCTGTGGGCTCAGGGAGAAACGCCTGCCATCGAGGGGTAGGGTTCTTAGTTGCCCAGCGGTTCCGTGAAGCCACGGAGGGAATGTTCCCCTCCCCGGGTGATCGAGACGATGAGAAAACCTCGAAACCATTCAGATGATGATGAATAGGGTGGTAAATGCATAAGTGAGACGGGCCCGCGGCAGGGGCATATGCTCGAATGATTAGAAAGCGACGCTCAGGGGAGGGACCCTGGACATGATGGAGAGAGGCACGCGCAGAAGCACGGCTCCATCTGAGAAGAAAAGGGGATGCGAGAACCCTTGAATCAAACATGAAGATGAGCAAAAGAGAAGCCCCCGGGGAGGGGTATTTCTGTAGCCCACGATGACTCGGGGCATGCTAGGTACTTCAGGGAAAGCGGAACCAGAGAACGATGCAAAGAAAGCCTCATACGCACGCATTCGCATACATAAGAAAGGGGAGGTGAAGATCATTCATTCGACCCGTTAATCCCAACATTCAGCATATATATATATTACCAACCCAGAAACGGGAATGGCTCAGCATTTACATAATCAGAACATGGCACCAGCACCATTGCTCGGTCGCCGTTCGCCGGTAGCAGAGGCAAGGGGATATGCAGAGCACAACAGCGGAGAAAGAAATAAAAGAAAATCGCATGGAGGGGGGGGAGGAGAATCGGCTCATATCATCGCCGCTCCTTCCCCCCCCCCCCCTCGCTTACATTCGATGGGCAGAAACTTCAGAAGAAGGAATCTACAGAAAGCGGAAAGAGTACCGGCACTGGCGCCCACCTGTTCCTGGAACAGGGTATCGGGGAGGGGGAAGACGACCGGCAGAAGCTTCTATGAAGGAACCCTACTCCCTCTCTGTGTCCTCCCTCTTTTTTCTTCTCAGGTCTCGATCTGTCTCTCCCCTTTTTT
Organism: Amorphophallus konjac; assembly: GCA_022559845.1. NCBI lineage: Eukaryota > Viridiplantae > Streptophyta > Magnoliopsida > Alismatales > Araceae > Amorphophallus > Amorphophallus konjac. Next base: position 175,406,370 of record CM040117.1, on the reverse strand, counting down.
CTTCTTCTCGAACAACCATCTATATATAGGGGCATGAGTTCGAATGTTAAACCGGCGTGGGATTGGCGTGCCGGGAAGAGACTTCATCAGCCTATCGCACCGGGGTTGGAGCCATCCAATAGGGTGACTTGAGCGCCGGAATAGCCAGGCGTCGAAGGGGATTTAGCGCACCGAGATCAGGGGCATCGAATGAGGGGCACGCCGGTTTAAGGCGCGCCGGGCTAATGCTCCTCGTGCGCTTCAAGCCAGTCGATGAGTCCGGGGATGATTCCAGGAGTCACCGTGAACATTATCTCGCCAATGCCCCTCAAAACCTTGGCTGGATGTCTTGTCGAAGCTCCCAGGTCGACGTACGGCCATTCCTGAGACTCCAGATAGCTTTGATTTGATCGTACTGGCTTTCCGCCGACACGGCCTTCGGCTCTACGATCCATGCTGTTGGTCCGGCCTGGCTCGTACCCAGAGCTCTCTAGGGGGTTGGATAACACCAGAGACAGTTCCGCCTGCGTTGGGTGATCATTCGGCCACTAACAGGCCCATCTTGGCGGGAAGCCGTGCCCATGCCGGGCGATCGGGATCTTCCGCCGACAGAGCTTTCGGTCTTCCGTTTTGGAAAGCCAAGGGGAACTCCTTTGTCTTCAGGAGAGCCTTTCATGAGGTGGGTAGCCACCGGGTTGACCCCTGTCCTTGATCGGACAACGGGTGTACTGTATGCGGCATGACAGAGTCGATGCCGGTTCATTGGGCAGGCTTGGTCGCACTGCCGGTTGGTTGTGAGTTTGTCTCGGCTCTCCTGAGGTGAAGTCCCCGTGTCCATACGGAGTGACTCGAGGCTCTGGCAACCTGAGAAATCTTTGATATGTTTATCTTTATCAGCTTCCATGCTTCGGTGGGCCGGGTCATTCGTCCTTATGGCTTGGTCGCCGATGATCATATTTTGGGTGCCAACAGGATCATCCCATAATTGGAACCCATTGGATTTTCAGAAACAAGTTAAATGATACGGGATTGGTTGTTAGGAACAAAGCCCGGCTTGTAGCCAAGGGGTATAGCCAGGAGATGGGTATTGATTTTGATGAGTCTTTTGCACCGGTTGCTAGACTAGAGGCATTCCGGATTTTACTGTCCTATACTTGCTCATTGAACTTCAACCTATTTCAAATGGATGTTAAATCTGTATTTCTTAACTGTTACATCAAGGAGGATATTTTTGTAGAGCAACCTCTAAATTTTAAAGATTCAAAGCATCCAAAGCATGTGCACAAGTTGCAGAAAGCCTTGTACGGGTTAAAGCAAGCGCTAAGGGCATGGTATGAAAGGCTTACTTCATTTCTCATGGAAAATGGTTGCAAAAGAGGTAAGGTTGATCAAACACTCTTCACAAGAAAATCAGGTAAAGACATATTAGTAGTTCAAGTATATGTGGATGACATTATTTTTGGAGCTACTAATAATGCTTTATGTGATGAATTTACAGAAATTATGCAAGGAGAATTTGAGATGAGTTTAATGGGTGAACTTACATTTTTTCTTGGATTGCAGGTTAAAAAAATGTCAGAAGGCATTTTCCTAAATCAAGTTTCGTACACATTGGAGCTGTTAAAGAAATTTGGGATGGCTGAAGCAAAACCCTTGTCGACTCCGATGACCACAACCACGAAGTTAGACAAAGATGAAAATGGTAAAACAGTAGATCCTACACTGTTTCGAGGTATGATCGGATCACTTCTGTATCTCACAGCATGTCGCCCTGACATTCAATTCAGTGTATATCTATGTACTCATTTTCAGTCATGTTCTAAAGAGTCTCATTTAATGGCTGTTAAACGTATTTTTAGATACTTAATTGGCACAATAGATTTTGGCTTGTGGTTTCCCATCGATAGTTCTTTTGATTTGATTGCATACACCAATGCGGATTATGCCAGATGTATTGTAGATCGTAAAAGTACTAGTGGGTACTGTCAGTTTCTTGGTGGGTGTCTAGTTTCATGGGCCTTCAAGAAATAACACTCGGTAGCTCTCTCAACGGCCAAGACTGAATATGTGGCCGCCGAAAGTTATGGAGCCCAAGTACTTTGAATCAAAAATCAATTACTTGATTTAGATGTTGAAATGAAAAGTGTTCCAATATTGTGTGATAATACTAGTGCAATCAGTTTGTCAAAAAAATCTGTTCAACATTCTAGGACAAAACACAATGATATTCGACATCATTTTCTGAGAGATCATGTAGGAAAAGGGGTCTTTGAATTGAATTTCATTGACACACACAATCAATTAGCTGATATTTTCACAAAACCCCTAAACCAGGAATAATTTAATAAAATAAGAATAGAACTTGGCATATGCAAGGGCGAGAGCATACATATGTAGATCTGCACTTAGGGTAAGAGTAGAACTTATAAGAACTCATATGCATAAAGGGTAGATTGACATGCATATTGTTTGTACTCATCTTAAATGCCTTGTGTGTTCATATACACTCCTGCATGCTTGAATGTATTTATACATACAGCCCTCCTTGAAAATATTTCTAAGGCCAGATATTCCTTGGTTAAATAAATATGGACCCAATGATGCCAAACCTAAGACACTCTCTCAGGGGGAGTTAGAGAACTTTCCTCAAATCCCATCTTTTCTCCTTCTCTCTACTTCTTGCTGTTGGTTCCAATTGAAAGGTCGGATGATGGTCCTCATATAAAAACAAAAAATAAAAAAAATGTAATTTTTGGGGCTAACGGTCGACCGCCACTCCCGCACCTGTCGACCGGTGGCGACGAGCGGTCCGACTGAACCATCAACCGAACCCTCTTTTAAGGGGTTCTAAAACCCCATTCTCTCTCCAACATATTTCCCTATCCCTAGAACACCCAAACTCCACCTTTCAAGCCCAAAAACCTCATCCCCCTTCAACCCGCACAAGATCCGGTCGGTTTGTCACCATTTTGGGACGAAATCTTCACGGCTGTTCGTGCGAGTGTGAAGCTCTTCCCAGGGTTCCAGGTTGTGGAGAAGTCTATTGCAAGCCCTTGGAGTATCTTTTGGTCCATCCTCACCCCCCAGGATGAGAGTCTTCTTTTCAATGGTTTCCACCGGGTCTTCTAGTTCGTGATGCCGCCTAGACGGAGCTCTCGACGTTCTGCCCAAGCAGAAGCTAGTGGTCAGAGACGAGAGTCCCCGGCTCCTCCACCTCAATGAGAACCTGCACCTCGTCGTGCACCTCGGTTGCCTCCACGTCCTATTATCGACCCTCGACTGGTCGACTTTAATGAGGTGAATGAGATTCTGCCTGATTTATGTGCTCTTTTTGAGATTCAAGAGGGTTGGACAGATTTTGTCACTAGGTATCCCAGATATTATCCCAATCTAGTGCATCAATTTTATGGAAATCTGGTTGAAAGGAATGAAGAATTATATACTGCTGTTCAAGGTGATGAGATTCACATCACTCTGGATCTTTTTTGGCGAGCCTTAGGAGTGTCAGCCATGGGTGCTGACCGGACCTTTGGTCATGGTGAAGTTGAGGCTACTCTCATTGCCATGACAAACTGTGATTATGTGCGTGGTGTGAGTGATTTAATTACATTGAATGCAAATTATTTTCCACCACTGCAAAGGATTTTGCACCATATGTTCACTTCCCTCATCTATCCCAAGGTTGGCAGTCGTAATGAAGTGACAGAGGTTCACAAGTTTCTGTTTTATAATGTCATGAATGGGATTCAAATCAACATGGGTCGGCTCATGACCGATCTGATTGGGACTTTCTGTACCTATCTCCGGTGATCTTTGCCATATACTTCATAGTTGACAAGTGTCTTCATATATGTTGGGAAACATTTGGGTGGTGAAATGTTTATTCAAGTTCGACAGGACGATATCTACAATGAGCATAAAATCTTCTCTGATTTTTGCTATTATTATGGTCCCGATGGCGAGCTACGCTGAGTTATACCATTTTATGGGGAAGAAGCTGACAGTGAGGAAGAGCAAGAACAAGAGTAGCAACTAGGTCAAGGGGATGTCCCCCCTCCAGTTCAGGCTGAGGAGCAGCCTCCTCCACCTTCACCTCATCACATGGATCCCGAGATGCCTCCTCCACTACAGTTCTATCATGGAGAGTCTTCTACTCAGGGGGCCGCACAGCACTCTTGGGTAGACTATGAGACTCTTGACAGGCGTCTTACTGGGATAGAAACTCGAGTGGATACCTTTAGGGATCGACTTTCTACCTTTATAGATTGCATAGACACTATGGGTAATGTGATTGACACTATGTCAGGCCACATAGATTCCTTCTCCACGGTTTTGGACACTCTCTCCACTTAGATGACCACACTCTCCACCCATATGACTACCCTCACAGACAGTGTTGCTGATTCTAGCCAGGCCTTCCACATCATGAACTTGACACTTCTTGGAATGCAGTGCCGTGATGCGGCCCTTACATCTCCATTGGCCATATTCAGGATCATCTTCAGCTTCAAGACCATTCTCTTGAGGACATCTGCCGATGCCTTGGATATCAGCCTCCTCCATAGGATCAGCCTCCTGTAGATGACCCATGAGGATTTTTCTTTTGCTTCCTCCTTCTAGACTGTTGTACTTCGATCTTGTGTCTTTTGGGTCCGCTTTTCGTTTATCCTATCCCTCTTTGATGATGCCAAAGGGGGAGAAGTAGTTATGCAGGGTCTTATATAGTTTATGCATGCATGATCTTATGTTCTGTATGAACGATCATTTGTGAGAGCAGCTTGTGAGTCATTGCATTTTGTGAGTCAGAGTTTTGCATTTCCTTTTATCGCATGTCTCTAGAGTCTTGCATTCTCTCAAGCATCAATGTACCTTGTACTGAAATGATGAAATGAATGCAATTGGTATTTGATCTCAATTGTTCGGCTCTTGTTTCTCATTTCCTATCTATTTGGCAAATAAGGTGAAGAATGGCTTGTGGTGCTTCACCTAAAGACACGAATTATTGTTTTATTCACCTTGTGGATTATCAGCTTTGCTTAGCTCCAAATTTGCCTAAAGGCATGCCAATGCGCTTGTAATCTAGAGTTTTGTCATCATCTAAAAGGGGGAGATTGTTAAGTCTCTCCAGATGATTTTGATGATAACAAAACCCCGGTATTACAACCTAAGTAATAACTTGCTTAAACCACTCTCAAGCCATCCTTAATCAAGCAAATGCTTAAATCTTCAATGTTTCAAGAAATGCCTATGATAAGTTCAACCAACTCATAGTGATTGGAACAAGATGTGGTCATAAAATAAATTGTTCACAGATTATGATTTATTGGCTAACTCTCTAAAACTGTGGGTTTTCTAGACTAGCGGTCGACCGCCAGACAGGGCCCGGTCAACCAGTTTTCCCAATGTTGAAAGGTTCAATGACTGTAAAATTTCGGTCGACTGCCCCCTCCTGCCCGGTCGACCGCCAGCTTCGCAGCCCCTATTGTTGACTTTCTTTTCTCCACGAGGATGGAGCATCTATCAAAGGTTTTTTTAATCTCAAAGCCTCCAGACATGCCAGGATTTGTGGATCTGGTTCCTGGCTTGTCCCTTGACCATTCAAGAGTTATAAAAACATCACATTGGGGTCAAAAACCCTAATCACTCAAGGAGATCCAAGGGAGGCCATCTAAGGGAGAAAGTGAGCTACTGCAAGAACCAGAAGAGCTACATGAACAGTACTTCGTCCAGCCATTCTTCATCCATCTCCAAGTTTTTGAAGATCATCCTGAAGCCATTCAAGTGAAGATCAAGCTGGAGAGCAAGCTTCATCAAAAATCCTCTTCATCCACTAAGGGGGAGCATCAATCAGGATTTTTCTTTCATGTTTCTTTTCTCCAATCTCTTGAGCTTCAAGTGTTGGTTCTTTGTAATCCTTAAACACTCTAGTGTGTGTGGATCTTCCTAGATCCGTGTGTGTGTGTTTGATTTCCTTCAGAATCATGTGTGTTTAGGTGTATTTACACCTTCATAGGAGTTTCCAACTCCCTACGTGTGTGTGTGTGTTTAGATCTTATAATCCCTTACAAGATAGTGTGTGAATCCTCACATTCTGTGAGGGGTGGATGTAGGTTGCCGTTGTTGCATCCGAACCACCTAAAAATCATTGTCGCTTGTGTGGTTTGTTCCTTATCTTCTACCTCCAATTCTTTTCTAGCATGTTAGCTAGATCTAGATTGATTGATCATTCTCTAATAGATCTTTGGTATATCAAAAGCTGAGTTCGGACTGACAAGGTTAGTCTTGTCGGGAAGATAACACCTTGCGTGAGAGAATCTTCAGATTCGCAAACTCCGCCTAGTACCAAGAGCTATTGTATATAATGGTGATTTTGATAAGATCTATTTTGCTTTGCATCAGATCTAAATTGATAATTGCTATTTCATCATACAAACTTCAAATCGGATAAAGTTTTCTTAAAATTTGTTATCACCCAATTCACCCCCCGCTTGGGTGTCATTGATCGCGGGACTTCATGGGATTTGGTACAACTATGGAAAATGACATATCTCAACAGAGGTCCTAGGGTGACCCTTCGACACCCCCTGATCATGGGATTACACTGTCGAAGGATTCCACCCATCAACGGTTTACTGTCCTAGGCCTTGATTGCAATGCACCACTGGTGGATTTGGGAAATGATTTCACTCCCTTTAACTTTTCAGGTGGCCAAGGCCAAACACCTATGCCAACGCAATTGAGACTCTCTAATCCACCGTTAGTGGGTGGATGTAGTCGTCCAAGGGATTACACTCCTCCAACCAGAAAGCGACCCAGTGAAGATGAGACAACCTCTCCTGATAAGAGACTGACCTCCGGCACCCCTTCATACAATAGGTCCAACTGGAAGCACAATAAAAAGTTGGAGAAAGGGATTGAAGTGTTGAAAGACTTCTGTGCTTTAAACAATAAGAGGGCGAAGTTCCATAAATTACTGGGCATTCCCACTGCTCCTTCCAACCCAGATCAAGGAGTGACAATCAAAGATTGCCTAGAGAAGTTGAAGAGTCTATCAGGCTATACTTCTGATGTTTTATACATAGCAGTAACCCGCTTCCAAGACCCCAATTTTCGATCTGTCTTCATGACTTTAGAGGACGGGGACAAGCTAGGATGGATCTTTCATGGTTAGCCATCACTTGTATTGTAGGTTGAATTTGACCATTCTGCCCATGGTCTTTATCCTAAGTGTGTTATTCTTATGCATGTTACTTTAGTATGATCCCTTACACAATATTATCATGTCTCATCGTGCATGTGGTTGTGGCTTTCCTCATATGTACCTTCCATGTAGTAATTGGTAATGCGATGTCATGCTTTCATTTCCAGCCCACATTTACCATTTGTTATGAGTCCATTGCAGGGTGATCTGGAAATTGAACATGGGGAAGTATGCATGCTATGTGGTGTGTGTTGGTCCCGGGTAGGCAAGCAGACAAGAAGGGGGGGTTGAATTGTCCTTCACGCGATATAGCAAATTAAAACTTTACACAGCAGAATTAACAATTTTAACGAGATTGAAGAACATAAAATAAATAGAGTAAATTAAGTTCTCTCAATCTCTCCGAGCTCACTCGAATATGTAAGTAGATTAAATAATAAAGGACATAACCACAAGGCAAGCCACATGACACGGGGATTTTTAAGGTGGTTAGGGACCATGACGGGCTCCCTACGTCCACCCCTTACCAAACCCCAACACGGAGGCGAGGCTCCAACAACACAGGGGAATAAATCCCCACGAGGAGAACTCTCCTCACGCTGTAGACAGAGCACCAACAAGGATGAACCCCAGACGCTTTGGATCGTGAGTCCAGCAGCACACACACACACACGCTACAACAACCACAGCACCGTAGACACACAACCGTACGGAGATGGTCACACACACAAATATCTCTATGAGTTCAGAAAATAAGGATAAACTCACAATACATGCCTAGACCAAAATATAAACCATGAAGAGCATCACAAAACACATGGATAAAGGATGAAGAAATAATCCCCCTTGATCTCCAATAGTCGGTTGAACATATTCCTTGAAGCACAAGTCGGAGGGAAGTCAGATGTCTTCGATTCGGGCATCAAGTCGATCCTCTCCTCAACCCGCTTCTCTTTTTCTTCTACAACGACCTCCAAGAATGCCTTAGAGTAGATCAGATCTTCCTTTCTTCTCCTCCTCTTTCTTCACCTGCAAGATAAGAAAATTAGCTCAATAGGAGATGAAATGCCCAAATTCATAGGTCAAGTATATATATAAATAAAGAGGTGTAAAAGACCAAGATAGCCCTTCTAGAATCCTCTAAAAGACCCCCAATAGGTCTACCAAGAATCCAGGGGCATAATGGTAAAGTTTAGACCCCAAATGGATTGAGTTTAATGGGTTTTAGACTAAGTTCGTAAGAACGTTCACCATAATCGGTCGACCGAAATTGGCCGTCGGTCGACCAAACTTTTATAGGTTTCAGTCTATGAGCACTGGCTAGTTCGGTCAACCAAATTGCCCAGTTCGGTCGATCCAACTCTGTTGCATTTCAGCCTGGCATGCTCTGGCTGAAATGGTCAACCGAACCTGGCCTTCTGGTCGACCAAAAACCTACGGAATGGAAAAACTCAAGTTAAAACCATGTAAATTCATCCACTTTGATGTCATCTAACATTCAATCAATACTTTGGTGTCTTGGGATTCTATTAAGCATTGTCAAACCAATTTTCAACACCAAAACTAATTTTACCATGATTCACATGATTTAATCAACTTTCAAGCTAAAAAGCTCCATGACGAAAGTGCAGAAAGCACATACATTAAAACCCATGTTCAAGGTGCATAAAAACACTTTGGAAAACATGTTTGTCCACATCAAGAAATCAAGTTCATATAGCAATGCAATTGTCCAATATGAGTGCATCATGTAACCAAGTTCCATTCAACTCATTTTTGCTAATGTTTGCATGAGTGGTTCAACCTTTGCAACTTGCATAAAAGTCCTATGAAGAATATGCATGAGAATCCATTCCATTAATTCATACACATGAGAATATCATTCACCCAAAGATTGGGACCAATTTGTCAAGTGTATAAGCAATGTGAAATGAAATAAAACCTCAACATTCCCATGATGAAATTGACAACCCTACAAAAAAAAATTGGTTGGAACAAAATCATGAAGTTCAAGCTAGAACTAAACCAACCCAAGGCCATGATATCAATGATGAATATTTGAATTCAACATAAAAGACTTGCACAATGAACTTGTTCATATTTAAAAGCTATGTAACCTTTTTGAGAACATTACTCAATTTTGAGACCAATTGAGTTAGGCCAAAACCTTCAAGCAAGCATGCATAATTTGCTTCCACACACACATACAATATTTTGTTATCATCAAAACAAAGAGGGATCAAAATGAACCCAACAATCTCCCCCTTGAACCCAACAGTGTGGGTTGGCCATTATCCAGGTGTGTACTACACTTGGGAGGAATGTTATGCACAGGTAAATGGATATGCAGGTGCAAGATTCAACAGGTTTGCATCTGTTGAAGACACTCATGCTGCATTTCGAGGCATTACTGCCTGAAATCCAAGGGTTTTGACTTATTTATGAGGATTCATGGTGGGAGGGAGTGAAGATGATATACGACCAGTCCAAGTGCGGAGGAATTTTACCCCAATAATATTGCAAAACTTAACTATCATCGTCATACTTGGAATTGCACTTGTCTTTTCGTTCTTTATATTGGTTGGCATGTTTGTCCTTATTATACGTGGATGACTTTCAACTATAACTCGATAGCAGGTTATCTTTATGTACTTCTCATGTTCAGAATATCCAAAGATCTTGTTGTATCAGTTTTGACTTGGTAGTAGGTTACCTTTATGTACTTCTCATGTTCCTTGTATCCGAAGACCTTGTTGTATCATTATGGTCACCTGTTTGCTCCTATCGAATAATTTGTTGTGTTTCATACATGTGTAGGTAGGGACATGGATGCAAATGAACATATCATCATTAGAGGAGACCCGCCAGAGGGAGACGTCCCTGTTTCTTCAACATCTTCGGCTTCGCTACTGTTGGCCGTGTCAAATCTGGCCTAAAAGGCTGCTTCTTCAGGATAGACTTGCTCCCAACATCGGGAAGGAGTCATGGTCTCTATTTTCGGGTCTCTCGATCGAGCCGATTCAGCATATTCTGCTTCTGCTGGGTATTCATCAAAAGTTGCCCCTAGCAGATTATTTTCAGCAGGATAGAAAGTGGAGATGGTATCCACCTCATAGCGCCCACTGTAGTAATATTCTTCAAGGGTGAAGCCCATCCCTGGATGCTGAGAAACATATCTCATTTCTTCGTCCAGACTCATGGGATACCACATCTTCTGGAATGCTTCTTTATCTTTGCGCGACTGGTTGGAGGGGATGTGCTGCTTCTGGAACATCCTGGCCATCCGACTCATCGTGAATGCCAGACCATGAACAGGAGTTAGCAGATTCTCAATGTCTTCGGGAAGATGACAATCGGTGTCTTCCCGGGTGGGGTGCTCCTCAGCAGTATAGAACAAGCTGCTGGGGTCATCTATCTGTGTCACCTCCCAAGCTTTGAAAGGCTCGACAGTTGCATTATCAAGGCCGGGGATTGCTTGGTAAGGCCTTCCGGGACCCATATATGGTCATGTTGTTGATCGACCTCGGCTTCATTGGCTTCGGGGTATATAGCGGGAGGTGCTAGCCTGTCCACGTCTCCAATGACGGTAATATGAGAGACTACCTTGGGCTTGACATATCCGCACGGCGGGGGTGGAAACCATTTGTCACCGGATGTGCTTTTTGGTGTCCCTGCAGGGGTCTTGGCTTCAGAGGACCCTTTGGACCGTTCTGCATATAGATGGGCGTCTGCCAGGTGACACTCGGACACTTCGAATGGGTGGAGATCGGCAAATATCCTCTCTTCCTTCCCTTCGAGACTGTATTTGATGCATTGGTGGAGCGTGGATGGCACCACCATATTTTCATGCAGCCAGGGGCGGCCGAGCAGCGCCTTGTATGAGGTGCGGGAGTCGATGACATGAAACTACACCTTCGTAGTAAAATCTACCAAAGTGACTGTGAATTCTGCTACTCCCAGCGATACTTCATGCTTTTGGTTGAAGCCGGTGATACGCATCTCTCTGGCCTTATCAAGGCGTATATTAAAGTGGTGCCTCTGGTATATTCTGTATGGCAGAATGTTGACAGCTGCGCCAGGGTCGACCAGGATCCTGTTCAGCTCCTGTCCATTCAGGTGCCCCCTCATGTAGAGCGGCCTGTTGTGGCTGATAGTAGGGAGCAACATGTCCCCCTGAGTGAAGGTCATACTGGCCTCTGGCAGTGCTTCAGCCAAGCAGGTTTCATATTGGGCAGGCGTCTGCAAAGCAGTGATAATCACCTATCGAGTCTCTTCACTGAGAGAGAATTTCCCAAATAGTGAATCTTGCCGGGAGCTTTTTCAGCAATTTAACTACACGGCTTCCTGCTCAGACATTGGACAGCTTCATTTCATCGGCCCATCTAGGCCTGGAGGAGTCTTGGATTGTTGTCCCTGACGATCCTACCTTATCGGGTCCAGATTCTGCATCCTTCTGCTTGGTGAAATCTTCTTGTTGCCCTTCATCAGCTATCACCGGACAAGCTTTATCTGCATCCGGAGCTTCGGAAGACTGCTGGGGCTGCGGGTAGGTATCCCCGATTGCAAGATTGGCATCCTGACATGGCTGCTTTCCCTTGGACATCTTTAGAAATTCTAAGAAAGAAGGGGTACTAGTACTGCCCCCATTCTGGTTATAAAGGCCCGGGGGAGGTATCTTGTAGAGTTGCTCTCCCCTGAATATGATATTATGGTTAGTGGGTGGCTGGCGCCCCCATTTCTGGCCTGATCGGGTTGCATGTGTTGTAGAGGCTGCTTCGGCCTGGCTTGCCTCGGCGGCGGGTGCAAAGCATATTTCTTCCTCGTCCTCTTCACCAAGCAAGTTGAAGAGAGCCGAGAGAGTATTGTAGGACACAATCTACTCTTTGTTGACCCTGGTGGTCTTTCTTTTCATCTTTTGTTTCTTTTTCTTCTTTTCTTTAACTGGCGTCTGCCCCTAGAACAGGCTGCCATCCTTGTCGGATGCTGCGTCAGCTTGCTGCTCCTACTTGAGTGACAGCTGCTCCAGTTCTTGCCATGGGACATGATCTCATACCAGCAAGGGTTCCAATTCAGGCTGTACATATTCATCTAGCCCATGTATATATTCCTACAGCCGCCGGGCTTCTGGACTAATCTCTTTGACCGTCTGTAGTGGAGTCTATCTCCTCCGATTGTGTGTAGGTATTCTGATGACTGCAGGTGGATTAGTCCACACAGGTGCTGTCACTGGAGGGGTAGGTCATGGTGTGATGCCACGAATATGCGCCCCTACTGTTGGGTGAGGTGCCGTCTTATTCTTATTCTTTGCAGGGACTTGTAGCCATCTCTGTTGTTCTTCTATGGGCGCCAGAAAATAGAGTTCATAAGTGCACCGAGTGCTGGCTTCAGAGATCTCCTCAGGTAGTGCCTGGTACACAGAGATCATATTGGTTGCGGCCCTCCTCAAAGGAGCCTCATGAGGTTGTGGAGGGTCGACCCTGTACTCTCCCAAGTCAATCTCATCCTTCTTCACCATGCCTTCAATAATATCTTTGAAGACATAGAAGTTTTCAATTGGGTGCCCCAGCATCTAGTGATAGGGGTAGAACCTTGGACTGTCTCTTCTCTTCAGATCCTCCGGCCTCTTTGGCTCAGGTAAGGTGACCTTATCATATTGGGTTACCCAATTGAATAGAATTATGGTCTTATCCTTTGGAAAAGAATAGGCCTTCTTCATTTTATCCCGTAGTGAGGGACCTTCCTTGCCATCTCCGGCTTTGGCAGGCTGTGGGGCATCCACCTTCTTGCTTTTATCCTTCTGTTGTTCAAATGCTTTAATGTCAAGGGCATTTGCTTCTTTAGGCGCCTGGCGCCGTTCTACTGCCTTGCCTTTTTGTGTAGCAGCAGCGGTTGATGCAGGGGAAGGTCTGGATAGGAAAGCCACGACCTTGGCCACAATGTTGTTCAATCGGTCAAACGACCGGATCTCCATTCCTATCATCCTTTCTAGGACCTCTCCCCTGAGGTTCTGTTTGCATATTTGTACAGCGTCTTCCTGATGTGGGGGCCACTTGCATCTCATTCTGAGGTTCCTCCACCTCTTGATATAATCAAGGGTTGTTTCATCCGCCCTCTATCTTGTTGAGTAGAGTTCGGCCACTGTGACCTCCCTCTCTGTAACATGGAATCTTTCTCTAAACTTCCTCTACATGTCCGACCAGTCGCTGATCGACCTGGCCGGGAGGCTGGAGTATCATTCAAAAGCGAGCCCCGTCAGCGAGGACCCAAAAATTTTTAGCAAATATGACTCGTCGGTGGCCAGATCACCCATGACGGTCATGTAGTAGGCGACATGTTCTTTCGGGGATCCCTTCCCGTTGAACTTGTCGAATTTTGGTGGCTTTCTAATCCCGGGAGGGAGCCGCTTGGCAGCATGGTGCGGCGGTTATGGAACCCTATATGTATCTGATGAGGACATCTCACGACACTCCCTTTGGCTCGGGTCGCCTGCACACTCTTGATGTGGATTGACTATGATCTACACTTGTTATCTTCGTTTCCTAAGTTTCATCTTATGTATTTTCCCTTTTATTGAGTCTTATCTTATGTACTTTCTTTTATTGAGTCATGTTGTTCTAGTCTATTTCTCTTATTTTGTTTAATTGGGCCTTAGTACCTTAGTTTGGGCCTAATGGATTGAGTCTAGGACTTGTTGGGTCTTTTGTCTTAATGTCAGGGTCATTTTGGTCATGTAAAGAGTGGTTACCTATAAATAGGCCCCATCTCTCTCCATGTAATCACTTTTGATGAATATTGAAGAAAGCATTCCAAATCCCTCTATATCTCTCATTATCTATCTCTCTCTCTCTCTCTCCTTCTCTCTCCCACAAGGGGGCTGCGCCCCATTCTCTCTCTCCCCTCTCCCACCTACCTCTTAACTCCCCTCCCCTCATTCAATCCCCTTCCCAACCGCCCACCACTCCATTAACTCCCCCTTATTCCCAAGAAAGCCTCCACCAATCTCTACTCCACCCTCCAACCACCACCTACCCCATTCCCTTCCCCAAGCACCTTTTCCACCCCCCCAAGGTTGAAGGGGCCCTTCCCTAGGCCAAATTTAAACTTCCCTCCATTAGGGCTGTGCCCCCTCACCTCCCCCATCACCCTAGGTCGCCCTCCCCTTCCCCTACCCAAGCCACATTCGCCCCCCTCTCCCCTTGCTCTCCCATTGCACACCTAGAAGCTCCACCTTCCCCTCCACTCATCTCACTGCCTCTCCAGCCCATTTTGCCCCCCCCACCTTCATCTCCATAGCCTTCACAACCCCTAAACACCTCCCATCTCTTTCCCATAGCCAATATTCAACCCTTCCACCCCATACCCTCTTGGCCACCCCCTCCCCCACACCCTCTTCTTCACCATATTCTATATCTGTTGCAGGCAACAGAGTTGCAGTGACTTGCAGAAGTAGCCACGACCTCCCCTCAAGGATTCAAGTGGCAAGGCTTATATTTCTGGAATCGTCTACGAGTCAGCTTTCCAACGGTGGTGGTCTCGCCGGCTTCCGAGCTTGGAGCTGTTCGGAGGAGCAAATCTTGTCCAACTGCGCTTGCTGTCCCAGTCTGAAGACCTGAAGCTGAAAGCTGAAGCCACCACGACCAGCTCGGGACAGGTTTGGGTGCCATTTTTGGAGGGCAGTAACTACGTCCAGTTAGATTTCATCTCCAAGAAGAAGGATCTCAATCGGCCACCGGAGCTCCCAGTTACGATTTTCTTCGCCGGAGTGTGCAGTCTTCCCCCTATGGGTCCAGGTTTGACCTGTCCCCACTTATCTGGCCACCATTCTCTTCTCCGACCTCCGATTGGGGCCCCGTCAACTCCTGCTCGAATCTACTCCGACCACGATCGCGTCACAGCTAGTAAATCTCAATTGGAGTTCAGGAGAATCCGCAGCACCTTCTGCAACTGACTGCACCAGTTCTGCACCAGCCAGAGACAAAACGTTTCTGTCCTGTTCCAGTCGCAGGCCCGATCAGCCCCGAGTTCCAGAGCCTTCCCAAAAATTCAGACATCATCCTTGGTCCGTTGGAAAACTTTTGGCACAAGTTTGATCAAGATCTGAGTTCCGTGGAGTCCGTGGTGGCGCCATCACCGACACCCTGTCCAGAGAATCTGAAGATTGGCAGAACCGGTGGAGCTTGGAAGTCGGGCTTTTCTTTCATAATTCCCCCACCCCGCTTGGCCGGCTAAAGGCCCCTCCCTGCGTGGAGGTAGTTTTGATTGTAATAAGTTTAATCCCCACCCCAAGATCACCCCTCCTACGAGAGGCGTAGTGCTGTACTTCTTTAATTTTCAGGTCAAGCGACACCGCCGCAGCGATCGGGTGTATACCCTCGCTTCCCGGCGCGCCCTCGTCTCCGAGCGGGATCGGTGTTTTCACACCGATCAGGTGAGCACCTGATACCATCCTTGATTGCCACTATTCTGCAAATTTAGTATTACTTTGTATGCCCGTCGGACGGTGAGAAGAGAGCCCGATCTTGTTTGCTACTTTGAAGGTGTCCACCACGGACCGAGAGTGAGTGCCACCCAAACCCCGCCCTGCGGGCCTGCCGCCCACGAAGTTGGGAATCCCAGGCCCTTTGGGGGTCAGCCTAAGCCAACTAAGTCACTTAGAATCATTGGGTCTCACCTCGGACCCTCACCATCATCCCCCGGCCCCACCGGGTGATCGCGTGTGCCGTGTGAGTGAGCTGCTATCGTGAGAATCATTGGAGTGCTTGTATGCTTGCGGCTCTAGGTCCTAGGGTCATCAACTCATACTTAGTCAACCTTGGGCTGTGCCACATCAAGTGGTATCAGAGCGGTCATAGGCTTGTCCTTACAAGTCTAGTCTTAGGTCACACTAAGTCAATCATAGGTGCATCCGCACACCCTTGCATAGCCCACCCAACTTTGCATGACCACTCGTAGTGGAGCTCATTATCAAGTTAATCCATCCTCTTCCAATACCACTATAAATCCCAACCCCCAAGGGATGCCTACCACTAACTCACATGACCTCCCTAACCATGTTAGTTATCTCATGAGGACCTTGACCTATGCCAATGAGCGGCTTGATAACCTATCGGGTCGACTTGACCAAATAGGAGAAAATGGGCCCTCCCCAAGGGCAGATGATAGTAGGGCTCCTCCCCCACCCCCCATCTTTGATGGAACTCATCCTATTGACTATTTAGATTGGGAAGTCTCAATGGACCATTACTTCACTTGGTACCCCATGTCCGAGGATGAGAAAGTCCGATTTGCCAAAATGCAACTTACCAAACGGGCAGAAATGTAGATCCTAATAAATCCACTTAAGGAAAAATTAAGAATATGAATAAATAAGCATGAAATAGCACGAGGTGCTAAGGGGAATTTGTGATCGCCAGAGACGCGAACGCCTCAAAAGTATAAGAATAATAAATAGGGAGGGATCACGATATAAATACCTTAAAAGCGCGGGTGATTGTGAATGCTCCTTTCTCTTCTAATCGGCCGGCCGATGAAGAGAGTTCTTCAATTAATTACCCTTGCAAACAAAAAAACAAACACCAACAAAGATATGGATTAGAAACATGGTGAGTGTAGCATCAAATCCATATATATAGATGAGCATGAAAACATGTGCAAGAACACACCTTAAGGGTGGTTGCCCTTAAACCCCTATGCAAAGAGGGTGTGGAAAAATATGATGAATGCAAAATAAAACAAGGGGAAAGAGTGCAATAGTTGCACTAAGGGGAGATACTCAACATAGTTGAGATAAAAATATAAACATGAACATGAACATGCATGTATATGAACAAACCGATGATGATAAAACAAAAGTAAAGAGATGAGGGTGATAAAAGAAAATCTGATCGTTTGCTCCTTGGCTTGGATTCTCGATGGGGAGAAAACTTCAAGAGGATGAAGAATGAAGCATAGAAGCCCCTCCTTCAGCCAGCAGCGACCTGCGTGAGAAGAAAAAGAAGAAAAAAAAACAAAGAAACAGAAGAAGAAGAAGAAGAACAGAAGAAGAACAGAACGGAGGGAGGAAGAAAGAGTTCGAATCCAACCGATTAACAGAGCTCAGAAGCTCTATTAATAAGTTGAAAAAGAGATAAGAAGGAAAGAGTCTAAAGGAGGAATAGATAAGAAGGGGCAAGAGCCCAAAGAGGGGAGGATTAAGCTGGGAAGAGCCCAAACGAAGCAGGGACTCTCTGGGGAAAGGCTGCGTTCGTTCGGAACAAAAAAGTGAAACACGACCTGGACCAGGGCGTCAATTCAAGAATTGACGACCTGCATAAAGGGCGTTTCTTAAAAACACGCCCTGCACAAGGGCATTTCTAAAAAACCAATTTTTAGAAATAAAAACTCTAATAGTAAAACACGCCTCAACCAAAGCCACGTTTAAAAAACACGCCCCTGGGAAGGGCGTTAATTTCAAGTTTTTAAAGTGAAGGAAGTCGGTCAAACATGAAGAATTGACGCCCTCAGGCGTGGGCGTCCTTTCTCCAAGAAACGCCCTAGATCAGGTCGTGTTTTAAAAACACGCCCTTACCCAGGTCGTGAATTTCAAAATATTCAGATAAATGCCCAGAAAATCCAGAAAAATAGGAAAAAGGAGGAAATGAGGAAAAAATAGGAGAAATTCAAGAAAAGTGGGAAAAATCACTCAAACAAGCTAATTTGAGGGTCAAATGGGGCATTGCATGGCAATATGAAATATACTTAAAATAATGTCAATTTTAGCGTGTCTACAGCTGCCCCGCCTTGGCGTCTGCTTTGCAAGGGAGCGTAGCAAACTGAAAAGTAGATGCCAAGGTGTGATGAGACACGCAATCAACATCACTTGATGAGAATCAAATCAAAAGCACGAGATGAAGCAAATCTCGGGAAATTCAATGAAATCAACAATGTTTGGATAAAAGGGGAGTTGTGCACGCGGTGCACGAAGGAGATAAAATAAATGATCAACTTCCAGCGCGGTGGAAGTACCCCAGGTCACAAACCTGTAAGTTTCACCATTGGGGAGCGGTTACCAGCCAGTGGACGTGCTGCAGCCAAGGTGGATCAAAGGAAAGGATTGAAATAAGATGATAAAAATCCAAACAAGGAGCTTTCGAGAAAATCACCCAAAACAGCAACAAAACGAACTGAAGATTCAATCCGGCATGGAATATCTCATATCTGGAAAGATTAAGATCAACTTCAACCCTCAAAGTCAGCTCATCAGAATGATTTTTCAACAATTGTTTCAAATTCCTACATGAATGCATGCTGGGTTTAAAAGGAAAAATTAAATCAAATGAAAATATAAGATAATCAAGGATAATATTGCTAAGCTGCCAAGACTGGGTCAAGAAACCGATTTCACGAGCTGATACTAAGCCGAAGCCCGTTTATCCACGCACCAACTCATAAAAAGGAACCATCGTCCCCAGTCTCGGACGGCTCAACGGCCTATCCGTATGACTAAGATGCCTCTGGAATCGTCATCGTTTTTGATGAAGGGGAACTCAAATTTCAGATTTATCAAAGCCACAAGGTCCTTGATATAATCTAGTAGCATATGTAACATATAGTAAAATGCATACAGGAGATGGTGGTGCAATGAGCATGGGAACTGAGAACTGAGCTGCAAGCACCGTGGGGCTTGGATGATGATGCCCAGTCGGTGGGACCAAGAGCTTCTTATCCTGCGCTCAAAAATTCATCAGCCAAGATATAAAAGATAACAAGCAATGAATAAGGCATTTAAGCGTAGCAAGCATAGCATGAATCAAAGCATCAATAGCATGTCACAACATAGTAACCATTATGAGTTGAATCATGATATTGCAAAGCATCATTGTTTGTTATTTTGTCATGAGGATGCCAACTTGGCTAATCAAGATTTGGAGTTGAATGATCAAGATCTGATAATGCCCATCGGCAGAATTGATCAAGAGAAATTAGTAGGAGTTGATTGAAAGATCTGGAGATGAATAATCAGAATGATAATCAGGAGATATAACCAAAATGATATAAGGAGGTGATAACCAAAAATGCCCAGGGTGGCATGTCATGAGAATATCGGGAGAATCAATAGATTGATAGCAATGAGTGGAGATAGGACTCATCCCGTGCTCTTGGTCCTTGCAAAGCTGTTCCTGCAAAACACCATCAGAAAATACAATGTAATTTTTATGGAGTTTTTTTTGAAATATGCAAATTTTTATGTGGTTTTTGAAAATATACTCAAATTTTTATGAATTTTGAAAAAATATGCAAATTTTTATGGGTTTTGAAAAATATTTCAATTTTTATGAATTTTGGGAAAGATATTCAAATTTTTATAGATTTTGGACAAGAAATATTCAATTTTGTTTGATTTTGGTTAGACATTGCTAAAGTAGCATCAAAGGGTGTCTTAAACCACTGGCTAGGGGTCCTCGTTCCTTCCCCTTTTGCTAAAAACTGCCTAAAGCTAGGCGTGCATTGAAGGGTGGCGCCCTATAACCGACTGCCCTTGATCAACGGTACCCCTACCAAGGCCATACCTGAGAAATGTTCGATCTTGGAGGGAGAAGAGAAGAATAATTGGAGATAAGCTTTATGCAGGATGGGAGATGTCGGGACTTGAATTCTTTCCAAGGTGTTCCCCCTCAAAGAGGTAGTCTGTTGCGCCGGGACTTTATGCCTTTGATTTTTAGACCCTTGACATGCATACGACCAGGATTTTCCCTGCGGGGACTTTGCCACTCTTGTCATGCCATAATTCACAATCTTGATTTTATCGAAATTCTGACTTGATTTTCATAATAGCCCTTTTGGCGAGATGTATATCATGAAATTCATATTTAGTTTGGGTCAAGACTGCCCCTATTTGAGACTCCTCTCGTATTGGGGATTACCAAGGTTGGTCATCTCATCCGTCAACCTCTTGCCCCTGCACGTGGCCGAGTAAAGAAGAGAAAAGACTTTCAGATATACTCATGGCATGGCCAAGGTAGCAACGGTGTTTAACCAAAGGAGCCGGCTAAGGACGCCGTGAAGTGTGTGAGGTGCCCAGCTGAGGGTTGATCTTAACAAGCAGGGAGAGAATGTTGAATTCCCAGCGCGGGGTTCTTATTAACCAAGGTGCTGCATAAGCAAGCCTAAAGACTCTTTTTAACAATGATTTAATTTAACAAAAGCCTAAGATAAAGATCTAAAACACCACTCTTAATCTTGTTAGGAAGCACTTCATTTTGAAAATCATGCTTGAAGTAATGAGGTAATGATATCATATAAATGCATACTTACGTCAATATATTACCTTGCAACCTTTGTTAAAGCAGCTGCCGCGAGAGGTTGATCATCGTGGGATAGTCCTCTTAGGCAGATAAAGGATTGGAAGCAAAGGATTGAAAGTGGCTTAACAAGAAGGAGTGGTGCCAAGACCAGACTCAGACGAATAAGGAAAAAAAGGAAAAGAGGCGAGGGCTAGAACTCCCTCACTAAGGCGCGAGACCCTGATCACATGGAACAGTCTACAGAAGGAGAGGAGAATTAGAAGGAGGAATGAGGACTAAAGCCTCGAAAGCAATGGGAGAATGGGCAGATGCCCAAGGCAGTGGATGTGGAAGAAGTTGGGTCGGACCCAGAATCAGGAGGAATTAGAAGAAGAAATTGGTAGATAGAAAGAGGCGGATCCGGAGGGTCCGGAGGCAGAGGAGAATCATGAGAGGAAAAATCCGAAGGCTCCGGAGGGATGACAAAAGAAGGGACGCGATGCCCTGAGATGAAATAGGGAAAAAGATGATGGAAAAGGAAGAAAAAAATGAAGGATGTGATGTTCAGGAAGATTAGAAAGATGAATCGGAAGAAAGATGGAGGGTCCGAGGTTCCGGAGGAAGCAAATGCCGAGGGACGCGATGCCCAGGGAGGAGAGAAAAATCCGGAGGTTCCGGAGGAATGAAATCAGGAAGGAGAAGGTGGAAAGGGGCGTCGTGCCCGAGGGAAAAGTCCGGAGGTTCCGGAGGAAGCAAATAAAAAAGGTGGAGAGGGGCGTCGTGCCCAAAGGGAAAGTCCGGAGGTTCCGGAGGAAGCAAATAAAAAAGGTGGAGAGGGGCGTCGTGCCCAAAGGGAAAGTCCGGAGGTTCCGGAGGAGGAAAATGAAAAAGGTGGAAAGGGGTGTCGTGCCCGAGGGGAAAGTCCGGAGGTTCCGGAGGAAGCAAATCAGGAAGGAGAAGATGGAAAGGGGCGTCGTGCCCGAGGGGAAAGTCCGGAGGTTCCGGAGGAAGCAAATCAGGAAGGAGAAGATGGAAAGGGGCGTCGTGCCCGAGGGAAAAGTCCGGAGGTTCCGGAGGAAGAAAATGCCGAGGGACGCGATGCCCTGGGAAGAAGGGAGAGAAATCTGGGAGATGAAAATGTTGGAAAGGGGCGCGATGCCCGAGTAATGAAGATGAATATGAATAAGATGGGAAATGCGGAGGATCCGGCGGTGCCGAAAGGCGGGGAAGATACGGGTTTGGAGACCCGGGAAGCAGGAGGTGCAAATGCATATGAATGCAATAGAATGGACGTGATGAATGCAGTGAATGCATGAACGCAATGAAATGCAAAGAAGATGAGGAATGTGAAGGGTGAGAGGGTGAGATCCTCCTCTTTCCCCTGGGAGTGGCCCATGAAGAAAACGTGATAGACAAGAATATGGATGGAGTGGGATAGAGGGTGGATAAAGGAGTGGAAGACCCCTTAGCGCCAAAATAACCGCCCCTCCATGGCAGCGAAAGTGTATAGCCAATTGGCCCAATGGAAGAAGCTTCAGTAATAAATAACAACCCCCTTGGAAGGCAAAGAACAACAATGTGAGAGGATTGGAAAGTTGGAACATGAAGCATTGTGCTACCCATTAACTGTGGCGTATATGGAGTGTTGAACAAAATGGGCATTCGCCCCTTGCATGGAAGAATGGATTCAGGATTTGGAAATTGGAACAAGGGGTGCCCTGCCCGGCCCTTGGGTGACATCAACACCTGGCATTCTCTTCTGAACAATGACGGTGACTTGGCCTCCGCGACCATGCTTGGCACAATAATCCGGATTGGCATCCGGTAAATGAATTCTTGAATCTTGAATCGCATAGCCGTGGCCAAATCTATCTTGCCCGGCTCTTGATCATCCTTGGCGCAAGTACTTATAGCAGCGTTCCCCTTCCGAGTAATAAGGGGAGGTGAGGCGGAGGCGGAAGGCTCCGTGGATGGTGGAGGTATAATGGAAAGTGTAATGGGAGGTGTTGTAGAAAGGATGAGTGGAAGTGGAGGTTCAAACACGCCGAGCTTCTCCCTTTGCTCGAAAGCAGTCGGGGTTGGCTTGAGTGCAAAAAGTGGTGGATCCTGCTCAGGACTAACCATAGGTGAAGGGTTAAGTGGTGGAGTAGGCAATGTGGGTTTTGGGGTTAAAGGGATAAGGGAAGGTTGAGGTGGTGGTAATGGGAGGTTAATTGGGGAAGATTCGAAGGTGGGCTCAGTGGAGGCTGGTGATATGGAGGTTAATGGCATAGCTGGTGGAGGTGTAATTGATGGGGGTTTAATTGGTGAAGGTGTAATTGGTGGAAGTATAATTGTGGGAGGTGTAATTGGTGGGGGTTTGTTGCGGAGAAAATGCCGAACGGGGCGAGCGGCGTTGGGAGTGGGAGGAGACTCAAGATGTGTCGGCGTGGGTGATTGAAATATCGACCCATCGTCGTAACACCAAGAGGTCTCAAAAACAGGGGTAGGGTTAGGGACGGTGGCTTCATCCTGAGCAGGAGGTTCATCGAATGATAATGGGGGAAGTGGAAAGCGAAGGAAACTCGGAAGGGGTGCCTGCGGAGCTTCATCATCGTATACCGGCTCAAGTGCTTCAATTGCCGGTTCTTGCTTGCTTGAAACGCCAATGTCGCAGTCATCCATCCTATCCTTCCACTCTCTCTCCATCTTTGTAATGTCATTTAGGAAGGCATGGAGAGGGTTGACCGGAGTGGGAGGAGCCGTGACCTTCTTTAATTGTTCCTCCATTAAAGTGATTTTGTCAAGAAGAGTTTGCTGGAAGGGGGTGACTTGAGCAACCGAGGGTTGGCAGGGCCTTGAAGGAGGGGTTGTATAAAAAGGCCGTGGAGGGGAATCAACCGGCTGACCCGTAGAAGAACCCGGATGGACCGGATTACAAGGAATATAAGGGCCTCGGGGCCGCGATGGAGGAGGAATAGAAGGAGGCGGGTGATGGGCCACCCGAGGAGGAGTGTGAATAGAAGGAGATGGGTAATGGGCTACCCGATTAGGATTGTGAATAGACAAGGGAGGTGGGTGATGGGCCACCCGTGTAGGATTGGAAGGAGGATGAGATGAATGAGATGCACCCTCAACGGCGGCCTTAAGGGCTTGGATCTGTTGAGGGGTGAGATGATCTAATGCGTGCAAGATTCGGGAGACCTTCTCATCGTTGGGAGGGGACGGCCCTGAGGGAATAGTGGCCCGAAATTGAGTAGGGGGACCATGAGAATGGACATTGCCCATGGGCTGGGCATGACCATAAGAATGAGGACGTGGTCCCTTGAGAGTATGGTGAGAATTTTGACGAACATGTTGAAATTGAGGGGAATAAGACGTGCATGGTTGTGCATCCTCATGAATTAACTTAAACATGTTGGTTTTCTTATCATGGTAAGCCATTATACAATCAATCAAATGTGCAATCAACACAGTTTACCAAGATAGCAAACAAATTAGAATGATTCCCTTTGATTTCTTTGTGTATGATCCTTGGTGAATTAATGTTTTTCAACAAAGTTGGAGCGATTCACACAAGGTAGGATCCTAGTTTCAATATGATTTCACTTCAATGCCAACTAGGAACACTCTCTCACCACGTATAGGCCAACTAACCCCGGGACTTCAAAAGGGTACAACCTGCCCGGCGTCCGTGAGGGAATCCACAGGTGCGGGGGCTTACGGAGGCTTGGTTTAGGAATTTCCAATCCAAAGAGACGGAATGCTCAATGGAGGGTCGTTCCTTCACCAAGAGGGTGTGTGGATCCTAGTGTGAGGAGAGGAGGTCTCCCAAGCCAATGCAAAGATGAATGAATGCAACAGATATAGGCAAATCACAATGATAAACAAGAGCAATCAATATGATAATCACTGGAGCACGGCTCTGAAAAACACAGGCAGAAGACGACCGGGGGAAGGTCGCTACCAACAAAAGAGACGCCCTGGGGCAGGGCGTGAATCACTGTGGAGGGCCCACAGGAGCGAAAAAATGCGCCCTGATATGGGACGCTACAAACCAAATAAACGCCTCCTGGTGAGGGCGTCAACTCGTAAAGGGTGCACGGCCAAATCAAGACACGCCCCTGGCCGAGGCGCTATGCAATAAAAAGGCGCCCTGTGGCAGGGCGTTAATTCACAAAGCACCAGGGACGCGCTGGAAAACGCCCTTGCCAGAAGGCGTTATAGAATCAAAAGGCGCCCTGTCTGGGGGCGTTAATTTTAAACACGCCCCAGGTTGAGGCGTTAATTCACAGGAAGCTCAACGACCGGCAAAATGAAAACACTCACAGTCACACAAATAAGGCAATCAACAGGATATCATGCTCATTAAGATTTTTTTATTTTTAGGAGGATAAGTGGAATTTCTAAAAAGAAGATCTAATAAACTAGCCAATCACTAGTGAGGAGAGTGCAAAGCACAATAGAGGGTGCCCGTGGGACACAAGGGAAAGGGTACCGAGGGTACCAAGGGGAAAGGGCACGCGAGGGTGCCAAAGGGGAAAGGGGTAATAAAAAAAAGAACAATAGGGGTTCCACCGTGATCGCCAATTTGTAGATCCTAATAAATCCACTTAAGGAAAAATTAAGAATATGAATAAATAAGCATGAAATAGCACGAGGTGCTAAGGGGAATTTGTGATCGCCAGAGACGCGAACGCCTCAAAAGTATAAGAATAATAAATAGGGAGGGATCGCGATATAAATACCTTAAAAGCGCGGGTGATTGTGAATGCTCCTTTCTCTTCTAATCGGCCGGCCGATGAAGAGAGTTCTTCAATTAATTACCCTTGCAAACAAAAAAACAAACACCAACAAAGATATGGATTAGAAACATGGTGAGTGTAGCATCAAATCCATATATATAGATGAGCATGAAAACATGTGCAAGAACACACCTTAAGGGTGGTTGCCCTTAAACCCCTATGCAAAGAGGGTGTGGAAAAATATGATGAATGCAAAATAAAACAAGGGGAAAGAGTGCAATAGTTGCACTAAGGGGAGATACTCAACATAGTTGAGATAAAAATATAAACATGAACATGAACATGCATGTATATGAACAAACCGATGATGATAAAACAAAAGTAAAGAGATGAGGGTGATAAAAGAAAATCTGATCGTTTGCTCCTTGGCTTGGATTCTCGATGGGGAGAAAACTTCAAGAGGATGAAGAATGAAGCATAGAAGCCCCTCCTTCAGCCAGCAGCGACCTGCGTGAGAAGAAAAAGAAGAAAAAAAAACAAAGAAACAGAAGAAGAAGAAGAAGAACAGAAGAAGAATAGAACGGAGGGAGGAAGAAAGAGTTCGAATCCAACCGATTAACAGAGCTCAGAAGCTCTATTAATAAGATAGAAAAAGAGATAAGAAGGAAAGAGTCCAAAGGAGGAATAGATAAGAAGGGGCAAGAGCCCAAAGAGGGGAGGATTAAGCTGGGCAAGAGCCCAAACGAAGCAGGGACTCTCTGGGGAAAGGCTGCGTTCGTTCGGAACAAAAAAGTGAAACACGACCTGGACCAGGGCGTCAATTCAAGAATTGACGACCTGCACAAAGGGCGTTTATTAAAAACACGCCCTGTACAAGGGCATTTCTAAAAAACCAATTTTTAGAAATAAAAACTCCAATAGTAAAACACGCCTCAACCAAAGCCACGTTTAAAAAACGCGCCCCTGGGAAGGGCGTTAATTTCAAGTTTTTAAAGTGAGGGAAGTCGGTCAAACATGAAGAATTGACGCCCTCAGGCGTGGGCGTCCTTTCTCCAAGAAACGCCCTAGATCAGGTCGTGTTTTAAAAACACGCCCTTACCCAGGTCGTGAATTTCAAAATATTCAGATAAATGCCTAGAAAATCCAGAAAAATAGGAAAAAGGAGGAAATGAGGAAAAAAATAGGAGAAATTCAAGAAAAGTGGGAAAAACCACTCAAACAAGCTAATTTGAGGGTCAAATGGGGCATTGCACGACAATATGAAATATACTCAAAATAATGTCAATTTTAGCGTGTCTACAAGAAACTCATTGGTTGCAAATTGTCGGGTTAAGGATACTTAGAAGGGAAGATCCCATCACCACTTGGGAAAACATGAAGGAACACCTTAGTGCTAGATATGTGTCCCCTTCCTATTCAGATCACCAAAGCTCAAGGAACCCTTCAATTCCTTCATTCCCACCCGACCAACCCAAGACCCCGATCACTCAATTCTCACCACTTCCCTCCTCTCCCACCACAACCCCTCCTTCACCCCCTAAAAAGGACACACCTCCCAAAACCAATCAAACTAAGCCTCCACACCCACCCCACCTTCCTCTTCCAACCCCAATCTTATCCCAACCTAGGCCACCACTACTTCCAACCCCACTCTAAGTCCGACCTCGTTCACCACCCCGGATGCACCATGCCCCGATCATCATCACCCCACCCACAACGTACCTACCCACCTCCTTGGTAGAAGAACCCATAATCCTAACACAAGACCCCATAGTGGTGAACACGCGGATCCAACCCCCACTTTGAAAGAAACACATGCCCAAGATGAGGACAAAGCTTTGCACTCTATGCCCTCTCCTCTAGTAGGGAGTGAACTCATCATAAGTGGGTCCTTGTCTAGATGGTTAAAAGAGAGCCCAGCTCACCCGATCATGGCCTACCCTTCCTTGGAGCGACACCTCCCCATAGTGCCCTTCAACTCCTATTGCACCACCATCCAATCATCTTACCAGTGGAGACACTAGGAGACCTTCTCAAGGGCTTAGCTTGGCAATTTGAGTTGACCGGCTTGTTGACCCCCATGGCCCACCAATCTAGGAGCCTTGACCTCCTACACCTTTGTGTCGGGTCTATCACCTCGGTTTGCACCATTGGTTGCTACACTAGCGACCTCCTCCTATTCCTCCCTACACCCGATGAGCCCGACCTTCTCCTCAATTTGGAGTTTATTATATCGGGTAGAAAGCCAAAACCTCCCTTCATAGCCGATCCACCCACTAAGAACTTTGGCCCAATCATTTCATTAGAGGAGGATGATCCAACACCATATTGTAAGGACCTTGAGGATGTTGAGATGAACTTAGAGCCCCTTTCCCCCGGGTACACTTATATATGTTGATCCTTTTGACCCCTCCCAATGGGAACCCGGGAACCCATGTGATCCACCCACATCACTTATCACCCACTCCTTCCTACCCTCACCCACCATGTTGGGCCAAGCCCACCTCTCCCAAGTCCCGGGCGGCACAAGGGTAGCTATGACCAAGGAAGATCTACACCTAAGGAACAAGGATGTGCCTCTCCCCATGATGTCCACCTTCCTTGACCCCTTCGACCCTTTTGAATGAAAACTCCAATGCCAAACCATACCCCAACACATCAAAGTCATTTTCGGGTTAGGAAAACATGTGACTTGGCACCTCGAACCACTTGGCATGATTCATAAGTCGGGTACATTCATTCATATCACCCACATGTTAAGTCGGAAACATGAGTGGTCCATATTTGGATGTAATGGTCCACCTCCATTCATCATGAGTCTTAGGCATGAAAGGAGCATACATGGATGTCTGGGTCCCCCGACATTTGTCACACCCATGCATAAAAGGTTCATCTATGGATGTCCCAGCCCTCCTAAGTCTGTCACAGTCTTCATGACATCAAAATATGATTGGTCTACATTTGGCTGCCCCGGTCCACCTTTGCACACCATACTTTTCACACCAACACCGCATAGTAGTACATGGCATACGCATTCACGCAAGCCGTATAGGAAAGAGCAATGAGGCTTACAAAAGGCAGGCAGATGCTCGACGACGCCACTGCGAGTTCCAAGTGGGAGACTCGGTGATGGTGAGGTTGGAGCGGCTCCTTCCGGGGCCTACCTCCAAGTTGAGGGCACGAGGTTCGGGACCCTTTCGAGTTCTAAGACAATTTGACAGTAATGCTTATGAGCTAGACCTACCTGAGGGTTTTGGGGTACACCCTACCTTCAATGTGGCGGACCTGGTACCCTACAAGGGCCCCGCGGTGGAACCCAGTGAGGAGCTCGAGCCTTTACCCCCCCTTGAGAGAGACACACCTGGTGGGACTCCACTTCATAGCTTGAGAGACCGACGAGAGCAGGTAGAAGCAATACTGGATGAGCAGAGTATCATTACTAGGCACAAGGTGTATCAGCGCTACCTGGTTAGGTGGAAGAACCGCTCCCCGACAGAGGATACTTAGGTGAGTCGGGAGGACCTGCTGCGCTTGGACTCCGATATTCTGAAGCGTTACTACAGCCAGGCAGACCCATACTCGACGGGATCGAGTTCTCCCCACCCCGGGGGATTTGATGAGGACATCTCACGACACTCCCTTTGGCTCGGGTCGCCTGCACACTCTTGATGTGGATTGACTATGATCTACACTTGTTATCTTCATTTCCTAAGTTTCATCTTTTGTATTTTCCCTTTTATTGAGTCTTATCTTATGTACTTTCTTTTATTGAGTCATGTTGTTCTAGTCTATTTCTCTTATTTTGTTTAATTGGGCCTTAGTACCTTAGTTTGGGCCTAATGGATTGAGTCTAGGACTTGTTGGGTCTTTTGTCTTAATGTCAGGGTCATTTTGGTCATGTAAAGAGTGGTTACCTATAAATAGGCCCCATCTCTCTCCATGTAATCACTTTTGATGAATATTGAAGAAAGCATTCCAAATCCCTCTATATCTCTCATTATCTATCTCTCTCTCTCTCCTTCTCTCTCCCACAAGGGGGCTGCGCCCCATTCTCTCTCTCCCCTCTCCCACCTACCTCTTAACTCCCCTCCCCTCATTCAATCCCCTTCCCAACCACCCACCACCCCATTAACTCTCCCTTATTCCCAAGAAAGCCTCCACCAATCTCTACGCCACCCTCCAACCACCACCTACCCCATTCCCTTCCCCAAGCACCTTTTCCACCCCCCCCCCCCAAGGCTGAAGGGGCCCTTCCCTAGGCCAAATTTAAACTTCCCTCCATTAGGGCTGTGCCCCCTCACCTCCCCCATCACCCTAGGTCGCCCTCCCCTTCCCCTACCCAAGCCACATTCGCCCCCCTCTCCCCTTGCTCTCCCATTGCACACCTAGAAGCTCCACCTTCCCCTCCACTCATCTCACTGCCTCTCCAGCCCATTTCGCCCCCCCCACCTTCATCTCCATAGCCTTCACAACCCCTAAACACCTCCCATCTCCTTCCCATAGCCAATATTCAACCCTTCCACCCCATACCCTCTTAGCCACCCCCTCCCCCACACCCTCTTCTTCACCATATTCTATATCTGTTGCAGGCAACAGAGTTGCAGTGACTTGAAGAAGCAGCCACGACCTCCCCTCAAGGATTCAAGTGGCAAGACTTATATTTCTGAAATCGTCTACGAGTCAGCTTTCCAACGGTGGTGGTCTCGCCGGCTTCCGAGGTCGGAGCTGTTCGGAGGAGCAGATCTTGTCCGACTGCGCTTGCTGTCCCTGTCTGAAGACCTGAATCTGAAAGCTGAATCCACCACGACCAGCTCGGGACAGGTTTAGGCTCCATTTTCGGAGGGCAGGAACTATGTCCAGTTAGCTTTCATCTCCAAGAAGAAGGACCTCAATCGGCCCCCGGAGCTCCCAGTTACGATTTTCTTCGCCGGAGTGTGCAGTCTTCCCCCTGTGGGTCCAGATTTGACCTGTCCCCACTTATCTGGCCACCATTCTCTTCTCCGACCTCCGATTGGGGCCCCGTCAACTCCTGCTCGAAGCTACTCCAACCACGATCGCGTCACAGCTAGTTTCGTCTCAATTGGAGTTCGGGAGAATCTGCAGCACCTTCTGCAACAGACTGCACCAGTTCTGCACCAGCCAGAGACAGAACGTTTCTGTCCTGTTCCAGTCGCCGGCCCGATCAGCCCCGAGTTCCAGAGCCTTCCCAAAAATTCAGACATCATCCTTGGTCCGTTGGGAAACTTTTGGCACAAGTTTGATCAAGATCTGAGTTCCGTGGAGTCCGTGGTGGCGTCATCACCGACACCCTATCCAGAGAATCTGAAGATTGGCAGAACCGGTGGAGCTTGGAAGTCGGGCTTTTCTTTCATAATTCCCCCACCCCGCTTGGCCGGCTAAAGGCCCCTCCCTGCGTGGAGGTAGTTTTGATTGTAATAAGTTTAATCCCCACCCCAAGATCACCCCTCCTGCGAGAGGCGTAGTGCTGTACTTCTTTAATTTTCAGGTCAAGCGACACCACCGCAGCGATCGGGTGTATACCCTCGCTTCCCGGCGCGCCCTCGTCTCCGAGCGGGATCGGTGTTTTCACACCGATCAGGTGAGCACCTGATACCATCCTTGATTGCCACTATTCTGAAAATTTAGTATTACTTTGTATGCCCGTCGTACGGTGAGAAGAGAGCCCGATCTTGTTTGCTACTTTGAAGGTGTCCACCGCGGACCGGGAGTGAGTGCCACCCAAACCCCGCCCTACGGGCCAGCCGCCCACGAAGTTGGGAATCCCAGGCCCTTTGAGGGTCAGCCTAACCCAACTAAGTCACTTAGAATCATTGGGATTCGCCTCGGACCCTCACCATCATCCCCCGGCCCCACCGGGTGATCGCGTGTGCCGTGTGAGTGAGCTGCTATCGTGAGAATCATTGGAGTGCTTGTATGCTTACGGCTCTAGGTCCTAGGGTCATCAACTCATACTTAGTCAACCTTGGGCTGTGCCACATCAGCATCAAATGTGACGTAGTCGCCTCCACTCCTTTCGGCGAGCTTCATCTTGATCATTCTCTCCACCATCATTTTGTTCATGACGGTTGGATCAATAGGCTCTGGGTAGAAGTGTGCCGGCTGCAGGTAGGGGGTGACTAGGGTGGTCGCCTAGGGATGAGGACGCAGTAATGGAGGTGTCTGGTGCACCTGTGGTAGCACTGGCAGCATCAGCGGCTATGGTGGGCGTTGCTGAGTCATCACCAAGCTTGGTTCTGCCGGCTAGGGCACGGCATAATGTGGAGAGGGGTCACTCCGGTTGATAGCTCCCCGTGATGATTCGCCCAGCATCTCGGGCTGCTTGGAGGTTGAAGACTGCTCTGTCTTCTCCATCGGTTGCTTCTTCAGCAACTCTATCTCTTGGCGGTACCTTTGTAGTATCATTAGTACTGCTAGATCCATAGCTGCAGTACTGGGAATAGCTTCTGTTGTCTCCCCGGATGCACCCTCAGGCAGGATGTCGAGCAAGGCATCTTCTTCTTCTTCCGCTGTCACCACATTGGCAGTCAGGACAGTAGATCCATCACATTGTTGGACATGGGCTAGGGCTTGCTTCCCTCTAGTCGCTGCCAACAGTTCTCTTGCAGCTTCTACCCTTCGAGTGTTCGGCCCTGGCCTACCGGCCAATCGAGCCAGCTCGTGAGGATCTTCTAGAAGCCTTCCATATTGGCCAAATGTGCTAGCCATGTTACAGGTGAAAATCTACATTCTTCTTCTTTGTCTATGAACCTTCCTCTTTCCATGCTCCGGGAAGGTTAGCCTCTCAAACACAGAGATTCTTTTCATTTCTTCACGTCGAGGGGCGATTTCATCAGCTTCAACATCGAAGCCGTCTTCGTAACCATTGTCGTCGACCGACGACGTCATTCTTCTTTTTTCTTCTTCTTCAACTACCGTTGATGGGCAGTAGTCTTCTTTGGCCACGGCTGCTTGTAGTAGCCGTTGTTGGCCCAGCGAGGGGTTGCCTAGACCCCTGAAGTAGCTTCTGACCATATTGGCCATTTCTTCTTGCCCCCGTTCCTGGTATAGGATCGGGGATAGTTGTCGACCTCCCACGGGAGGGATATAAGCAAGCCGGGCTCATCCGGCAAGCTGCTGGAATCTTCTTCCCACTGTGGGGATATTGGCTTGCCGAGCGTAGGCCCTGAAGCTTTTACGGCGTGGAAAGTCCACAACCGTCTCTTCATTCCTTGGGGCCGGGCCCCTTTCCTTCTTCATTCCCACTCCGTCACATGCAGGGCGGTCACGGGTTGGTGTGACCCGGTAGGAGGGCTGGGTCTTTTTAGGGACCCAAACCTGCTTGAATTTCTTCGGCCTGGGGGCCAGCTTCTCACGGCCATGGTGGTCGGCTTCTTCTTTCTCAGCTCTCCTTCCAGAGAGGGCCTGGTAGGAGTTGTGGATAGGTATGGTGGGGACGACCCGATCTGGTACCACCTGAGCGTCGCGTCCATCCAGGAAGATGCGAACTCCACCGATTAGCATGGATTTACCGGATATAGAGAGGCATCCAGTGACAGTAGCAGTATTCCGTCGGAAGCCTCTACGCTGGCGTCCTCTGACATTCTTGACAGGAATGGGGCGGGCCCCATGGGTGATGTGGTGGGAGGGCCCCAATGGGTGATGTGGTGCACCAGGTAGTTGGCGACCGGAATCGGACTCTTGATCGAGCCCACAGAGCATCGAGCCTTCAAGGCCTCGACCTTCTTTGCAGTCTCCTCGGCAGGCTCCGAGGTCTCCACTTGAAGTAGGTCAACAAAGGCCAACCCCAAAAAGTTCGGGAAGCCTACGACAGTAGGGAATGACCCCAAGATAGTGGGCACCGCCAGGTACCCATGTTCAGCATGGCCGACGACGATCGCGGGGCCGAAGGTAACATCAACAAGTCCTGATGATGTCATTATGTGCCTGCTAGACAATGCAAACAAACGATCAGTAGTCTTTGGGAGGGCCTCGGGCCTACGTATCTCGACAAAGAGATGAAAGGTGACACTGGTCCCACCGGGCGTGCCAGACTTGTTGGGATGGTTTATTTGTTAGGTCATTTTGTTCGGGTCAATCAACCAGTTAATTAATAAATAACCAATTGGTTAGTTGACCGTGCAGGCGTGCTAGCCACATAAGTGACAAGTTTATTGTGCGTCCATTCTGACCCGTATGGGCGAGAGTGAGATTCGGGTAAGGACCAACAGTCCGCCATACCATAAAGGCTATGATGTTAATTACATCCCCCATAAGGGAGAAAACCTTTGATTAATTATCGAGATAGCGGGCCGTTCGAGGCCGAAACAAGATGCAAAAGTATGAATGCGACGAGGTCGCATGAAATGCTTTTATCTATCGTGCAAGAGAGGCATGGTTCATTAAGTTGGAGACCCTCGATACGTGGCGGAGAACATAGGTCTGAAGACCACCATCGCGCATGGCAAAGACTTCCGATCAGGAGTAACCCAGGCATTCGTCAATGCCATTTGATATACCGTAGGGGGTCCATGCAAGCATGCATGCATGATGCTCATGATTTTACTAAAGCATGAAGGCAGAGTCATGAAGACAGGCACTAATTGATCCAGTTTATTGATCTCTGCCAAGGGAGACGAAAACGGCAGCAGAGGCATGATAACGAAAGCATGATGAGAGCAAATGCGGTAATAGAAGCATAAATAAGAAAATGGCCTGGACTTGAACATCCTTCTCTTTAATTGGTTTATTATTGATTGGGGTTTATTAATCTTGACCGCGAGAGGTAAGGATCGCTCCGAAGACGAGTGGGTGATTAGAATAGTATAATAATTCAAAACCGATGCGACCACGCGTAGGGATAGGTTTCCCCGGCGTGGCCAAACGTAGGCAAAAGGGCTTAATCCGGCGTGGCCATGGCATGTGTTAAACACGTGTGGTGGCTTTGGGGCGCGCCAGTTTAGGGCTTGTCGGGAACAAGCCAAACAAAATGATGAAGCTTTGAGTCTAGCGTTAATCTGGCGCGGGGGGGGGGGGGGTACCGCGCCGTATTAGGGCGCGCCGGATTAGGGATGCGCCGCTTTAGTTATTTTTTGAAGATTTTTTTGATCTATTTTGACTTATTAAGATGTTGTTGAAGGTTTTGGAGTTAATTGGGTTGATTGCCTGTTGAATTAGAGTCTAGGGCTCTCCAAGAGCAGAGTTGTAGGCTTGTGCAAGGTTCGTACTCGAGCATGGAAGTTTATTACTTAAGAACATGCTTTTATTGAGGTCAATTCATGGAGGTAACTTTATTAATTAAGAAGCCCGGGAAAAATTGGGCAGCATCTCCCCCATCCTGGAAGGATTGCAGGGGAGAAACGGGGTCATACTCACGTGTGGAGTAAGCCTCTAACTAGCCGGTTGGCACAATGGCAGCCATCAGATCCCAATCGGATAGGAAACCCCGAGGACTAGCCTACAAGGGGCACCATGGTTCCGTGGGTTGATCAGGCGGATAAGGTGACTAATGAGGGAAGCAACAATCCGGAGGGTCAGCCTACGAGGGGTGAGCATCCTATAGTCTGCACTATATCCAAGAGAGGGATGACTGTTAGGGAAGGAAGCCCCGAGGACTAGCCTATGAGGGGCACACATCCCTTAGTCACCACAAGGCTCCTAGGGACTGTGGATTTGTTTTGTCGGGCTGAAGCCCCTGTTAATATTCGCCCTGTGGCCCATAGGGAATATCCATCACTCACAGATGGAGCCCCTTTGGCCAATCGACGATTCTATGAAACAGTGGGGAATGTCCCCCTCCCCAGATTACTGGGACGAAGCCAACGGAACTAGGACAATTCGGTGACTGCAAACCACAAACGGGAGGAAAGGAGATATTTGGTATGAGATCCATTTAGTTCATTGACAGATTGCCATTCGCGGAGTTAGTACGTCAATGCTCACGAGATTAGACTAACACTCACGGAGTCATGTAGTTGCTGTGCAGAGAAAGGGGCAAGGGACGTTGCAGAGAGTCGCTGAAGAATCGACCCCCAATTGGGACGGCCAGAGGTGCATACATAAGTATGCCTCTAGTCACGCACCCACAGAATAGATGATGCAAAACACAATCGGCATGTTGGCATGAAGGCCCCGGGGATGGGGAAACATTTATATAGCCCATAGAGTTCCAGGGCACATCCGACATCGGGGAACCCGGATTCGAGAAACGAGCACACAGAGCTATGATTAGACATACCGATTGAGAGGAAAGTGAGAGAGAGACGCAACGTCGAGCATTCAATCCATTAAGGCATATTCATATCATTCATCTCGTGAATAGGGAACCAACATACATATTACAAAGCTCCGGCGCCGACGTTGTCCCACGAACACCATTAAATAGTTGTAGAGAGATTTGAAGAAGAAATCGAAAGAAAGAGATGGTGAGAAAGGGGGAAGATGGGCTCATATCATTGCCCCTTTCCCCCCTTCCACTTACATTACAATGGAAGGGAGAAAATGAAGGAAGACGTCGGATGGAAAACACAAAACCCACCTAAATCTCCTCCCAGAAAATAGAGTATCGTATCTCCTTCTCCTGCTCCGAGGTGCTCTGGCGGAATAGAGGAAGACGGCAGCGGCGAGGAAGCTCTCAGGAAACCCTCCTTCTTCCCCAAGAAAACCCTTTCTCTCTTGAGTGTGATTGGTGGCGGGCTCGCTAGAAACCCTCTCCGCTCGCCTCTTTCAATCCCTATTCTTTTTTCTCAAAATGTTCTCCTCCTTACTTAGTCGAACCAAGTGTTTATTATATAGGCGAAGCCTAATGCGGCATGGGAAATAGCGCGCAGGGATAAAGGGTTCTCCAAACTTTTCGGCGTGCCAGAATTGAGGGCGCCGGATAAGGGGGCGCGCCAGTGAGAAGCATGCCGTATTAGCTTCTTCCGCTTGAGCGGGTTAGCCGGTGGGTCCGGGGATTGTCCTAGGAGTCACCGTGACCATTCATCTCGCCGTAGTCCTTCAAAACCTTGACGGGAAACCTTAACGAAGCCCTCGAGATGACGTATGGCCCCTCTCGGAACCTCGAGTATCTCTGGTTTGAATACGCAGGTTTTCCACTGACATGGCTTTCGACACTATGATTTGTGCTACCAGCTCAGCCTGACTTGTGTTCAAAGCTTCTCGAGGGGTGGAGTAACACCCAGGATAGTTCCGCCTCGACTGGGCAATCATTCGGCCACTAATGGACCCAACTTGGTGAGAAGCCGTACCCGTGAAGGGCAATCGGGCTCTTCTACTGACAGAGCCTTCGGTCCTCCATTCTGAAGAGCTAAGGGCATTCTTTCATCTCTGGAGAATCTTTCATAAGGTGGCGGACCACCGGGTAGACCATTGTCCTTGGTCGGACAGTGGGTGTAGTGTATGCGGCATGACAGAGTCGATGCCGGTTCATTGGGCAGGCTTGGTCGCACTATCGGTTGGTTGTGAATTCATCTCGATTCTCCTGAAGTGAAGTCCCCAGTGTTCATACCAGGCGACTTGAGACTCAGGCAGCTTGAGAAGGCTTCAATTTGTTGATATCCATCGGCTTCTATGCTTCAGTGGGCCGTGTCATTCATCTTTGAGGCTTGATCGCCGTGAATCATATTTTTAGTGCCAACAGTAGGTTACGATTATCGGGAAGGCCGCACACTTGCGAGAGAGGATATTCGGATCCCGCATCTCTGCCACGTACTGGATATTAGTTGAGTCTAGGTTCATATTCGAGTCGGCATTCCAATTTGCATTGTCGTTTAGGGTCATGTTTAGTCCATTGTCAAAGTCCATTAAAGAGTCAGTTTGCTGTGTCACCAAGTGTCAGCATGCCCGTCATGTAGTTCCCAAGTGTCCAATGGACTCCAAGTCGCCCAAGTGATATCACTAGTTACATGACACCCATGGGTTGGGCAACCATTCTCTCCACTTCCGTAGGCCCGAAGCCTCAGACTTTTATGGCTCCAATGACCCGGGAAACTACCTCAAGTGGGAGGCCGCCATGGACAAATATTTTGAATGTTTCACCATGTCCGATGCCATGCAAGTCAATTTCGCCCAAAAGAGGCTTGTCCACAAAGCCGCCTTGAAATGGGAGAGCATTGAGCGCATGAGAGAGGTTAGGAGGCAATGGCCCATCTGAAGGAATAAATAAGTCCTAGATGGTATGTTCTGATACCAAGAGAAAGGGCCGAGGCTCGGATTCAGAAGGGGGTTGAATGAATCCCCTTATAAAACACTTCCCTAATTAAAACTTCCTGATAAAAACTAAAAGCCAATGAACCGTTGTGGAATTAACAAATTCACTAAGTCAACTAAAATGCTTACAGATGATCGGATTAGTGACTTAGGATCAATGTCAAAGGACTCTCAATACAGTCGTCGAACAGACAGTGTGCAATCAACAACCTTACTAGACAAAGAGAAACAGATCATGCCTAAGCATTCACCTAACAGAATAAGATAGGCAATCACACCACAATGGACAGAAGATTTTTAGGTGGTTCGGTCCTCCAGACCTACGTCCACCCCACACTCAAACCAGAGTGTGGATTCCCATTGATACACAGCTTAACTGCTGGGCCTCACAGCTTGCCTACAACCGCTGAGCATCACAGCTTGCTTCCGCTCAGCAATATAGCTTAGCCATCCGCTACCTAACAGCTTGACCCGCTGGGCAATACAGCTTAGCCGACCAGAGGAATCCTCCTCTGCAACCGCTGAGCAACACAGCTTGCTCCGCTGACTAACAGCTTGAAATAAGGTTCAAAAGAAAACAAAAGACAAGAAAACTCAGCAACAGAAAGCTACAAACGATAGCAACACGGATGTGGCTCCAATGGAGCTGACTGGAGTGGATTTGATCCAGAGTCCAGTAGGGACAGATCTTCTGATGAAGCTTCTCTTCTTCTCCTAGAACCCTCTATCTCTTTCTCTATCTTTCTTTCTCTTCTTCTCTCGATCTCTTTATCTCTCTCTCTCTCTCTCTCTTTCACTTATGCTTTGCTCCACTGTTGCTCTCAGATGATCCCTATTCTTTTCTTCTATTTTTCTCCAGGAATAATTCAAGAATAAATTTATTGATGGCAGGAAATGATCTTATATTCTCCTTCAGTCTAAGACTCATGAGCTTTCGCCCTAGGAGTGTGGAGAGAACACTCTCGCCAGGAAGCTTCAGGAATCTTGTCCACGTGTCACAAATCTGGGTACTATAGCTTCCACATGGCAGTCATCTGTCAGGGACGGTCCGCCTTGGATCATGTGCCCTTCTTAACAGTCATGAGCAGTTGACATGTCAGTGTGTCAAGACATATAAACGTCAGATAAGTGTGGAGATTGTATAGACTTACTGAGACATTAAGGCAACCATGCATAGACTTAATATGTCAAAAATGCACATATGCACGGACTCAGTGTTCATAGAGGGGACAAGTGCTCAGACTTGTTTCAAGTGCCGTGCTCAAAGATGCACATGCTACGAATGCCGAGAGTAGTCTTGCACAGACTCAGCATATGCAAGAATCAAGGGTTGCACATACTCTACTATGCATTATGCAAGAGTTAAGACATGCACAAACTTTGTGTGTGCAAGGCAGGAATGCATTGACTCTACGCATGCAAAGTGCAGACTCTGCACATACTGAAAGTGCCATGAGCAATGATGCACAGACTTTTAACATAGTGCACCAGAGATGTGTAAAGGCTCAGTACTGCATCATACACAGACTAGATGAGCAGCGTGCCTTAGCTTGCACATACCTAATCGAGCCAGAGATGAAAGTTGCATAGACTTCGCTATACTCATGTGTGACTTGCCTAAGAGATGTTCACAGACTTTATGTGCATGGTGCAAAAGTTGCACCAACTCAAATGCATGCGGGATAAACAGATGCACCGACTTCGTGTGCCTTGAACGCGCATGCACGGACTTAAGTGCACGCTGTTGAGTTATGGTTTTAATGATTGTTGTAATTGTTAAGTTATGGTTTTGATGATAACTAAACTTAATGTTTGATTACGTGATGATAACTAAACTTAATGTGTGATTACGTGATGATAACTAAACTTATGGTTGATTACACATGCTCTTGATGTTTATGCTGGTTGCATATGTTGGTTTTACAAGAGGCAAGAGGTTTCATAACCTCTTTAATGTCAACAAGCATGGCATTAACTCTGATTATCTTGAATGTAAGATCAAACTCATGGCAGTAACCTGGTGAACCAAAAGTGTGGATAAGCACCTGGTGAACCAAAAGTGTGGATAAGCACCCCATGTCCTCTACAATTCATTATAGGTGGTATATGTCATTTGCTGTCAAGCACCATTGGTAAGATTCTTACCTTGTCATAGTCATCAATCTCACCATGGGTACTCCATATACCTCTCATTTCTAAACTTCATTCATGATATTTGAGGTTCACAATGATAACTTGGTTTGATAACTTACAAGCTCACTCTTCAAATGCATTAGTTTCTCATTCTAATCATGGTAACATGCTCAAATGGTCTTAATGTTTCAAATGCATAAACCAAGTGAAATCCAACCCCCAAATGTATGAAATAAACATCTACTTAAAGCCATTGTTATTTGGATGTATTTCATTGGGCTAACACTTCAACTTTACAGGACTAGGTCATTCCGATCAACCAGAATCGCCAAACGCGAAAAGTCTCATACTGTAGAATTGGCGATCGACCGCCCCAGGTCGACCGGCAACAGCGATCGACCGTCCAAGGTCGACTAAAAATTTCAGGGATCAAATTTCTACAGGATTTCTCAGTAGCGATCGACCGCCAGCTTCCACAGGTCTACCGCCAGCCCCGAGCCAACAAAAGTTGACTTTATTCTCCACTTCGAGAAGAGCCATTCTCCTTGTATTTCTTTAATCCTAATGACACCCAATCATCCACAAAACGTGGATCTGGTCTGGAGGATGTCCAAGGACCATTCAAAGGTTATAAAACCTACACAAGAAGGGTTGGAAACCCTAATGCTTCAATTGGAACAAGAGAGATCAAGGGAGGCTAGAGGAGGTGATTCACTGGTACTGTAGCACCTTCGTGAACAGTGCTTCGGGCTAGAGTTCTTCATCCATTCCAAGGGATTCAATGTTAGATCTGAAGCCATCAATCTCCAAGCAAGTTTAGAAGTAAGTAAGCCCTCAAGGGCGATCAAATCTGCATCCTTAAATCTCTCTATCAACCCAAGGTGATTCAAGGTGACTCAAGGTTAGATCTGAAGCTAGAAACCTTCAAGGAAGTGAAGAAGCAAGCAAGCATTCAAGGGAGGTCAACCAAGCCATTTAAGTGAAGCATGAAG
Organism: Amorphophallus konjac; assembly: GCA_022559845.1. Taxonomy (NCBI): domain Eukaryota; kingdom Viridiplantae; phylum Streptophyta; class Magnoliopsida; order Alismatales; family Araceae; genus Amorphophallus; species Amorphophallus konjac. The sequence continues at coordinate 175,365,872 of CM040117.1, read as the reverse complement.
CATTGTTCCAAGTTCTACATCATACATTCAGGGGGAAACCAAACCAGGAGATTTCTAAACTCTGCTCTATTCATCTTGGTGTTTTGAATTTCAAATCTTTTTCTTTGTAATCTGAAGATATATGTGTGTGTGTGGATCAAGTTAGATCCGTGATTGTGTGTGGTCGTGGTGTTCTATTCGTGTGTGCATAGGTCTTCTTTGATCTACGTGTGTGTGTGGATTTATCTAGATCTTGTGTTTGTGTGTGTGGAGTGCTGCACTTGTGGCAGTGGGTATTTGTATTGTTGATCCGCTTGTTGGATCGTGTTGGAGACTTCATCTCCGTGTGTATGTGTGTGTTTTGGGGCGCGTCCCCGTGTGTGTGGTTAGGCGTCGTCCTGCGTGTGTGTTTGGAGCGTCGTCTCCGTTTGGGGATTTATCCCCGAGTGAAGCCTCATCGGGTTTGGTGAGGGGTGGATGTAGGATTGCCGTCGTTGCATCCGAACCACCTTAAAAACTGCTGTGCATTGTGTGTTATTTGTGTGGTTTGATTGTTTTCGTTGTATGGTCGTGTGGGAACAGAAAGTTTGAGAGAATTGGTTAATTAGTTTTCAATTGCTAATTATTGTTTATCACATAGTTTGTAAAAAGGCAAAAGTTTTTGTAAAATTGGTTATCACCCAATTCACCCCCCTCTTGGGTGTCATTGATCGTGGGTTAATTGCACGTAGCAACTAAAGTTGCACGGACTTGATTAGCACTAGGTAGACTTGCACCGACTGTGAGAATGCATGAAATGCAACTTGCATCGAGTTCGGTCTCGCACACGCCAAGTGTGCACCGACATTAACGTGCACGGACTTGAATGAACAGACCTAAATGCACATGAACAGCGATATGCACTGATTTTGTTGTGCAGCCTAACCGAGATATGCACGAACCTTAGCGTCAGACAATTAACCTTGCACTGACTTAAGCAATGACGTGCACTGACCTAGTCTGCTGAGCCACGAGTAGGCATCGACATTATGTGCTGAACCTAAGTGAATGCACTGATCTTGAGAAGCACATTGATAAGGTATGCACGGACCTAGATCCCTAAAATGCATATGAGCTAAAGCACCCAGTTTAGCAGGCCAACAGACTACATGCAGCAAGCAATCCCATTAGTGCAGCATCATTCAATTTTTCATATCTAAACACATGGTGACTCATACAGCAAAGTGCACCGAGGTTAATACATAGATTGATGCAAGCACGGATGCAGGCCTATGTTAACATGATGACTAGTAGATGATGCACCCATTCAGCAAACACTCAATCTCTCATACAAATCCTTGATGACTTATAGTTTTGCTATCATACAAAACCACATACTATCATCAAAATCACAGGGGCACAACAATCTCCCCTTTTTTGATGATGGCAACACTATGAGTCACACTAGTCACACTATCTCATGTCAAGCGATTCTCCCCCTTTGACTTCATCAAAAAGAAACCAGTTTTAGAATGAAATATAAGCAGTATGAAATGATAGAAATGCAATCTCCCCCTTTGATTGTAACATTAATGCATATAGAAGCTATTCTCCCCCAAAATGCAATATGACATCCTCTACTCTCCCTGGATAAGAGAAGGGACAACCATACATGAAGCTTCCCTTGAACAAAGAAATGAAATCAGCAAACACAGGAACAGTTAGACAATCAATTATCAAACCTCCACCTGAAAACGTGAGTGGAATCAAGACACAGGGTGTACCTACAGGGATGAACTCTGGTAATCCAATGAATCAATCTGGAATCCACCACCCTAAGAATTCTGAAGTTCAGTAGGTTGCAAGTGAACAAGGTAATATTGGGAGTGGCACCTCACATTTGTATGGTCAGAAAAATGCATGTGGAAGGCCCACAGAACCAGAACCGGTTGCAAGAGTATTTCGTCAGGGATACAAAAGCAAGATGGAAGATTCTAATAATGTGGAGAATGAAACTAGTGAGGTAAGCTCAGTAAGGATAGCCAGAGATAGAGTCATATCACTGGAAGAGTAGCACATGATTTTTCAAGAATCATTCAGCAGAGATTGAGTAGGATATGACAGTCACAAAGCAGGAAGTGACCAATAGGTGAATGATCAAGTTGTCAGAGGTGAAACTGATCAGAAGAAATTACCATATAGCAGGTACCACAGTTATAAGACCATGTAAGGATAGACTCTCCTATCATAAGGGGTTATGAATTAACCTACATTATCCACCTTGTTTAAGCATGATGTAAGCTGAATCTGCCAATTAAATTCATTTCTCATATCTGAAACTAAGTTTTAATAAAGATTAACCAACTAATCAAGCAATGCTCCAGATCAATCATTTTCATCTTACACAAATAATCTCAATGACTCCTTTGAGAGTTACATAGTGCAGTATTGAGATTAACCACCTTTACTAGAATATGAGGTTGACTGAATTTGCATAATATTTACTTTTGATTAGCACATTATTTTTCTTGAGCAATTTTAGTTAATCAACACATTTTTACATGAGACACAACACGTCTTAGGTGAAGTGACCTAGTTACTCAGTGTGATAACTGACATAGCCTCTCAGATGTGAGAATAGAGTTAGCAAATGAAGTGTCCTTTTATATGAGGAGACACCTTGACTAGAGGCCAGAATCCCCAGTTACTCAACACAATCATGCTATTGCTCTATTAGATTTTCAATCATTTTTTCATCAGAGATAACTATAGCACTTCATGACTTAGGTTTACTCTATTTCTTTGATAGAGGACCTAGTTTCTCAGTGACCAAGGTCATTGCTCTAATAACCATTTTTCTTCTTAGACAACCTTTTACAACATGATGTTTAAAAACAATACTAGCTCTATGTATCTCTACCAAAGTAGCCTTGATCTCATATTTTCAGAATTCAGATGATAGAGTCTAGATATTTTATGACACGGGTGGTTAAGAGTTATTAAACCTTATGATTCAGATACTTTCAATCATTCAAATTCAAATTCAAGAATACATTAGACTTATACCAATCTGAATCAGTGGACATTCTTAACTCTGTATGATAGAAGTTACTTCTAAGATTTTAGACATATAAACAGGGTACACAACTTAGATTTCTCAAATCTATCCAATCAATGCAACCGAACAACTTATCCACACCAGAGCACAAAATTCTGATATGAAAGAATTTGAACAGATTTTCAAAGAATTTCAGCAGATGATTAATCAAGGGAGAAGAACTCTATGATATTCACAGCATGGAACCAAACCAGTCAGACCAGCTTGCAGGAATGTGAGTGGGTGGGAAAAGCTGGCCGTCCAAATAATAGCAACCAAGAAGAAAGCATCAAAGTTATACAAATCAAAATATGGTAGCTGAGTCTAGAGTACAGTCAGATCAGCTTGTCATGTAATGATAGTTAAGAATTCGAGTGAAATACACAGGAGCAAGAGTGTAATTCAAATGTTTGGACAGGAAGAGTCTGAATTGAAAAGGATTAATAGGTCAATAATGCTCCTCCTGTCTGGATGCAATAGGTCATCTTATGAAATGAATTTTCTGAAAGACATCCATCTACTCCCCCTGACTAAATGCATTGTGTTCAATGAAAACCTAACACATGATTTTATGATTTGTGCTCATGGATCAGACATGCAATGCAATCAGAGAGAGACAGACTACTTGATACACCAATTTCAGACATTGCTAATCTCTCCCTGACATTATGATGCACGGACTTGAATCATGCATGAACCATACAATGCACCGACCTTGACATGTGAAGAACACGAAATGCACAGACCTACATGCAGCCTGGACATAAGATGCACCGACCTATATGCTATTTAAACACAAGATGCACGGACTATATGCATGGCATGCAACTATCTATACTCGGTGCAATACATGCATCGACTGCAAATGCTTATACACTGCATCGACTACGTGCACAAAATGTATTGATTTAAACTCGGTGCAGTTCATGCATCAACTTGAAACATCAATTATGCAAGTCATGCATATGACACATGGTAATTTTTCAAACAATTCAACTCTCAAATAAGAATGAAATCAACACACATGAATATGAAAGTGAGTCTAGTAGCTAGACAGGAAGGGTTCAAGAGGTGAACGACTAGTGAGTCTAAAATACTCCCCCTGTCTAGATGCAATGAGTTATTTCTTTTTAGATTTTTCAATTTAGATTATATGCAATGCATCACACTGTATATATGCACTATTCAACGAAACTGGTCATGAGCAACATGAACATCATGCGAGAGCAATCAAATTTTTCAAAAGATTTCAATTAAGCACAGACAGATTAATATGATATGCAAATGTCTAAAGCAAACAATTTCAGATAATAGAATTTAAGACATGTTTTCAGAACTGACCTGAATAGTGCAATCTTGGGGGTTTCATTCTTGAGTGCCTTGGATTATTAACCCCTTTATTCATCAGCTTCCAAGGCACACCTGCAAAAATTGAATTATTTTGATCCAACAGGAACCCAAGCAGCCTTGGGTCCTGTACTACTCCCAGCAGGTGTTCTAAACAGTTTCTTAGCTAGATGATCATCAATTTTCATCAGAGAATAGTCATCCATTGAATGTCCAAGTTTTCCACAGTATCTATATGTACCAACAGAGTTTTTGACCTTATTATGCATATCAACATAAGAATGAACTCTATGTGCATGAGCATGAGAATTTCTGTTGTTTACATGAATATTTTGTCTCTTATTTTTATTTAGCCAGCAATTTACAGATTTATGGCCTGGCTTTCCATAATTGAAACATGAAAAGCTCATTCCTTTAAGGTTCCTATCAGGCTCATGTCTTTTCACAGGAAATTTAGCAGATTTGGATTTTATTGAATTTCACTGACCATGCCAACAGTCCTTGACTGTATGGCCATGCTTGCCACACTCAAAGCACCTAATGTGCTTACTGCTGGAGCCAACTTTACCCCAATGAGACCCTGACTAGCATTCAATAGCCTTGTGACCAGGCTTGTTACAGTTAAATCACGTGATGTGCTGGTTTGAGGCATGTTTATTTTTATAAGAACCATGATAATTTGTAGAGGATTTAGCATGCATCCTATCATCTTGTTCCATGACAAAGCATTCATTCATGAAGTGACCATGCTCACCACGGTAATGACAACAATCATTCTTTTCATGTGCATGCGAATGAGTAACAAACTTATGAACAACATGCATCAACCCATCAGATTCCACAGAGCTAGCAGAGTTAACAAAACAGGCAGAGACAACCTTGACTTTATTCATGTAAGCATTCTTTTTCAGTTGTTTACCATTTTTCAAGGCGTTTGTTTGTTTTTCATTTCTCTGAGCCTTAAATTGGAATACTGATGATGGAGGTGTTTTTAGATTTTTATTTTGTTTTGGGGATTGACTTGAGGTACCAACTACATCAGAGCTTTGCACAAAAGTGGTGTATAGCTGATTTCTAATAATTTCCTTAACATCAGAATTGTAACTAATCCCCTTTCTTGAATCATCATCCTCACCTTCCATGACAACTATCATTTTTCCTTTATTTTCAGCAGACTTGGATGGTGAGTTTTCCAGATCATGAATTTTGTTTTCTAGGGAAGCAATGTGTAATTCATAACTGGTAATCTCCTGTTCACTAAAATTAAGATTCTCACTTAGCACCTTATTTGTAATTTTATGTTTCTCAACTTCTTATTCCAGATTGCACAGTCTTTCAGTTTCTTCTATACCAACAGATTTTCCATTTTCTAATGCAAGAAGCCTTTCAGATATAGCATTATTCAATTGTTTCAATTTTTCATTTTCTTTTATCAATTTCTCATTTTCTTCATCACATTTTTCACTACTGGATACAGAATCCAGTCTTTCAATTAGTTCCTCCTCTCTTTGTTCGACTTTAATTTTCTCATTCATTAAGTCTTTATTTTCTTCTTTAAGAGAGGCAATCAGCTTCATTAGCCATTCATTTTCACTATAGAGTTCTTCATTACGTTCTCTTAGAAAAGAGCATTTGTTGCAATCTGACTCTACAGACGCAATATGTGAAACTTCCCCATTGATTTCATTTATTCTAGCTTCAAGATTTTTATTATCTTTCTGAAATTCTGAGTTTTCAAGTTTCAGTTTGCCCATTTCACAGTTCATCTTATTCAACTCCTGCAATTTTATTTGATGTTCAACGTTCTTAGTCTTCAGCTGATCTTCCAATTCAGAAATTTTATTTAAGCATTCTTGATTCTCATATTTCAAGGACGAAATCTGTTCCTTACTATTATGAATATCTACCAGGCACATATCATAAGACTTTTTCAAAGTAGGACAAACTTCACAAGAAAATTCAGATTTACTTTGTTCGATATTTTTCTTCAATCTTTTATTTTTAGATTTCAGTTTCTTAGACACTTCTAACAGTTCTTCATACATCACAACCAATTCATCAAACGAAGGTTCTTCTGATCCGGAGCTTACCTGAGAAGTTGTATCATCATCATTCTCTCTCCGATTGGCCATCAAGCATTTTTCTTCTTGCTCCTTGTTTGCAGCAGTGATTCTGTCCAAAATTTCTTTTCCAAATGCACACCTGAGAATGAAGGGAAATTTGTCAGTATTCACTGCATCTCTCAAAATTTCAAGAACTGTGACATTATCACGGTTCTTTGATCTGTCCTCATTGGACCACTTAGTCTGATTTCGAGGCAAATCATGTGGGCCTTTTGATACGAGATTCCATAGATTTGGATCAATGGAATTCATATAGATACATAGGCCTCCCAACCACTTATTGAAGTTGGAACCATCAAAAGCATAGGGACGAGCCATAAAGACTGATAACAAACAACTTCAACGCACAAAGCAATCACTGAGCAGTACTCCAAGGGCCCTCGATCACAACCGGATAAACAGCAACAAGAGTGGCACCTAAAGCAGCAGGATCCTCTGAAGATCATGGGATCTGAATACACAGAGACCCGCTCTGATACCAATTGAAGGAACAAATAAGTCCTAGACGGTATGTTCTGATACCAAGAGAAAGGGCCAAGGCTCGGATTCAGAAGGGGGGGTTGAATGAATCCCCTTATAAAACACTTCGCCAAATAAAACTTCCTGATAAAAACTTAAAACCAATGAACCGTTGCGGAATTAACAGATTCACTAAGTCAACTAAAATGCTTACAAACGATCGGATTAGTGACTTAGGATCAATGTCAAAGGACTCTCAATACAGTCGTTGAACAGACAGTGTGCAATCAACAACCTTACTAGACAAAGAGAAACAGATCGTGCCTAAGCATTCACCTAATGGAATAAGATAGGCAATCACACCACAATGGACAGAAGATTTTTAGGTGGTTCGGTCCTCTAGACCTACGTCCACCCCACACTCAAACCAGAGTGTGGATTCCCGCTGATACACAACTTAACTGCTGGGCCTACAACTTGCCTACAACCGCTGAGCATCACAACTTGCTTCCGCTGGGCGATACACCATAGCCATCCGCTGCCTAACAGCTTGACCCGCTGGGCAATACAGCTTAGCCAACCAGAGGAATCCTCCTCTGCAACCGCTGAGCAACACAGCTTGCTCCGCTGACTAACAACTTGAAATAAGGTTCAAAAGAAAATAAAAGACAAGAAAACTCCGCAATAGAAAGCTGTAAACGATAGCAACACAGATGTGGCTCCCATGGAGCTGACTGGAGTGGATTTGATCAGATTCCAGTAGGGACAGATCTTTTGATGAAGCTTCTCTTCTTTTCCTCGAACCCTCTATCTCTTTCTCTATCTTTCTTTCTCTTCTTCTATCGATCTCTTTATTTCTCTCTCTCTGTCTTTCACTTCTGCTCTGCTCCGCTGCTACTCTCAGATGATCCCTGTTCTTCTTTTCTTCTATTTTTCTCCAGGACTAATTCAGGAATAAATGTATTGATGGTAGGAAATGATCTTATATACTCCTTCAGTCTAAGACTCTTGAGCTTTCACCCTAGGAGTGTGGAGAGAACACTCCCACCAGGAAGCTTCAGGAATCCTGTCCACGTGTCACAAATCTGGGTACTATAGCTTCCACATGGCAGTCATCTGTCAGGGACGATCTGCCTTGGATCTCGTGCCCTTCTTAATAGTCATGAGCAGTTGACATGTCAGTGTGTCAAGACATATAAACGTCAGATAAGTGTGGAGATTGTATAGACTTACTGAGACATTAAGGCAACCATGCATAGACTTAATATGTCAAAAATGCACATATGCACGGACTCAGTGTTCATAGAGGGGACAAGTGCTCAGACTTGTTTCAAGTGCCGTGCTCAAAGATGCACATGCTACGAATGCCGAGAGCAGTCTTGCACAGACTCAGCATATGCAAGAATCAAGGGTTGCACATACTCTACTATGCATTATGCAAGAGTTAAGACATGCACAAACTTCGTGTGTGCAAGGCAGGAATGCATTGACTCTACGCATGCAAAGTGCAGACTCTGCACAGACTGAAAGTGCCATGAGCAATGATGCACAGACTTTTAACATAGTGCACCAGAGATGTGTAAAGGCTCAGTACTGCATCATACACAGACTAGATGAGCAGCGTGCCTTAGCTTGCACATACCTAATCAAGCCAGAGATGAAAGTTGCACAGACTTCGCTATGCTCATGCGAGACTTGCCTAAGAGATGTGCACATACTTTATGTGCATGGTGCAAAAGTTTCACTGACTCAAATGCGTGCGGAATAAATAGATGCACTGACTTCGTGTGCCTTGAACGCGCATGCAAGGACTTAAGTGCACGCAGCAACTAAAGTTGCACAGACTTGGTTAGCACTAGGTAGACTTGCACCGACTGTGAGAATGCATGAAATGCAACTTGCACCGAGTTTGGTCTCGCACACGCCAAGTGTGCACCGACATTAACATGCACGGACTTGAATGAACAGACCTAAATGCACATGAACAGTGATATGCACTGATTTTGTTGTGCAGCCTAACCGAGATATGCACGAACCTTAGCATCAGACAATTAACCTTGCACTGACTTAAGCAATGATGTGCACTGACCTAGTCTGCTGAGCCACGAGTGGGCATCGACATTATGTGCTGAACCTAAGTGAATGCACTGATCTTGAGAAGCACATTGATAAGGTCTGCATGGACCTAGATCCCTAAAATGCATATGAGCTAAAGCACCCAGTTTAGCAGGCCAACAGACTACATGCAGCAAGCAATCCCATTAGTGCAACATCATTCAATTTTTCATATCCAAACACATGATGACTCATACAGCAAAGTGCACCGAGGTTAATACATAGATTGATGCAAGCACGGATGCAGGCCTATGTTAACATGATGAGTAGTAGATGATGCACCCATTCAGCAAACACTCAATCTCTCATACAAATCCTTGATGACTTATAGTGTTGCTATCATCAAAATCACATACTATCATCAAAACCATAGGGGCATAACAATCTCCCCCTTTTTGATGATGGCAACACTGTGAGTCACACTTGTCACACTGTCTCATGTCAAGCAATTCTCCCCCTTTGACTTCATCAGAAATAAACCAGTTTTAGAATGAAATATAAGCAGTATGAAATGATAGAAATGCAATCTCCCCCTTTGATTGTAACATTAATGCATATAGAAGCTATTCTCCCCCAGAATGCAATATGACATCCTCTACTCTCCCTTGATAAGAGAAGGGACAACCATAGATGAAGCTTCCCTTGAACAAAGAAATCAAATCAGCAAACACAGGAACAATTAGACAATCAAGTATCAAACCTCCCCCTGAAAACGTGAGTGGAATAAAGACACAGGGTGTACCTACAGGGATGAACTCTGGTAATCCAATGAATCAATCTGGAATCCACCACCCTAAGAATTTTGAAGTTCAGAAGGCTGCAAGTGAACAAGGTAATATTGGGAGTGGCACCTCACATTTGTATGGTCAGAAAAATGCATGTGGAAGGTCGACAGAACCAGAACCGGTTGCAAGAGTTTTTTGTCAGGGATACAAAAGCAAGATGGAAGATTCCAACAATGTGGAGAATGAAACTAGTGAAGTAAGCTAAGTAAGGATGGCTAGAGATAGAGTCATATCACTGGAAGAGTAGCACAGGATTGTTCAAGAATCATTCGGTAGAGATTGAGCAGGATATGACAGTCACAGAGTAGGATGTGACCAATAGGTGAATGATCAAGTTTCAGAGGTGAAACTGATCAGAAGAAATTACGATATAGCAGGTACCACAGTTATAGGTCCATGTAAGAATAGACTCTCCTATCATAAGGGGTTATGAATTAACCTACATTATCCACCTGGTTTAATCATGATGTAAGCTGAATTTGCCAATTAAATTCATTACTCATATCTGAAACTAAGTTTTAATAAAGATTAACCAACTAATCAAGTAATGCTCCAGATCAATCATTTTCATCTTACACAAATAATCTCAATGACTCCTTTGAGAGTTACATAGTGCAGTATTGAGATTAACCACCTTTACTAGAATATGAGGTTGACTGAATTTGCATAATATTTACTTTTGATCAGCACATTATTTTTCTTGAGCAATTTTAGTTAATCAACACATTTTTACATAAGACACAACACGTCTTAGATGAAGTGACCTAGTTACTTAGTGTGATAACTGACATTGCCTCTTAGATGTGAGAACAGAGTTAGTAAATGAAGTGTCTTTTTACTTGAGGAGATACCTTGACTAGAGGCCAGAATCCCCAGTTACTCAACACAATCATGCCATTGCTCTATTAGATTTTCAATCATTTTTTCATCAGAGATAACTATGGCACTTCATAACTTAGGTTTACTCTATTTCTTTGATAGAGGACCTAGTTTCTCAGTGACCAAGGTCATTGCTCTAATAACCATTTTTCTCCTTAGGCAACCTTTTACAACATGATGTTTAAAAATAATACTAGCTCTATGTATCTCTACCAAAGTAGCCTTGATATCATATTTTCAGAATTCATATGAAAGAGTCTAGATATTTTATGACATGGGTGGTTAAGAGTTATTAAACCTTATGATTCAGATACTTTCAATCATTCAAATTCAAATTCAAGAATACATTAGACTTATACCAATCTGAATCAGTGGACATTCTTAACTCTATATGATAGGAGTTTCTTCTAAGAATTTAGACATATAAACAGGGTACACAACTTAGATTTCTTAAATTAGTCCAATCAATGCAACATACAACTTATCCACACAAGAGCACAGAATTCTGATATGAAAGAATTTGAACAGATTTTCAAAGAATTTCAGCAGATGATTAATCAAGGGAGAAGAACTCTATGATATTCACAGCATGGAACCAAACCAGTCAGACCAGCTTGCAGGAATGTGAGTGAGTTGGAAAAGCTGGCCATCCAAATAACAGCAACCAAGAAGAAAGCATCAAAGTTATACATATCAAAATATGGTAGCTGAGTCTGGAGTACAGACAGATCAGCTTGTCATGTAATGATAGTTAAGAATTTGAGTAATGATCAGCTTGTCATGTAATGATAGTTAAGAATTTGAGTGAAAGACACTGGAGCAAGAGTGTAATTCAAATGTTTGGACAGGAAGAGTCTGAATTGAAAAGGATTAATAGGTCAATAATGCTCCTCCTGTCTGGATGCAATATGTCATCTTATGAAATGAACTTTATGAAAGACATCCATCTACTCCCCCTGACTAAATGCATTGTATTCAATGAAAACCTAACACATGGTTTTATGATTTGTGCTCATGGATCATACATGCAATGCAATCAGAGAGAGACAGACTACTTGATACACCAAGTTCAGACATTGCTAATCTCTCCCTGACATTATGATGCACCGACTTGAATCATGCATGAAGCATACAATGCACCGACCTTGACATTTGAAAAACACGAAATGCACGGACCTACATGTAGCTTGGACATAAGATGCACCGACCTATATGCTATTTAAACACAAGATGCACGGACTATATGCAAGGCATGCAACTATCTATACTTGGTGCAATACATGCATCGACTGCAAATGCTTATACACTGCATCGACTACGTGCACAAAATGCATTGATTTAAACTCGGTACAGTTCATGCATCAACTTGAAACATCAATTACGCAAGTCATGCATATGACATAGGGTAAATTTTCAAACAATTCAACTCTCAAATCAGAATGAAATCAACACACATGAATATGAAAGTGAGCCTAGTAGCTAGACAGGAAGGGTTCAAGAGGTGAACGACTAGTGAGTCTAAAATACTCCCCTTGTCTAGATGCAATGAGTTATTTCTTTTTGAATTTTTCAATTTAGATTATATGCAATGCATCACACTATATATATGCACTATTCAACGAAACTTGTCATGAGTAGCATGACCATCATGCGAGAGCAATCAAATTTTTCAAAAGATTTCAATTAAGCATAGACAAATTAATATGATATGTAAATGTCTAAAGCAAACAATTTAAGATAACAGAATTTAAGACAGGTTTTCAGAACTGACCTGAATAGTGCAATCCTGGGGGTTTCATTCTTGAGTGCCTTGGATTTTTAACCCCTTTATTCATCAGCTTCCAAGGCACACCTGCAAAAATTGAGTTATTTTGATCCAACAGGAACCCAAGCAGCCGTGGGTCCTGTACTACTCCCAGCAGGTGTTCTAAACAGTTTCTTAGCTAGATGATCATCAATTTTCATCAGAGAACAGTCATCCATTGAATGTCCAAGTTTTCCACAGTATCTACATGTACCAACAGAGTTTTTTACCTTATTATGCACATTAACATAAGAATGAACTCTATGCGCATGAGCATGAAAATTTTTGTTGTTTACATGAACATTTTGTCTCTTATTTTTATTTAGCCAGCAATTTACATATTTATGGCCTAGCTTTCCACAATTGAAACTTAAAAAGCTCATTCCTTTAAGGTTCCTATCAGGCTCATGTCTTTTTACAGGAAATTTAGAAGATTTAGATTTTATTGAATTTCCCTGAGCATGCCAACAGTCCTTGACTGTATGGCCATGCTTGCCACACTCAAAGCACCTAATGTGCTTACTACTGGAGCCAACTTTACCCCAATGAGACCCTGACTAGCATTCAATAGCCTTGTGACCAAGCTTGTTACAGTTAAAGCATGTGATGTGCTGGTTTGAGGCATGTTTGTTTTTATAAGAACCATGATAATTTGTAGAGGATTTAGCATGCATCCTATCATCTTGTTCCATGACAAAGCATTCATTCATGAAGTGACCATGCCTACCACAGCAATGACAACAATCATTCTTTTCATGTGCATGCAAATGAGTAACAGACTTATGAACAGCATGCATCAACCCATCAGATTCCATAGAGCTAGCAGAGTTAACAACACAGGTAGAGACAACCTTGACTTTATTCATGTAAGCATTCTTTTTCAGTTGTTTACCCTTTTTCAAGGCGTTTGTTTATTTTTCATTTCTTTGAGCCTTAAATTAGAATACTGATGATGGAGGTGTTTTCAGATTTTTATTTTGTTTTGGGGATTGACTTGAGGTACCAGCTACATCAGAGCTTTGCACAAAAGTGGTGTATAGCTGATTTCTAATAATTTCCTTAACATCAGAACTGCAACTAATCCCTTTTCTTGAATCATCATCCTCACCTTCCATGATAACTATCATTTTTCCTTTATTTTCAGCAGACTTGGATGGTGAGTTTTCCAGATCATGAATTTTATTTTCTAGGGAAGCAATGTGTGATTCATAACTGGCAATCTCCTGTTCACTACAATTAAGACACTCACTTAGCACCTTATTTGTAATTTTATGTTTCTCAACTTCTTGTTCCAGATTGGGCAGTATTTTAGTTTCTTCATTACCAACATATTTTCCCTTTTCTAATGCAAGAAGCCTTTCAGATATAGCATTATTCAATTGTTTTAGTTTTTCATTTTCTTTTATCAATTTCTCATTTTCTTCATCACATTTTTTACTACTGGATACAGAATCCAGTCTTTCAATTAGTTCCTCCTCTCTTTGTTCAACTTTAATTTTCTCATTCAATAAGTCTTTGTTTTCTTCTTTAAGAGAGGCAATCAGCTTCATTAGCCATTCATTTTCACTGTAGAGTTCTTCATTGCCTTCTCTTAGAAAAGAGCATTTGTGGCAATCTGACTCTACAGATGCAATATGTGAAACTTCCCCATTGATTTCATTTATTCTAGCTTCAAGATTTTCATTATTTTTCAGAAATTCTGAGTTTTCAAGTTTCAGTTTGTCCATTTCATAGTTTATCTTATTCAACTCCTGCAATTTTATTTGATGTTCATCATTCTTAGTCTTCAGGTGATCTTCCAATTCAGAAATTTTATTTAAGCATTCTTGATTCTCATATTTAAAGGACGAAATCTGTTCCTTGCTATTATGAACATCTACCAGGCACATATCATAAGACTTTTTCAAAGTAGGACAAACTTGACAAGAAAATTCAGATTTACTTTGTTCGATCTTTTTCTTCAATATTTTATTTTTAGATTTCATTTTCTTAGACACTTCTAACAGTTCTTCATACATCACAACCAATTCATCAAACAAATGTTCTTCTGATCCGGAGCTTACCTGAGAAGTTGTATCATCATCATTCTCTCTCCGATTGGCCATCAAGCATTTTTCTTCTTGCTCCTTGTTTGCAGCAGTGATTCTGTCCAAAATTTCTTTTCTAAACGCACACCTGAGAATGAAGGGAAATTTGTCAGTATTCATTGCATCTCTCAAAATTTCAAGAACTGTGACATTATCACGGTTCTTTGATCTGTCCTCATTGGACCACTTAGTCTGATTTCGAGGCAAATCATGTGGGCCTTTTGATATGAGATTCCATAGATTTGGATCAATGGAATTCATATAGATACATAGGCCTCCCAACCACTTATTGAAGTTGGAACCATCAAAAGCATAGGGACGTGCCATAAAGACTGATAACAAACAACTTCAACGCACAAAGTAATCACAGAGCAGTGCGCCAAGGGCCCTCGATCAAAACCGGATAAACAGCAACAAGAGTGGTACCTAAAGCAGCAGGATCCTCGGAATATCATTGGATCTGAATACACAGAGACCCGCTCTGATACCAATTGAAGGAAAAAATAAGTCCTAGACGGTATGTTCTCATACCAAGAGAAAGGGCCAAGGCTCGGATTCAGAAGGGGGGGTTGAATGAATCCCCTTATAAAACACGTCGCCAATTAAAACTTCCTGAAAAAAACTGAAAGCCAATGAACCGTTGCGGAATTAACAGATTCACTAAGTCAACTAAAATGCTTACAAACGATCGGATTAGTGACTTAGGATCAATGTCAAAGGACTCTCAATACAGTCGTCGAACAGACAGTGTGCAATCAACAACCTTACTAGAGTGCCTAAGCATTCACCTAACGGAATAAGACAAGCAATCACACCACAATGGACATAAGATTTTTAGGTGGTTCGGTCTTCCAGACCTACGTCCACCCCACACTCAAATCAGAGTGTAGATTCCCACTGATACACAGCTTAACTGCTGGGCCTCACAGCTTGCCTACAACCGCTAAGCATCACACCTTGCTTCCGCTGGGCAATACAGCTTAGCCGACCAGAGGAATCCTCCTCTGCAACTGCTGAGCAACACAGCTTGCTCCGCTGACTAACAGCTTGAAATAAGGTTCAAAAGAAAACAAAAGACAAGAAAACTCAACAATAGAAAGCTGTAAACGATAACAACACAGATGTGGCTCCCATGAAGCTGACTGGAGTGGATTTGATCCAGATTCCAGTAGGGACAGATCTTTTGATGAAGCTTCTCTTCTTCTCCTCAAACCCTCTATCTCTTTCTCTATCTTTCTTTCTCTTCTTCTCTCGATATCTTTATCTCTCTCTCTCTCTCTCTTTCACTTCTGCTCTACTCCGCTGCTGCTCTCAGATGATCCATGTTCTTCTTTTCTTCTATTTTTCTCCAGGAATAATTCAGGAATAAATGTATTGATGGCAGGAAATGATCTTATATACTCCTTCAGTCTAAGACTCACGAGCTTTCACCCTAGGAGTGTGGAGAGAACACTCCCGCTAGGAAGCTTCAGGAATCTTGTCCACGTGTCACAAATCTGGGTACTATAGCTTCCACATGGTAGTCATCTGTCAGGGACGGTCTGCCTTGGATATTGTGCCCTTCTTAACAGTCATGAGCAGTTGACATGTCAGTGTGTCAAGATATAAACACGTCAGATAAGTGTAAAGATTGTATAGACTTACTGAGACATTAAGGCAACCGTGAATAGACTTAATATGTCAAAAATGCACATATGCACGGACTCAGTGTTCACAGAGGGGACAAGTGCTCAGACTTGTTTCAAGTACCGTGCTCAAAGATGCACAGGCTATGAATTGCCAAGTGCAATCTTGTACAGACTCAGCATATGCAAGAATCAAGAGTTGCACAGACTCTACTATGCATTATGCAAGAGTTAAGACATGCATAAACTTCATGTGTGCAAGGCAGGAATGCATTGACTCTACGCATGGAAAGTGCAGACTCTGCACAGACTGAAAGTGCCATGAGCAATGATGCACAGACTTTTAACATAGTGCACCAGAGATGTGTAAAGACTCAGTACTGCATCATACACAGACTAGATGAGCAGCGTGCCTTAGCTTGCACATACCTAATCGAGCCAGAGATGAAAGTTGCACAAACTTCGCTATGCTCATGCGAGACTTGCCTAAGAGATATGCACAAACTTTATGTGCATGGTGCAAAAGTTGCACCGACTCAAATGCGTGTGGGATAAACAGATGCACCAACTTCGTGTGCCTTGAACGCGCATGCACGGACTTAAGTGCACGCAGCAACTAAAGTTGCACAGACTTGATTAGCACTAGGTAGACTTGCACCGACTGTGAGAATGCATGAAATGCAACTTGCACCGAGTTCGGTCTCGTACACGCCAAGTGTGCACCGACATTAACGTGCACGGACTTGAATGAACAGACCTAAATGCACATGAACAGTGATATGCACTGATTTTGTTGTGCAGCCTAACCGAGATATGCACGAACCTTAGCGTCAGATAATTAACCTTGCACTGACTTAAGCAATGACGTGCACTGACCTAGTCTGCTGAGCAATGAGTAGGCATCAACATTATGTGCTGAACCTAAGTGAATGCACTGATCTTGAGAAGCACATTGATAAGGTCTGCATGGACCTAGATCCCTAAAATGCATATGAGCTAATGCACCTAGTTTAGCAGGCCAACAGACTACATGCAGCAAGCAATCCCATTAGTGCAGCATCATTCAATTTTTCATATCCAAACACATGGTGACTCATACAGCAAAGTGCACCGAGCTTAATACATAGATTGATGCAAGCACGGATGCAAGCCTATGTTAACATGATGACTAGTAGATGATGCACCCATTCAGCAAACACTCAATCTCTCATACAAATCCTTGATGACTTATAGTGTTGCTATCATCAAAACCACAAACTATCATCAAAACCACAGGGGCACAACACCATCGAGTCATGGTGCCAAATGAAAGGCGAGCTTAGGAAGCTCTATCTACCACACCCAAGCACCTCCAACCAAGTGGGCCATAGTCGGAGGCAAAGCTCCCCGCATGTAGAAGAGCCTAGGTCCACAACTAAGCCGAGTTCATATGGGCGAGCCCATCACATTCCTCCTACTCCAAACCCCACCATTGCCAAACTCTTCCAAATCATTTCGGATAGAGTGGATAGGAGGTGTGTTTATATCGAGTCCCTGGTTCCTCCTTACCTACCTCCTACATGGGATGGAACCAAGCACGAGCCTAAGGAGGTAGTAGCCGGTAGTCCCAACCCGGTGCCATCTATGGTGCCAACCCAAGGCCCTCTCCCCATCATGGTGGATCCTCTTCCCCCACCCATGAGAGCCCCATTATAATACCCCGGTTTTGGAAATTGAAATGAAATTGAAATGAATGAATTTCAGAATTTAACATTTAATTCCTTAGTAAATAGGACAAGTGAAATTTTGAATACCTTATAAAAATCTAGAAAAATGGTAATTTGGTAAAGGATAATTTATTTAACAACTTTCTCTTCTATGGTCGACCCAACAAAAATCTGTAACTAGGTCTAATCAATGGTTTGAGCCCAAAGTGCACACTTACCTAACCTTAACTTAAACCGCGGAATTAGGGCTTAATACCCCCATCAAATGAGCCCAAATCGGTGATAAATGAAAGGCCACGATCTATGGATCGTTTCCCCTCTACCAATTCATCGAAACCCTAACCCTAAAACTTGTAGTCGGCCGAGCTTGGAAGAGGTCAACAATTACGGCGCCGTTTCAATCACTCCACTTGCTCCGACGAATTCTCCCAGCACAGAAGGATCCAGAAGATGTATGAGCTATAAAAACAAAGCTCTGCAACCCTAGAATCCTTTGGTAGCAGGACGGCCGCAGTAGAGATCGATCGAGGGAGATCTCTGGTGATTAGTGGAGACGTGTCAGCGTCCCTTCTTCTTCCTTTTTTCTTCCTTCTTCACTCGATTGAGGTAGGTAATAACGAGCCCAATATAAAGTGTTATATATGAATGGAATCAGCATCTAGTCCTCTTTCTTTTGATCCATAAAGCCCTAAATTTCATTAGGTATCCTGCGCAAATTTAATGGTTTAGTAGAGGCATGTCAGAATTAGGGTAGAACTTGTTCCCCTTTGATTTCAGTAGCGATTTCAGGCTGTAAATCTAAAATTGATTCATGCATCTTGTATAGTTTTTCATGCTCGTTCTATTGGTAGTAAAGGCCCCAAATTCCATGATGTATACCCTTCGAATTTCGCGTTTTATTGTAACCCTAAAAACCTCGCCGAGGGCGGGCTAGGGTTGGTTCAATCGGATTTCGACCAGACTTGGACGGTCTTACGATAGACCACACATCCTGGATGGGCGGTTCCTAAAGGACCACACATCTTGGATGGATGGTTCCTGAAGGACCACACATCTGGATGGGCGGTTCCTGACGGACCACACATCCTGGATGGGCGGCTCCTTCAAGACCACACAACCCTGCAGGATGGGCGGCCCCCAGAGGACCACATATCCGGATGGGCGGCTCCTGCATGACCACATAACCCATGGGCGGTCCTCTCCTAACCATCCAACCCTTGGGCGGCCCTGCCCTGACCGCACAAGTCCCAGTCAGTCCAGTAGATATGAGGTCCTGTAAAGACCGCACATCTATGCAGAAATGACTTAGTGTGAGCTCTACATGATTCATATTAGTATCTTAATTGATAATTAGTAAATTAGAAACCCATATGATAAGTGGTAAATTATGCAAGTAAATTTCTGTAAAATGCATGCTATTTATTCCCACATGATCTTGTTCATTATCATTAGCATCTTGATTAATCTTTTTGGCAATCAAATTAATGTAAATCATGATCCTTGATAAATTGACATGAAAATTAGGACTAAAATGAATACTAGGTTGCTTGACTGCCATTCTACTCCAGTAGAACGGTTTGACCAATTTACGGACTTCTAATAAGTAATTACCCCTATTAGTGTGCTAGCCTTGAACTTACCCCCGGACACTCCATCAGGCAGACTTAACATCATCTTGGGATCTCTGTATATCCCTGCTAAGAACCTAATGAACCACCAGAAACATTGATTTACGTGACTGAACCACTGGTTTATAAGTCTTGGATCGAATTGGGCTAAGAGAGGCATGTGCGGCCAGTAGTGGACCGCATATCCTTATAGGCGGCCCAATAACGACTGCATATACCTGGATTATGCCATTAAGTGTTGGTCGATTAACCTTGATCAATCTTCAACCAAACCATTAAGCCATGGACTGACCAATAGATAGTAGACTAGGCCCTGGTTTAGCTTTACCCTGTCTTTGGCAGCCCGGAGTCCAATAGGGTGATTTCTTAGCCTTCTAGCCAAGCCCAGGTGATGCGGCTGGAATATGACCGTTCAAACCTTATGCGGATTCTCTTGGACGGCATATCTTTAATACGGCCCCGTATGGCCCGTACATCATGTTCATGGGTCTTAAGGTCTCCTGGACGTGTGCGGCCCAGAACTTACCGTTCATCCTTTAGAGCGGCACACTGTCAGCCGTTCATTCTTGCCCTCGAGGGCTGAGTTTAAGTCCAGCTCCTGTAAGTGCGGCCCAGTGTTAGCCGTATATATCCTTTGAGCGGCTTCTATATGACCGTACATCTCTCAGAGGTAAGTTTTATCGTGTTTTGTGCTCTTGAATCCAAGGACGGATTAATCATTTAAATCTTGAACTTTTGGATAGTAATTCCTCTGATTATTTGGCCATAAACTTGACTAAATGTCTAGACGGAACTTGGGATCTTGGATCCGATAAATCAATACCAACGCATCATAAGGGCCCAGTCTGGTCTTGGGGAGAGCACCCGAAAAGCACTTGTGCCCATAGGAGTTTGTAATGACAAGGTGAGGCATTGCACCGAGTGCATGACTAGCGTGATGTCTACGATAGAAATCTCTTGTTATCTCTTGTTACTTGATCATGCTTGACTTGTTTAAAAATACTTTATGATGGCCATTTCCTCGTTACAATTTCCTGTTACACTTATTACATGATATTCTTGTTGAAATCCAGGTATCTTATATTTTCTTGACCTTGCATGATCTTTATATTACGTTGTTTTTCTTCTGTATCGTCTTTTCTTTTCTTATCATTTCATATAAAAATGGAATAATTGGTTAATTATGTAAACTTGTCTGCTATTATCTACTGAGCGTTCGCTCATATAGTTGTCTCCCCCCTTTTTCCAGGCAGCTCAGGTGACGATGCACTTACCGTTGGGGATGGGCAGGAGTGATGATTGGAGTGTACCAGTTCTAGATGTTGAGTTGGCATAGTTATCCTACTCGTAGTTGTGCCTTAGAGCGTGTTTAGCTACAGTTATGATATTATTGTTAAGTTGTTATTGCCTCAGTTTGTATTAAAGTTGGTTTAAAGATATTGTACTAGATTTGAAATGTTTCATGACCAATAAAGTTATCTCTTTTCATAGCACTTGTGTTAATGCTTAGATTAGCTTATCCTTATTTCTAGCTATTTCTGACTGTACGTTCTGATATTCCGCGTCGGGACGTGACAATTTAGGTGGTATCAGAGCCTAGGTTTCACATTCATAGGTTTTCTAAGGTTCTAGGTTTTCTAAGTTCTAGGGGTCTAAGTGATGATATAGGACCCATAACCTTGTTATAAGTCTAAGAACCCAACCTGGTGAGATTTGGGTAGAAACTTGGGTTAAGTTCATACCTTAATTGTGTTATTATCTATTTTTAATGAACCTAAGTAATCTATTCCATGTCTAGGCCTTTGCAATGGCAGCTGATCGCGCTGAATGGAGGAACTTACAGCACACGGTTCAAGGCCTTACTCAGGTTTTGCAATAAGTGGCCCAAGCAGGAGCGGTAAACCATGGCACTGGTGATTTATATCGGAACTTTCGAGGGATGAATCTGCCAAGATTTGGTGGCTCAACTGACCCTGATGAAGCCGAGCACTGGTTAGAAGAAATGGGAAGGATATTTGAGGTAATGCAGTGCAACAATCAAGAACGTGTCCTTCTATCAGCCTTTCAACTTGAACGTGATGCAAGAACATGGTGAGATTCAGTGAAGGCTACCCTTGGTGATCAGCAAGTCACATGGGAGGAGTTCGAGAAATTCTTTAATAGTAAATACTTTTCTGATAGAGTGCAAGAGAAGAAGGCATCGGAGTTCGCGGCTTTGAAGCAGCGAAATTTATCTGTGGTAGAATATGAAGCTCAATTTTTTCGGATATCCCGATATGCTACTCACTTGATATCCATCAAGAAGATGAAGGCTAAGCGCTTTCTTAATGGACTGAAGTTGCTATATATCAACCAATTGGCACCAATGGAAATCCCAACCTATTCTGAGATGGTGAGAAAAGCTCAAGTCCTAGAAGATACTCTAGAAATGACGGAGAGAATCCATGGAAAAAGTGCAAGGAAGGAACAACCTACGGGTTCCGGGAATATCAAACCCGAGTATGGCAAGAAGAGGCCCATTAGTGGGTCTAGTTCGTGGAGTGGGTCCGGATCGTGGAAAGGCAAGATGTCGAAACGTGAAGACAAGAAGCCTGGCCCTATTGTTCCATTCAAAGAAGTATGCAAGTATTGTGATCTGTTGGAGTTAGATGGAAGGCTCTTTCACCACATAATGTGGATCTAGAGGGGGGGTGAATAGATCAACAGGCTAATTTAAAATTTATGCCTAGATTCAAATGCGGAATTAAAAGAACACTGGACAACCACAGTTAAAGCACCGAGTGATGGAAACAATATCTGCTAAACAGACAAGCAAACACACGAGAGGCACAAAGACTTTTAGGTGGTTCGGTCAATCCGACCTACGTCCACCCCACATTCAACTCGAATGTGGATTACTGCTGATACACAGCTTCAATCTGCTAGGCACTACAGCTTGCCAACAACGGCTGGGGCTTACAGCTTATCCCGACCAGAGGAACACCCTCTGCAACAGCTGAGCTTCACAGCTTGCTCTGCTGGGCACTACAGCTTAGCC
This sequence comes from Amorphophallus konjac, assembly GCA_022559845.1. Classification (NCBI taxonomy): domain Eukaryota; kingdom Viridiplantae; phylum Streptophyta; class Magnoliopsida; order Alismatales; family Araceae; genus Amorphophallus; species Amorphophallus konjac. The sequence continues at coordinate 175,343,222 of CM040117.1, read as the reverse complement.
GACCAGAGGTAACACCGCTGCCTCACAGCTTGACACCGCTGACTAACAGCTTGATCGAATAAGAGTTTTCAAAAGAAAAATAACAAAACTGAAAAGCAAGAAAAAACACAATCGAATAGAATAAAATCAAAACGACTGTAGCTCAAAGTTAGCAATATCAGCTCTGGTATCTGGACCAAGACGCTGATTCATAAGCTCTCATATCACTCTCTCAACTCATTTCTTCTCACTTTCTTCTTCTCTCCTTTTCTTCACTTTGGATCTCGATGGCTCTCTGCTGTCTCAGGTTTGTCTCACTGTATAGACTTGCCACTCTTCGATCAGCCTTCAATAGAAGATGAAGACTTCTATATATATACAATAGTAGATTGGATAAGGGCGCGTGGCTTCCACGTTTTCCCGCCCAAGGAATTCGCCAGATCCGAGGTGCTTTCATCCACGTGGCAGCATCTGATCACCTCATCCTCCTGGGATCACGAGCCATGTCAGCAATCTCAGTAGCAGATCCCTGTCAGACAGAGTATCGGATTATCAGGTTAAGTGAAGAACTCTGTACAGACTTATAAGATGAACTGCATTGTATAGACTTCACTGTATGGACTTGTGAACTCGAATGCAGTGTACAGACGCTGCCCAATGTATAGACTTCATCTATGTGAAGCTATGCGATGTACATACTTCATATGTGAAGCAGCCGCTGTACAGACTTAAGCAATATGAAGACTTGACAGACAACTGATGATGTATGGACTTCAAGTGTGAAGACGTTGTGAATGCAAATGCAATGTACAGACTTCACATATGCATGAGACTCTAAGAGAAATGGGCGCTGCATAGAGTTCACCAGACTTCACTCGATGTACAGACTTCACGAACGATGCATGCAATGCATTGAAGGATGTACAGACTTCCTGAAGTGTGAAGGAGTTAAGTGTATAGACTTCATCATGTGAAGACTTGAACAAGGCATGTATAGACTTCACGTCGTGAAGCAATGTATATACTTAGCTGAAGAAACTCTGTACATGCTTGACCAAGGCAAGGCAATCGTGTGTATAGACATCCACAATATATAGACTTGCCAAGCGAAGGGGCTGTACAGACTTAATGAATGATGCAAGGCAAACAAATGTATAGACATTCAATGTATGGACTTGCCAAAAGAAACTCTGTACAGACTTGATCAGATCAAGACAACTGAATGTATGGACTTCCAATGTGTAGACTACGATGTACAGACTTGATCGATGCAACGTCTGTACAGACTTGAAGGTGCAGAATGTATAAACTTTGGCAAGAGAACGGATGTATAGACTTTGCTAGCACAGTTCAGTGTACAGACTTCGCAACGCACAGTCCATTGTACAGACTTGAAAATGTGAACGATCCAATGTATAGACTTAAAGCATGGAACGTAGGTAAAGAACCCAATGTGTAGACTTGGAATTGCAACGTAGGAACAGATGCCAATGTACAGACTTTGGCAAGCAACGATGTACAGACTTGGCCAAACAGTCCAATGTATAGACTTGAACTATCGACAGAAGGATGTACAGACTTGGCAAAACATTCCGATGTATAGACTTGAGGCATGGAGGCCAATGTACAGACTTGGAAAGCTAAGGCCAATGTACAGACTTCGAAAGCTGAGGCCAATGTACAGACTTCACCTCGTGCAAGCTATAGAGAATGAATGTATAGACTTCATGAAACGCTAGACACTGAATGATGTACAGACATTGCAATCGACAGGCAATGTATAGACTTGCAAGCCTGAAGGCCAATGTATGGACTTGCATAGTAGCCCAATGTATGGACTTGACAGGGCTAAATGAGTGAATGAGCAAGCCACAATGTGCATACTTCACGATGTGTGGACTTGAGTGAGCGTGCAAGCCAACAGCCAATGTACAGACTTCCTCGTGCAGGCAATACAGCAACGTATATACTATGAACTTCTACGTGCAGTGTATAGACTATGCTATGCAGTGTATAGGCTATGCTAATCTGAGGAGTTGACCCATGTGAACAAGGGGGTCGACCCACAACTGTCTAGACTACACAATGAAATGTATGGACTCTATGTTCATGCTGCAATGCAATGTAGACCTGTGGGTGTGTGCACGACAGTATAGACTCTGACTGCATTATATACACAGACAACCTGATAAAAATAATTTCATCAAAATAAGAACAGTTAAAAATAATTTCATCAAAATAAGAACAGTTGCCAATCAATCAAAACAAGTTGTTGCCAATGAAGTAAAACACATTGTCAACATCATCAACATAGAGGAGTCACAACATGATCGTCCAGGTCACAAGATGGAGGAGTGCTGGCGCAAGTTGGGTGCATGTTTGTGATGTGGAAGTAGGGAGCACCGTATCCTTGACTGTCCTCTTTTATCTGAACAATCTATGCCGGAGAAACCACAAGGCATCAAGAAACAACAAGGCAAGCTCCAAGCTCTACAAGCAGATGAGGCAGGAACCACTGAGGGTGGTGGACTCGTCGAAGGTACTCTTATTATACTCGACAAGCCAGCATTTGTTCTTTTTGATACTGGTGCCACACATTCATTTATTTCTCAGAATTTTGCTAAGTCTTTAGTTGTGAAGCCTATTTTGATGGATTCTCCGTTAGAGATTTCAACCCCTATTTGTACTAGATCAGAAATTTAGTATTTCTATCCTTCTAGTAAGGTTATGATTGATGAATAAAATTTTCCAGTCGATTTAGTTTGCATGGACATGAAGGATTATGATGTAATCCTAGGAGCAGATTGGTTGGCTAGATATGAGGCAAATGTTCACTGCAGTTCTAGCTCTGTATCTTTTACTAGGCATCCGAGACTTTCTCTTGTGGGAGTTAAACACCATAACTCCGTATCACTTATCTCGGCTCTTCGAGCTGATAAGCTGATGAAGCGAGGATGTAAAGCTTTTCTAGCCTTTGTCTATGCGACCCCTGAGCAGCAGATCAAGATTAAGGACATTTCTGTTGTCCGAGATTTTCCTGATGTCTTTCCAGAGGAACTGCCAGGACTTCCGCCTGAGCGGGAAGTTATCTTTTCTATTGATCTCATTCCTGGCACATCTCCTATTTCCAAAGCTCCTTATCATATGTCTCCTGCGGAACTGAGGGAATTAAAGCAACAGTTGATGGAATTGCTCGAGAAGGGTTTCATTCGTCCAAGTACTTCCCCTTGAGGAGCCCCTGTATTATTCGTCCGAAAGAAAGATGGTTTGATGAGATTGTGCATCGATTATCGGCAATTAAACCAACAGACTGTCAAGAACAAATATCCTTTGCCGAGGATTGACGAATTATTTGATCAGATAGCGGGAGCTCAGTATTTTTCTAAGATTGATCTTCGATCTGGATATCACCAGTTGCGGATTAAGGAAGAGGATATCTATAGAACAGCTTTCCGTAGCAGGTATGGTCATTTCGAATTTGTCGTTATGCCTTTTGGTCTAACGAATGCTCCAGCAGCTTTCATGTAGTTGATGAACAATGTATTTCGGCCCTATCTTGATCAATGGGTCGTGGTATTCATTGATGATATCCTGATTTATTCCAAGAATGAAGAGGAGCATGCTGAACATCTGAGGATGGCATTGCAACTATTGAGAGATCATCAGTTATATGCCAAGTTCAGTAAGTGTGAATTCTGGCTGCAAGAGGTGTCCTTTCTCGGGCATATCATCACAAAGGAAGGAATTTCTGTTGATTCTTCAAAGGTAGAGGCAGTGAAGAATTAGGATCAGCCTACCAGTGTAACTGAAGTTAGAAGTTTCTTAGGCCTAGCAGGCTACTACTGAAGATTTTTCAAGGATTTCTCTAAGATTGCGATACCTATGACAAGATTAACCCGCAAGGAGAACAAATTTGATTGGTCAGAAGATTGCCAGCGAAGCTTTCAGACTTTGAAGGAATGTTTAACTACTGCACCTGTATTGGCTTTACCTTCTGGTGAAGGAGGTTTTGTCGTATACACTGATGCTTCAGGTATTGGTTTAGGATGTGTACTCATGCAGCATGAGAAAGTGATTGCCTATTCTTCTAGGCAATTGAGGAAGCATGAAGAGAAATATCATGTTCATGATTTGGAACTAGCAGCGGTGGTATTCGCCTTGAAGATATGGAGGCATTACTTGTATGGAGAAACATTCACAATATTTTCAGATCATAAGAGTCTGAAATATTTATTTTCTAAGAAGGAACTCAATATGAGGCAAAGAAGATGGTTGGAGTACTTGAAGGACTTCGACTTCTCGATTGTGTATCATCCTATAAAAGGCAATGTTGTGGCAGATGCATTAAGCCGGAAGCCTGTAGCTAAATTGTCAAGTCTCATGTTACAACAGTGGAGGCTACTGGAACAATTAGCTAGCCTGGACCTTAATGTTGACAATGATCGGGTTAGGATTGCACGGATTCGACTTAAGCCCAAATTGTTGATAGAAATCAAGCCTTTGCAAGATAATGATCCCGAGATGGTAGAGATCAAGGGAAGCTTATGCATCAGACCTGACTTCATGATGGCTGACGATGGAAGATTGTTATTCCCGGGTAGAACTTGTGTACCTGATGAAGCTGAAATAAAGAACAAGATTCTTGAGGAAGCACATAGATCCGGATACACCATTCATCCTGAAGGCACTAAAATGTTTAGAGATTTGAAAAGATCCTTTTGGTGGACGAATATGAAAAGGGAAGTTGCAGACTTCGTGAGTAGATACTTGGTTTGTCAGCAAGTTAAGGCTGAACATTTCAGACCGACAGAAAAATTGAAACCACTCGACATACCCTAATGGAAGTGAGAAAGTATTGGCATGGACTTCATTATGGGTCTACCTAGGACTCGTGGTGGACTTGATGCAATATGGGTGATTGTCAATTGATTGACAAAGTCAGCTCATTTCTTACCCATTAAGTCTAAATGGACAGTTGATATATTGGCTGCTTTGTATTTGAAGGAAGTGGTAAGGCTCCATGGCATACCAGTCAGCATTGTGTCTGATAGAGACCCCAGATTTACTTCACATTTCTGGAAGGGACTGCAAGAGTCTCTGGGTACTCGTCTGAATTTCAGTACTACTTTCCATCCACAGACAAATGGACAGACTGAAAGAACCAACCAGATAGTGGAAGATATGCTTAGAGCATGCATGATTGATTTCGGAGGCAGTTGGAGTGATCACTTGGCATTAATTGAATTCGCCTACAACAATAGTTATCAATCCAGCATACAGATGGCTCCTTTTGAAGCATTGTATGGAAGAAGCTGTCGTTCCCCGTTATGTTGGGATGAGGTAGGTGAGAAATAATGGCTTGGACCTGATCTTATTTCAGAATCATCACAGAACATCCATATTATCCGAGAGCGGTTACAAGTAGCCCAATCAAGACAGAAGAGTTATGCCGACAACAGAAGGAGAGCATTGGAGTTTCAGGTTGGCGAGCATGTATTTTTAAAGGTCTCTCCTACGAGAGGGATTCGAAGATTTGGCATTCAGGGCAAGTTAAGTCTGAGATGTATTGGTCCATTCGAGATCCTAGATAGAGTGGGAGAGGTTGCTTACAGGCTGGCATTACCGCCTCAGTTGTCTGGCGTACACAATATTTTCCATGTGTCTATGTTACGGAAATATGTGAATGACCCCACTCACATGATTCAGCATGTGGATTTCGAATTGAAGGAAGATTTGACCTATGAAGAAAGACCTATCAAGATTCTAGACCGGAAATAACAGCAACTCTGGAATCGTTCCATACCGATGGTCAAAATTCAGTGGAGTCGGCGTGGGACCGAAGAAGCTACTTGGGAATCTGAAGATACTATGCAGAAGCGTTATCCCAACTTATTCTAGGTGAGCTATCTCAATCCCTATTTTCTGTATTTAGTGCAATGAATTTGGAGGACCAAATTCCTTAAAGTAGGGGAGGGTGTAATACCCTGGTTTTGGAAATTGAAATGAAATTGAAATGAATGAATTTCGGAATTTAACATTTAATTCCTTAGTAAATAGGACAAGTGAAATTTTGACTACCTTATAAAAATCTAGAAAAATAGTAATTTGGTAAAGGACAATTTATTTAACAACTTTATATTCTGTGGTTGACCCAAAAAAAATCCGTAACTAGGTCGAATCAATGGTTTGAGCCCAAAGTGCACAGTTACCTAACCTTAACTTAAACCGCGGAATTAGGACTTAATACAACATCAAATGAGCCCAAATCAGTGGCAAATGAAAGGCCACGATCTATGGATCGTTTCCCCTCTGCCAATTCATCGAAACCCTAACTCTAAAACTTGTAGTCGGCCGAGCTTGGGAGAGGTCAACAATTGCGGCGCCGTTTCAATCACTCCACTTGCTCCGACGAATTCTCCCAGCACAGAAGGATCCAGAAGGTGTATGAGCTATAAAAGCAAAGCTCTGCAACCCTAGAATCCTTTGATAGCAGTGGCGACCGCAGTAGAGATCGATCGAGGGAGATCTCTGGTGATTAGTGGAGACGTGTCGGCGTCCCTTCTTCTTCTTTTCTTCTTCCTTCTTCACTCAATTGAGGTAGGTAATAACGAGCCCAATATAAAGTGTTATATATGGATGGAATCAGGGTCTAGTTCTCTTTCTTTTGATCCATAAAGCCCTAAATTCCATTAGGTATCCTGCGTAAATTTAATGGTTTAGTAGAGCCATGTCAGAATAGGGTAGAACTTGTTCCCCTTTGATTTCAGTAGCGATTTCAGGCTGTAAATCTAAAATTGATTCATGCATCTTGTAGAGTTTTTCATGCTTGTTCTATTGGTAGTAAAAGCCCCAAATTCCATGATGTATACCCTTCGAATTTTGCATTTTATTGTAACCCTAAAAACCTCGCCGAGGGCGGGCTAGGGTTGGTTCAATCGGATTTTCACCAGACTTGGACGGTCTTACAATAGACCATACATCCTGGATAGGCGGTTCCTGAAGGACCACACATCCTAGATGGGCGGTTCCTGAAGGACCACACCGTGGGTCAATTTTCCTGCCGGTCTGAAATGTTCAGCCTTAACTTGCTGACAAACCAAGCATCTACCCTGAAGGACCACACATCCTGGATGGACGGTTCCTGGATGGGCGGTTCCTGAAGGACCACACCGTGGGTCAATTTTTCTACCGGTCTGAAATGTTCAGCCTTAACTTGCTGACAAACCAAGCATCTACTCACGAAGTCTGCAACTTACACGGCGGTAATGGACCCACGGTGTCACGTCCCGTACTCTATACCGTCGAGGTATTGTCCGCTTTGGCCTACTAGCCTCACGGTTTTGTCCCTTTCTAACAGTGATGGGCTCAAGAATGAGGGACTTCCCGAGAGGTCACCCATCCCAGTACTAACAGTGATGGGCGGTTCCTGAAGGACCACACCGTGGGTCAATTTTCCTGCCGGTCTGAAATGTTCAGCCTTAACTTACTGACAAACCAAGCATCTACCCTGAAGGACCACACATCCTGGATGGACGGTTCCTGGATGGGCGGTTCCTGAAGGACCACACCGTGGGTCAATTTTTCTACCGGTCTGAAATGTTCAGCCTTAACTTGCTGACAAACCAAGCATCTACTCACGAAGTCTGCAACTTACACGGCGGTAATGGACCCACGGTGTCACGTCCCGTACTCTATACCGTCGAGGTATTGTCCGCTTTGGCCTACTAGCCTCACGGTTTTGTCCCTTTCTAACAGTGATGGGCTCAAGAATGAGGGACTTCCCGAGAGGTCACCCATCCCAGTACTAACAGTGATGGGCGGTTCCTGAAGGACCACACCGTGGGTCAATTTTCCTGCCGGTCTGAAATGTTCAGCCTTAACTTGCTGACAAACCAAGCATCTACCCTGAAGGACCACACATCCTGGATGGACGGTTCCTGGATGGGCGGTTCCTGAAGGACCACACCGTGGGTCAATTTTTCTACCGGTCTGAAATGTTCAGCCTTAACTTGCTGACAAACCAAGCATCTACTCACGAAGTCTGCAACTTACACGGCGGTAATGGACCCACGGTGTCACGTCCCGTACTCTATACCGTCGAGGTATTGTCCGCTTTGGCCTACTAGCCTCACGGTTTTGTCCCTTTCTAACAGTGATGGGCTCAAGAATGAGGGACTTCCCGAGAGGTCACCCATCCCAGTACTAACAGTGATGGGCGGTTCCTGAAGGACCACACCGTGGGTCAATTTTCCTGCCGGTCTGAAATGTTCAGCCTTAACTTACTGACAAACCAAGCATCTACCCTGAAGGACCACACATCCTGGATGGACGGTTCCTGGATGGGCGGTTCCTGAAGGACCACACCGTGGGTCAATTTTTCTACCGGTCTGAAATGTTCAGCCTTAACTTGCTGACAAACCAAGCATCTACTCACGAAGTCTGCAACTTACACGGCGGTAATGGACCCACGGTGTCACGTCCCGTACTCTATACCGTCGAGGTATTGTCCGCTTTGGCCTACTAGCCTCACGGTTTTGTCCCTTTCTAACAGTGATGGGCTCAAGAATGAGGGACTTCCCGAGAGGTCACCCATCCCAGTACTAACAGTGATGGGCGGTTCCTGAAGGACCACACCGTGGGTCAATTTTCCTGCCGGTCTGAAATGTTCAGCCTTAACTTGCTGACAAACCAAGCATCTACCCTGAAGGACCACACATCCTGGATGGACGGTTCCTGGATGGGCGGTTCCTGAAGGACCACACCGTGGGTCAATTTTTCTACCGGTCTGAAATGTTCAGCCTTAACTTGCTGACAAACCAAGCATCTACTCACGAAGTCTGCAACTTACACGGCGGTAATGGACCCACGGTGTCACGTCCCGTACTCTATACCGTCGAGGTATTGTCCGCTTTGGCCTACTAGCCTCACGGTTTTGTCCCTTTCTAACAGTGATGGGCTCCAGAATGAGGGACTTCACGAGAGGTCACCCATCCCAGTACTACTCCCCACTAAGCACGCTTAACTTCGGAGTTCTTTACAAGAACTGAGCCGATACTTCAAAAGGCGCCTCGATAATATAGAGTACAACTTAGCTATATTTGAGGGTGTTACAATCTACCCCTCTTATATAGGCGACGTCCTCGTCACTGGGCACATATCGCACGCAATCAAAGTCCCAGGCAGGTATTACTCTAGAGGTGGCCCCTATAGGCTCAAGAGGTGGCTCCCACTATGTAGCACTTTGTCCCATTACGGGTTCAAGAGGTGGCTCCTATAGCATAGCACTTTGCCCTGCATGGCACTTAGTTCCTACACTTCCGGCTGGGGTATAGCTCTGATACCATTCTGTCACGCCCCGTACTCTATACCATCGAGGTATTGTCCGCTTTGGCCTACTAGCCTCACGGTTTTGTCCCTTTCTAACAGTGATGGGCTCCAGAATGAGGGACTTCCCTGGAGGTCACACATCCCAGTACTACTCCCCACTAAGCACGCTTAACTTCGGAGTTCTTTACATGAACTGAGCCGATACTTCAAAAGGTGCCTTGATAATATAGAGTACAACTTAGCTATATTTGAGGGTGTTACACCCATTGCCTACATCCCATGTCTGTCGGGAGGATAAGGGTAAGGACCCACTTATCAGGGAGCCTAGTGGGTCACGACAGCAGTGTTATCATTGCCAGGGGTTCGGCCACTTTGTCGGACAGTGTCCCACTCGGGCATCACTAGACCTAGGGGACAAAAGGGTTGGAGAAGCCTCACTCTCCGATCTTTATTCGGAGCCACCCTAGCAAGAGCCACCTATACTTCTAACGGGGAAGCTACACATAGTCGAGTCACTACTTAGTTGGCTCAAGATAGGCTTGGTCCCCGGGCCGCCTTTCTACCCATCCAGGGACCCGGCACTACAAGTAGTGCCCGTCAACTCCTTCCACACAACGTTCCTGTCTAGTCACAACATAGATACCTTGGAAGACCTTCTCAAGGGATTAGACCACCAATGGAAGCTGACGCATATGTTGGCACCAGGCTTCGACTGGTCCACGAGTGGTAGCTTCACACATCCCGCGTTGGGGTCCATTACCTCCGTGTACACCGTGGGTCATGTCACCATGGAGGTTCTTTTATTCCTCCCCATGCCGGCCGAGCCTACCTACATTTCTTTTATCCCAAGGGAGGAACCATCTCTTCTATACACTATCCCCTCTTCCACGATGGATGAAGGTGACCATTTACACCTTCATGAATTTCAAACATGGGACTATGTAATGGAGGAACCTACCACGAGGGGTCACACATTCTTTGACCCATTCGACCCCTTCCCTAGTGGGCCTCGTGACCCACCACTTCCCTTCTACCTTGTCAAGGAAGTCCCCTACCACTCCCTTCCCACTCGGGCCAATCAACCTCCACATAGCAATAGGTCCGATGATTGGGAAAAATGGCATGCCTTATCTGTATCTAGGGGTGATGACAAAGGTAGTTTTGGATCTCCTAGCCCTCCCACACCCAAGTCCCATAGGAGGTCAAAGCATGATTGGTTTAAATGTGGGTGTCTCGGAGTCCCCCTTGACGACAACCTCCGGTTACATCAAATGCATGCATGGCACACATTCGGGTGTCCTGGTCCACCCTTGCATGTGTATGGGTCGGACTAGCAATAGGTTTGTCTAGGGTCTTGTGTGTCTTTGGATACATCGAGTCGAGTCGATCCTTTGTACGCTCGCGTTGTCAGTCCCCTTCGAGTGTGAGACTTGTCAGACTTTGGGATCGGCTCTACCTTAACATATCGGATCTAGTCACATATAGGGACCCAGCGGTGATTCCTAGTGAGTCTTTGAGCTGCTTCCCTCCATTGAGAGTGACCCCACCCCGGAGTGTCCACCTCTAGCCTCATTCCATAGCAGTGTGAGCATATCGAATCTATACGGGATGAGCAGGTGTCGAATACTTGGAGTGGAGCGTATTCCGCGCTTCTTGGTCGATGACGGATCCGTCGGAGCTACTGGAGCAGCCGCACCCCTTACTCGACGGGGTCGAGTTCTTCCCACCCGGGGAGAATTGATGGGAATCAACACCGGGCACTAACTTTTTATTTTACATTTGAGTCCTTTTATTTGCATTTATATCCTTGGGAAAACATGTTTGTAATTGTAAGGCTTTATATGCCAATTTGTCATTCCTTAAGGATCTTTGAGTTTTTATGTAAAAGTCTAGTAGGACCAGCAAGGGGCCCCCATCTCCTTCCCCATTGGTCCACCTAAGTCTTAGGGCCCATGTGGGGCCAGTCAAAGGTCCAAGGTGGGCTTCTAGATGGCTTGACAATTCAAGGGGACAAAGGGTGACAAAAATTCAAAAATGAAGGCCTTATAGTCAAGGGGGCACCCCCTTTTATATTTGTTTAATAGATTTTGTAGTTTTATATTATTTGGTTCCAAACCACATGGGGAATTAAATGTGAACTCCCCCATTTACCCCTCCCCTAATTTAGATCTGAGGGTAGTTTAGGTCTTTTTACATTTTCTATATAAGCCTTGTAATTTATGAATTACTTAGCATTAATGTGAGAAAAATTCCATTTGTGCTCATTTGCCCAAGGGCGCCCCTCTCTCCCCCTCTAAAGCTGTGAGAGCTCTCCTTTCAGAGGTGTGAAACCTCTCCTCCACCACCTCCCTGACTGTGAAACTCAGCACCACCGCCGCCGCCGCCATCGCGCCGCCACCGCCTTGCCGTTGGAGTTTTGTCCAAATCAGGACAGAGCTTTCTTGTCCGATTTTTAGCTCCGCATACACAGATCTTCTGGAGCCCAAATTTTGAGGGTAGGTTACCCACGCAAATACCCTCTTTCAAAATGTTCCCCCTATTTTCTAGCCATCGTTTTCTATTTTTCCCATTTCGTGTTTCCCAACCTTCCAGATCTGCCAGTGTTCTGTTTTGTGTCACAACAACCTAGTTCTTCCAGTGTTCGCCCCCCTTCTCCTTTTCTGATTGAGTCTAAATTTGTACTGGGTATTCTTCCCACCAAAGCCCATCTCAAATAATTTTTCCACGAATTTAGGAGTTCTTTTTCTCCTCTGAAAAATTAAAACTCAGTCAGAAAGTCTGTTCTGTCCCTGCTGTCAAGATCCGACTACCCAGTGTTAGAAATTCTGTTTCCCCTATCAAACAACCTCTAGAAAATCCACAAAAAATATTCCCGTCTTCCTTACTTCCCCCTCTCCAACTTTTATGAAGAGCCTAATGCCCAGATCTGAAGCTTGAGTCGCGGTCAACACCTATTCTCAGGAAAATCAATTGATGTCCTGTGTTTTCTAAGTCTGTCAGTCAGTCTGTTCCTAAATCCACCACAAAAAATCCAGAGCCTTAGAAATTCCTTCCACAGCCCTTGGTCGAAATATTTTGAATTAGCTTTCCAACGACACCAATTGTGCATCGATCCGACGTTGGGATTGATCGCAGTAGCAAATTTCGTCAGGTCGCGCGGGCCTGAAATAGCAACTCAGATCCGTGGACAGCAAGTTCAATACTTGAAGATCGGAGCTGCCTCGCCTTCTACAAGGTGAGCCAGCGTGCCGCCGTCCCAGGGAGCGCCCCTCCAGGCGTCCCCGTCACAGCGGTGCCACTCTGGGCCCACTTGGCCCCACCGACCAGCATGTGGGCCCCACGTTCGTGAGTACGCGTGCCGCCGAAGCCATACAAAACGCTGCCTGTCAACCCAAAACCGCTACTCCCGGGTCCCGCCGTGTAGCCCTTTACCTCCCTGCGTGGAGTGGACAGTAATATTCATTGCTGTAATATAATTATTTACTGTTTCGGGAGTACAAGTTCAGCCGGGATCATCTTCCCTACGCCCGACGCATGGAGGTATCATGTTCGCTCCTTTACTCGACATTTTTCTTTATTTCGTATATATTTCATATGCAGCTGCTAGAGAGCATGATAGGATAATTAGCTCGCCAAGTTTTGTTATTCACTGCTGCGAGTGAGAGAGCGAAACCCGTCCCGTGACCCGATCTAGGCACGAGAGAGAGCTGACCACCCTAGCTCACTACCGATTTCTCAACCGTGCACGTCCGACCCTTCCCTCGCTTAGGGATGATTGCGAGCTTGTCTAGAGTCCAAGGATCGCATATCAACTTGGAGTCGAGTCCGTTGTCCGTCCCGCATCATGGTTACTCATCCTCTTTGGGACAGAACTTGTCAGGTTGGAGGCCCAACACCCCCTTATTACAAAATCCACCTTCACTAAGGCATCCTGCCCCCCTTGCAGGTACCCCTGCTTGTATTCCTCCGAAAAGTCACCGCCGCTGCTTTCCCCTAATGGCTGGTCCGGCACCGACAGGGCTTCCTTTCGGAAGCACAACCTTTTGGCGGGAACCTGCTCTGACGAAGATTTTTACTTCTTAGAATACGACATCTTCTCGAGAGTGTCTTTGACCGTCAAAGCACAGCCTTTCCCCACAAAGTCTCTATTTATAGGAAGGAGACAAAACCCCCATAGGGCAAAAGAGTTTTCGTGCCTCCCCAACTTTGTGGAAATCGAAGCGACGGGACCGTGAAGATCGTTCGATCTCCCCCAACTTTTCTGACTCTCGGTCCTTCCTTTTTGTCGGTCATGAGATCGCTTGGACCGAGGTTCCTTTCATCCGGATACATCAGCCGCATAGTAGACGAGAGGTCGGAGAGAGATACTGCAATGGCTAACACCGCATAGTGGTGACAAATAGTCATCAGTGGTGACAAATAGGCTTTAAGGCTGACAAATGTCTCGTAAGGGTGATAAATCGATAACAAAAGTCACAATATGTGATGAAGCGAAACAAATGTGACGCCTAGTGAGCAATAAGGGTGACAAATAGCTCGTTATAAGTGACAAATAGCCATTAGAAGTGACAAATAGCTCTGTAACGGTGACAAATAGCTCATGGCAGTGAAACTTGAAGAAACTCAAGTTCGTTTGAAGGATTTAACGGTGTCAACGAGTAAAATGTCCAGTACATTATTTCCCTATGCAGACCAAGCGTAGTACACTTCCTTACCTACAACAACAGTAATAACAAAGCAACTAATATAAAGAGGAGGAACACTACTAGAGTACATAATATAACAACAAATATACAAGGCACATTTGACATTTATGTAGTCTGTTGGCGTAGTGCCTGGTTCCTTGAATCATAGTAAGGCCCGGGACTTGCATGATATGTAGGCATGGGATTTTCCTGTAGTTGAGGATGATCAACATACGTATGCCTGCTATTGCCAACCCCATTTATAGCAGTATGTGCTTCCTCTACCGAGTGAAAACCCTTATAACGAGCTCTAGGGTATCCATTCACTTAGACAAAGCATTCGGGCCAACTATAATATACACCAGGTTCGCGACCAACCCACACTACATAGCATTTATACCTTCCCATTTTCTGAACCTCAATCCTCAAGTGGTTATTGGTTACTATTGACATCCCTAATGGTAGAGGTCCAACGAAAATTAATACTTGTGCAGAGGTTAAGAACAAAACAACCACTACATCCGTTTAATATGAAACTACCCAGAGCATATCATATACGAACATATGAAAGGCATGTAAAATGCATAAACATGGAAGAGGATTAAAAAAAGGAAGAGGGCATCTACAGCAGGAACCAGTGACGACAAGGGACCGAGGAGGATGCAGAGGAGACGAGCTCTTCTGCTAGGGAAGCCACCACTACGCGCACTGATGAAGGGGATGACATTGTGAATGAGCCTTAAGAACTTAAAATAGAAGAGCGGGTGTCAATGTAGGGTCACGAGCGGGATCGGTGTGTCGATTTAACACATCGCTGCAATGGAGGTGGTAACGTAGCCCCTCGGGAGCAGAAAAAAGGGGAACGTCGGGAACCCTACCCGAACGATCGTCGCTCGATCGAAGCATATTGCAGAGGTGATTGGACAAGAGAGAGTGTAGGTAAATACACTGGATAAGGGTGAAAAATACCTATCGGTGGTGACAATTAGATCTGCAGAGTAGACAAATACACTGGTAAGGGTAAAAAATGGATCCTAGAGCTAACCAATGAAAAGTAGAAGGAGCTGAAAGGAGGAGTCAAGTTCACAAGAGGACAAAAATGTGAACAGTGTATCAAGAGTTTATAGAGCAATCAGAAGAAGAATGAAGGGACTTGGTCAATGCCAAGACAGTCAATGTCGACTCATCAAGGTCAACGACAGTCAAAGAGGACTCCAGAAAGCTCAACTTTTTCTTGACTACAGTCATGAGGTCCCAGTCAAAGTCAAAGGTTAATGAATAGATTAGTTAGCTACAGTGATCCAGGTTAAAGACAAGTAGCTAATGGAGAGAAAAGAAGGCAACGGCTGGTCATGTGATAAGATAAGAGTGATAAATATGCAGTAAGGCTGACAAATAGCCCGTATGACTGACAAATGGATGATAAGCATGTAAATTAGCCAGTAAGACTGACAAATGGGCTGAAAGGGTGAATCACAGGCTCGGTGTGTCTGGCACACGCTCAACTAAAAGGCTAGGGGCCCAGGCTTTGCACGTGATTCAAAGTTATCCTATCAGAGATATATTCCCTCTCATGGGATAAGAATATTTCCACATTTCAGCATGATTATCTATTATTCACCCTTTGTCGCCTCTTTTACACCAGTAAGGCCTATTTTTCACCATTGGCCACATATTTGTCAACCTTAAAGCCTAGCCAAAGCCCTTTTCATCCAGCAGGTGACTTGGGTTTTTCTCTTCAGCAGTCTAAACTGGAGTCGACTCCACAGTCGACTCTAGTCGACACCTGTGCAAGTAAAGCCTTCATCTTTTCACACTTCAACCTAGTTCCTTAACCAAACTTGGATCTGTCTTCAGAAAAGTCATTGATATTCATGAATTAACATTATCAAGCACGCACATTAACAGCATTATATAAAACTTTAAAGATCAAAATGTATGACAAAAGAAATATCAATGAAGACAGGAACGCCACATTCTGAGGTTTAAGACGTGAAATATTTAAGATCTTGTACTTCCAAAGGTAATGAGGTCGGCCCCAAATCGGGCTCTAAACATATTACAATCACCCTCATTAAATGGACACGATGTCTCCCCCTTCCTTTACAATTCTTGAACATATTTCAGTACATAAATGGCACAGTTGAGGCTTCTTTCTTCCTGTTGGGGACATTCGTTGTCGAATACAAGATCCCATTTCTCAACTCCCTCAAATGTCCCATAGAGCTTTAGAGACCCCCGTACAACTGCAGCCCGCAAATGAAATGTTATAAATTATAAAGGAATAATTAAAAGATAATATAAATTTCTATGATTTTAGGTACATGGATAAGAAAAAGTACTCAATTTCTTGTAGTGGCGTCATGGATGGCCATGCCTCTCATGGAATTGTATGAGACAAAGCGGCGATTCTCCGTGTCAACAGCAAGTAGATGCCAGTGACCTCCAGAGTGTAACACGAAGAATAAATATTTGTTCTTATGTAGTTCTAATAATTCAACATTCTCGTAGGCGCACTCCAACAATTCGTTGGATTTTTCGTAGTTGGCCGTTGGCCGTTGTCCTGCCGTTTATGTGATTCACTAAAGTGGTAGGAAAACAAACTCACTGATGAAAGGTGTCAGATTCATTGAATCGTGAGTGGAGGAGGTACATCATGGCGTCGATCACCTGTAAATTAACAATCGCGATTCTATTAGCAGTAGAAACACAAGTTCAGGGTAGGGCGAGTGACAAAAAATTTCACAATTTTCAAAAAAAGTACCATATCATCTATCATCTGGCTGTATAATAGATCAATGACATGATGACGGTTCAAAACAATCTCGTTCTGTAATTGAAATATGTGGCCACTATATTGGACAAAAAATTTCATGGTAGTCAGAGTAAGGCAGATCAGGATAATTACAGAAACTATAAGAGGATAACTTACTCAATATCCCCCGAGGCATAAGCATCAATGAATTCATTCACAATCATGTTATCTGTCGGCTTCAGCCGGCCTTTGCAGATCCAATCAGTACTTTGTATGAGATTTCTGTAATGGTCGACTTCATCTCCCTTCTACATTTATGCCAATATACCAATCTTAGATTCTATACTATAAGAAGTAGGAACAACGCAGACTCACCATCTTCTTCCCCCGTCCTGCAGTTTTCTTTGCAAGTGCCTGTCATTTCCTCACGGGCTTCTCATCCCGTTGATGAAGGGACTGAGAAAAGACACCTTGACGACGGTCACCATGCCCATTAGTCGCCTCCATCTGAGCTTGGATATCGCCATGCACATCCTCTTCAGGGGCTACCTTAGATGGCACAGTATCATCCGTACTTTGTTGAAGGGGCCTTGGAGGTGGGACATCGGCGGCAATGTTCATTTCAGAGGTTTGACATATACTTTGCTCAACATTTTTAGCCCCTTGCACTTCCCTGACAAGGACTGCTGGAGGTGGCATGACATCAACCGTCACCTGTTCGACGGGCCTAGGAGGTGCTGCATCAGCGCCAATGTGAGCCTCTTGCATTCTAGTCAGAAAGAAGGCCCTCATTTCCTCAAGTAGCTGCTGCTGGATCTTCAATGTAGTGGCAATATCCTGTAGCACAGGCATGCATGGAGCTGATGAGGACGTCTCCTGAGCACTGGGTCGGGTCATCATCTGACCACCGTACCCCGTGTCCCTTTCACTTGGCTCAACAAGGAGCCCTTCGATCACCTGCATTTCAAACCACATCACTTCGGTGACTCATTAATGTTGAATGACAAAGAAGAAGTTTTTAGTACTCATAATACCCGTTGGCCTCGCAGGGATCCAATGGAGAATTTTAATTTCCTATCTAGGAATGGCCCCCACCTAAATAGTCGGGGGAATGCCACCTGCCTTAATGGCTGCCGCACCCGCGTGTGCTAAAAAACCCAGACATGTAATATGAAATAAATCAAGTTATTTTACAATGCAATAGAATTAATGATTGACACATTAATTATTACACAACAAAAATAAAAAAACTTATAGCAAGTGCGACAGTACAACCAAATATAAACGTATGGGCCTAGGATGCATCCCCGGCTCTTCTCTTGTTAAACAGGAGGACGGTGAGCTAGAAGGGGAGGGGATGAATAGATCACCGTTTAAAAAATATTTGTCCGAGCCGAGGAGATCTTAGAAGATGAGATTGGCTAGGAAGACTGACAATATGTAAAATGATCCGGAACCTTAACCAAGATAAAGCAGGTCACGAGCGCAGAACATATATCACTCAGAATTTCATCAGCACATATGCACAAGCACTAAGCGAGCAGTCAGACCAAGGTTTCGATCATCAACAATCACACTTACTTCATGAAGCCAGACAGAAGCATAAGAAAATAGATGCGCACAACCACACCACGGAGAACAAGAGGTTTAGATGGTTCAGTCTGCAACCTGCAGACTTACGTCCATCCCTCACTCAAGGCAGAGTGAGGCTTCCCTTTCACAAGAAAGAACCGCAGACTCAGTCTGCCAACAACACGCTGATCCACAGCTTGGGGATCGAAATCCCTACAGACGCTGAACTCACAGCTTGCACCCAGGTCTCACACCACAAGACCTGACCCGGAGATAACTCTCCCTTCCTCTTAGACAAGAGGGAACCCAGCAGTGACCCACCCTCACTGCAATTCAGAGACGCTGTCTCTCTTCCTCCTCAGCCGGAGGGAAGAACCCAGGTAGCCTTCTCACTACCTGAACACAAAACCCCGGAGAACTCCTCCCTTCCTCTGATCTAAATCAGAGGGAAGCCACACTGCGACCCAGAGGATTCACCTCTCTTCCTCTACACCTAGAGGGAACGAAAACAGAGTATCAGAATTTGAGAACGAACAAACGAAGACATAAAGAAATATTGAAAAACAATCGAACGGAGAAACAATGTAGCTTCTTAAAGAAGCATAGACAAAACGTAGCAGAAAACCATCCTCTCCTTCATCACTCTCTCTCTTCAGGTACGCTCAACGAGTGGATCAGGATGGCTTCTCCTCTCCTTCCTCTCGCTCTGGCCTCACCCTTTTTCTTGTGGCTTCGGCAGCTTTTCAGGAGCAGAAACCTTCCTATATATCCAGACTCACGAGAGACTGAGGGTGTGGGAGACACGCGCAAAGAAGATGCTTCCAGATGAGCCGAGCCACGTGTTAGACGATTATTCCCTCAAATCACGTGCTCACATGATTGGAATAAAGTTCCAATTTGTCTTTAAGTCCCTGTAAGGTTTCAGAGAACATTCAGTCAATCTCAGAAATATTCAAGTCATACGTTTGTTCACACAGATTGCACGGAACTTATCAAAGGACTGAAGAACGCGTCAACGCAGTAAAGCCAAGGCGTTAACGCAATGAGTTTATAATGGAGAGCAGGACCCTTCACAATACACACCAATGCGTCAACGCATTAGTGACAGCGTCGACGCATCGGCTTGGTTGTTGATCAAAAGACCTTTGGACATCAGCCCAAGGCGTCAACGCTTCCATCGTGCAGCGTCACCTCAGCTCCTCAAGCGAGATGCTCACGCCCTTGGCAACTGGCCAATGCGTCAACGCATCCAGTGTCAGCGTCGACGCAATGAACAAGACAGCAAGTGAAAGACGCACAATTGCGTCTACGCAGTCAGCCAAGTGCGTCAACGCACTAAAAGCACAGAACCCATATAGATGAAGACAGACAGGTACGAGCTAATGGGTGAACGTGTTAGAGGAGCATTTAATCAGAAAAGCATGATGAAGACATTTTAATCAGAAGATGTGCATGCAAACAAGAAATTTCCCAAGGCTCCTTTCAGAACCAAGATCCAGAGATTATCCAGACAATGCAGGATCTTTAACAGTCACCAGGAAGCAACACATAATTTGATTCATAGTGTTAGTCATCATCAAAACTACAGAGATTCAACAATCTCCCCCTTTTTGATGATGGCAACACCATGAGTCAAATTCAGTGAAAAAGGAACACCAACCTAAAGCAGTCTCAATAACAACAGCAATAGTTCTCGATAAAACAGCAATGGTGACCTCTCAAAAACTGAACTCACAGCACTCAATATCTTTTACCCAAAACATTCCAAAAACTTCCTTTTCACTAGCTCAACCTCCTCCTTTCAACTCTTCACTCCCCTCCTTTCAACCTTCTCCCCCTTTGACATCATCAAAACAAAAGAGAAAGAGAGATGTTGACGCTGGATTGATGAGAAAAGATGGAGAGAGTTCCAACAGTAGAAACTCAGTGTCAAATCTTAGATGCTTAAGTGGGGCTTTAAGGTCAGTGAAGAATCTTGGAGTTCTGGTAAGAGAAAGAGATTCAGAAGAAGCTTGAAGTTTATCAACTTACGATGAATGTGAAAGAAGAGCAAGTGTCAACAAATATGACTGAGGTAGCTGTTAAGGCTCGTCAAAAGGACAACAAGAATTTGAACCATGAAAACAGCCTGTAGGCGCTGAGGACAAACATTCCAAGGAGAGAAAGCACTGTTATAGAGTGTATTTGGCCAGTTACACCTTTGACATTAAGTATGCACCTTGGTCAGAGGCCAGCATCCTCAGTTACTCAGTGTAAGAGCCTCATACCTTCTCAGTTAGAGAACAGAGATAGTGACTATTGGTTTTTACATGAGGAGACACCTTGATCAGAGGCCAGAATCCCCAGTTACTCACCACATGTCATCATTGCTCTGCCAAACATAAATTTTGAATTGAATTTCTTTCTTTTGTTTTTGTTTATGAGAACTGATACTTCATGACTTAGAAAGTTCCCATTTCATTGATGGGATTCCTAGTTTCTCAGTATACAGTTTTAAACACTGATCAGTTTAACTAGCTCTTCAAGAAGGTTGTTTGAAGACAAAGCCAGGGCAATTACTCGTGGTCTTATCACGAAATCCAATGAAAAGCGTATAACAGAACCCATTTCATATGAGTCTAGCTTGTTCATCAGTCAAGAAACAAAGTAAGAGGATATACTTGTGAAGGTTAATCTTAGCCTCTTAAGACTTACTAGAAGAAGATTCTGGCTGGACTTTAATTGCACAAACTTAAGAATGTAGAAATGAACGAGGTTCTACTAAAAAGGGATGCTCAAGATCAATTCTGACAATTAATCCAGCAACAACAACCATCTTTCAAACGTTTATAATTAGTCAAGCTCCCCCTCTCTAGTAGCTCTATCTCCCATTCTACCCTGATAACAGCAGAGAAACAGACCTGATACCTCTCAAATCTCACACCCGCTCCCCCTCACATAGTGACCCCATCAGAAAAAGTAAGACAGAACTATCACTAAAATCATGGAAAGACATAAAACTGAATTCATTGCCATAGATTAGTCAGAGTTTGTAAATACCAAGTTCTCTTCTCAATGAAGTGAATTTTTCACTATCTAAAGGTTTTGTAAAAATATCAGCAGTTTGATTTGCAGTCCCAACATGAATTAGTTCAAATGTTTTATTTGCAATTTCATTTCTAATAAAGTGGTGCCTGATTTCAATGTGTTTTGTTCGTGAGTGTAAAACAGGATTCTTTGCAATGTTTATGGCACTCGTGTTGTCACAAAAAATGGGAGTGCATCATGTCTCTACTTGGTAATCCTGAAGCTGATGCTTAATCCATATAACTTGAGTGCCACAGTTGCTTGCAGCCACGTATTCAGCCTCAGCAGTGGAAAGGGCCACTAATGTTGTTTCTTTGAACTCCAAGAAACTAGACATCCTCCTAAGAATTGGCAGTGGCCACTGGTGCTCTTCCTATCTAATTTGCATCCAGCAAAGTCTGCATCAGTGTATGCAACTAAATCTAATGTGCGAGAAGCAGGATACCATAATCCTAATGTGTGTGTGGCAGACAGATATCTAAAGATCCTTTTTACAGCAGACAAATGAAGTTCAGTAGGCCTAGACTGATATCTTACACATAAGCCAACACTGAATTGTATGTCTGGCCTAGAAGCTGTTAAGTACAAGAGGGATCCAATCATACCTCTGTAGAGTTTTTCATCCACTTGTTTACCTGACTCATCTGCATTAAGGGTCATGCTTGTGCTCATTGGGGTGGATATTTACTTCAGGTTAGTCATCCCAAACCTTTTTAGGATATCCAGCGTATACTTGGTTTGGTGGAAGAAGCAACCATCTGACATTTGATTTATCTGTAAGCCAAGAAAATAAGTCAGTTCTCCAACTAAGCTCATCTCAAATTCAGCTGACATAAGTTGTGAAAATTCATTACACAGTTCAGGATTTGTTGATCCAAAGATGATGTCGTCTACGTATACCTGAACTATGATGAGATCTTGTCTTGAATTCTTAGTGAATAAAGTTTGGTCAACATTACCTCTGTTATATCCTTTATTCAGTAAGAAACTGGTCAGCCTTTCATACCATGCCCGAGGAGCCTGCTTTAGTCCATAAAGAGCTTTGTTTAACCTGAAAACTTGATCAGGTTTAGTCGAAAACTGAAAACCAGGAGGTTGTTCAACATAAACTTCTTCTTTTAGAATTCCATTCAAGAAAGCACTCTTAACATCCATTTGTTGAAGTTTTATGTTGTTTGAACAAGCAAATGCTAATAGAATTCTGATAGCCTCCATTCTAGCTACTGGAGCAAAGGATTCATCAAAGTCCACTCCATACTCCTGACTGTAGCCTTTAGCTACAAGTCTAGCTTTATTCCTAGAGATGACACCTTCTTCATTCAGTTTGTTCTTAAAAACCCATTTTGTTCCTATTACATTGAAATTTTCAGGTCTAGGTACAAGTTCCCAGACATTGTTTCTATCAAATTGCCCTAGTTCTTCACACATGGTAGTTACCCAATTCTCATCACTTAAGGCTTCTTAATGGTCTTAGGCTCAATTTGAGAAACTAAAGCAATTAAGTCCTGATTCTGAACATTTCTGAAATGGGATCTTGTCCTAGGGGGATCATGAAGACTACCAATAATATTGGTTACAGGGTGGTCTTTTAAAATTCTGACATTTGTTGAGGACTCACCTTGTTCGGCTGTACTTACTGGGTTCAGATCAGTGGGTTCTTCAGCCGGTTGTACTTCCTCCTCTTGCATTTGATTCAGGAACTCTCCATCATGACTTGTAGACCTTTCAGGAGTTCATATGGTGTTTTCTTATGTATGGGTCTTACCAAAGCTCTATTTAGTATATAGCAGGCAGTGTTTGCCGCTTCTGCCCAAAAACTCTTCGGTAGCTGACTCTCCATTAGTAATGTTCTTGCCATTTCCACTATTGTCCTATTCCTTCTCTCCACAATTCCATTCTGCTCTGGGGTCCTGGGAGAAGAAAATTTGTGAGTCAGTCCCTCCTTGTCACAAAAACTAGAAAATGAGGAGTTCTCAAACTCTCCTCCATGATCTGATTGGATAACAGTGATCTTGTGGCCTACAAGTTTTTGCTTATTAAAAAAATGTTCAAATTTTTGAAAAGCATCACTCTTATTAGCCAAGAAAAACAACCATGCAAATCTAGAGTAGTCATCGATAATGACAAAACCAAATCTCTTACCATTTAGGCTCTGGGTTCTGGTAGGACCAAAGAGATCCATGTGCAAGTGTTCCATAAGCTTGTTTGACAAGCTCTCAGTCCTTATTTTAAAAGAAGCTCGGGTTTGCTTGCCTAGAGCACAGGCATCGCAAGGCTTAGAGAATGATTTGAACTTCAAGCTCGGCATGCCTCTAACTAAGTCAAATTTAGCTAATTTATGCAAGGTGTTAAAGCTAGCATGACCTAGTCGCCTATGCCAGTCAAACATGTTATTCTCTGAATCAGCAGAGAGACACAGATTAGACTCAGACTCAACATCAAAATCCACAATATAGACATTATTGACTCTATTTGCAATGAACTTTATTTTATCGGAGTTTGGTTCTAGAATTTTGCAAGCATGCTCATCAAAAAGGACCTTGTGACCCTTGTCACATAACTGACTAATACTCAATAAGTTGTGTTGTAGACCTTCGACCAACAATACTTTTTCAACAGAGTTGGAGGTTTTCTTACCGATGGTTCCGGTCCCAATGATTTGGCCTTTGTTTTTACCTCCAAACTTGACTGTCCCTCCTGCTTTCAATTCAAGCTTGCTGAACTTTCTTTGATCCCCTGTCATGTGCCTCGAGCAGCCACTGTCGAGATACCACTTGTTGTTCTCGGCTGCTAGGCTCACCTGCACAATAACAATTTAAGTAGTGTGCTTTGGAGCCCAAGGTAAGTTGGGTCCAAAAATACCGCTCAAATGATTAAGCATAGTTTTGGGGATCCAGATCTGCTTCACCCCTTTTTTCTTTCTGTGCTGAGAATTGACAGTTTTGCTATTGATGTGCATTTCAGTTGTTTCCTTTTGTTTCTCAAAGTGTGTCCAGTTTCTGTTGATAAAAGCTTGGGTCCCAGCCAAACCATAATTTCTAAACTGTCTAGATGAAGGCATTTTATTGACAGTATTCTGTGTGTAGTTAGACCTTCCCATGTTTCTTTTAAAATAGCCCATTCTTTTATTAGAGTCATAGTTGTTGAATTGACAGGCACTTTGCTTCTGGTGCGTGGGCTTGTTGAATTTCTTAAAGACATCTTTTCCAAAATCAGGCTGTTGTTTATGGATGTTCTTTTGTTGTTCAGTACTTTTGGAACTGGATGGGATGTCCAGTTTTTCTTTTCCTTTCTCAGTGCAAAATGTGGTGGTTTTTATCCCAAATGCTTCCTTCTTATTTGGGTTGAAACCCAACCCTTCTTTGTTAAAGTTCACTTTGGTGCCTAACAAGGCATTCAAATTGCTTTCTCCCAAAACAAACCTCTCAAGAGTTTTCTTCTTATCTTCCAATTCCTTCCGCAGAGATATGTTGTTTTCCAGCAATTCATCATTGACCTTTTTAACAGCTTCATACCCTTCCTTGATTAAGTTATTTTGTCTCAGGTTTTCTTCAGTATGTTGATTTGTTTCATCAAGCTGTTTTCTAAATTTTTCAAGCTCATTCTTAACAAGATTATTCTCATTTCTTACATTTTCCATCTGAGCTAATTCAGCTACCAGTTTGGAATTTTCTATCTTGAAGAGTTCTTGTTCTTCATTCACCACATTGAGTTTGCGTTTGATGACTCTATGTTCTTTAGCTAAGGCATTGTACATATCTAGCAATTCACCATATTTATCTTCCCAGTCATCAATAGAGTAAGTTACAAAAGGATTGGTTACCTCATTTTCCTCGTCGGCCATCAGACATACTCCTTCAGTCTCCTTTCCTGAGGAATTAGTCTCTGAGTCTTCTTCTTCATCGCTCCAAGTGCATACCATAGCTTTTGGCTTTTTCTTGTACACTTTGGAGCCTTTCTTGTGGTAGTCCGGTGTCTTCTTCTGAAGCTCAGGGCAATCTTGCTTCATGTGCCCAAAGTTCCTGCAATGATAACACATCACACCTTTAGCATTCCTATCCTTGTCATTGCCATTGTTCGGATATTTACCTGATGAGTAGTTTCTTCTTTTCCTATATGAATTTCCCTGCATTTTCAGGAATTTCCTGAACTGACGTGTGAGCAGTGCTTTTTCACTTCTGTCAAGGTCTGGAATTCCATTAGACTCTCCGCTGCTGCTGCTGCTGCTGCTGCTGCTGCTGTGTCGTTCAACTTTAAGAGCAACATTCTTGCCCTTTCTGTCATTTCCTTCTCCTGTTTTCTTGAGATTTATCTCATAGGTCATAAGAGACCCTATGAGTTCAGTGACGGTCATGGTTGTTAAATCCTTTGATTCCTCTATCACAGTAGCTTTTGTGTGCCACGCTGGAGTCAAGGATCTTAAGATCTTCCTGACTATATCCCCTTCAGATATTTCCTTTCCAAATCCCTTGAGGCTGTTTGTGATCAGTGACAGCCTAGCGTACATATCAGTCACGCTCTCCTCTGACTTCATCTTGAATAATTCATACTCAGAGGTTAGGTAGTTTACCTTGGTAGCTCTGACCTGAGAGGTACCCTCGTAAATCAGCGCTAGTTCATCCCACATCTTCTTAGCTGTCTTGCACGCCGAAATTCGGGCATATTCTTCAGGGTGAACTGCGCACTGGATGATGTTGAGCGCAGACCAGTTCAGTCCGGATAATTTGACTTGTTCTTCAGACCACATCTCCTCATTCGGAGGTAAATCATAAGGTCCAGTTGTAATGACTCTCCACAGCTTGTGGCTCTGAGATCGGATGAAAACTTCCATCCTGTTTTTCCAAAAGAAATAATTAGAACCATCAAAATATGGGGACGGGAGATTGACTGTCCTTCAGCTATGTAGCTGCGAGGACCACTGGTTCCAGGATTACCCTGGTCGTTGGACCACATCTCGGGTAAACCTGCTCTGATACCAACTGTTAAACAGGAGGACGGTGAGCTAGAAGGGGAGGGGATGAATAGATCACCGTTTAAAAAATATTTGTCCGAGCCGAGGAGATCTTAGAAGATGAGATTGGCTAGGAAGACTGACAATATGTAAAATGATCCGGAACCTTAACCAAGATAAAGCAGGTCACGAGCGCAGAACATATATCACTCAAATTTCATCAGCACATATGCACAAGCACTAAGCGAGCAGTCAGACCAAGGTTTCGATCATCAACAATCACACTTACTTCATGAAGCCAGACAGAAGCATAAGAAAATAGATGCGCACAACCACACCACGGAGAACAAGAGATTTAGATGGTTCAGTCTGCAACCTGCAGACTTACGTCCATCCCTCACTCAAGGCAGAGTGAGGCTTCCCTTTCACAAGAAAGAACCGCAGACTCAGTCTGCCAACAACACGCTGATCCACAGCTTGGGGATCGAAATCCCTACAGACGCTGAACTCACAGCTTGCACCCAGGTCTCACACCACAAGACCTGACCCGGAGATAACTCTCCCTTCCTCTTAGACAAGAGGGAACCCAGCAGTGACCCACCCTCACTGCAATTCAGAGACGCTGTCTCTCTTCCTCCTCAGCCGGAGGGAAGAACCCAGGTAGCCTTCTCACTACCTGAACACAAAACCCCGGAGAACTCCTCCCTTCCTCTGATCTAAATCAGAGGGAAGCCACACTGCGACCCAGAGGATTCACCTCTCTTCCTCTACACCTAGAGGGAACGAAAACAGAGTATCGGAATTTGAGAACGAACAAACGAAGACATAAAGAAATATTGAAAGACAATCGAACGGAGAAACAATGTAGCTTCTTAAAGAAGCATAGACAAAACGTAGCAGAAAACCATCCTCTCCTTCATCACTCTCTCTCTTCCAGGTACACTCAACGAATGGATCAGGATGGCTTCTCCTCTCCTTCCTCTCGCTCTGGCCTCACCCTTTTTCTTGTGGCTTCGGCAGCTTTTCAGGAGCAGAAACCTTCCTATATATCCAGACTCACTAGAGACTGAGGGTGTGGGAGACACGCGCGAAGAAGATGCTTCCAGATGAGCCGAGCCACGTGTTAGACAATTATTCCCTCAAATCACGTGCTCACATGATTGGAATAAAGTTCCAATTTGTCTTTAAGTCCCTGTAAGGTTTCAGAGAACATTGAGTCAATCTCAGAAATATTCAAGTCATACGTTTGTTCACACAGATTGCACGGAACTTATCAAAGGACTGAAGAACGCGTCAACGCAGTAAAGCCAAGGCGTTAACGCAATGAGTTTATAATGGAGAGCAGGACCCTTCACAATACACACCAATGCGTCAACGCATTAGTGACAGCGTCGACGCATCGGCTTGGTTGTTGATCAAAAGACCTTTGGACATCAGCCCAAGGCGTCAACGCTTCCATCGTGCAGCGTCGCCTCAGCTCCTCAAGCGAGATGCTCACGCCCTTGGCAACTGGCCAATGCGTCAACGCATCCAGTGTCAGCGTCGACGCAATGAACAAGACAGCAAGTGAAAGATGCACAATTGCGTCTACGCAGTCAGCCAAGTGCGTAACGCACTAAAAGCACAGAACCCATATAGATGAAGACAAACAGGTACGAGCTAATGGGTGAACGTGTTAGAGGAGCATTTAATCAGAAAAGCATGATGAAGACATTTTAATCAGAAGATGTGCATGCAAACAAGAAATTTCCCAGGCTCCTTTCAGAACCAAGATCCAGAGATTATCCAGACAATGCAGGATCTTTAACAGTCACCAGGAAGCAACACATAATTTGATTCATAGTGTTAGTCATCATCAAAACTACAGAGATTCAACATCTCTTAGCACGGTCAATTGTACCTGACCGTCGTTTCTAGACCGCCAATACTAATTGCTCAAACTTGCATATCGTTACCTATTGCACGGCGGCTGCCCAGTTGTAATCTGAAACTCTGCCAATGTCATCTAAGCATGACAACATCTGTTGTGGACAAGAATGCGTCGACCGTGGGCAAAGGAAAGTGGACAGTAAGAGTACAATCCACAACCGGACAATGTCGGCCATATCATCATGCTCTTCGTCGGACCCAACAATTTGCTGGATGAGAGAGCACACTTTCTTCCGGTCAAATGTTGCTGCAAATCCAAATCGATGCTGTAACTTCGACTTCTATTTCGCGGATCCATAATGTTGAACCGGCTGACAGAGCAAGGTAATCCTAAAATTATGCCCACATCTTCCACACTGAATGCGACCTCCTTACTACCCATACGGAAGTAATTTCCTCCACTATGGGCACAAATAATCTCCTCCAATAGTGTCATGGTGAAGGTGACGGAGAAGCATTGTCAACATATGGACCAAAGGGTGTGGTCCTCATCAATGACTTGTGGCATTCCCGAAATGCCATCTGATCCTGTCCTTCATGTAAATGTCATAGAACACCGGGCGAGATGACCCTTGTGTTCACTAGATTCAAAAAAATGTGTAAACAAGAAATTCAGTTAATTGACTGATCAAGAAATACAAAAATATTAAGAGTAAGACAAGGGTGACAAATGTATAGACAAGGGAGTTTAGGTGTGGCAAATAGGTGCTTAAGGGTGACAAATGTATGAAATTCGGAGACAGGTAGGTCTAAATCTGACACAAATAGGTAGATATAAGCGTGACAAATAAATAGGTCGATAAGGGGGGCAAATAGCTATGTAAGGGAGATAAGGAACCACACTACCTTTAACTTGTCGTCCTAAAGTGGAGGCCTTAGAAACCCTAGGTATGTGAAACGTTTCTTCTTCGGCCGTAGGAACCGGTACAATTTCCTGAGATGCAGGTGGGACATCCAGTTTACGGCGGACGGAGCGTTGCATGGGTGTCTCCTTCGGCTCCATGGCTGTCAGTGATGAAAGAGAGCTCGCAATTCAGGAGTGCTCGAATAGCAAATGACGGAGAGGTCGCAAATGGCACCGCGAGGAAGACGAGACGCTGAGCACGATGGAGAGACGAACCGCTTCTGGTAGGTTGCGTAAGAGCCAAGACATGGCGAGAAGGGTAAATAAGTAATTGGGGATTTTTAATTTCGAGGATCTAGTTCGGCGTCATCATTTCTGTTGATGTGGCCTGCGGCGTTGGATCGGCGGCAATACGCGAACAACACCCACGCGTGGCCGACGTGTCCCGTTTTCCACGTGGACCAATTGGAGCTTAAGGGTGACAAATGTGTCTACACGGGTGACAAATGCGTTAGCAAGGGTGAAAAATACCTGCTAACGGTGACAAATAGGGCTCAATAGAGACAAGGCTGAGCGCGGCTTTCAAGGTAGTGTAAGAGTAAGGGCGACGTCTTGTGGACTTTAGTGGTGACAATTAGGTGAGTGTGGGTGACAAATGCTCAACTGGAGTAACAAATAACTTCCTTAAGTGTATCGCTATTAATCATGAGGTCCGGGTTCGAAACAACGTTCTTCGTGTTTTCATTTACATTTTTAAATAAGTTATATTAAAAAAACTTAAGGAAACCTTAAGCTGAAGCTAAGATTCGAACCGGAGAAACCCGTTCAAACGGCAGAACAATAAACCAAATGATACAACATGTCATTTCAATTTGTTTATTTCATTATTTATATATATATATATAGTTTTCCGTATCGGTACGCAATGTCCAATCCAGTCTCGAGCCGTGGCCGGGATGACCGGTTTGGCAGGGACGGCCACACCTACCCCGAATGATGTGCACATGACTCAAGGTCGACGTTGATTATTATCCCGAGTGCTTCCACGTGCCATTTTCCGCGAGGAGCCCTAGCTCCCAAAAAGTCGTTATAGACGTGACGGTAAATTCAAAACACATGAGTTTCACGGGGGCACGGAACAATAAGGAAATGGTCAACATGTGACCGATACGCCTCTGAGTACCTTTTCACACCCCGATGTGGGCCTTTCAAGGTAGCTAGGCTTTTCAACATGATGTCTCTTCCTTTTATAGAATCGACTTATCGGCCATGCAGCCCCATTGCTTGGCGATTAATCAAACTTTTTCCCCTCTTATCGCCGTGATCGACCTTTATGGCACGGCGGGTCGCCAGTCCCGACCCGATGCCCACCATCGTCTGCTTAGTGATCAGAAGGAGCGCACCTTCGGTTAGTCCAGACCATTCCAGTCTTGGAACCTGAACACATTGTCACACACAAGTGATTGGCACGCCCTATCGTGAGTAAAACGATAAAAGATACAATGATATTTGATTATGGCACCTGAGTGCTTCCACGTGGCATTCCCCGCGAGGAGCCCTAGCTCCCGAAAATTCATTATAGACGTGACGGTAAATTCAAAACACATGAGTTTGACGGGGGCACGGAACAATAAGGAAATGGTCAACATGTGACCGATATGCCTCTGAGTACCTTTTCGCACCCCGATGTGGGCCTTTCAAGGTAGCTAGGCTTTTCAACACGCTGTCTCTTCCTTTTATAGGAATCGACTTATCGGCCATGCAGCCCCATTGCTTGGCGATTAATCAAACGTTTTCCCCTCTTATCGCCGTGATCGACCTTTATGGCACGGCGGGTCGCCAGTCCCGACCCGATGCCCACCATCGTCTGCTTAGTGATCAGAAGGAGCGCACCTTCGGTTAGTCCAGACCATTCCAGTCTTGGAACCTGAACACATTGTCACACACAAGTGATTGGCACGCCCTATCGTGAGTAAAACCGATAAAAGATACAATGATATTTGATTATGGCACCTGAGTGCTTCCACGTGGCATTCCCCGCGAGGAGCCCTAGCTCCCGAAAATTCATTATAGACGTGACGGTAAATTCAAAACACATGAGTTTGGCGGGGGCACGGAACAATAAGGAAATGGTCAACATGTGACCGATACGCCTCTGAGTACCTTTTCGCACCCCGATGTGGGCCTTTCAAGGTAGCTAGGCTTTTCAACACGCTGTCTCTTCCTTTTATAGGAATCGACTTATCGGTCAAGCAGGGTTTGACGTCCCGCTCCGGGATGCCTCGACCCGCACGTCCCGACCCCACCCAAGTGGTGGGCGGGACGCCCGGGTCGTGGGTCGTGACCGGGACGCTTCATTATTTTAATATTTTATTATATATATTATATATATAAAGAGTCTTTTTTACTTTGTTGTATTATTATATATATATTATATATATAAAGAGTCTTTTTTTATTTTAACATTTTACGAGATGGACCGACACGGAGCGAATATGCACCGACCCGACCCGTCCCGGGCCGTGACCGGGACGGGCGGGTCGGTCGAGACCACAAACCCTGCTTTCAAGGTAGCTAGGCTTTTCAACACGCTCTCTCTTCTTTTTATAGGAATCGACTTATCGGCCATAAAAAAAGTTAAAAATTTATAAATTACAGATCTCAAAATATTAAATAATAATTTTTTAGATCTAATGATATTTTTTACTCAGAGAGATTTTATCCTTTTATAGGAAGAAATGAATGAATGACAAAAAATCACGAATGAATGAATGAAAACATGGCGCCAAATGAAAATATGGCGCCAAATAAAAAGAGACAAGAACAGGCAGACGACCCCTCTCCTGACCTCCTTAGTCCTTCCCCCTTCCTCCTCCTTCAACCACTGCATCCCTTTCCTCTCTCACGATCGCACCCGCCTCTCAATCTCTTACCCGGGGGCGGCGGAGTGGCGAGGGCGGGCGGAGGTGAGCTCCGGCAGCGGCGGCGGTCAAATTCTTTCCGGCGGACACCCCCCCACCGCAGGTATTCCCCTCTCTCCCTCTCCCGTTGGCCCCCCTTCTTGAGTACATATTATCCCCCAAGTAATATGTACTCAAGAGTTGCATAGAGATTACTTTTAAGTAAACCAACTGCTCCTTTGAGAATTTTAACCTTCATGCCTGATCTACAAGACGAACCTTTTCTCCTTATCACCTGCTGTACTCTTACAACATCAGATGAAATTCCAAGCCCTATTTTTATTGGGAGGGTGGGAAGAGGGATGTGGGTATAAATGTGTGTGCGTAAATGTGGATATGACCCTTTTTTCATTTTTGCCCCTTCAAGACTTTTGTTATGATATATGTGATTAGTATGCTTGGATGTGAATTAAATTGGTAGACAGGTGTGGATGCCGATATGTAAGAAAATGTGTATGTGAATGCGAGTATGTTAATGATTTTTTCCAGAAGATGATGTCGATGTCAACCACGGTGTGTGAATATGGAAGTGAAAGTGGATGTGGATATAGATGTATATATGACCAAACAGGATGTACAAGTGTGGAAAATAGTCAATATTTAGGGGAGATGTACACAATATTTTCTTAGATGTAGTGATAAGACATATTGATATGAATTTTTTAATATGTTAGGTAAATATGGCTAGAATTGATCATTTATGGATGAATCGCAGAGTAGTTGACGGAGTGGTGTCAGAGGAGTTTAAGGATGGAGTTGATAGTTTTATTCAGTTTGTATTGGGGCATCCAACAGTAGTGGACAAGTGTGGTAACATCCGATGTCCTTGTTTACGTTGTAAAAATAAGAGATTTCATTCGCTATGGGATGTGCAAGCTCATTTATACAGGAAAGGGTTCACGAAATGTTATATGAATTGGGTGTGTCATGGTGAGGTGTTCTGGTCGTACGAGCCCGGCAATGTTGTAAGCACAAGTACCTATGTAGACATGGTACTCGATGCTGCTGACCCTAACTTTAATGTACAAGGGGAACACGTGTACAACAAAGAACTACTAAACAAGTCGGCTGAAAGATTTTATCAGTTACTTCGGGATGCTGATGAGCCGCTGTGGGATGGTTGTGAAAATCACACTCGGTTGTCTGCTGTCTCACAGTTGTTGAATTTGAAATCCGAATTTCACCTTAGTGAGAGTTGTTTTGACCGTATGCTCCTCCTTATCAAGAGTATGCTGCCTCGAGATGAGAAGCTGCCTGAAAATTTTTACCGTGCAAAGAAGATGGTCAATGAGTTAGGGCTTGAATACCAAAAAATAGATGCATGCCCTAATCACTGTATGCTATATTATGAAGATAATGTAGATAAAAGATCATGTGATATTTGTCAGCATGATAGATTTAAACCTAAGAGAGGGGACAATTCAAAGCAGAAGGATGTGCCTTACAAGTCACTGCGATACTTCCCTCTCACGCCCAGATTGCAGCGGATGTATATGTCGTCAAAGACAGCTCGGCATATGATATGGCACACGGAGAGAGTAGGTCGTGTAGATGATATAATCAGTCATCCCGCCGACGGTGAAGCCTGGGCTCATTTCAATCGTACGTATACTGCTTTTGCTCACGAGCCACGCAATGTTAGGTTAGGTTTATGCACAGACGGCTTCAACCCATTTGGAGGTTCAGTGGCGTCTTACTCATGTTGGCCAGTGTTCATGACGCCGTACAACCTTCCGCCGGGCATGTGCATGAAGCGAGAGAACCTTTTCTTAACTTTGGTGATTCCAGGTCCAAAAAATCCAGGAAAAAATTTGGACATATATCTCAGGCCACTGATTGATGAGTTGAAAAGATTATGGAATGATGGAGTTGTTACTTATGATGCGTATAGAAAATAAAATTTCACTATGAAGGCTGCATTGATGTGGACAATAAGTGACTTCCCTGCATATGGAATGCTATCTGGCTGGAGCACACACGGGAGGTTGGCATGTCCTTACTGTATGGCTGATACCAAATCCTTTGTCCTGAAATATGGTAAGAAATCATGCTGGTTCGATTGTCATCGACGGTTTCTACCAATTGACCATCCTTTCCGAAGGCAAAAGGACTCATTCATTAAGAACACAGTTGAAATGGATGAAGCAGACTTGGAACGGATGTCTGGTCGACAAATGGCGGCACAGGTGCAAAACTTACCAGATATAGTGCAATTGTCGGGTAGTACACGACATCTTCGTGGATTTGGAGAGGATCACAATTGGGTGAAGAAAAGTATCTTCTGGGAATTGCCTTACTGGTCAGCCCTTTTGATACGGCACAACCTGGACGTCATGCATGTTGAGAAGAATGTCTTTGATAATGTGTTCAACACCATCATGAACGTGAAAGCCAAAACAAAGGACAATGCCAAGGCGCGAGCGGACTTGAAGATACTTTGCAAACGACCAGAGTTGGAATTGCGGCCGGTACGGGGCAAAGTTGTGCAACCTAAAGCAGCTTACGTGTTGAAAGACACACAGATCAATGAACTGTGCCAGTGGCTGAAGCAATTAAGATTCCCTGATGGATATGTGTCTAACATAGCCCGTTGTGTGAATGTCAATGAGGGAAAAATATATGGATTGAAAAGTCATGACTGCCATGTGTTCATGGAGAGACTTCTGCCCATTGCATTCCGTGACATATTGCCAAAGCCTATATGGGGAGCATTGACTGAGTTGAGTCAGTTTTTCAGGATTCTATGTGCATCAGAACTCAAACTTGGGGACGTGCAAACTATGGAACAGAATGTGGTCACGACGGTATGCAAGTTGGAGAAGATATTTCCCCCTGCGTTCTTCGATTCCATGGAGCACCTGATTATCCATTTGCCATACGAGGCCAAAGTTGGAGGACCGGTACAATTTCGATGGATGTATCCATTTGAGAGGTAATCAGTATGTATTTACTGATTATTTGACAGTAGTTACATGTGTCTGTCATTGTCACTGTATGTCATTGTCATATGAATTGTTGTCATAGGTGTATGCATGACCTGAAAATGAAGGTTCGCAACAAGGCTAAAGTAGAGGGTTCGATTACCGGGGCGTATATTATTGAAGAAATTTTGAACTTCTGTTCGATGTACTTCGAACCCGAAATTCAAACTCGCCGCAATCGACCTCCACGTAATGATGATGGAGGAGAGGTGGGTCCGTCCGACCGGTTGTCCATATTTAAGTATCCAGGACGTGCATTCGACGTTGTTCGAATCGCATATTAGAGGACAGAGAGTTGTTGGCCGCAGAGATATATGTTCTCCTGAACTGTGCTGAGATTGAACCTTATGTTGAGTGAGTCGTCAACTCCGCAGCTCCCGAAAATTTATAAGCATCTTGACGTTCTTCCTCCCATTTACGGTGATGTTGCATTCATCATTGCAGGCAATTTGATTCAGAATTAATTACTCAATGTCCACACCTCAATGACATGGAGGTTCAAAATGAACGAGAGAGATCTTTTGCCAGATGGCTTAAAGGTCAAGTAAGTGTCAATCTACCAATTCCACAAAGCTTGAGGTGTATGCACGTATCAAAAGAAAAGTAACGTGGTTTATATTCATAGGTTGAAGAAGGTTATGTTACTGATGAAAGAGTCCGGGTGATAAGTTATGGACCTTCGAAGGTCGCGCATGCCTATCCAGGATTTTTTGTGAATGGTTATAGATTTCACACCAGAGATTATGGACGAAATAAGTCTACGATGAATAGCGGCGTATGCGTGAAAGGTAGTACATACAATGAAAATGATCTTGATTACTATGGTATTCTTGAGGAGGTCATAGAATTACAGTATCTCGGACAAGACAAGCATATATTCCTTTTTAAGTGTCATTGGTTTGATCCTCATTCAGTTCGAAACGACGCAATATATGGGATTGTCGATGTCAAACATAGATCAAAATTGAATACCTATGAGCCGTTCATTTTGGCCGCACAAGCCCAGCAAGTGTATTATTCAAGTTATTCATCGTCCAAGAATAAAGATTGGTGGACAGTTTGTAGGGTAAAACCAAGGCTTGTGCCTAATGATGAGTTAGATCTGATTGAAGCTGTCTCAGAGGATTCTAGTGCCAAATTTTTTCAATCAGACGAGGGTGACACTGCAGAGTTGGTTGCTTCTAATCTTCATCTGATCGAATCTGACGAGCCACTTCGGTTGTCTATAGAGGACGAAGTGGAAGAAGTCGATCCAACTGAGCTAAATGAAGCAATTGTTGGGCAGGAGGAGTCCTCTGAGGAGGAAGAGTATGAATCTAGTGAGAATGAGGAAGATGACGAAGATGAGGCTGAGTTTGATATATCTTCAGCATCTGAAGATGAAATAGATAATGATTGAATATTTTGTAAGAAATTTAACATATATGCACTTCTTATCATTATTAATTGCCACCTCTCCTCGTAATTAGTTGTGGACTAATATGCACTACTTTAATTGTTGTCAATAATTAGATGGTTCGAGGTCGTACCGGATCTTCGAGGAGAGGTGGTTCCGGGAGGGGTTCTACCGGTATGTTTATTTAAATTCTTAGATAAATGTGTAGTGAATATATGCACTTTATTTTGGTAATGATATTTTATGTCTCTGCACCAGGTACACAGAGTACACCGCCCCCACCACCTGCTGCGGGTCTGTTTATTTAAATTCTTAGATAAATGAGTAATGAATATGCACATTATTTTGGTAATGATAGTTTATGTCTCTGCACCAGGTACACAGATTACACCGCCCCCACCACCTGCTACTGGTATGTTTATTTAAATTCTTAGATAAATGAGTAGTGAATATGCACTTCATTTTGTTAATGATAGTTTGTGTTTATGGCACCAGGTACACAGATTACACTGCCCCCACCACCTGCTGCGGGTCTGTTTATTTAAATTCTTAGATAAATGAGTAGTGAATATGCACTTCATTTTGGTAATGATAGTTTATGTCTCTGCACCAGGTACACAGAGTACACCGACCCCACCACGTGTTGTGGGTATGTTTATTTAAGATCATTCATGAATGAGTAGTGACTTACCACTTTGTGTTGCTCACGATATTTTAAATATATGCACCAGGTACACAGAGTGCACCACCCCCACCAACTGCTGCGCGTATGTTTATTTAAATCCTTAGTGTTTCGGCTCCATGTTTTGATGCTGTCAAAATTTAGATTCATGTATACTCTTCATGTGGATAGTCAATGTGTTTTGTTGATGTAGAATCATCCATGGAGCTATAATGATTTTGTGTGTGTAGTTTACTTCTAAATTGCACAAAGAACAGGTTGACAGTTGCACATAGAACAGGCTGAAAGCCAGTTATTTTCTCAAGAAACGAAGAAAAGTCAACGTGGTAACGTAGTCAACGCACAGTCAATGGAGCTAAGACAGTGGTCAACCCAAGTCTGTGCAGTCAAAGTCTGAATTCTTTAGAAATGATGAACAAATCTATTAAGATTCATACAAGGGAAGGCAGGAAGATAAGGCAGACAAATGACTCATTAGTGGTGACAAATAGGGAGGTAAGGCTGACAAATAGCTCTCTACGGGTGAAAAATAGGTTGTAGCACTGAATATGTGTGAAGTGTTGAAGCTGCATGAAGGGGAAGTCCACTTGTGTTTACCCGCCAGCAGAAGAAGCTAAGGACGACAAATGCACACATAAGGCTGACAAATAGACTGCTATGGGTGACATATACCCTCTTAAGGGTGAAAAATAGGTGTCAACGGAGACATTAGCTTAAGTGCTTAAGTGTTCGACGTATGTTCTACGCAAACTCTTGTTAACATATTGTTCATTATGTTTTAAAATTGGGTAGCGCCAGATTTTTTATTTTAATTTGGGCATAGTTTTTAATAGGGGGATATATTCACCACCCCTCTATATCCTATCCTTCCACACATCACTTAGATAAATGAGTAGTGAATATGCACTTTATTTTGCTCACGATATTTTATGTCTCCGCACCAGGTACACAGAGTGCACCGCCCACGCCAACAACTGCGGGTATGTTTATTTAAATTCTTAGATAAATGAGTAGTGAATATGCACTTTGTTTTGCTCACGATATTTTTTGTTTACAGGTTTGAGTGCCTCTACATCAGGTCTACAGAGTACACCGCTTCCATCACATTCTACTGCTATGTTTATTTAAATTCTTAGTTAAATGATAAGAATTCTATATGTTTACTTGTTGAAATTTTTTATTTAATAATGAGCTAAATTCTGATTAACTACTTCTATTTTACTTGTAACAGGTACGTCGGGCACACCACCTGCGATAGTTGGCTCGTCCGCCCACCCGGGCACACAACAGGCAGACGATGCTGTTAGCCATCACGAGGGCAAGCAGGTGGTGTTGCAAGAGGGACGCAAGCCATGTTGGGTCTCTGGGTAAATATTTAAACTCATGAATTATGTTCGTTATCTATCCATCAACTATATATATAATTGTTGGCTATCATTTTAACATTTGTAATTGCAGGGATAAAGTAGAGCCCAGTGAGGCTTCTCGTTTTATTACCAACATTATTGAGCGACATGTGACCGGCCCATATAAGTCATTTCGAAAGTTTCCTCAGGATATCCGCGATCGATTGTATGACGAGTTCCTGGTATACGATTTAATCTTTTAAATTACATATTTCCCAACTCCACAATTTCAATCGACTAACTTATAAAATTTGAATTCTTGACAGCAAGGATATCAGTTTGTGAGGCGAGCTGACGCCGGACGAGCTCGACGTGTATGGGAGGCCACAGGAACTGTAAATTATAAGCATCATTTACACGGCTGTCGGGAACGTGCCAAGGCTCTAGCCGGGGGAGCGAGGACCGTGGCCTTTGGATGGCACACGGCCCCGCATGGATGAGGAGGGAGCACTGGGAGGACCTCTGTGATAGATGGGCCGAGCCTAATTGGATGGCCAAATCCGCAAAAGCCAAAGCCGCACGTGCGTTACATCCAGACGTGCATCTCCATACTTCTGGATCAGTTTCCTTCGCGACCCAGAAGGAGAGATTGGTAAGTAATCATTTTAAATTTTTTATAATTTATTTCTTATATGTCTCTATTTATTTTCTATAACATGTATAACAGGAAAAGAAGAGGGGTGGTACGGTCTCATACCGCGATTTATTTGCTACAGTTCACCAAAAGAAGGGGACGGATCAGTATGTGAGCGAGAGAGCTCGCTCGGTAGTGGTAAGATTATATACATACACATTTCTTTTCTATTTCTATTTTTAAATATGATTGATTAATATGACATTTACAATATTTTTTATTCAATTTACAGGAGTCATATGACAGGCATATGACTGAAAAGTATGGGGACGAGGAGACGCAGCGGCCGCAACTAGATCCTGAGGCATGGGTAGCAGCAGCCGGCCCACCGAAGAAAGGACGAGTATACGGTTTTGGGTAGAGCTTGGACACCAGCCCAATTCTAGCATCTTCTCGGGCACAGCTTTGTCCTACCCCGGTAGGAGTTCCTTCTCTACTCCCTCCATCGGCACTTCTACGAGCCAGATTACATCCATCGTCGAACATGCGGTAGACCTAGTCGAGGAACGCATGGAGGCACGCTTTACTCGGGTGGTTGCTACCCTCCTGGCCCAGGCGGGGATTTTGTCTCAGGGAGCACCCTCGAGCACACCACAGCCCTCTCATGTGAGTATTTAATTTAATTTTTAATTTCGTAGACTTTAGAGTTATAATAGAGGAGTATCTGTGATACCAATGTTGTGTGCTCTATAGGCAAAGCCGGAAGCAAGTATATGAATATGTGTGCGCAGCAGGATCTAGAGGGGGGGTGAATAGATCCTATAAAAATTTTAACCTCAATTTTTAAGCCTAAGATAATTTAACACTCAGCTATCAAACCACGAGCTCAGATGATATCTGTGAGAACAATATAAATGAAAGTGACAAGAATGCACTAACTAAGAGAATGCTATCTCACAGAATCCACTCAGATCAGACAGATCTAACAGACTGCAATACAACCACTTAGCGTATAGGGAAGATCTGTTCATACGCAAACCTGTGAATGGAGGAAGATGATAAGGGCCAATCACACCAATGCAAATCACGGCACACAGAATTTTTAGGTGATTCGATCTGCCACGCAGATCTACGTCCACCCCACACTCAAACCTGAGTGTGGCTTCCCCTTGCAACAGCAATAACCGCAGACTCAGTCTGCAAACAAACGCTGACTTACAGCTTGACCTAGAAGAACACTCTCCTCTCTTCTTCTGATCAAATTAGAAGGAACCGTGAGTAACACCCAGTTACCCACAACCAGAGGACCAGTCCTCTCTTCCTCTGAAGCACAGAGGGAATCATTCTCTTCAACCAGTTTGATCATTCTTCAAATGTCATAGCCATGAGCCACTTTACACCACTGAACAGCCATTTCACACTGCTATACAGCCATTTGTCTGCTTTGTCCACCCATTTTCACCCTTAATCCGCAGCTAAAAAGTCTTCTTTCATTCTGTGAATTCTTCTGTCAGAAGTCGACTTGTAAGCCCTTCCGAGTCGGCTTGAGGTTCTTGGTTTTCAGCTGTTTCACACCTGCTGCCTATTATTCACCTTTGCACTACTATTTGTCACCACTGTTGCCTATTATTCACCTAGTCCATCTATTTGTTACCCTTAAGGTAGTATCTGTCACCCGTAATGCACATTTGTCAGCCTTAAGGGATATTTTTCACCCTTATTCTTCAGCGGGTACAAAGTCTATCTTAAGGTGATATATCAGTTTATTTCTTCAACGATTGGAGGTTTCTTCTGCAGAGTTGCTTCTGGGGCTGCTGTGACACTGCCATGCTTATGCTTACATGAATTCTTCAGATATTACAGTTATTCAAACAGACATTCTTCAAGCATACAGACATAACAGTTCAAGCATTCATAGCATTGACATTACAACTCTTCAAGCCTTCATATGAAAATGTTGGTCAAGGCATTAGAAAACATATGGACATTAGCCAGCACACATCAAATTCATGATATAAAAAACTATTATCATAATATGATTCATAGTGTTAGACATCATCAAAACCACAGGGCACAACAATAACATTACTACTTAGTTCAAAGAATTCAGCTTTGAGAGTGAAAGAAATCATCTTCATGTTATCTACTTTCGAATTTAGAAAATCAAAAAGATATTTAACTAGATTTATTAATAATTATATTTATTTAAATCTATTTATTATTAATTTTTTGTGATGTAGATCCTCCTGCAGCCGGTGATGGTGGAGATGCTACGAATGACGAATGAGGATG
Organism: Amorphophallus konjac; assembly: GCA_022559845.1. Taxonomy (NCBI): domain Eukaryota; kingdom Viridiplantae; phylum Streptophyta; class Magnoliopsida; order Alismatales; family Araceae; genus Amorphophallus; species Amorphophallus konjac. The sequence continues at coordinate 175,301,823 of CM040117.1, read as the reverse complement.
ATGCAGCGGATATCTCTTGATTTTTTTTAATGATATTGTGAAAAAATGATACATTTCAATTAATGTAACTGTAACTTTTTTTATTCAAAGATTTATGTGTTGTGGACGTTCTTTATTGTAATTTACAATAGGACTTTATCCTATTGTGTGTTGTATATGTTGTTTATTACGTGTTTTATGTTGAGTTGTGTCAATTATGGTGTATAATTGTAGCTTTAAACAGGTTTTTAAAATTTAAAATATATAAAAAATGTGGAGAAAGTTTTCGAAGGAATTTCGACCAACTAACAATTCGTCGGAACCAATTTCACGCACTTATTTCATGACGTATTTATTTTCCAGTGCAAATCGGTCAAAAGGTTCAGACGTATTTTCGACCAACTAAATGTTCGTCGGATGTAATTGAGCCACATGAGTTCCGACATATTAATTATCGTCTCAAATACGTCGAACATTAACGACATATTTTCGACCCAAGGTAGGTTCGTCGGAACTAATTTGATCCACATCAGTTCTGACGTATTAATTATCCGTGTCAATTGCGTCGAACATTCACGACGTATTTTCGACACAATAACAGTTGGTCGAACTAATTTCACCCACAGGTTTTCAACGTACTACTTATCCGATTGAAATACGTCGAATATTAATGACGAATTTCTGACCAAAATAACTTTCATCAGAACTAATTTAACCCAAATATTTACGACGATATAAATTTTCTGTCAGAAATACGTCGAAAACTTTAGACCTATTTTCAACTAAATTATGTTCCGTCGTAATAATTAATTAATTTCCGTGTTATTAATTACTGACATAAATAGCCACCATAACTTTGACGATATAGTTTCGTCGGTTAATTTCGGACGAATTGGCGACGCTATTGTAATACATCAGAAATTTGCGACGTAAGATTTCCGACGCCCATATGCTATTGTAATTAACTTTACGACGTATCTCCGACGTATTTACGACGGCAAATGGATGTCGAAATTTCCCATTTTTCTTGTAGTGAACAAAAGATAACTCACAGCACCAGAAGACTATAAATGAAAAAGCATAAAATGTAGCTCTCGCAGGAAAAGACTGGCTTGGATCTGATCTAAGAGCCAATCGAACAGATCTTCAGGATCTTCAAATTTCTCTCCTCAAGCTTGCTCTCTTTCTTCCTCTTTCTTCCTCTTTCTTCCTCACAAGCTCACGATCTCCTTGATCTCAATCTGCTTCTTCTTCTTCTCCCACTCACTCTCACTGTTTATCTTCAGTGGACTCTCTCTTTTTCTTCTCACTCACCCTCATTGAAAAATATGGTACTCTATTTTTCTAACTCTCAGATCATCACTCTTTCTCTTACAGCTGCTCTCATCTTCTTCTCTCTCGAGCTCTCTTTTTTTTTCTGCTACTCTCTCAATTCTCCTCTCTTCTGTCTGTCTCTTTTCTCTTTCTATTTTCTCTATCTCTACTCCTTGCTCGATCTGATAGATCTAGCCTCTTTTTATAGGCCCGCGAGAGATGGGCGCGTGGAAAACATGTTCCCGCCCAAGAAGATTTGAAACGGCGCGCTGCTGGATGTCCACGTGTCAACGATGAGAAGGCGCTGTCCACGTGGTAGAAGGTTCAGTTCTGACTTCGCCTTGGATCACGGGCCTATGAGTTAGAACCTTGAGCAACGTGACTATTTCCAGCCCTTCAGGTGTTCGATCTGTTGCTTTAGACCTTTTAGTCTTGAGTCCCTATTAACAAAATAAAGGCATTTAATCAAACACCTTATTGTCATAAGTAATTCAGAGAGATGTTTATTATTCATGATTTATAAGGATGATCATGATATAACAAAACCATGGAAATCAGGTAGCTATATGACAGAGGTCATTTTGTCAAACACATTGTAATCATGAATATATAACTAATGTGCATTGGCCTAGATATGCTCAGACTTGATTATGCATGCTGGCATATATGCTCAGACTTGATATAGCATTTTGCACAGACCTTACTTATGTAGAAACCAAAACATGCACAGACTTAGTTACGTGATATGCAATCATGCACAAACCTTATATACAATCATGCACAGACTTTATATGCATGTTTTTTTTTAAGGGGAAAACCCCCAAAGGGTAATATTATTGATAAAAATAAAGAGAAATTACAAGAGGCGAATGCTAGGCATGCCTAGCTTATCTAGACGGGCTGCACCTTTGACATTCTGAGGCAGCTCATGACTAAAATAAAAAGAATTACACTTAGTGGAGCACGCTAAAGATGCTAACAGATTAGCAACACAATTGGCTTCTCTATAGATGTGGGTAATTAAGTGATGAGAAGGAAGAATGCTCCAGATCTCTCTGACAACTTGAAGGATCACCCAAGGGCATTGAATACCTTTTGTGACAGCCTGCACCAATATGTTGGAATCACAATCAATAAAGAACATGTCACTAGTGATGGTAAGAGCATATTTAATGCCATCCAAAAGTTCCCTAGCTTCAGCAATAAGACTGTTTGATTGGCTAATAGTGAGAAAAGGCAAGTAAGACCAATCCATGGGAATCTCTTATGACCCCACCGCCACCTGAGTCACCAGAAGGTTTGCATGAGCCATCAGTGTTGATTTTAATGAAGGGCCAAGGAGGAAGAATCCACTTCACAATCTTGAGGCTTGGTTTAGAGTTAATAGCAACCTTTAGACCAAATGCCTCTAGAGTGATCCTTTTCCTGTGATGTTTTTCCTGGAGATCAGCAAGACTGCAGGCTTTCTTGACATTAGATATAATATTATGGAGCAGGCGGTTTCTGGATATATGTTTCCCATCATACTTTGAAGAATTCCTGGCCTTCCAAAGCTCCCACAAACCAAAACCAATGACAGCAAGAATAAAGAAATCATGACTTTATATGCATGTGAACAGATGTGCACAGACCTTATTCATGCTATCATGCAAATGTGCTCAGACTTGACAATTCAACACATACTACTAGCATCGACCTTTGCATGCAAACCGTAATGTGCATAGACCATATGAATGACTAAGCATGTGCACATACTTATGCTATGGATGAGCATAGACCTACATTATGCATGTGCACAGACTCTGATGACTTGAGTTCATATGTGCATCGACCCTAGTTTCTGAATATGCACAAACATGGATGTATGCACAGACGTGAATATACACAAACTAATATGTGCGTAGACCTTAGTCTAAGCATGTGCACTGACTAAGAACATGTGCACATACCTTATAGACAATGCTACAAGAACGTGCATTGACCTTACAATGCATCATGCAAAACATGCACTGACCTTGGATGTAGTCTAATAGAATGTGCACAGACCTATATGAAGACCAACAACATGTGCACCGACTTGTTAAACTGTGAACAGGAATGTGCACCGACTTTATACATGCACAATGCAAAATGTGCATCGACCTCCATTCTGTGCAAGGCTAACTAGCATCAACCTTCTACAGGCACAATGCAAAATGTGCATCGACCTATATGCATACCAATAGAATGTGCACCGACCTATGTGCATATCAACAGAATGTGCACCGACCTATATGAAGGTGTGAACAGAATATGCCCCGACCTTAATCTAGTATGAACAGTGATGTGCATCGACCTTCATATGCTATAAAAGAAAGTAACATCGACCTTACTATGACTAAGGAGTGATATGCATGAACCTCCTAATGCAATGAACAGTAATGTGCACTGACTTGTGTGAATGACTAAGATAGATGTGCATCGACCTTAGATGCACTGCAGTAAATGTGCACCGACCTTCCTCTGCCTGGATGTGCAGCATAGTAAACATGCATCGACTTTCATATGCACTATAGTGAACATGCATCGACCTTAGTTAACAAAGAATTTGAGCATGCATCGACCTTATCTATGTTCAAGGAAAGTGTGCATCGACTTGCATGACTAGGACTAAATGCATGTGCACCGACTTGCAATGCATGTACTCTGACTTGCCCAATGCATGCAACCTATTTGATTAAATGACTGAAGTGTTTAAATGTGCACTGGCCTTACCTGAAAAGACAGAGGGTATATTCACTGACCTGTACACTCCAATGCAATGGATAACAGGCGTTGACCTGTTGCCACCTTTTTGAACAGTGGCGTTGACTTTTTGTCATTTAATTTTGACAATAGTGACTGTCTTTCTTTTCATGACTTGAGTCATTCTCAAACCTGTTCTGACAGAATTTCATACTGCTATAAAGATGATGAGATTAATAATAAATGCATCAAGATTATATCATCAATAATATATATTTAATGAGACATAATATTTATCATCATCAGAACTTCAAAACCATAGGGACACAACAATCTCCCCCTTTTTTATGATGGCAATATTATGAGTCATTGCTTTAAATTCAGCATGATGATCAAGCCAGTATGAAATATGCATGA